>OZ001253.1:2845176-4045176 GCA_963924025.1 Ischnus inquisitorius
GCTCGTCACTCCCGGCGACGGTGTACGACCCAGAAATGCGGCGTTTCATTGGACATCCGGTGGTGTCGCTTGGGCATGGATATCTCGCGTTACAGTGGAACCAAGTCGACCGCGAAACCTTCCCGATCATTCGAGCAACACGAGCCCTTATTCCCATATTGCACAACTCGACGCATTGGTCGTACACAACGGGACGACTGTATATCGTGGCTTTCCAGTCAAGTGAGTCGCGACAGAACGAAATCGACACGTATCGATGATCCCGTCGGCGAAGATCGGGCGCCTCGGGAATCGGCGTCGTTCGCACGAGAGAAAGACGTCGTGGACACGGGACGAGAAAGAGGGGAAGTGGGCATTGGGGGCTAAGGTTGGACAGTCCAGAAGACACTTTTCTTCATGCGCCGGTTCATCGATCTGCACCGGTTATATTCCTCTTCCATTCAACGATTGTAGGGGAGAGCGGGGCAAAACGGCATACCGGGGCAAAATGGTATTCACGCACAATGGGACCAGGGCAGAATGGTATTGGGGCAAAATGGGACAGGAAAAAAATCCACTTCGATGGAACTATCTCTTGTTCCATTTTTCCCTGATTCTATCATACGGGGGACTTTATTTGACCATTTCAGACCATTTTGCCCCGGTGTGCCATTTTGCCCCGCTCTCCCCTACCTTCATACGGCACACGCGTATGGACAGATCGGTCGTCTCCGTTGGTCGTCCACGCGTGCATTAACGATTCCGTCGAAGCTCGGAAGAGAAATTTACCCGATACAGTCGGGCGGAGAGGGCGGCGAATGGACACGTCGTCCGTGTGCTTTCGTTCGCGCGTGTGCGCTTCCGCGGAGAAACCACAGTTTCCACGGACCGCTGATTCCGCCAACTCTATCGACTATTGGTGCCCGCGCGGGCGACTGACTTCCAGACGTTCCCCAGTCGCTCGGTGGAGAAATTTGAAAAAAAAAAAAAAGCGGCAACGACTGGACACGCTCGCGTCCGACGGTGCACGAAAAGAAGGAGTTTCTCACAAAACGGTACACGCCGAAGAGCTCGAGCGGCGCGGACGAGCTGGGCGGAGCGCGGTTCGCAGTCAAAACAAATAACCCAGAGACGTTTCAATCCCGGCAAAGTGGTACACGTCGATCTTTGCCTATTACGGCTCAACGGAACGTCGGCTCTTCCGTCGCTTATCAACTTCTTCGCGGACGAACGAGAGGAAAAGATATATCGCTGTTCGGAGAAACACAGTTCGTTCGCTCGTTCGGTTTGCACGTGTATAATTTTTTTCAAGATCGATCGGTCGGCTAGATCGGTGTGAATTATTGCGCCGAACGAAATTCAACGAATCGGACGAACTTTCGGAGAGATCGCGAATCGTAAATCACACGTATTTCGTTCGAAATAGCAAAATCAAAAGAGAAATATAAATGGAGGTTTAAATCATTCAAATTGAATCGATCGATTTGAATCAATCAACTGAATCGATTGAATTGAATTCGATGCGAGTTCAATCGGATCCAATTCAGGTGAATCGATTGATTCGAATTTTTCAAATACAAATCGAATTGAACTCGACTCGAATTTTTCAATTTCGATTATTTCGGTAATCTGAAAATTCTGAAAATCGTTCGAAAAAAAAAAAAAAAAAATGTAATTCTTTCCCTGCCCTCGTCGGCTGCCTCTCGTTCCTTCGGCTCGTTCCGAGTGGCTTTTTTCAATTCGTTTAATTTCAGTTTTGTCGGTACGACGAAAGAAAGAAATTCCGTATCGCGCGCGGGGATCATAGAGTTCGTGAAACGAAAGCGCAACAGGCGTAATCGTTATAAATTAAGTTGGACATGTGGCGTTTAGGCGGGCATAATTGATTGCTTTCTCGGTATGGCTATATAAGAAGCGAGCGAAGAGGAGAAATAGAGTGAGAGAGAGAGAGAGACCAAGGAGCCGAAGCCTCGAGGTATAAATTATAATTGAATTAGCCTGAGCTCTTAATTAAGCCGAGAGAGGATAGGATTCAATGCGGGGCCACGTATAGCGGCGTGGCGGACACCGAAGCGAGGAACACAGCCCACAACGAACGAGAGAACGCGACCCCAGCGTCGTTTTATTACACTTCGTCCGAGCGAACGGACGAAACGATACAAACGCTATATAAAACGCGGCGCGGACGATGATGATCCGCGGGTCTTCCAACGGACGAGGAGTCGTCGTTGTGTTGATTTTTTCCTTCCCGGCTCGCTTCGTTCTTTATTTCGATTGAACGTCGCTTCTGTCGATCTCTCTCTTCCGTTCCCGTTTCTCCGCTGAATCCGCTCTCGGAACGCGAGATAATTTGCAACGCGGCCGGCTCGATTGCACATTTGCCATCCGTGCCGTCATCGTCCCGAGCAGAAATTACCGTCGGGCCGATGTCAGGTCCCCATCGGGCATGGCCTGACGCCTCATCAGGTCCTGATAAGGCACCTTCATCAGGCCCTGATCAGATATGTAACGCCATGGCCCTATAAGGTCCTCATCAGGCTGCCTGATCGCGGCCTAATCAAAGTGCCTGATTGCCTCCTGAGAAAAATATAATAAATACTTTTTGTTTATTAGCGTTATTTTACCGGACTTGTAAACCTTTTATATTGGTTCTTTGGATTAAATTAACCGATTACTACAATGAAAATCACGGAAGTATGAATTTTTATTTCACTCATGATTCGACTCGAACCAGCGATTTTGCCAATGGGGGACTGCGTTGGTGGCGCCTTAACCACCTCGGCTATCCTTGACTTGAGAAACGTAATGTCAAATTATCAGGCTGGCACCAGGCTCGCCTCATCTAAAGTGAGGATTATTCAGTCAGGCTTCACGACCTGCACCTTATCAGGTCCTCACAAGGTCTACAACAGGCTCACCTGATCAGGCACGGCCTGACGCCTCATCAGGTCCTGATAAGGCACCTTCATCAGGCCCTGATCAGATATGTAACGCCATGGCCCTATAAGGTCCTCATCAGGCTGCCTGATCGCGGCCTAATCAAAGTGCCTGATTGCCTCCTGAGAAAAATATAATAAATACTTTTTGTTTATTAGCGTTATTTTACCGGACTTGTAAAGCTTTTCTATTGGTTCTTCGGATTGAATTAACCGATTACTACAATGAAAATCACGGAAAAATGGATTTATATTTCACTCATGATTCGACTCGAACCAGCGATTTCGCCAATGGGGGACTGCGTTGGTGGCACCTTAACCAACTCGGCTATCCTTGACTTGAGAAACGTAATGTCAAATTATCAGGCTGGCACCAGGCTCGCCTCATCTAAAGTGAGGATTATTTAGTCAGGCTTCACGACCTGCACCTTATCAGGTCCTCACAAGGTCTACAACAGGCTCACCTGATCAGGCACGGCCTGACGCCTCATCAGGTCCTGATAAGGCACCTTCATCAGGCCCTGATCAGATATGTAACGCCATGGCCCTATAAGGTCCTCATCAGGCTGCCTGATCGCGACCTAATCAAAGTGCCTGATTGCCTCCTGAGAAAAATATAATAAATACTTTTTGTTTATTAGCGTTATTTTACCGGGCTTGTAAATCTTTTATATTGGTTCTTCGGATTAAATTAACCAATTACTACAATGAGAATCACGGAAATATGGATTTTTATTTCACTCATGATTCGACTCGAACCAGCGATTTTGCCAATGGGGGACTGCGTTGGTGGCAACCTTAACCAACTCGGCTATCCTTGACTTGAGAAACGTAATGTCAAATTATCAGGCTAGCACCAGGCTCGCCTCATCTAAAGTGAGGATTATTGAGTCAGGCTTCACGACCTGCACCTTATCAGGTCCTCACAAGGTCTACAACAGGCTCACCTGATCAGGCACGGCCTGACGCCTCATCAGGTCCTGATAAGGCACCTTCATCAGGCCCTGATCAGATATGTAACGCCATGGCCCTATAAGGTCCTCATCAGGCTGCCTGATCGCCGCCTAATCAGTGCCTGATTGCCTCCTGAGAAAAATATAATAAATACTTTTTGTTTATTAGCGTTATTTTACCGGGCTTGTAAATCTTTTATATTGGTTCTTCGGATTAAATTAACCAATTACTACAATGAAAATCACGGAAAAATTAATTTTTATTTCACTCATGATTCGACTCGAACCAGCGATTTTGCCAGAGGGGGACTGCGTTGGTGGCGCCTTAACCACCTCGGCTATCCTTGACTTGAGAAACGTAATGTCAAATTATCAGGCTGGCACCAGGCTCGCCTCATCTAAAGTGAGGATTATTTAGTCAGGCTTCACGACCTGCACCTTATCAGGTCCTCACAAGGTCTACAACAGGCTCACCTGATCAGGCACGGCCCGACGCCTCATCAGGTCCTGATAAGGCACCTTCATCAGGCCCTGATCAGATATGTAACGCCATGGCCCTATAAGGTCCTCATCAGGCTGCCTGATCGCCGCCTAATCAGTGCCTGATTGCCTCCTGAGAAAAATATAATAAATACTTTTTGTTTATTAGCGTTATTTTACCGGGCTTGTAAATCTTTTATATTGGTTCTTCGGATTAAATTAACCAATTACTACAATGAAAATCACGGAAAAATGAATTTTTATTTCACTCATGATTCGACTCGAACCAGCGATTTTGCCAGAGGGGGACTGCGTTGGTGGCGCCTTAACCATCTCGGCTATCCTTGACTTGAGAAACGTAATGTCAAATTATCAGGCTGGCACCAGGCTCGCCTCATCTAAAGTAAGGATTATTTAGTCAGGCTTCACGACCTGCACCTTATCAGGTCCTCACAAGGTCTACAACAGGCTCACCTGATCAGGCACGGCCTGACGCCTCATCAGGTCCTGATAAGGCACCTTCATCAGGCCCTGATCAGATATGTAACGCCATGGCCCTATAAGGTCCTCATCAGGCTGCCTGATCGCCGCCTAATCATCGCCTGATTGCCTCCTGAGAAAAATATAATAAATACTTTTTGTTTATTAGCGTTATTTTACCGGGCTTGTAAAGCTTTTATATTGGTTCTTCGGATTAAATTAACCGATTACTACAATGAAAATCACGGAAGTATGAATTTTTATTTCACTCATGATTCGACTCGAACCAGCGATTTTGCCAATGGGGGACTGCGTTGGTGGCACCTTAACCAACTCGGCTATCCTTGACTTGAGAAACGTAATGTCAAATTATCAGGCTAGCACCAGGCTCGCCTCATCTAAAGTGAGGATTGTTTAGTCAGGCTTCACGACCTGCACCTTATCAGGTCCTCACAAGGTCTACAACAGGCTCACCTGATCAGGCACGCCCTGTCCATACCTTAACAGGGCCTGATCAGGTCTCAGGCAGCTTGATCCCAATTTCTGCTCCGGGTCCGGCGTTCCCGAGTCCGAGGCTCGTTTCTTCACGAATTCGTAGGATACTCGTTCCAGAATCTTCGTCGTCTTCCGTCCCAAAGAAATCTTCCCGAACGCGATCGAGAACGCCGGACAATCACGTCCGCGTGGCGACCTTCGCGAAATTCGACCTCGGGGAAGCTCGTGGCGAGCGGGGAATTTCCGTGTAATCGACTCTTATCCAATGACGATATCGACGATATGCTCATTCGAAGACGACGATAATGCGATCAGGAAGGACAACGCGGGTTTCGAAATAATTCAATTGTTATCGTCGAACGGAGCAATTGATTTCGGACGATCTTCGAGTGGGTCGATTTTTTAATTTTTTTTGAAACAGATGAATCGTCGCGGAATTCAAGCAAAGGCTTGTTTTAGATAGGTAGAATTTTGGCTGGTCGAGCTGCAAACGTGCCATTTTTTTTCTATTTCTTCGAGCGAAAGGAAATTAATGTAGTTTTTCCATCGCGTGTACAATTCTCACTGAGATTACAAATCTCCTACCATTCTATCCGGGCGAAAGAGCCCCTTCCCTTCGCGGTGCTCTCCCTCGGTTGACTCGCACACGCGCGAATTTCGCGTCTCGTAACTCGCCGTTTTATCGCGTGCGTTTTTTTTCTTCGCTTCCGACGTCGTGGCGCGTTGCAAAACATCCGAACGAGGATCGCATACACACGGAGCGCCGTGGAAGGTTGTCCCGGTGGCTTTCCTCGGAGTCTCTCGCGTACGCAGCGTCGCCGAGCCGGAGGTAACGTTCTCGAATAACTCCATTCTCCCTTCTTTCTCGCTACACTCGTAAAACGGACGTTTACAATCGCGACACCGCCGCGATAAGAACGTTCCTCCCGGGCTTTGGTCCCTTTTACGGTAGCCCGAATAGCGAATGGACGGTGAGAAAAAACAAAGTTGCGGAAAAGTTTTTCGACGATTTTCGTGCGAATGCGTCGCGCGGCTCCGAACGCTTCGGCTCGCCGATTTATCGTCCTTTCTCAACTTTTTTCCCGCGCGACGCCTCGCCCCGTTCTTCGTCGCGGAGAACTCGGCTTGCGCGGTGCCCGCCGGTCAAAAAAGAAAATCGTGAAGTACAAACTCGTCGCTGAAGATGCGAAAGGCCCTCGAGAGGGTGCTTGTCCCGAAAGTGCGGTCGCGCACGCGAACGCGCGTAGGGACACAAGCCCGCAGAGAGGCACGTCGGCCGACCGCCGGCGCGACGGTAGCCACTTTCGGGATGCAAATTTCGTCTCGAAAAACGTTTCGCCATGTATAATTCATCGGTCGCCCGGTTCAGCGTGGATGCTACCGGCGCGGCGCGAAAGCAACACGAAAATTGCCATAACTTCATCGGACGCGAGCGGCCGAACCGAGTCACACTCGATTCTCGACGATCTCGCGACCGTCGAACGGCGTCCGCGCTTTCCGAAGCTGGCGCGCGCTTCTATCCGCGGCAACGAATGAACGACACGGTGGCATAGGGGAGAGCGGGGGGCAAAATGGCATGCCGGGGCAAAATGGTACGAAATGGTCAAACAAAGTCGCCCGTATGATAGAATTAGGGCAAAATGGGACAAGAGAAAGTCCCATCGAAGTAGATTTTTTTGCTGTCCCATTTTGCCCCAATACTATTCTGCCCTGGTCCCATTGTCCGTGAATACCATTTTGCCCCGCTCTCCCCTATTTTACCCAAGATTCATCGAGCTTCGAGTCTCTTCCGCGAGAAAACCGAAAGTGATGGAATTTTTCCCCCACAATCTTTTGCCTTTTTTTGTTTTGTCTTCCATGAACCGAATTTTTTACGGTGAAGCGAATTTTTCATGCTCTTATATCGTCGCCCGAGCGACCTTCCGCTGGCGAGAAACAACCCGGGTCGGCGCCATCTAGAGGCAGAAGTGGCCGACGGTCCAACGTTGGGGAACTTGCGGCAAGTGAAAAAGGTTAATCCTGTTGGAGTGAGATAAAAAGTGACAGAAGACATCTCGAAGGAGTCAACCGGGGTAAACCGATTTGCAATCCGCAACTCGGCCGAATATCGTCCCAACGGCGGCTCGATCGTTGGCCCGTTTTCGTTCGATCGCGCGAAACCTACCTGCGATAAAAACTTGACGTTTTTTTTTTGGGTTGGAGGAGAGCGGGGCAAAACGGCATACCGGGGCAAAATGGTATTCACGCGCAATGGGACCAGGGCAGAATGGTATTGGGGCAAAATGGGACAGCAAACAAATCTACTTCGATGGGACTTTCTCTTGTCCCATTTTGCGCTGATTCTATCATACGGGGGACTTTGTTTGACCATTTCGTCCCATTTTGTCCCGGTGTGCCATTTTGCCCCGCTCTCCCCCACTCTTTACCGCGCGTAGATAATTATGCAATACGAACGGCAAATGTGGCGGCTCAGTGGCATCGTTCGCCGTTTCTCTCCTCGCTTCGCAGTGTCAATAGAGCTGCGGTAATTATAAGAGCTAAGTGGGTAAATTCCAACGTTCGCGAGCGTACCTGCTTCGCGTTAAATCGAAATGCCATATACGCATTCGTTTATTACAAGTATATATATATCTATATATACATATATTTATAAATATGTGTGTGCATTGGCACATTGGCACTATAGTTGGGAATTGCCGCGCTCTTGTCCTTGGGCTTCTTTCGCGGCGCGAGCGAAAGAGAGAAACTTCGAAACATGACTCTGTGACCGCATCAATCATTTATGCGCTCTCGATTATAATTGAACGTGGGCACGTTTTTATTCTCAACGAGCGTGACGCCGCGTCAGTGCCGAGAGACTCCTGATTGATTGAAGCTTAATATTCCGCGCGATCGCTTCTCATAATTCGTCGTGCGGGACGATGAAGAGAAAAATGTATCCAAGTTAAAAACAATAATCTCTGCGATTTCACCCCTTTTACCGACCCGCTCGAGCTGACGTCTATTGTCAATTTCCTTATTCTTTTCCTTGTCTTGATACGAAAAAAAAAATTCGACGAGTAGGGGAGAGCGGGGCAAAACGGCATACCGGGGCAAAATGGTATTCACGCACAATGGGACCAGGGCAGAATGGTATTGGGGCAAAATGGGACAGCCAAAAAATCTACTTCGATGGGACTTTTCCTTGTCCCATTTTGCCCTAATTCTATCATATGGGGGACTTTATTGGACGATTTCTTACCATTTTGCCCCGGTATGCCATTTTGCCCCGCTCTCCCCTATTCGTCGGTCGAAAAGTCGCGAAACGCTTTGACGCGCTATGGACAAAATTGAATCGGCGACGAAGAAAAACCTTCGTTCATGCAGCGGTGGAGTTTGACGATCGAAGAACGAGACATTTTTTGTTCAGTCGCGAGTTTTCTGAATGCCGTATTTTCGGCGATTTTGCAATCGAGATGCGAGACAGAGCAGCGATGGCAATGAAAAAGAGTCGGATCGATCGAACGCGAGATTTTTTTCTTCTCGTTTTTTCGACGACGAAACAGAGAGAACGGTCGCGCGGCGCGTCGGCGACGCGGTCGAACGGCGAGCCCGTCGCGTCTGACCAGTCTGGAATTTATCTACTGCGGATTTCGCGAGAGTTCGGATAAGCGCGCGGGGCCAAACCGGCTACATTGACCGCCGCGGCGACGCTCCGCTCGCGTATTCGGCGGTCCACGACCTCACCGCCGAGCGTACATAGTCAGTGAAAACTTTTAATGCGACCGATTCGAAGTTTGCGACATCGCGAAAGAGAGAGAGGGAGAGAGAGACAGAAATATCTGTTCGAGAAAACGAGCAAAATTTTTCGTATCAACGGCAACGTTGTCGTCGTCTCTCGCGGGCGCGCTCGCTAGTTTCGCGGATGCGAATCGCTGGTTTTTCCATCGAATGCGAACGGCGCGAACGACCCGAAACTGCTATCGCGGTCCATACTATTATGAAGAGAGAAGGAAAGAAAGAAAAATGTAGCGAACGAAAATTTTTCGATTTCGGTCGCGCAAGCTCGTGGAACAACGAAAAATATCGACGAAGCGAATCGTACATTTTTTTCGGCCCTTCGAGCGCCATTGGAATAGTCGCTTCTCGATAAAGTAAAATCCTTCATAGAATCGAGCATATTTTGCATGACAAAAACGCCAAAATGTCATTGACAAATTCACGAAAAAATAAAAATAAAAATATAGATTGTGACGAGGCGTTGTAACGCGCTCGCAATCACGCTAAGTTAAGGATGTACGGTCGCGAAATGGTGCTTAACGCGCTCAAAAGCGGGAATTCCGAGATAATTTCGACCACTTCTCGATGATATAAAAAACCAGGCATTTAAAAAGTGTTGAAAAGGTCAACCTCGCATAATAATAACTCCAAAATGTTATTCACAAATGGGTGAAAGAATTGTTATTAACAAATTGATGAAAACAAAAAATTGTTGAAAAAATTTCCCGGCAACACAACTTTTTTTCTATGAAAATGATGCTTTTATTCTTTCGAATACGTATGAATTTTTTCACGTTTTTTAATTGACTTTGAAATTTTTTTTTTATGGAAAAAATGTGTGGATAATCATAAGATTCAGTCAATTAAAAAGTCTGAAAAATTCATGCGGATTCGGAGAAATAAGAGAATTATTTTCATTGAAGAAAAAGTTGTGTTGCCGCGAAATTTCTTGGACAATTTTTTGCTTCATCAATTTGTTATTAACAATTTGGAATTATTATTATGCAAAATTGATCTTTTCAGTACCTTTAATGTGCATGAATTTTCAAAGATTTTCATACCATCGAGAAGTGTATGCAATTCAATTCCCGATTCCTCGAACTTATGCGAAATGAACACTTTACGCATGGTCTACCTCAAGAGATTAGGCCATTGTGACGAGCGTCGAATAATTATTTTCAAAAAAAAAAGAATCGCTACGTTACGCGGAAAGCGCGCCCGGAGCTTGTGGCGCACGTTCCTTGTGCTTTTTCTTTTCTTTGCTTGTGCGCGATCAGCCTTACGGCCTATCGGACCACCTGGACAGTTGTCCGGTCACCGGCGAAGCGTATCGCGACTAATTAACCGCAATCCGCGCCCGACGATTGGACACCACCGTGTGCGCGCCATACGCGACGCTCGCTCGACCATTACGAAGTCCCTCCTGCGCGGAGAACTCTCGCGAAACGCGACTGGCGCCGCCGCTACCGGTGCACGCGCCCTCTTCCAACTAGTCCGTCGCGCAATCCGCTAATACCGCATACACGCACTGCACAGCGCCTCGCAAACTCGTTACTTTTGTACAAAGCCGAGAGCAGGAGATTGCTGAAAGCAACTTCCCGTTCGAGCACCGCGAGAGAATGCTTCGCATACGATCGAATGTTCGGTAAAACGATTCCGCCGCGATATGATTGTTTTTTTTTGTTACATATATTTTTTGTCGGCTTTAAAAAAAAAAAAAAAAAAAAAAAAAAATATTATTTTTTTGTTACATATATTTTTTGTCGGCTTAAAAAAAAAAAAATATTTTTTCAAAACAATCCCGTAATACCATTTTGGTGTAATTATTTCGCAAAATGAATCTTTTGCGCACCGGGCAGATTTCCGGAAAGAGAACGGAACGATTTCGTGCGTTGTAGAGCGCGCGCGAAGCGAGCGCGGCTCCGGTTCACATAACGCGGAACGTACACGCATACGAATGCTAATGGCGCCTTTCCGATTACGCATATTGATGAGCGACGCGCGGCGCAAGGATTGATTCCGCCGCTAATTGTGAGGCTAAGAGTGCGCTTGTTATCGGCTCCACGCTCGCTCAACCACGTTATTCATCCTTCATCCTCTTATCTTTCACTCGTATACTACACAACTCTACTCTATGCTCTTCGCCTCGTCGTCGTCTTTCTTCTCTTCATCTTTTTTTTGTCGTTCTTTTTTCCTCCTTGCGCTCACTCTCTGTCTGTCGGTGCGAGGTTCTTTATCCATTCGCGGTCTACAGCTGCTTCCAAAGATTTAATTACAGTGATCGAGCGTTGTCTTGACGCTTCGCTGATTAGATTTTTCATTTTTTTTTCGGAACGATTCTGTATCGATATCGCTCGGTTTTTCTCGATTATCAAAACTCATAACTGCCCCGGTGATGTTTAATAATTAATTATCAATTATTAATAATAATAATATAACATAATATAATTCTATATCATTATGTAGGGGAGGGCGGGGCAAAACGGGCTACCTAAAGAATACAGTTAAATCGAGGCTGATTGCATAAATTCATGGATATCCATCAAAAAAATGTATTCGTGCCAATTTTATGAAGTTTTCGAAGAAAAAAGTCGTACGGGGCAAAACGGGCTACCCTTATGTACAAAAATTCCGAAAATTCGAAAAAATTCGACAATAAGTCCATACGTATTCGGAAAAATTGGCTTATCGATAATAAAATGTAAACGAAAGTTAAATCACCGGAAGAATTTGTTGAAATATTTTTTGCTTCCTCGAGAACCTTTGTTTTTGTGAAGAAATTTGTTTTTGAGATATCCATGTAAACGTGTTCAGAATGTGCCAAAACGTCGAAAAATCACATTTAGGAAAAAAGTCCATCCGTGTCCTTTCCTTGCTTTCACGAAATTTGGAAAAAATCTACCACGTACTTTGAAAAATTCAATTTTGCAATGATCGGTTAATAACATTTTGCAATGAATATTTTGGAAAATCGATAATTTCATCGCCTCAAAAATTGTTGTTTTTTGTCAGATTTTTAGACAACTGAAAAGTTTTTGCAATTTCTTTTCATTTCTCTGAAACTTATGCGAAGTCAGAATGTTGGCGCGATAACTACGTTAAGAACGACCCCGATTAAGCATGAAAACCCCTTTTGCCGCAGAACCGCATCATACTTGCGTAGTCTGATTTGTTCCAGTGCTCATTACCGTTCACTCGAAAAATATGAAATTAAAAAAGATTGTAGGGCAGCCCATTTTACCCCGCAGCTGCGTCGAATTACTCTAGCCCGTTTTGCCCCGGTCTCCCCTATAATAATAATCTATTATTATTATTAATAATTAAATAACAAAAAGTTAAAAATGATAGATGAAAAATAAAAATATAAGTAATGCACAGCTAGTAACAAATAATAAGTCCTACATAATTACTAATTAATCATTCGAACAATAATAATTTGGAATCATAATAATATATTATTATAATATATTATTATTATTATATTACTATAATATATTATTATTATTATGATTCCAAATTATTATTGTTCGAATGATTAATTAATAATTATGTGGGACTTATTATTTGTTGCTAGTTTTGCATTACTTTTATTTTCATTTTTCATTCATCATTTTTAACTTTTTGTTATTTACTTTCTTACGTCCGTCAGTCGACGCCTCGTTTGCATCGTTAATCGATCCGTAGCGTGTATAAAGTTCGTAAATTTTTATTTCACGGCGGATTTTTTTTTTCTTCGGCATTCGCGAGTCCGCGCACGCGTGACGATAATACCGGCGCCGGTGTTGCGCGAGGAACAATCAACGGTCCGGCAATGGCCGATGCCGCTTTCGATACGCAGCACGGCCGGTGTGTACGACGATAACGAGCTCCCAGATATCGCGCCTCTCGCACGGTCGCCCTTTTCTGGGTCAAGCAAACACACAATCGTGACCGATTTACAATCCCCTCGCGATACGCGCGTCACGATCGATGTATCTTCCGTAAATCCATGCCTCGCGACACGCCCCGATTTTTCATTCCACCAACTTTTGTTGCGAGTGAAAGAAAAACGTATCCACGATTTTTCATCGTATCGGCGAAAATCCGTTTTTTTTGTTTCTAAATATTTTTCAAAGCAATAACTATAGACGACGCGGGCTCGTGCGAATCTCGAGCGCGGCATTAATCCGGCATTCGTACTTGTGATTCGGACGGTTCGCGACTCGAGCGGATACGCGAGAGAATATAATGAATATAATAATGATAATAATATATTATACAAATTAGTATATAACGATACGAGTGCGAAGATTGAGAAAAAGTTGCTGGTACGAGTATCGTATCAAATTTTATTGCACTAGTGCGTAAAGTGCTACTTTATGCACCCGCAGCGAAGCGAAGCGTGCGTAAAATGGCACTTTACGCACGGAGTGAAATAAAATATATTATTATTATTATTATTATTATTATTATATTCATTATATTAAATAATATATTAATTATAATATATTAATATATAAATAATATATTATTATTATTATTATTATGTTCATTATATTTTCTCGCTTATCCGCTCGAGTCGCGAACCGTCCGAATCACAAGTACGAATGCCGGATTAACGCCGCGCTCGAGATTCGTACGAGCCCTCGTCGTCGATACGGCACTCGAAACGATGCTCGCGCGGCTCCGGCGCCGTCCACACCGGAACATACGAGCCCTCGATGGATCGGTCTGATATACAGAAATACAGAAACACTCGAAGGGCGGCGAAGGGCTGTGAAGGGCTCGGCTCGAATCGAGCCGATGGCAACGAGTCTCGGGTTGCTCGCGTACCCTAAAAGTGCTCCCGTACAGTCCTCTTGTGCGGTTTCTCCGATCCAAGTCTCGCGTGACTAAGCCCAGAGCGTGAGTCACTGCGCGAAAAAAAAAAAAGACAATAAAAAGAAATCCCAATTTGCCCCGACGAGAAGCGAAAGATCGCAACGAGTTAATGTTTCGACGATAGTACCTGTTTACATTTTTTTTTTTTTTTTTTTTTTTTTTTTTTTTTTTTTTTTTTTTTTTTTTTTTTTTTTTTTTACGTGAATACTCGCGTCTGGGTGGGCTACAGCGAGCCGCAAAGATACTTACTTAAATGGTCATAGAATCCATTTGGAGATTACGATTGCGACAAACGCCGACGGTCACCGCGGCCAAAGTGTCTAAACAACACTGATTTTCTCTTTTCTTATTTTTTTTTTTTTTTTTTTTTTTTTTTTTTTTTTTCACTTACCGATGCTCTGAACCGCTTTTACGCTCCTTTCACTATCTTCAATCCGAGCCAAGTGAAGGCCCTTCAGTCCTTCGCGCTATATACTCAACGTCTATCGGCCGTGAGTTCCTCGCCTCTCTCTCTCGGTCTCTCGTCTCCTTTCCGGTTCCTCTCGAGAGTCCGGAGCCGTTTCTAGAGAGCAAAGACGACACGGCGGATCTCGTCTACGTGATCCTCGATCCAAACAAACGTCGCCGCCGCTACGACCCATTATATTCCACACTGTTATCTCCGAGCGAACGCAACTTCACGCTTCACTCCGCCGCTATTCTCGCGATAACAAATCAATACGCTCGCCGTTCCAATTTCAATTAAGAAAAAAAAAAAATGTCAACAATTCAAAAAAAAAAACACAAAACACAAAATTCAAAGCAAAAAATATAAAATTTACCGTTTACTGAGGATGTAAAAATGAGAAATTGATAAGCATATCGGAACCGCGCGTTTCCCTTCGAATGCCCCCGAATGCCGAATTGGCTCGAGTGCGGAGAGAAAGATCGGAGCAAAAAAACGGAGATAAATGAAATGAGATAAAATATGGATGCAACTCCGAAGTAGAGAGAAGTCGACGGCTAGAAGTGTCTCGGACCCTTCAAGGCAGTCGAGACTATTGGCGCCGCATCGGTTCGAGGTTCGCGTAGGGGAGAGCGGGGCGAAATGGCACACCGGGGCAAAATGGTACGAAATGGTCGAATAAAGTCCCCCGTATGATGGAATTAGGGCAAAATCGGACAAGAGAAAGTTCCATCGAAGTAGGATTTTTTGTTGTCCCATTTTGCCCCAATACCCCGCCCTGGCCCCGTTGCGCGTGAATACCATTTTGCCCCGGTATGCCGTTTTGCCCCGCTCTCCCCAATTCGCCCCATCCACCTCGCCTCTCTCTCGCTCTCGTCTTCCCGCCGTCTATCGAAACTTTTTTTCTTTTCTTCTTTCGTATCCCTTTTTTTTCGTCATCGCTCGACGAGCCGCCGTCAACGCTTTCCGAATCCGTGCCCGGCGCGAATATGACGTGTCGCAGCGAGCCGGGACCTCGCTCGGCCGACTCGCTGGGAGACGAAGCGTGAATCATATTCTCGGTAACGTTAGAGAAGTTGCGCGTATGAAAAAAAAAAAAAATGTTAGGCCACAAACGGCAATAACAATTCGCGTTACCGAATTCTCGCGATAAACGAAGTAAAAAAAAAAGCTCCACGAAAGGGAGCCAGCGCACGGTCGCCCTAATGAGCGTAATCAGCGATTAATAATTGGGCCTTCGCGAAAAACCGCGCAACTCATTCGGTCGCGGCTCTCGCGTGTGCGCTCGCCCAACGTCCGACGGAATTAGTCAACGAGCTTTTTTTTCGTTCGTCCGCGAAGCGAACGCTGTCCGGCGGCATGAGAGAATCATAAAAAAAAAAAAAAAAAAAAAAAAAAAACATTTAATACAAACAAAACAGCGGCGGCGGATCCCGAGTCGGGATGAGTGGCGCAATTGGAGTCGCCGCTCGTTCGTTCTAATTCGCGATGACGTGTCGGCATGATTCGCCGGCTGGACAATTTTCCGCGTGGCTCGTACGTCGCTCGACGCCGAACTGAATTTTAATTCACTTAAGAGAGAACGAGATAATAATGACACTTCTTCTTCTCCCTCTCTTATCGGCGCCGAAATGAATTCCCAAAACTGAATTAGCCCCGGGTTCCGAGCGTTTCGAATGTTCACGGCTCGTCGAGACACACGGACGAGAAGGTGAGTGCGCTAAGCGCGCATTCGGTAATGAATGGTCCCGTAGAATCACGGCGTGAATGGTGTCGTTCCGTGTGATTTTCACCCGATAGCTTCGGGAGCAGAGAACGGAGGCGCGCGTCTTAAGAGCCTCGAGCACATCCCGTCTCGTCTTCTCGTTGCAACCCTTTTAAGGAGAGCGTATCGCTACAGTCCGACCCAAAAGTGAGGTTCGGAGAAAAATTTAATACTTTTCGACTTAGAAATATTAAAGGTTCTATAATAATAATAATAACAATTATTATTATTATTATAAATAATAATAATAGTAACAATTATTATTATTATATATAATAATAATAATAATAATAATAATAATAATAATAATAACAATTATTATTATTAGTATAATTATTATTGCTATTATTATTATTATTAACTCACAAAAATGTTGAAAAAACCCTTCAAACATTTTGTTGAAACATTCGAAAATGTAACAACTGAATGGTAGCAAATTGTTATTACAATCCGTAAAAAAAAAACATTAAACTCAAAACGTTTTTCGGACGTCAATTTTTGCAGACGAAAAAAGTATGTTTCACGATGATTCGGTAAACATTTTTCGTTCAACTAACCGGTTGAGAATTTTATCATTGTGGAAAATTAGGGTTCTCAGCGCCTTTCATATGGTTGATTTTTTTTTTTTTTTTTTTTTTTTTTAACTGGTCTTGGAAATTATCATCGAACAGCACTTTTGGCTGTGAATGTAACGACGCGCCCTCCTTAAGTAGGCCCAAGCAAAGCGCCGGGAATGTCGAGGATACGTGACACTTACACCTATCGATCTATTCTGTCGTTGCCGCCGACGTGGGGTGAGACTCGTGTCCAAGACGATGATTCATCAGTCTCAAACCTCTCTCGCCCCGGTGCTTCACTGTCGTGCGCATTATCTTCCCCGCTGCGCGTGGGTACTTTTCTCCCGTGTCTCGGGCCCGGTGAGAAACGTGACCGCGAGATTCGATGTCGTTTCGTGTACGAGGGTGCTCATCGATTACGCGCGCGGGCCCCCTCGAGAACTAGCCGATGAAGACTTCGGAAACGCACAAATTTGAAGAAAGAGAGAAAAAAAAAAAAAAAAAAAAAAAAAAAAAAAAAAAAAATGAAAACACAAATGCCCACAAGCCATATCGCTGTCATCAAATTTGGGTCATGATTTTTCTCTCGATGCGTCTCTCAATTTCCAAGAGTATTAACAAGATTCCGTCTTTTCTCCGGGTTACTCAAAGCCCAGCCGCGCGGACGAGCCGTTCTTCATGGACGTTTAACCGATCGCGCCGCTCAATCCTTCCTTCGATCTTCGCCCGTCCTCTTTCCGAGGGCATCGCGACGCGTGGTCTCGTGGCTCTGGTATTGCGCGTGCATCGCCCCTCGGATCGAGACACTGATCCCTCGGCGGCTTCTATCTTTGCTGCGGGCGTTCGCCGAGCGACGAACCTCTCGTCCCTCCCTCGCGTGATTCTCGCTCGAGACGGGGACACCCGACACCGTGTCAACTTTCGTGGAAGACCGAAATGCGCGCGATGCTCATGCGCTCGAACGCTTCTACGCGCGTCGATCCCCCTTTCTCGTGAAATTTCATCGACACTCGAGTAAACACGCGAATGGAGGAAGCTTTTGCACCGAACGCGCCTCACCCATCAACGAACAACCTCGGCGTAATGGATCTCCCGCGAAGTTCGCTTTCTGATCTTCTTCCGGACTTTCCGAGCGGATCGTCTCGAATTCGTAATACGATGTACTCAGGTTAATTTCATTAGTCATTGAAACGGTCAAGCGAGGACTGCAAATCCAATCCTGAATCATCGTTGGATGGTCACCGCAACGTTTGACCAGGTTCGCGGCAACTGATGTGCAACCGGAAACATACGATAGGAGATAATGATCAGTCAGGCCCGAGCAGAAATTACCGTCGACCTGATGTCAGGTCCCTATCGGGCACGGCCTGACTCCTCATCAGGTCCTGATAAGGCACCTTCATCAGGTCCTGATAAGGCACCTTCATCAGGTCCTGATAAGGCACCTTCATCAGGTCCTGATAAGGCACCTTCATCAGGCCCTGATCAGATATGTAACGCCATGGCCCTATAAGGTCCTCATCAGGCTGCCCGCTCGCAGCCTAATCAAAGTGTCTGATTGCCTCCTGAGAAAAATGTAATAAATACTTTTTGTTTATTAGCGTTATTTTACCGGACTTGTAAACCTTTTATATTGGTCCTTCGGATTAAATTAACCAATTACTACAATGAAAATCACGGAAAAATTGATTTTTATTTCACTCATGGTTGGACTCGAACCAGCGACCTTCCTAATGGGGAACTGCGTTGGTGGCGCCTTCGCCACCTCGGCTATCCTTGACTTGGGAAACGTAATGTCAAATGATGAGCCTGGCATCAGGCTCGCCTTATCTCAAGTGAGGATTCTTTAGTCAGGCTTCACGACCTGCACCTTATCAAGCCCTCACAAGGCCTACAACAGGCTCACCTGATCAGGCACGCCCTGTCCATACCTTAACAGGGCCTGATCAGGTATCCGGCAGCCTGATCCCTATTTCTGCTCGGGCTGGCACCAGGCTCGCCTCATCTAAAGTGAGGATTATTTAGTCAGGCTTCACGACCTGCACCTTATCAAGCCCTCACAAGGCCTACAACAGGCTCACCTGATCAGGCACGCCCTGTCCATACCTTAACAGGGCCTGATCAGGTATCCGGCAGCCTGATCCCTATTTCTGCTCGGGCTGGCACCAGGCTCGCCACATCTAAAGTGAGGATTATTTAGTCAGGCTTCACGACCTGCACCTTATCAGGCCCTCACAAGGCCTGCAACAGGCTCACCTGATCAGGCACGCCCTGTCCATACCTTAACAGGGCCTGATCAGGTATCCGGCAGCCTGATCCCAATTTCTGCTCGGGCGATTGTTGGGACTACTGTTGTCAGTCAAATTCGACGTCAAAGTCATCATTTTCACGTGGTTCCGACTATATTGAACTACACCTAAACATGCTTCTGATCCGTTTCTGGCAGAACTAACGTCACCAAGCAGAGATCTCTGATGATCGCTGAAGGGTTAAAGGCTTCCGACGACCACGAGTCATGCATTTTTTTGTCATTCCCTCTCCAACGCTTCGAAGACGTCGATGCCGTCCGCGTCTTCGTGATTTTTTGCCGCGGCGCGCGTGGCTCATCTTCAGCTGCCCGCGACTTCTGATCTTCTGCGAGTTGCCTGCGAGGCGCGAACGGAACCACCGGAGCCGCGAAGGCACTTGAGCAGACGCCTCACCGTTTCGCAGAGCAGTCACGTATCGTCATCGTGATTTCTGAATCGCGTTTACGTTTCGCGTTGTCGTATCTTCTCGAGACGTCGGGTCTCTCGGCCACTTCATCGGCCTCTGGCACCATTCGAGCAGCTGCAGAAGGCGACTCGTCTCCTCGCGACGATACCGGAGCTCGACACAAAGACCCGCAGTCGTCGTCGCGCAACGATGTATGGAGGAGCGTCGTCGCGGCGCCCCCGTCCGGTGCGCACGACCGATAGGCAAGAACCGTAAGAGATCACGTCGGACCTTCGGATATCTCGTCGGGTGACCGAATAGTTCGGACGCTTCGTCGGAAGGGAACGCAGCTTTCTATAAATACCTAAATGCTGCACACACGGACGAGAGAACGTCATCATCGAGTGTGGAGTTTCCACTCGTTACCACGATTACGAGAGAACGATCGAAATATTTTTTTGGAAACCATACAAAACCCGCTAACTGGGACTTGGCGATCGGGTTTGAAACAAAATAATAATAATAATACATAGTAATAATATAAACATTATTTTTCTCTGCTGGCTTTGAAAGAAAAAAAGTCATATCTTTCTCTATCGTTCGCATTCGATGCGAAAGCAACAGCTCTAAAGCCCCCATCGACACCGCAACGAATAACTCACGAGAGACTTATGAGCCAAGAAATTTCTCCAAATTTCGAGCCCCACCGAGAATTTCGTCCTTGCGCACCGTCGACAAAATCGCGAATATAGATCGCAGAACGATTCGTTGCGCTCGTTAGACGAGCGCGAAAAGAGGCAATTTTTCAGTAAGCCCGAACGAACGAGCCCGAAACGAGGGCGCCCCTTTCTCCGTGCACCTTTGCGGCTCTCGGCTCTTTTCACCACGGATTTCTCCCTCTCTATTTATCTTTTCGCTCGGCTCGCGCCCACAATTCCTTTTTCTCTCCTCCATTCACCGCGTTTACGCGATCCACAAGAATCGGTGGTTTCCCGTCGCAACGATGGAAAACACGCTCCGGGACGAAAGAAAGAAATTCTAGCGTGATTTGTCGTCAATTCGTTGCGCCAGTTTGGGGAAACATTCGGGCACCTTTTGGGGGGAAAGCATTGTCCGAGGTCGTTGCGGCAGACGCCGTGACCAGGTGACTTTTACACCGCGGCCTGCGGTCTTCCCGAAGAGTCCAGGAAAGATGGCAATGAATTCCGTCACTCTTTCCCTTTTCGTCCTTCCCTTCGCGAGTCCCTTCGGGCGGCTCGTGCGATCGCCATTCTCGCACACACGAGAATTCAACCTCTTCGCGGCAAAGATTGCGGGGTTGGAGTTCGAAATTTCAAATGATCGAGACTGAGATCGAGCCGTATTTCGAAATTTCGTCATGACGATTATCACAATAGCGACGAAAGAAGTGGACGAGTTCTTTCGTTTCACAAGTGGAATGCCGATTTTGCCGAAAATTTATTTATCCGAACATTCATTGGTTCGCAAGTATATTTTTCGACAGTTTGCACCTCGAGCGGGTGGAGTTAAAAATTTCAAATGATCGAGACTGAGATCGAGCCGTATTTCGAAATTTCATCATGACGATTATCACAATAGTGACGAAAGAAGTAGACGAGTTCTTTCGTTTCACAAGTGGAATGCCGATTTTGCCGAAAATTTATTTATCCGAACGTTCATTGGTTCGCAAGTATATTTTTCGACAGTTTGTACCTCGAGCGAAAAAAATATAGATCCAAAAGATGAAGACAGTCACTGTTTTCGAGATCAGAAATAGAAGAGGAATTCACTTTTTTTTTTCAACAATATGCCCAAAATAAAGATGTCGAGAATATAAATTTCGAAATCGCAAAGCTTCGATACGTGAAATATCGAAGGATCGAAAGAGTGAATGAGAAAGTAGCGAAACTCCACGACAGCGACGGGCAAAATGCCGAGAGATCGAAATAGCGAAACGAGAAGAGTGCAAAAATCTTTGAGGATATGAGATTTTTTTGCCGTTTAGCATCACCTTAGTCCGAAGACGGAGAAGTGTGTTCTTAACGCTTCTTAATCTTTCGCTATTTTGACGTTCAACTTCTCGATCATTCGCCCTTTCGATCGATCGACCCTTCGATCTTTCGCTATTGTAACCATTCAGCTTATTGGTCTCTCCCTTCAATAAATTCGAAATACTGAGTTTTGTCGATTTGCGCAATCCCAGAAGTTGCATATTCGGACTGGACAATGTTCGAAACTTTGACAATTCGATATTTCACCTCTTGGAATATTGCCCAATAATTTTTTTTTTTTCGATAAACATTCAATTCGACATATTTGCGTTCTTGATGTTCATTCATTACCTTGGAAACGTTCGTAAATTGCGCATTTTGAGTAGGCAACTTTGGTCATTTTTTTTATTCGTAATTTCAACCAATC
This sequence comes from Ischnus inquisitorius, assembly GCA_963924025.1. Lineage (NCBI taxonomy): Eukaryota > Metazoa > Arthropoda > Insecta > Hymenoptera > Ichneumonidae > Ischnus > Ischnus inquisitorius. The sequence goes on from OZ001253.1 coordinate 2,866,998, forward strand.
TGAATTTTAGTCGTGAATTTTTACCTCCACCCCGAAATTAATGTACGAAATAAAGTTCTAACTCAACCCGTTTTCCCGAAAAGCGACAGAATCGACGGGAATAACAGAGGCTTCGGACTTTACGACTCTCCGGGGAAGCCCTTCCCTCTTCATTTCTCCTCAGTCTCGAGCTCGAGAAACCCTTTGCTGGGTTTCCTCATTCACGCGCGAGATGGAAAGACCCCTAAGGACCATTGACCCTCGAGACCTCTTCAGAATGTTTGGATCTTCGACGCGTTTATAGATATTTTCTCAAAAAAAAAAAAAAAAAAAAAAAAAAAAAAAATAGTATACAATCCCGAAGTGTCTTTCTTCTCTCCTGACTCGAGTGGATTTTTCTTCGAGTGATTTATCGCACTTTTTCTTTTTCTCTTCGCGTTAAAACTTCTCCGATTGCCATAACGATTATCGTTGCGACGTCCACGGGGCGGAAAGGATCTTCTTAGTGCGCACACTCGAGGACGAAGAAAAAAAAAAAGAAAAAAAAAAAAAAAAAACGGCGACGAGACTCGTCACTCGGATTCGGCGTCGAGCTGGCCATTCTCGGCTTCCCCGGACCAGAAGTCTCGGAAGAAGCGCCTCGAGCGCTCGGTACGAGAAGAATCGCTTCCCGAACGCGCGCTCGACGCAACGCGGCAATATTTCCGAGTGCGGTAGCCGAGTTTTTCACGAGCGTCGGGGGAGGGGTGGGGGGGGATGTATTCATTCAAGTGTCGTGCCGTTTTTCCACCGCTCGGCAGTTCACGACAATATAAATCCCCCACTAAATTCCCTTTAGATGAGTCCCCACGTGGCGCACGAGGGTGTCACAAGCCGGTCGAACTCGGTCTCACATTCACCGTGGCGAAGTCGCCGCGTTCCGGTGACCAACGAAAACGCGCTATTCCCTCTCGTTGGACTTTACCATTTTTTTGAAAAAATTAATTATACACTTTTCGTTCTTCCGGAGGTACATATAAAGTAGAAACGCGGCTGGTCTTGCCGCGAACGTATTCGCTCTAGTCGTCGCGACGCGATAACACCGCATCGCCGTTTTTTTTTTTTTTTTTTCTTGTTGCGCGTCGATAGACTTTTTACGATCAGTGAAAAAAAAAAAATTGTCAGTGGAAATTTTTTTCTATTTAATTCAGTTCGGTTGCGACTGCTCGGCGACGGAAACGGCATTTGGATTCGGTTCACCTGCGGTGCGCGATCCGGTGCGAAAAAAGGACTAGTTGGTGCTTTTATTTTCACGATTTTTTGAAAATTCTTTTTCACTCAATTTTCACCATGCGACAAAAAATCGTTGAACGGTAGCGGTTTCGTGAGAAAAAAAAAATTTGTAATAACATGGAGTGATATTTATTTTGTGAAAATATAAAGTGCAGGGAACACAATCGCGGAGACGAGGAATCACCGCCCAGACCGACTGGTCAATAAATACCGATTTATCTCTCGTGTTTTAAATCCGGAGTGCCAGTGGCGCGTTATTGCGTGACGAGTGAAGGTTTTTTCGGTTTTTTTTTTCTTTTTTCACGCGAGAGATAGAGAAAAAGCGAGGATATTGTGCAGCCTCGTAGCTGCTGATCATTACTGTGATGACGCGCGGAAGCTGCTGCTCGTACTCGCAGCTATGACAGAGATCGTTCGGTGAGTTTCAGTCAGTCTCTCTCGGCGATAGTGACGACGACGCCGACGGAGCCGGAGATTCCGCGGCTCGCGACGCGCGACCTACTCACGTTCCGCGTTTGAGCGCGAGTACGCGCGGCGACGCGTCATACGGAATTCCACGCGACACGGAATTTCTGGCGGTCACTGACGAATATTCTTCAATCTTTACGCGCAAAATATTTATCGAATAGAAATGTTGATATTTGCCACATAGGGGAGAGCGGGGCAAAATGGCATACCGGGGCAAAATCGTATGAAATGGTCAAATAAAGTCGCCCGTATGATAGAATTGGGGCAAAATGGGACAAGAGAAAGTCCCGTCGAAGTAGATTCTTTTGCTGTCCCATTTTGCCCCAATACCATTCTGCCCTGGTACCATTGTGCGTGAATACCATTTTGCCCCGGTATGCCGTTTTGCCCCGCTCTCCCCTACGTCGTGGAGCATTTATTGGAATTGAAAGGATAGAAATTGGAAGACCAACGAAATGAGGGCCCTTCTTCTTAGTTATAAAAATCGTTGCTTTGACCGCCATTACCCAACTTTTCGGGCAATCACAGTCGCTCGACACCCGCCACTGTTCGCCGAGCTGTTTTTTTTTATAGACAACGAAGAGAATCGCAAATCGAAAAAAGAAGAGATTGCCGAGTACAAAATAGACAAACTCAGTGTTTTTTCGTTAGGCGTTACAAAATTAACATTTACGTTAATGACTAGTTATCGTAAATATTTAATAATTCAACGTCACAAGTAACATATAATTTTTTTAACAGCGCTTGTACTATATTTTTTATTATATCTCTCGCAGTCTCGTTTAATTCTATTTGGTTTCTTTTTGGCTCTCTCGTTCGCCACCTCACTCGCTCTCGGTTAACCCAAAATGCAGGCCTTATGGAAAAACAATGTTTTACGAATTTGCATTGGGCCAAAATGGGACAGCAAAGAAAGCTACTTCGATGGGACTTTCTCTTGTCCCATTTCGCCGTAATTCTATCAAACGGGGGGCTTTATTTGCCCCGGTGTGCCATTTTGCCCCGGTGTGCCATTTTGCCTCGGTGTGCCATTTTGCCCCGCTCTCCCCTACATCATTTCTTCTAAGAAAAATGGCGTAAACCATGATCCAGCTGTTTTTTTTAAATGTATGCAAAGGTAATAGGCACGGCGTGATATATTAGATTTGAATCCTGTGTATAGTCAAATATAGCAACAAAAAAAATTGTTTTAAACGGTAATTTTGTTAACATTTAGGTGACCGGTATCGCCCGATGACTGGCATTCCCCCATTCTTCCCTATAGTTCAAGCCCATGTTGGAACTTTTTTTTTGCACACTATAAAGTTCCAACTTGAGTTCGAACATTGTTTGTCGAAACTTTGTTGGAATTGTCGAAAATTATTGCGAGGTGGAAGATAAAGCAGATAAAGTTTCAACTTCAGTTCGATTTTGGGCCTTCCAAATTTGGCCCTGAGTCACCCAAAGACACAGAAAATCATTTTCCTTTCTGTCCATTGCTTCGCATGCGAAATTGCACTTTGCGCTGAAGCAAAAAGGTACATGTTAAACTATCACTTTGAATATTTTCCAAACCCTACAGTGCTTTTTTTTTGAGCCCGGCACGGTCAAATGTTTTTTATTTGCCGTTTGGGAAAAAAAGAGAGTTTCGCGAATTCCGTAATGATGCGAATCGGCCGGAAGAGGAATTTTAAACCCTACGATGTCGCACCCGGTCTGCGGGGTCGAAGCTGTCCAATCGCGATAAGTCGCCGCTCCCGGTGATAAAAGACAGTGCAAAGGGGATCCACCTCCCGACGATTTTCTCCCTCCCGGCGTCCCTCTCATTCGGTTTATCGTGCCCCACGGAGTCACGGATTGTAAACGAAGCCATTTTGCCACTTTGACGACTTACCTTCGCCGAGCGACTTTCACGTTTGCGCTTATCCAACCCGGCTCGCCGTTCGGCGATGCGTTTCTGCGTTCCCATAACGGAGCGCAGGAGAAAAGGCGTGGCTTTTTCGCTCGAAACAATGAGACATGCGTGCGTATCCACGTCAAACAACGAATGCAAATAAATAAAATAAATAAAATAAATAAAATAAATAAAATAAATAAAATAAATAAAATAAATAAAATAAATAAAATAAATAAAATAAATAAAATAAATAAAATAAATAAAATAAATAAAATAAATAAAATAAATAAAATAAATAAAATAAATAAAATAAATAAAATAAATAAAATAAATAAAATAAATAAAATAAATAAAATAAATAAAATAAATAAAATAAATAAAATAAATAAAATAAATAAAATAAATAAAATAAATAAAATAAATAAAATAAATAAAATAAATAAAATAAATAAAATAAATAAAATAAATAAAATAAATAAAATAAATAAAATAAATAAAATAAATAAAATAAATAAAATAAATAAAATAAATAAAATAAATAAAATAAATAAAATAAATAAAATAAATAAAATAAATGTTTGTTGTTGTTGTTGTTTGTTGTTTGGGCGATACGAGCGCTCAGTCCTTGTGGACCATTGTGCTCGGGCCTTTTCGGCACTCGCGATTTCTAAGGTTTAGGCAGAAGCTCGGCCTCTTCCGAGAAACGAAGAAGCCCCTTAACGCCCGTCACCTCTAGTTGGAGCGTATTAAAGTTGGGGGCACCGAGGGTTCTCATGCGAGTTCCCTCCAGTTCCCTGCACTTTGCAATTAAGTGGATAGAGGTCTCCTCTTCTGCTCCGCAGTGGCGACACAGCGAGTCGACCTCCCATCCCATACGCCTCAGGTGCTGCCCGGTGAACCAGTGGCCTGTGATCAGGCCTACCATCCCCCTCAGCTTGTTCCTGTCAAGGGCTAGCAGCTCGGAGCCCAGCCTGTCGGCGGGGCTCGCGAAGAGAGCCCTCGCACGATATGATCCTGGCGTCGAGAGCCACCGGGTGGTGAGCTGCTCGGCAGTCCACCTTCCCATGATCTCCCTTATGACGCCTGGGACTACTGGCACTGATAAGCGGATGGCCTCTGGGGATCCCGCGGATCCCCTTTTGGCCAGCCCATCAGCTGCTACATTGCCCTGGTTGCCCGTGTGCCCGGGCACCCAGAGGAGTTTGACCCTGTTGACGCTGGCAATGCGTGTCAGTGCTTGAATGCAGCTACGCGTCAGCTCAGACCTCACCTCGATCGAGTCGAGGGCGATGAGGGCTGCACGGCTGTCGCTGCATATGTATATGTGCTTGCGCTCGAACCCTCTGCGTAGAATCTCTTCCGCGCAGGTTCTGATTGCAACTGTTTCCGCCTGAAGTACCGTGGTGTGGGTTCCCAGTGCTAGGGATATCCTGGTCCTGGGCCCCTCACACCACACTCCGGCGCCTGTCCCCGTTGTGGATTTGGATCCATCCGTATACCAGATAAGTCCTCCTGGGGACAATAACTGATCCCTGTTGTCCTCCCATTCTTGCCTGCTAGGGAAGGAGACGGAATACGTGTGGCTGAAGTGGTAGCTGCAGGGGCCGCGGTCTCCACCTAAGGCGAGGACTTCCTCGAGGTCGCTTCTACCGTTCAGTAGTGACGCGTGGCCTTTCCTTGCTCTCCCCCACTTCCTCCCAAAGTCTAGTCGCAGGGCTGCACACATAGCTCTGGCCTTGGCTATGATATCCGGGGGCGCTAAGTTCATAAGTGCCCCCATGGCCAGGGTAGGAGTTGTCCGAAGAGCTCCTGTGATCCCCAGCAGTGATAGCCTGTAGACTCTGTTGAGCGCCTTCCTGTTGGTTTCCCGCTTTAGGGCGGGCCACCAGACTATCGACGCATATGTCACTTGTGGCTCTATGATGGCCGTGTGAATCCATTTCACAATGGCCGGTTTGAGCCCCCAAGTCGAGCCGAACATCCTGCGGCAAGCCCAGAAGGTGGAAATAGCCTTCCGAGCCTGTCTTTCGATGTGGCTCCTCCATAGGAGTTTGCTGTCCACGGTAACGCCGAGATAGCGTACCTCCGTGGAGAAGCGAAGCTCTGTGCCAAAAATAGAAGGGGGATTAACCCTGAGTTTTCTCCTATTCGTAAATAGTACCATCTCCGTTTTACCCGGGTTGACCCTCAGGCTCTTCGAAGTGCACCACGATTGTACGTGGTCCAATGCGCGCTGCATTTTCCACGTTAGCTCTCCCGGGTGAGTGCCGGTGACAAGCATCGCTACGTCGTCCGCGTACCCCACCACCTTCACCCCTAGCCTCTCAAGCTCCGCAAGCAGCCCGTCAATGACCATCACCCACAGGATGGGAGAGGTTACCCCGCCCTGCGGACAGCCCTTTTTGACGAGCGCGCTCGCGGTCGACTCTCTGAGGCCAGCGGTGACACGCCTGGTGCGAAGCATGCAGTGGATCCAGTTGATGACAGAGTCATCTACCCCAAATCCCCTGGCTGCCTCGCAGATGGAATCGAAGGAGGTGTTATCAAAAGCCCCCTCGATGTCAATAAACACAGCTAAGGCTGACCCCCCCGTGTGAACGGCCCCCTCCAACATCTTGACGATGTGGTGGAGCGCTGTCTCCACGGATTTTCCAACCTGGTATGCATGCTGGGAGTGATGAACTGTTCTTTCGACGAGCGCACCCTCCCTGATGTACCTGTCAACGAGTCTCTCCAGCGTTTTCAGGAGGAAAGACGTCAGGCTGATAGGCCTGAATGACTTGGCGCGGTCATAGGCGTCCTTCCCCGGTTTTGGGATGAAGACAACCCTGACCTCCCTCCAAGCTTCTGGTACGTAGCAAAGTGCGAGACACGCACGATAGATACGCACAAGGTGTTTGACGAGATCCTCACCCGCCTCTTGCAAAAGTGCGGGGAAGATCCCGTCAACACCAGGGCTCTTGTACCGATCAAAGGTGTCAATGGCCCATCTTATCCTTGCGGATGTGACTACTTTCGTGGCCGTTATCCAGTCACGAGCAGCCGTCCCTGAGTCTGGGACCGCTGCGCCTGTGGGTTGTCCCTGTACAGTCAATTCTGACCCAGGGAAGTGAACCTCGAACAGGTGGGCTAAGGTTTCTTCCTGGCTCGAGGTAGTGGTTCCGTCCGTGAGGACGAGACCATCGAGCCGAGTGCGGGGCCCCGATGCGAAGATTCTGCGGAGTCTGGCCACTAGGGGTAGGGCCTCGATCTCATTGCAGAAGTCGCGCCAGGCGCTCACCTTGGATCTCCTTACCAGCTTTTTGTAAGCTCGTTGGGCCTCCCGGTAGGAGTCCCAGGCGGAGACCGTGTTGGCCCTCAGGGCTTTGTTCAGCAGTTTCCGTGCGCGTGACCGCGCCTTGGTTAGGTCGCGGTTCCACCACGCCACTTTTCTGCTGTTATTCTTGACCTTCAGGGGACACGCTGCCTCATAGGAGTCGACTATGGCGTTCCGTAAGAAGCTTACTTCCCGCTCGATCGCTCCCTTCGTCCCCGGCCTCGCACGGTCCCCCTCAAGCCTCTCAGCTAGCCCTACCCTGTAGGTGGTCCAGTCGGTGGCTCGGGGGTTCCTGTGTGTGTCCAGGGGGCGTTCGGCTTCGCTCCCCCCGACGTTGAATTTGATCTGGCGGTGATCGGAGAGGGTGTCCTCCTCGCTCACCCGCCAGTTCGTTATCACGTGGGCCACCCCCGGTGAAGCTAGGGTTAGGTCTAAGACCTCCTGTCTTCGGGAGGTGACGAACGTAGGTCTGGATCCACTGTTGAGGATCTCCAGCCTAGTCGTAGAGAGGTACTCCAGTAAAGCAGCGCCTCTCTGGTTAATGTCGGAGCTGCCCCACACCGTGTGGTGTGAGTTCGCATCACAACCGATTATCAGGTCCAGCCCGCTGGCCCTCGTGTAGTCCACTAGGGCCGCGAACTCGACCGTGGGCGGTGGTTCCGCCGAGTCAAAGGGCAGGTAGGCCGAGCAAATGATCATCTCGGTTCGCCTGCCCTCTAGATTTAAGGCTATCCTGGCCGCCGCTAAATCTCGGGTGCAGAACTGGTTCAGCTTGAGGGCGCTGCACTTCTTGTTAACGAAGATACAGGCCCTCGGCCCCAGCCCTGCCTCCGCGTGAATGAGCGAGCCCAGATTGCTGTCTAAGCCACTTATACGTCCCCTGTAGATCCAGGGTTCCTGTATTAGTGCTATGTCTGTCTGCTCCACTGCTAGGTCACGGCACAGTACGGCCGTGGCCGCTATGCAGTGTTGCAGATTGATTTGGGAGAACTTGGTGTGCCCCGCAGCTATGGAAGCTGCGTGCCCGACCCGTCTCCTACCAATGCAGGGATGGGGAGGGGGAAGGATGTGGGAACTGGATGGGTTAATGGATTGGGGAGGGGAGGGTGCTCGGTGGTCAGCCATCGAGCTCTACCTCCATCGTTGACGAGTGCGCTGCCGCCTCGTCCGTCGTGGTCGTCGGCCCGGGGGTTCTGCGGGCGGCGAGCTCTAGTGTCCTCTGGACCCCTAGTTCTCGCCCCGTCCGTCCCTCCCTGGCCGCCGCCCTCGCGAGCGGGGGCCTGCCCCTCGCTGCCTTCCCTCTCACTGGTCGGTGCGGGGTGTGCCCGACCGCCGGTTGCTCACGGGTAGATACCCCCGAGCTCCCAGCTGCCGGTCCCCGCTCCCTCCTCCAGTGGGTGGGTGGTTGTGCCTCCGCGCTAGGCAGTTGTGCCTTCGCCGGGGCCATTAGTTTGGCTGGCGCCAGCACTGGTGCCACCTGCGTGGGGGCCCCAGTGGTGGGCGCATTGGTCGCTGGGGCCGAGGTACTAGGTGCCTCGACCGCCACGCGCTCACCTGCCGGTGTCGGTCCCGGTTTGCTAGCCGGGACTGGCTTTGGCCCTGCCTTGGTGTCGGCGGTCGCTTTCCCGCCGGTCCTGTTTGGGGCATCACCGAAGCGAGCCCGCCCCAGTCCACAGTGGGGAGCGTCGCCAACCCTGGCTAGTGCCTCCATCGACGGAGCATCCACGCTCAGTGAGAGGTGGACGTTGCCGTTCACCTCTCGCCGGTCCCAAATCCGCCAAACGTCGGTGTTTAGGGCCGGGTTCTGGCGCTTCAACCTCCTCAATAGGACCGCGGTGTCCTCTTTCGTGTTGAAAAAGGACGCCGTTGTCTTCTTGTAGCATGGGAGGTTGCCTTTCTCCTTGGCCAGGAGCGAGGCTCCCTCCCACGGTTTCAGCGTCGGGACAATTCCCATCAGCCACGCTTTCGCCGCGTCGTCCGAGCAGGTCACCCACATGGCTCCCAGTTCCCAACGGTGTCCGTCGAAGCACGGAATCGCTTGCTCCGGGGGAACAGCATCCATGGCCTCGAGGAGCGCCCGTGTTAACAGATCGCCCTCTTCCTGCTTGAGGACCGTCACGGGGTAGTCAGATGGCACTATGGCCACCTTCCTCCCAGCCGTGACCGCATCCGCATAGCCGGTCGATTTAGGGCAATCTCTGCTCTTCTTTACGGTTTTGCGGGCATCCGGCGGAGTTGGGTCCGCAGGTCTGGGCCGCTTCGCGCCCTGATCTGCCTCCCCCGCTCCGGTCCCTCGTCCGCCCTGTTTCGGGTTACTGCCCGAGGTTCCCGGGGGATCCCCTTGGGCAGTCCCGCTGCTTCCCGTCGCAGCCACGGCGTCGCTAGCGGGCTGGGAGTGAGCCAGGCTCGCCAGATGCTCCCGGCGGGCCCGCCTCTTCCTTGCCGCACTGTTGGGCCGGGCTTTGCGGGTTTTTGTAGAGGTCTCAGGGGTCCCGGCTGGCGCCGGGCCCTCCGTCCCTCTCTCGGTATGCGCACACGCGACTATCGGTACCACGAAGGTTGGGGAAGCTAATGCCTCCCCCCCGCTTCCGGCTACTTCGAGGTCGGCGCCTGCCAACTCAAGTGCCAAGTCCTCTTCCGAAGCCTTGGCACCAACTTTGTTTGTTTGTTGCAGTGTTGTCAAAAAATTTTCCATTTTGATCCCACGAGTGAACAGGAAAGTGTGGTCGGCCTGCGCAGAGCCTGTTGCGCAGGTAGGGCGGCTTAAATATAAGTGGGTGGCGCCTGGTACCCACAGAGCATCGTAAGCGACACTACAACCCAAGTGCCATGCATCCCATCGGCACGAATAGCTTCCACCTTAGGATTCGGGGAGTTGGTCCGCGGCAGGGCCTTAGTTCCCCTGGCCGGCTTTTACCCCGGTCGGGTCCCTTATAGCACCCGCAGGCCAGTTCCCTCAAGAGCCCCCGCCGAGGTTCCCGGTCGTCTCTCGACGTCCCGGTTTCCTCGGCCGCGGGTCTCCTCAGTCCCTGGTCCCTCCTATCCGCCACCTGGAGACGCGCTCGGCTGGCACTCACCCACGTTACCCTCTCCCCTTGCGGGGGTTGGGTAACCTCCGAGAAATAAAATAAATAAAATAAATAAAATAAATAAAATAAATAAAATAAATAAAATAAATAAAATAAATAAAATAAATAAAATAAATAAAATAAATAAAATAAATAAAAATCTGTGGTTGATAATTGCGTACAGACCGATGAGCAAATAGCGCGGGCGGAAGATTAATAAATGAATGAACAACGAATACGGGCGAATCGGGTGGAGACCGACTCTACACCTCCCAACTCGACACGAATTAAACTCTACACCAAAAGTGAACACCAACCGACTCTACACGCGAACAACTCTACACCAAACAACTCGACACTGAATTTTCAAAAACTACAAGCGACGGTTCTGAACAAAAACTATTTACCGAATGACTCTACACCCGGACAGGTCAACACCGAATAACTCTACACTAAAAACTGTACACCGTCCAGCTATGAAAACTATACACAAAGCACCCGGACTCATAGAAAAAAAACTCGACACGATAAAAAGTCGACACCGAAAACTCGACACGACGTAAAGTCGACACGAAAACTCGACACGACAAAATGTCAGTACGAATACTCGACGCCGCGCTTGAACATCGAAATACTTGCACCATCCAGCTATAAAAATTGTGCACAACGCAGCTGTACACATTTTTTTTTAAACTCGACACGACGAAAAGTCAACACCAAAAACTCGACACGACAAAAAGTTGACACCAAAAACTCGACACGACAAAAAGTCGACACGAAAAACTCGACACGACGAAATGTCGACACCGAAAACTCAACACCGAATTTTATTAAAAAAATATTTTTAATTGTATGCCAAGTGCCTAGAAATCAGTATTAAAAAATGGTGTAAAGAATCAACTAAATTGAATCGGGCATGGAACTTTGTAACAAAATAAAAAATTCCAATACATGATTGGTGCCCTTGTACAGGTACTGTGAGCCTGATACGGACGCTAATTATGTATTGGAATCTTATATTTTATTTCACTCTGTGCGTAAAATGCTGTTTCACGAATTTCCGAACCTCGTAAATAGTACATTGTGCAACAAGAGCCGATACTCTGCCCATTCGACCCATGTTGCACACTATACTTTTTGTAACGAATGCAGGAATAACGGTGTTTTGAGGGGCGCTGTTTGCGGTACGACCATGACAAGTGAGGTTATGGCCGGCGGGCAAAAAAGTGAACTTTTCTGCCCCATGGAAAAAAATTAACGTAACACACATACGCAAACTGACTCTTCGTTGCTGGTACGCAAAGAGCCACTTTCGTCCCGTAATACTGACCCGAAAAGCGCCGTTTTTATGCACGAGTTACAAAAATCAAATTTTGTACGCCACTCGTGCGAAAAACCTTTTTCTAACGAGTGTGAGTTTGCAGGCCGAGCCGAAGGCGAGTGTTGCAATCACACCCGTGAAAAAGTTTCATCGCACTAGTATTGTAATGTATTATCACAACGTTCCTTGACCGATTCGCTTTACTTGATTATTTACACATATTTTTTAATACTGATTTCTAGGCACTTGGCATACAATTAAAAAGATTTTTTTAATAAAATTCGGTGTTGAGTTTTCGGTGTCGACATTTCGTCGTGTCGAGTTTTTCGTGTCGACTTTTTGTCGTGTCGAGTTTTTGGTGTCAACATTTTGTCGTGTCGAGTTTTCGTGTCAACTTTACGTCGTGTCGAGTTTTCGGTGTCGACTTTTTATCGTGTCGAGTTTTTTTTCTATGAGTCCGGGTGCTTTGTGTATAGTTTTCATAGCTGGACGGTGTACCGTTTTTAGTGTAGAGTTATTCGGTGTTGACCTGTCCGGGTGTAGAGTCATTCGGTAAATAGTTTGTGTTCAGAACTGTCGCTTGTAGTTTTTGAAAATTCAGTGTCGAGTTGTTTGGTGTAGAGTTGTTCGCGTGTAGAGTCGGGTGGTGTTCACTTTTGGTGTAGAGTTTAATTCGTGTCGAGTTGGGAGGTGTAGAGTCGGTCTCCACCCGGCGAATCAATGTTTTCTGGCGCGCTGGGATAGAATTATTCATCGCTCGAGAGGATTGCAACCGCGGCTTGTCATAACTCCGCGGCGAAGAATATATCGCCGCGCGGCGATAGTAACCGTTCGAGGTATCGGAGCGGCTCACCTGTGTTGTTCTCCGAGTTCTTGTAACGCGAGATGCGGTATTACTTGCGCAACCTCGTCCGCCGATCCGAGAGAAGTCGAGAGTGCAACAGCTCGCGCGGCTCACCGCACGTATATATTTCTGTATTAGTCGTATATGTACGCATAATACCGTATCCGGATGACATTAATCGATTTTGCTTGTTTATTATCCGCTCGCTTTCGTTATGCGTCGTTCCAGAAACTTTTTTTTTTTTTTTTTGCAAAACTGCAGTCAATTATTAGAATTTTGTAAAAAAATCCGTCGAAATATCAAAACGAATTGATAGATATATTTTTTATGAAGAAACTCGTATTAAAAAGATATTTTTTTAACGCAATTGCAATTATATGTCAAAAAATAAAAAATGCTCTCTTTATTGTTTCTTTTGGGCGTTCGATGCACGATTCTTACTGCTACGTGGCACGCGCCAGGGTTCGTCACGCGCGGACGATCCTCGAGCGAGAATATTGGATATCCTCGATGATCTTCCTTCGCGAAAGATCTCTCGATAGCGCGATCCTCATTTGTTGCCGCTTCTTCTCGTCGGGCTCGAAAAATTTGCGCCCTATCGCTTCGAATCTCTTCGCGATCTCGCACGCTCGAGGTAAGGCATTCCGAAGGGTGCGGGCCGAACCTCCGTGACTTTAGCCACTCCGTGACTTTAGCGTATTGTCTAAACTACCGTCTCCTACATAGCGGCGGCGACGGCGAGATATTTGTCTAATGCAGACAGATTATGCAAAATTAATCTTTACAGCGATACGCATGATTTTTTCCAGATTTTTATACCATTGAGAAGTATCAAAAATATGACCTCTTTTCCTCGAACTTGAGCGAAATGAGCGCGAAGCGAATTAGCCACCTTAAACAAAAAGTTGGATTGCCAGAAGATTTGTTGAACTTTTTTTTTTTTTTTTCATCAATTTGTTAATAACTTTTTGCAATCATTATTGTGCAAAATTTATCTTTTCCGTACCTTCGATATGCATGATTTTTTTCAGAATTTTATACCATCGAGAAAACACAATTTTTCAATAATACATGCAATAATTATTTGTTATCTTACTAAAAAGCTTCTAACTTTGGTAATTTTTGGAATTTCGGTCTGAAATTTGGTGCGTAGGTAGTACACAGTATGTACTTTCAGAATTAAAAAAAAAAAAATATCGATTTTTTTGGAAATTTAGGTGACCCAGCCCCCTTAAGGTAGTCCATGCGAAAGGTGTCCATTTCGCATAAATTCGAGAAAATTGAGAGTGAATTGCAGACACTTCTCAATAGTATAAAAATCTGAAAAAATGCATGCACATTAAAGGTACTGAAAAGATTAATTTTGCATAATAATAATTCCAAATGGTTATTAACAAATTGATGAAAAAAAAATTGTTCAAGAAATTTCTCGGCAACGCAACTTTTCCTTTCAATGAAAATAATTCTTTGATTTTTCCGAATACGTACGAATTTCTTCAGATTTTTTTATTGACCCTGAATTTTATGATTTTGCACACATTTTTTCCATACAAAAAAAATTTCAGTCAACTAAAAAATCCGAAGAAATTCATACGTATTCAGAGAAATAAAAGAATTATTTTCATTTAAAAAAAAGTTTTGTTGCCGCGAAATTTCTTGAAATTTTTTTTGTTTCATCGCGACTCTCCCCCTCGAGAGGGCAACATTTTTAACCCAAAATGCGAATTGTGCGAGAGTCACCTTAGTTAATATTCCTTACGACCGTGGGTCGCTTTATTATAATTTGTCTCTGCGTCGCTAATTGCAACGAGGAGATTCAACGCACCGCCGACACCTCGACGATAGCCTCGGCTCGCGTCGGGCACTCGATCATTCGTCTCGCATTCCCGAATATAATTCCACGATTTCTTTACTCCGCGTATCGGTTTACGCTATAAAAACTCACGGTCCTCGAGAGTCTCGAGTGTCGCGGAGTTTTTATTATTTTTTTCATTTTTTAGTTTTTTTTTTCATTTCGATTATTATTCCCGCGGAGAACATCGTCGTTATCGTCTGGGATTTGTCGAGGCGAATGAATCGTGTGGCCCACCGGCACCGATGACCATACCAATGTCAAATTTCATTCCGACTTTCGAGGGAATCTCGCAGCGGGAGATGATTCAGTCCTGCGTTCGAGCATTTTCGTTGCGAGGTCGGACGAAGATTTTTTTTTTTTTTTTTTTTGGGAAACGAAATTCGAACACTCGCGGTATTATTATTATTAATATTATTATTATCATTATTATTGTTATTATTATTCGACTGAACAAGGCGCGACGGCCGTTTCTCGTGATAATTTTTTTCAGCATTCTAACGGAAGATCGTCTTATCTGTTTCAGGTTACCACAGCTTGCCGTCTTAGCGAAGATTTTGTGCCTCCTGATGGTGAGTTGAATCATTCGAAGGGTATAAACGCAAATCGAAAAGTAGCAAGCGTTTGGATGTTTATTGAAAAATACGGGAAGACGGAAAACGAGATTCGGCGAAGGACACAAGAGAAAACAATTGTTTTTGCAGATAACAAATATAGCGAAATAATTGATTAATCATTGTTGATAGTTATCAACAAATCCGAAGAACAATAATAAAAATAAGCTAATATCAATAAATATTTTAATATTATGAAAAATCAATTAATTGGAATATATCTACAAAGGTCCTGCGGATTTGAATTCTTTTTTTTTTTTTTTTTTTTTTTTTTTTTTTTTTTTCATGCGAATGTTCGAGTCCCCGAGCGAAGCTCAGGAGATCGATCTGTAATTATGCGGAGACGGATAATCGTTAATGAAAGAGTGACGCACCTCGAGAGGGACCGTTATTACAAAAGCCTCGAAACGCCGAATCGTATTTAGAAGAGATTTATGGATCGAGTCGCCCGCGCTCACTCTCTCCCGATCGTGTTTTCGGCGTGTGACGCAACGAGGATGGCCGCTCAAGCTGATAATTAAAAAGCGCCCGATTTTTTTCCGCCTCCCCCATCGTCGGGACTATCCGAGAGCGATAAATTTCAATTCGTTTCTTTCCGTCGCGAAGTCCTCGGTGTATGCTTCGAGGAGGTCGGAGCGCGCGTGGTTGATTTCGCATTGAAACAAAACTTCCGCGTCGCGTGGCCACGAAGCCGCGGTCTCTCCCGCTGTGTCTCGGTCTCTCAATTCCGCCGGCGCTCGTCCGGCTTGTGAACTGTCCGTACTTTGTCGAAAAATCTAAAGCTAGTCGTTAGGAGCGTCGCTGGAACTGCGGCCGGAGCGGGGCAAAACGGCACACCGGGGCAAAATGGCACCAGGGTAGAATGGTATTGGGGCAAAATGGGATAGCAAAAAAGTCTACTCCGATGGGACTTCCTCTTGTCCCATTTTGCCCCAATTCTATCATACGGCGGAATTTGTCTGACCGTTTCGTACCATTTTGCCCCGGTATGCCATTTTGCCCCGCTCTCCGCTATCTCCTCGCTCGCGGTGCCGCGTCGCCCCGAGGATCGACGAAACTCCCCGCCGTCGCCTCCGTTATCCGCGAAGCCGCGAAAACTTCGAACGACCCGCGAACGCAGTCGGACATAAAGTTTCGAAACTGTATCGAACGACTTTCGGCGTCTATCGGCGCGGATAGAGGAAACTCGACGATCTCGTCCCGATACTCGGGCGGACCGTAAAACTCGAGAATACTTCGCGAGGGTGAATAAAGTCCGCGTGTAACTCGGCGAGAAACGGCGAATTTAATGACGATTCGACGACGGTCGACGAACCGGTCGAACCTTCCCAATGGCGCATCGCGAGTTTGACGGAAATAATGAAAAAAAAAAAAAAAAATGAGACTCAATTATGAAAAATAAAGAAATTAATATTTCATTACTATAATTAATAAAATTGATAAATTGGAATAAAGGAACTGCTAATCGTAATTGATCAATTCATTCTATTTTCGATGTAGGGGAGAGCGGTGCAGAATGGCATACCGGGGCAAAATGGTACGAAATGGCCAAATAAAGTCCCACGCATGATAGAATTAGGGCAAAATGGGACAAGAGAAAGTCCCATCGAAGTAGATGTTTCTTGCTGTCCCATTTTACCCTCATACCATTCTGCCCTGGTCCCATTGTGCGTGAATACCATTTTGCCCCGGTATGCCGTTTTGCCCCGCTCTCCCCTACATCTTTTTTTAATGCTAAAAATAAGATCGCATATAAATGCGATAAAAAAAAATATTGGAAATATTGAGTAGGAATTTATTTTTTGATAAAATTTTCCACGATCCGTTGATCAACGGTATTATATATATATATATATATATATATATATATGTTGTTTTGCAGGTGGTGATGTGCGGGGCGGTGCCGACAAAGGTGCACTCCGTGAGTCTCCTCGCGTCTTGCAGCAGCAAGAATATAACCGTTATGGGCCGAACGGTCAAGACCTCGCCCAAGACAGACGAAACAGCACCCTATCGTGAGTTTGCCACTTATTTAAAAAAAAAAATTACGTTTTTCTTTTTTTTTTTCTTCAATCCGACCGAGTGAGAATTCTCATATTTGTCATACAATGGTACAGCGATATATTCGCGAGTAAATTCGCGCGCTCCGGAGAAGCTCGCGAGGCCCACTAAAGACGATAATTTATGCTCGCAAAGTTGCCCCCGATCGATCGGCCCTTATCGCGCTGGTATCTTCGCCATGGTCGAGCCAACGAGAGCAAACCGAGATACCGACCGGCAGTTTCATTTCTTTCCTCGTTCCGTTGGCTCGTTTGTTTTTGTTTTTTTCTTTTTTTTTTTTTTTCTTTCTCTTGCAGTAAACTAATAACACCTGAGGGTTATCGGCCTCCCTCATTCTCTCGGAAACGCTTTCCCGTGGCAACGTGGTATTAGTAGTCGTAGAAGTAGCGCGGAAAGTAGGATCGCACGCTGGAATAGCAGCAGAGAACGAGGCGGAGAATGTCTGGCGGCGTTGCAAGCCGACCGTTCGATCGTGCGGCGCTCCGGGGTTTGCGCCACATCTATATCTGTGAGCCATTCGGCGCGTGTAAAAGAAAAGAAGTGAAAAAAAACGAAGCTCGGCGAAAGATACGGATGTAGAAAGCGCACCGGCGAATAGGCGGATGAGTTGCAGCCACCGGGTTCGATGTGGCAATTTCAGCGCATCGGGGCAGTTGTTTTCGGCTAGACTTTCGTCACTTTCTCGATCTCACTCTGGGCAAACGCTGAACAACCATTGGATCCCACTTTTTTATTCGGATGGTAGAAGTTTGATTCTGCGGATTCCAAAGTTACAGATTCCCAACCTGTATCGGACAATTGTAGCTAAAAGAATTTGGCACTTCGTCGATCCGACAAATTCCCAACTGGCGTAGCCGCAACTGGAGACATCACCCGCCAGACATGCACCAACTAGACACATTATTGTCGCAATTAGCAAAACGCCATCTCGACTGGGGCGAGGCAGTTGGCCGAGCAGAAATTTGTTCCGGTTGCCATATGATTATTGCATCCCGAATTGACCCTGATTGCAGATGCTTCAGGCTAATCTGCTAAAGCGAGTCTTAGCAGCGTCCAATCCAGATGATATTCGGCCAGTCTGATCCGGCATGTCTTATCGATGTGCCAGGTGGCCCTGCCCAAGCAAAAATTTGTTCCGGCTGCCATATGATTAGTCAGGGCCAGATCAGGGAGAAGTCCGGCGAGCCTGATCAGCGTCCCGGCCTGGTACCGGTTCAGGTACTAATATGGCAGGCTACACTAGGGTTTCGAGATACTGTATCTGGGCCATTTCCGGCGTTAGTAAAGTACGCCGGATCTATTTTCACACATATTGCCGGATCCGGACCTGATACAAAATTCCCTCGATTTGCCGGATCGCTGCAACTCGTATTATTCCAATTCAGGGCCAAGTCAGGGTGGCATCCGGCATTTATAATAGTGATAGAAATTTATTAGAACGATTTTTATTCGCTATTTTGCACAGATTAAAGTCACACTTCTACGACTTCCCAATGCAGAAGGGAAATAACGAAAAAAGTTCTTCCGTTTCGTTTCTTGTACGGAGCATCACAAGCTTCACTTCAATCGATGACAATGATCGCGTTTTTAAGCTCAGTGTTTTTTTAACTTGCCACATTTTGAAAGTTGAACTAATATAGTATTAACTGCAGCTAATGAAAGACTTATATATTTAGTTGCTTCAACGATAAGTCAATTTCGAAAGAAAAGTTCTTTAGTTATCACAACCGAATGAGTTTGTTCAAAAGTGAGGTCATCGACAATCTGACGACCATCTTTAGTCACAAATTGATCAAATAAATGATCAATGTCAATTCAACATTTATTTCGTTGACCTAAACGTCCATGTAGTTAGGAGAAAGTTAATCACAGTCTGCGAATTACTTAGCTCAGCGAATCATATGCGGCGGCTCTCTGAAGTGAAGTGTTTCTCTCGCAAGCGGTCCGGTACCTAGCAAGTTACTATATAAGAGTCACTCTTTTGATTACGATACAAGTTAATGTATGATAGGTCGGATGGTTACGTAGGATAGGTAGGCAGGGTAAGTAGAACAGGTTGAAAATTAAGCCGCTAATGAATAAGCTTCTCAAACCCCGTCCAGTAGTTGGGGGAGAGCGGGGCAAAACGGCATACCGGGGCAAAATGGTATTAGGGCAAAATGGGACGGCAAAAAAATCCACTCCTATGGGACTTTCTCTTGTCCTTGATTTTACACTAATTCTATCATACCGGGGACTTTATTTGACCATTTCGTATGATTTTGCCCCGGTATGCCATTTTGCCCCGCTCTCCCCTAAGTACAAAAAGTATTTTTTCCCCAGAATTCGAAATCTGGGTTATTGTGCGAGTGGATCCGGCCCGGAATTGGTCCATATATGCGTTGATCCGGTACATATCCGGCCCAGACAAAATATTCATCAGGTCCACATCAGGCGCTTTATCGGAGCCGGATCTACGTGAGCGTTACACCATGCATCAGGGCCATATCGATGTTCCATATCCAGACCCGATTAATTTTCCGTCATGCCAAGTATGGTTTCTGGCCTGATAAATTTTCTGCTCGGGTGGTAAACGGACCCGGGCACAATTGAACAAAATTCCAACTGGAGATACATGCGATCCCTCAATGATCTAAAGGAGTCTGGGTTCAGTTATGCGACAGTCCGTTGACCAACTGGAAGGCTCGCAGAACCAATCTCAAGCGGTTCTCTCGAGTTTACATGACAAACGGATTCGGGCGCGTTTCGCACAAGGGCTGAAGAGCGCAGCAGCGCCAAAAGTCTCAAAGCCTCAAAGATCTCGAGTACTCGCAAAAGGAACAAGAGGTCGTCCTGGTTTATCGGATATACGAGACTCGCGTATACCCTACATTCCCACTCGGTTTTTGCTCGTCGGCGAACACCGCCCCCGAATTATCGCCGAGGCGAGATATGGCTCGCGTGTAACGAGCAATTTCACTCGTAATACATCTGCTCTACGTGTGCACGAACGCCACGCTTTATACAGCGGGGGAAGCGAGAAATGGAAGAAAAAATGCACAACCGCGCGAAGGAAGGAGAAGGAGAGCAGGGAGTCGTTGAAGAAGGAATACGAGCGAACGAAACTGTCCGCCCCGCCGGCGGCTTCTCCGAAGCCTCCCTTCATCCTTCCCTGATAACCATGAGATTTTCAGCGAGCCCGGTGAGGCCACTCGCTCTCGAGAGGCGAAAGAAGCTCGCGCCCCGGCGAACGAACGCGAATTGTAATGAACACGAGAGGACGAAGGAGCAACCGAAGGCTTGAACAAACAGCCAGTTTTCGCACGGCCAGTCTGCACCTCCCCGGAGATCAATCAAATCTCTCATTCTTGCGCGCCTTCCTCTCACGAATCCACGGGGCTTGTGTGTTCTCGGATCGAAAAATTTCTCTCGTCTCGACGCGCGCGGAGAGATCGGATGAATGTTTTTTGCCACATCGCGTCCTCCTTCCAACGCACGCGCGAATTTGGCTCCGGAAGCAAAAACAGCATTCGAAAAATGCCACTTTCGAGATATGGTCTTTTCTCTTCTCCACCCTGAAGAGAATTTGGTTTGCCATTGTTGCGAGACAATTGAACGCGATATTGCGGCAATGTGACGGGATTCTCTTGATATCGTATTTATCTCCCGAGGTCGTCTAAGCCGGCTGAAAACGCTCCGCGATAATGTATATGTTGATACGTTGGCTATAAAATGAAGGTCAGCAACGATACAAGGCCATTAAAGACGCGACGTGGATTCTGGTTAACCCAACGAGGAAGGGGGGCGAGAGAGGAGGAGCACGCGATCTCCACACTGACCTTTCCTTGAGAATCTCCGTGAAATATATCGGGTACCGCGGGCGCCCGGCACAGTCGGCGGCCGTCGCCACCGACCGCAACCGGCGTCGATCGCGTTTCCTTGGCCAAGTTAAACCGGAAGAACGCAACTAACCCCGACCGGGAATGGTAAAAATTTCGCATCCGTCCCGTTGGCCGACTTTTCGCGTTATTTTCGTCGCTATATGCGTCAGGAGAATCCAAGAAAAAAAGGCCGTCGTTTGACATTATTATCGAAAATTTGGGAACTCTTTATCATTGCTATCGCATACACAGATAATTCCGGTCCATGAAAAATATATACCAATTTTTTCTATACAATAATTTTTATAATAACATTTGATAATAATATTACAGAATAATATCTTCCTTTCCATAAAAAATATCTATTGAAGTACAATAAAAAGTATAAATCGAATTGCCGTTTGCAATAAAAAATATATTTCAACCACTAGGGGAGAGCGGGGCAAAATGGCACACCGGGGCGGGATGGTACGAAATGGTCAAATAAAGTTCCCCGTATGATAGAATTGGGGCAAAATGGGACAAGAGAGAGTGCCATCGAAGTAGATTTTTTCCTGTCCCATTTTGGACCAATACCCTTCTGCCCTGGTCCCATTGTGCGTTAATACCATTTTGCCCCGGTATGCCGTTTTGCCCCGCTCTCCCCTATAGACATGATGTATAAACGACCCGAAACTTCCTGGATCGTTGCGTCGGATATTTCGAGAATTACTTTTTCTACAACGAAGAGTTGATAAAGAAAAATGTATGAACGATTTTTTAATTTTTTTTATTCGATATCGTTAAAGTCTCTTTAAGCTTTGAACACGTATATTGGATGCTATGTATCGTTACTGTCGGAAATTTAATTATTGTAGTATCCATGCGAACTGTTATTATCGCGTCGTGCTTTCAAACCAGGCATATACACCCGTCGCGCCTTTGATCCGTCCGCTCCTTTCGCATGTAACCCAGTGCACGTGTTCTTAACGCAGTCCTTTCGCGAAGTCTGACGCCACTCGAGTCCGAGCGAGGAACGAGAGAGAATCGCGAACGTTTTTCAATGGGTTAAAAATCCGAAAGAGATCGAGCTAATGAAACGTTAATGTTAATGTTGCACAATAATAAATCGAATACGTTATCGCCCAATTCATTGCCGAAATAGAAAAATTCAGCAACGAATTAGCGGAGAGCGGGGCAAAACGGCATACCGGGGCAAAATGGTATTCGCGCACGGGGGACCAGGACAGAATGGTATTGGGGCAAAATGGGACAGCAAAAAAATCTACTTCGATGGGACTTGCTCTTGTCCCATTTCGCCCTAATTCTATCATACGGGGGAGTTTATTCGACCATCTCGTACCATTTTGCCCCGCTCTCCCCTACCCGACAATCATACTTTTTTTTTAGTCACGGAAACCATTCCCCAATTTTCCCGAATACGCGCGAATTTTTCAAATACTCTCGAATTCTTAATTTTTTCGATTTCGCCTCGCGTTTGCCGACGACGTCGCTTCGCTCGAACGAGCGAAGAGCGGAACAAAACGACGAGGTGGAGGAAGAAGAGGACGAAGGAGAACGAGAAAAGGAGGAAGGAGCATCGTCCAATCGTCCGTTCAGGTGTTAATGATAGGGTCACTATACGCGCGCGTTTGTAACGAGAGCATCGTGCCCGAAGGAGCCGCTTCTCGTCTCTCGACTCCGCTCTCGAGCGCGCGCTCTCGCCTCGTTCATTCCGCTCGTTCGTTCGATCGCTCGGCTCATTCTCCGCTCGGTCCTCCTGTCTCTCGTTCGCTTTGTATCGTAAGCTTTCATGACGCCGACGCGCGCCTTCGCTCCCAACTCGCGCGCTTCTTCCGCCAGTGGTTCTCGCTTCGCGTTCTCACGACCCTCGTTTCCCGTCGCGGAGCCCTTTTCGCGGGGCGCGAAGATAAGCGAACGAGAATCGCGCGTGGCGAGAGGAACGCAGAGAAAACGGAAGAAAAAAGAATTGCCAAAGTTTCGGATCGTCCGCGGCGGAGAATTGAAAGATCGCCGCGCCGTGTTGCGCAGTTGCGAACCTTAATCGTTCGCGTCGCAAATCGGTTTCGGGCCGTGCGAGAAATAACACGTAGAAGTAATATATGGGGGATCCATTCTTCGCTCGCTTTCCATTCTCTTTAAATCGTCCGCCCTCGCGCGTGTTCCTCGCCGCGGCCCTTTAGCGCTATATATATATATATATATATATATATATATATATATATATATGGATATATATATATCGTGTATGAATACAGCTTGGAGATACATAGATTCATATGTGTGTAGGGGAGAGCGGGGCAAAACGGCATACCGGGGCAAAATGGTATTCACGCACAATGGGACCAGGGCAGATTGGTATTGGGGCAAAATGGGACAGCAAAAAAGTCTACGTCGATGCGACTTTCTCTTGTCCCATTTTGACCCGATTTTATCATACGGGGAACTTTATTCGACCATTTCGTACCATTTTGCCCCGCTCTCCCCGACAAGTACACCCTCGCGGATCTGTTATCCGTGAGTCTGCGACTGGAGCGCGAGAGCCGCCGATGAGCGTCCCTCCCATCGGTGATTATCCGGGGTAATCGTGCCTAAAAGCCGGTGCCCGCTTTTGATTAAAATTGGCTTTTAATTCATTTGGCAGCCTCTAATCTCGCGGCTCGGCGGCTCGCGAGATCAGAAGAGAACGGAATTCCTCCTCTCTCTCTCTCTCTCTCTTTTCCACGGCGAGTGATGCGGCGTTCGCACAACCGTTCACCGAGGCCCAACCGATCGATCGGTTATTGTCTGCGATCCCGGAGAACGCGAGAATCCCTTCTTGTTACTTCCCTGCATTGATAGATTTTTCTTTTTTTTTTTTCCCGCCGCGCGGTTTGCATCGGGAACGAAATGCAAGGTAGAGCGGGGCAAAATGGCACACCGGGGCAGAACGCTATGAGACGGTAAAATAGCGCGAGGTGAGCTCGATATTTTCGATCTCGTTTCGAGTTTTTCCCAATTATGCCTGGAATTCAAAGGTCATGCGATAATGACTTTTTGATGAAAAAAAAAAAAAAATGCCTTCCAAGGTCCGTTTCGCCTACGAGCGGAATCGCGTGACCAGAAGCGCCGGCTCCGGCTTTCGTGCCGCTCGATGGAACGTGGCGCTATCTCAATGGGATCCGTGCAATGGCTTCGATATTCAAATACGTCCGAGCGAGTCGCTTGAATTTCGATAGGCTCACGAACGTCTTCGTCCAGATTTCCCCGTCCACTCCGAAGATAAGCCGAACGATATATCTCTCGTTGCTTCTTGATAAAGAGAAATGCCTCTGAAGCATTAAAAGAAAAAAAAAAAAAAAAAAAAAAAAAAAAAAAATAAAACCACTTCGGTCACTCCCTCCCCTTTATTACGGATTCTCGGAAAACTTTCTCACAGTCATATACGAAAATCATATATTTTTCGACGATTTATAGGGCAACTTTATGCGTACGATGTGTGTAGTATCGTTACGAGCGGTCTTTAATTAGTGCGATGGCGCATTTTTTTCACGAAGCCCGCGAGAGGCCGAGGAGAGAATCAGCTTCTCGCGGCTATGCTCTCGTTGAGTAATCTGCGTCTCGGAGTACGAGCGTGGCGAAGCGCGCGGCGTTGGAAACGTTCGCAGTAATAACCGTGATAAAATCGTCCTTGAGATGCGTGCGATGGGTCGGCCCGTGGCCGGGCAGCATCGCGAGACGAAGCCACTCCGCGGTTTGTGCGGATCGGACTCGCGCGCGAGAGGCACTCGAATTATCCGACGATCGATCGATCTCGATCTCGGAGATTGCGACTCGGGGTGGGGAGCTTAGATGCGCGCGGATAGAAGACGATTAGCCCCGGAGGGCCGCGAGACGGCCCATGGGCGAGAGAAGAGGGGCCCGCGCGAGAGGGAACAAATTGCGCGCTAGTCGGTCGCAGAGTCGGGGGGGGTTCCGACGGAGGCGAAAGTAGAAGAGAAACCCCGAGCGCCGACGCAATCGGCGCTATCGCAGGGATATATTCAATTA
Organism: Ischnus inquisitorius; assembly: GCA_963924025.1. Lineage (NCBI taxonomy): Eukaryota > Metazoa > Arthropoda > Insecta > Hymenoptera > Ichneumonidae > Ischnus > Ischnus inquisitorius. Next base: position 2,891,558 of record OZ001253.1, read on the forward strand.
ATTAATGGAAGCGGTGCAATTAATTGGCGGTATGGAGCGCGTTCGCGAAGAAGCCGCGTAGTCAGCCTCGACGATGAGGCACTTTAGCCGATGTGCTCGATGGTTCTTGGGCTCTCTCATATTCTTCTTTACGGTTCTCTCATTTCCTTCGCTTCGGTCTTTCGCATCGGCGATTGGCTCGCTCTCGCGCCTCGATCGGTGCGGAGTTCGAGATTGAGTCTTCCTTTCTTTCGTCTCTCGCGCACGACCGAGGCCTATCGGCGGCGTCGATTAATTGAGAAAGCCGCGCAGGTGGTTCGCGAGGGCATGTGGACGCAACGGCGAAGGAGACGCGACAAGAAGCAGAGGAGGAGGTAACAGCGGCAGCAAACCTTTACGAGGCAGTTCGGGGACATTCTTGATTCCGATGGTCCGCTGTCGCACAGGCGCGCGCCACCCGACGAGAACCACTTGAATTTAACGAGGCAACGGCGGCGGCGAATGGGCCACCCTGCGGACCTCTTTCTCTCTTCTCGCCGCTCTGTGGACACTCCACGACGCACTCCCGTCCGACCTGAGAACCCTCTGTTTCTCTCCTCTCGAGCTTGTACGAATGACGAGCGCGCGAGCGAGAACTTTTCATTAACGTGTGTGGTCCGCGGCGGATCGAGCATAGAGCCGGCGGAACGAAAGTATACGGGGGTGGCGTTGGCTCTCCCGTCTGGGTCCTCGTCTCGCGAACGACCATCGACGAGCTTTGAACACCGCGGTTAAGATGACGCGTTTCCATCGTTCTTCACCCAAAAAACAGTGTTCTTGAAACAAAAAATACAATGCTTGAAACAAGAATAACGATATTCTTGACTCGTGTTACGACTGATTAAAGAATATATATACTTGTAATAAGCATATCTGATGGATCAATTCAAACATCAGGTACCTTGATCCAAGAATATTTTATTCTTAGAGCAATTATGGTTGCAGCAAGCATAAATGCTTCGAACACGTATTTATATTCTTGTCTCAAGCATATTAATTCTTGTAATGGCCACAAGCGTCGTGCCCGGCTCATGATTGGCGATCTCATTAAGATTCCCGAAGACGAGAAAATGTGGTATCTGTATCGAACAATACGCAAGATTGTTGACATCCTCGCGACTCCAACAGTTCATATTGATGAAAAGTATTTACTGTCGAATCTAGTTTCGGAACACCATAGATTGTACTCCATGGAGCTCTTCCCCAATGACAATCTTAAACCGAAACACCATCTAATGCTACACTACGGCGCAGTCCTTGGAGACATAGTGCAGTTGTCACGTGTTTCGTTTCTTCGCTTCGAAGGAAAGCATAAGCCCTTTAAACAAGTTTCCCGAGTCAGTTGCAACAACAAAAATTTGCCGTTTACCCTCGCTGTTCGACACAAGTTGAAATTTCGTTACCGTTTGCTATGTGGCAACGGGTTAGAATTAAAAGTAGCTACTGGGCCCGGCGACTTGCTTCCTATAGATTCGAATCCCAGCTTCGCCGAGTTTTCCAGTACCTTACCCCCCGATCTCGATGAGATTCGATCACTAAACTGGGCAACAATATCAGGAACACGATATAAAGAAACATGGTGCTCATCGTATCGCTAAAGGACGAATTTCCGGTTTTCGGAAATATTAAAGCGATTATCGTAGACAATGAAACGAATGAGATTTCGTTTTTATTAACACAGTACGATACTATTAGTTTCAACGAACACTATCATGGGTATGAAGTTATCGACGCAAAAAAATGGATATTTATTAAATATGAACAGCTGGTTTCGCACGTGCCGACGCATATCCGGGCAGGCTTCGAAGGCCAAACTTGCATAACGTTCCGTTATCAATTATAATAATACAATCTACGTAGTTGTAATGATCGCTTATAAAGAAAACAAGACTGATGGGCAATAAACAATCTTGATAATTTTGATTCTTCGTGTATTGAAGTTATTTTCCATCTTTACATCGATGCAGATATATATTGCAATTACATCGACAACTGAAATGTACCTTTATTCTAAATTCAAGCATCAATATGCTTGAATTTACGCAGATGCTTCAATTGAGACTATTTTATTCTTGATTGAAGCATGTATATTCTTGGCGCTATTTTGAGAATAAATGTAGCTTGAAACAAGCATATTAGCATTGCTTCAAGCATACTTTTTTAAGGGTGATATTGGTTCAATTTCATGACTGTAAGAGCAAGTCTTCCAGGATGTGAGAACGCGAGGTCCGGGAAGCTCGAGCGGTGTATCAAAAGTTTCGTAATGCTCGAATGAGGAATCGTAAGTGCGAAGGGAAGTCGTATCGGTGAGACGGGAGAGGATTGGGGGGCGAGCGGCGGCTCACGGAGCCTGCACTTGGCGGTTTCGGAGGCTCTCTCCTCGGGTGTGCTAGCCCGTGGCTCGCTAAGTGGCAGAGCACACACCGTCCCGTCTGTGTCTCCTTCATTAGCACCGACCAGCCGCCGTATACCGAACGCAACGTCCCAACAGCGCTCTTTCTTCTCTTCCATCGTGCTCGCTCGTATACTCGCGTAACTGTCGGTGAGCGGCCCGAGAGACATGCCTAGCCACGGCGTTTCGCGTTGAACCGGGAGAAGAGGACGAAGAACCGAGGACGGAGGGCCCTCGCCGGTGTAGGTACAACTCGCGAGCCATAAACCTCGACGAAGACTCGCTCTTCTCGGAAACCCTCACTCCGTATTCCGACTCGCGACCTCTTCCGCCTGGCCGGTAACGGCCGTTCACGCCCTGCACGCGCGCTATGTTCTCTTCTGTTTTTCAGCGACGCAATACCTCTCCGACGCGAGAACACGCCTCTGGCATCGTGGAATTGTAATGAAAAAACGATGCTTCTGTTGCAGAAATCTTGACGACACAGTCGGACAACTTCGATAGGATAGTCTACATATACGCGGAGAAAGCTCAGCGGTACATCTGTTTCAACAAGCACTGGAAACCAGTCGCACTGGTAATTGATTTTCATATCTTTTTTGTATGGTTGCGACCGATGTTGATAAACTTTCCCTTTTCTCTGCTGCGTCTTCGGAAGGGTCTATTGCAGAGGATACTCTTTGAGAGCAGGTGAAATACCACGGTCGGTAACAAAAACGGTAAACAACTTTTTTCAGCCACACTGGCATTTACAGCTTAAAAAAGAGTCTTACGGTCCGCTGTGGTGATTTCCGCATACCGTGAGACTTTTTTTTTACCTATAAATGCCAGTATGCCTGAAAAAAGTCGTTTACAGTTTTTGTTATCGATTGAGCCCGGGTTGGGTGGGGGGGAAGGGATTGCACCTTCTCTTAAGTGACGTGCGAGGGATCCGGTTTTAACGTTTCCACCCTGGTCAGGGTCCTCTTCAGAAATGTATTTCTTTTCTCCTAATAATGTTGTGTGAATCCTCTTTGTCATCGGTGCTCTGTTAATCAGTATTTCATTGCCTTTTGTGTGTTGAGGCTATGTATTGTGTCTTTTATTTCTATGTTTGTGTGTGCTGCTTCTGTTTTGTAATGCATGTATTGTCTTGTTTGATTTCCTGCTCAATTGTTTCAATTCTACCGAACTAGCCGGGCTATGTCTGTTCGTTACATTTTCACCGATGACTCTGCGATGACTCTGTGATCTGTCCTGAAACTGGATCACTCGCAAGTCACTCAAAGAGTGTCCTCAGCAATAGACCGTTCCGAAGCCGCAGCAGAAAAGAGGAAAAATTAATTTTCATACTCTCGACTCCCCAATCGCTGTCCCACCCTGAACCGTTGAAGATCCTTTCCCGAGTAAAAATTTAATCAGGTTGCCTGATGTCTTGTCGGGTACGCATCAGGTATTAGTAAGGCATGACGGATCAGGCTACCCAGATAACGCCCAGATCAGGGCAATGTTACATATCACGAAGAGTCGCTTTATCTTACTAGCCTGATATAGCCAACATCAGGGCCACATCAGGTCATAAAAAGGCATAACACTACTTGTATGATCAGGCTGGCCAGACAACATCACGATCAGGGCCATATCAAATAAGTCTAAGGCTTCCCCTATCAGGGTAGCCGGACGTAATTGATAACATAGCCAAATTATGTAAGAAAAAGGCCTCCCAGATAGGATATTTCAGAAGAGTCTCGTTGGATACAATTTCTCAATAATTGCTTTATGAGCAGTAACTAATTGTTTTTATAATTATTAAAAAAAAATAGTTATGTTTTCATTTTTATCACGTGGACAAAAAAAATGTTGCCTTATTAAAGATGTCAAGTAGATTGATTTCGTATAATAGTAATGGAAAAAATGATTAACAAATTATTAAAAAATATCAACAATAATAATAGATAACGGGCAAGCGTGTAGGTTTTTTTTCTTATTACGGAAAAAGTGATTGATTTTGAAGATTTCGTGCAATCACCCAGAAATTCCTTGATTGCAATGTGGAATCTTGCTAAAAAAAATGTTCTCAAGGTCGTAGGTTTACGTTTATTTCTTGAAGTCACGAAAAAAATGGCTTCTTAAAAGTCAAACAATTGATTGAAAAAGAGCTTACCTTATCACGAAATACTAGAATTTTGGTCGAATGAAACTTTCAGTTGAAAATGTAACAGTGAAATTACGTTAAGTTCGTACGGAGGGTTGTCCGGACATAATAACAATTAACTAACAATTTTTAACTAATTGTGCACTCATTGTTTACTCATAGATAATCTTAAATAGTGTTCGAAAACAATCGATTAATTAATTCTTTGACGCTTGAGAGCTTTTTACATGTAACAACAAAAAAAGTATGTACTTTGTTATGGTGGTAAAAAATGTTGAGTTCGAACAATACACGTTCGAAAACTTCCAGCGGTTTTTATAATGTATTGTAGACCAAGTCGTTCAATTATGATTAGTAATCTTACGTCCGACCCTTATACAGACAAATTGTTGAATATTATTTCCAAGTTCTGAATAGTCGAGCGGGTATGGTTGCTCATTACTATCCAGGCGACCCGGGTTCAAGTCTCACTCGTCGAAATATTGATGTCGTTTTTTCCGAGAGAAACTAGTTTATCTTTGTAGAGTATGATCAACCACGAAAGAAATCGATAAAAAACGAGTGCTTAAGTTGAGACAAGACAATATTTTATCTATTTTATTGTTGAACCTAGCGATGAGCTATGATCAGGGCTGCGTCAGGGGAGAAATCCGGCCCGGATCGAGTAGCCTGATCAGGGCCAAAATCGAAATGCCGTTACATGCCACATCTGGCCCTGATTTTTTGCCGGATATGAGCCGGATCAGGCTGACAGGGCAAGCCTAACACGGACCGGATTCCAACCTGATTCAATTTTTACTCGAGTTGGTTCGACGCTGACGGGAATTTCTCGTTCGCATTACTGATTCGTTGCCCTTCTGTTTCCTCGGATTCCAGTTGAAGAAGCAGCGAAACGAGAGATGCCAGTTCTACGAGGCGTCGGTGAAGGGCTACTTCCTTTACAACAGCACCGTCAATTCCAAGCACTTCCTCGGCTTCAACAAATACGGCGTTTCCATAAGGGGTCTGCGGGGCCGTCCGGAGTGCTTCACCTTCATAAAGTACAACGCGCAGAGCTCGATAGATCGCGTCGAGCACCACAACAAGGTGCTGTCGGGAAACAATGCCGGACAGATCGAGAAGACGAGCGACGCCGGCTACGGCGGCGAGCGCATGCAGCGCGACAACGTTAACGCGAGAAAGTCATCATCGGGCCCGCATCATCATCACCAGCATCAGCACAGAGCCAAGAAGAACTCCCTCCAGGCGGACGAGGTGCCGCGAGAAGCGATGATAACGACGACGTCGCATCGTCATCGGCACTCGAATCGCCTGAGGCAAACGCACGAGGACGCGCAGAGCCCGCGGAGACGACATCACCAGAGTCGCCTGCTCGAGGCGAGCAAGTATTGAGCCAAACCGTTCGCCGGCTCGAAGATCAAGACTGCCTCTCACCTGTGACACTACGAGACCTACTCGCGGCTAGTACTACTAATAATAATAACAAACGAAAAACATAATAATAACGCGACTAAGAGCCTCGGAGGCTTCGCAGGAGGAAAAGAAAGAATGGAAATGTTTGAAAAAACAAAAGAAAAAAAAAAAAAAAAAAAAAACACACACACACACACAAATCATTGTAGCATCCCCGCGCGTCCCGTGCAAGCCCGAGACACGGTTGCAGAGTCTCGCCACGAATCGGAGTCGATGACGAATCGCGCCCGAGGATTCGACGATACGATTCGCGACGCCGTCAACGATTTCGAAGATTTCGCGAACTGTCGGGGAGGAAAGATGCAGCCTCGATGTCTGGCCTAGATTTTCTTTCGTTTTCTTCGCGCGCTCGCGGGACGCTCCGATCTTCGTGGCATCGAAAGAATCGGTCGGAGCGACGCGACGAGCTCGGGTGTGCGTGTGTCTGTATATATGACGAGCGAGGAGGAAAGAGATTTTTTCAAATCGGTACTTTTCACACCGTCGCGGTTCGAACTGGAAGAAAAACTTCGAAATCGTTGATTCACGATATTTTTTTTTTTTTTTTTGCGCATCCCTAGTCGAAAGTTGGGACAATCCGAGAGGCCGTTGTGTGTGCAGCTGGGCTTTGCGTAATCTCTCGCGCGAGCGATCCGCGGCTCTCCCGCGGATCGAGCGTCGCCTAGGACTCTGTCGTCTTCGTCAAGCGTCGCGAACGCCGCCGTCGCGAGTAAGCGCGCGGCGCGCTCGCGTCAACTCTCGCTAGCTGCGTCGCAATTCGCCTGCGCAATACGCCTACATAGTGTTTATAAGTGTGAATTTCGTGTGTGCTGGTGTTGCATGCGTCGTCGTCGGATCAGGCGCGTCGCGGCTCAAATGCGGGCGCGCGATCCACCCTTCGCGTACCGCGCGATCGAAGCGCGAAAAAACGTTGAAAACAAACTCCTCGCCATCGAATCGAAGAAAGCGTGAAATTTTTGGGAAATTTCCGGGTTTTTTCACTGAAACTCGAACAATGTCAATTTTTTTTTAAATTCGTAGATTTTCGAAATTCCGAACATTTTCAAAATATTCGAACATTTTTCATTTTTCTTTTTTTTTTCAAATTCCTGATTACTTTTATTTTTTTTTGTCTTCGACTTTCCTCGAATAACCGAGAGTTCGAGAGCGAGGTTTGAGTTTCGCCGATCTGCGCGTTTCTCGAGGGAATCGATCAATTTTTTTTCTCGGCCTTGCCTCATTCCGATGACGCGCAAAATTTCGAGAAAAAAATGTCGCGGATCGGGCGGCAAAATGAAGAAGGGAAATGCTTCGCTGTATTTCGACGTCGCGACGAAGGGCTCGAAAGGGTGGCGCGCGCGCGCATTTCGCGAACGGGACGAGGCGCTCGTCGAGGCACGACGGCCAACGAGGATGTGACGAGTGCGTGAAGATTTTTATGTGTGTCATCGCGCGAACGTGAGTGTGCATGAATGATGTTGTTTTCGGACGCGGGCGAGTGCGTGTAATATACTTCGTAATGTTAATGAAAATTTAATCCTTAGAACGCTATCGCAGACTGTATTACTAGGCTAGGTACACGAGATAAGAAGGTGGCGACTCGGCGAGCGAGTTTGCACCGAAAGGGCCGCGAGAACCTTGACCGTCGCTCGATTTTCGACGAATTTCTCGACGGACAAGTAATAGCAAAAAAAAAAAAAAAAAATGCAACAAAAAAGTTCGCAAAGAGTTTCGAGACACCGCCGGAGTGCTCGCCGCCGTTTCGTTCCGACGCGCCGGGTCGCCGCTCGAGGAGCGCCGGCCCCTTTCCAAGAGAAAAAGGAAAAAAAACAAAAAAACAATAAGACAAAAAAAGAAAAAAAAAATGAGAAAAAAGAAAATCGCTCCCTAGGTAGCTTATTTATTGAAATCACGTTTAGGTACTACTTACGAGACCGACCCGACCGATTCCTCCTTCGACCCTCGTGCGTAGGGGAGAGTGGGGCAAAATGGCACACCGGGGCAAAATGGTACGAAATGGTCAAATAAAGTCCCCCGTATGATAGAATTGGGGCAAAATGGGACAAGAGAAAGTCCCATCGAAGTAGATTTTTTTGCTGTCCCATTTTGCCCCAATGCCATTCTGCCCTGGTCCCAATGTGCGTGCATACCATTTTGCCCCGCTATGACGTTTTTCCCCGCTCTCCCCTATTTTAAACAACGCGGAGGGACAAATAAACGATACAATGTGCGTTGCTCTCTTTGCCCTGGTCGCTGCCGCTGCCCAATGTTGAATTCGTTTCTTCTTTTCGCACTTCCTCTCGATTCCAAAGACCCGCATCACAACCGAAGGAACTCGCCCTTTTTCGTTCTCTGCGTCGTTGTTCTTTTGGCGTATTTCTCTTGTTCTTGTTTTTTCTTCCCTTCATCGTATCAATTATTAATCACGATTGTCGAACGTCTGCAGGCCAGCGACAAAGATTTTTAGTTTACTTCTTTTTTTTTTATTCCTCGTCCTCCCGACTCGACTTTTCCACACAGAACTCTTCGCGCTTGCGAGGCGCGCGAGACAGAAAAATATCTGAGAATACTCAATATCTGAATAATCGATCGTTCGCCCCACCGGCGGTCTTTTCATTGTTTGCGTTGAAATTTTCGTCTTTTTTTTTTTTTTTTAAACCGCCGATCGTCGAAGGTCACTCCCGGACGTGTGCGGTTGTTTTGTGTCGTAACGCTGAAAAAAAAAAAACTCGTAAAGGAAAGCGTAGAGATCGAACGCAGTGTGTGCGTAGAGATTAAAAAAAAAAAAAAAAAACCCAATAAAAAAATAAAACAAAATCAATGACCATCCTTCGTTAGACGAGAGGATCGACACGTTTCTTCTCGAGATTCGAAGCGGACTTCCGGTGTGCATTTTCGTTCGGCTTTGCAGATTTTCTCGCGGCTCTTCCGGCTTGATTTTCGAATGGCAGAAAAAAAAAACATTGCTATTTTTCAAAATTATTCTTTTATCAGGTAAAGGCAAAAGTGTCGGTTCAATTCTCGAATTCGCTCGACCTCGTCATTCGGAGAACGATCGAGCCCGACGCGAGTCCCGAAAGTTCACGAGGCTGCGTGAAATTTGAAAAAAAGAAAAGAAAAAAAACGAAAAAAACCAGGCAGCTCAACTATTGAGAAAATCTTTATTTAGAATTTTTTTTTTTTTTTTCTTTAGAAAAAAAAAATCGACATTGGGGGAGAAAAAGAACCGAACAAAAAAAAAAGATATATATATATATATATATATATATATATATATATGGTTGAAACATAAATCCGACGCTTATAATTTAATAACAGACAACTAATATAACGTGTAATGTATTGTATTGTAATATGGTATTGTAAACGCCACGTCTAAAAGTTAACCGACTCGTTTTTGTATGTGTACGCATAATCTCACGAGGCTTCGCGATTGCCGAAGAAACGATAAAAGCGCTGCGATCCGAACGGGTGCAAAAAAAAAAAAGAGCTCATCAACATCGCGAATTGTGTGCGTCGAGTCTCGGATCGCGGCGCGCTCGGCGCGGCCTCGCATTTTCACAAAAACTCAACAACGGACCCACAGTCGAGTCGAGCAACGATTACCACTGAATAGGATCGTAGAGGAAGAATTGGAGAAAAAACAAAAAAAAAGTCCGTCGAAGCTCGAAACGCAGCGACAAGATAATCGTGCACAACAAAACGAAACACCGAAAGAAGCGACTAACGCCGAATCGATTCACCAACCTCGCGGCTCCCTCCGGAACTCAATTAACGTTCACCCGATCGCCTCCTCCCGCCCTCCCCGAGTCTACAGTAGAAATAATTCAGTTACCAAGTCAATCTCGCCGACGCAGACGTAAGAACGGACGGACAGGAGAAGGATTAATAGTAGAAAAAAAAAAAAAAAAAAAAAAAAAAAAAAAAAATTGGTCGCACGCGCTCGCAGAGGTCCGCGTTCGACGGCGCGCGACTCGACTCGACACTCGGGGATTCCCCTCACGCATCCCCGTATTTTTTCTTTCTTTTTCTACCCTCTCTCTATATCCCTCGCGAGCGACGCGAGGAAAATCAGCGACAGGAGCAAGTTGAACGAAACAAAAAGAAGAATCTGACTACCCTAGCTAGATAGTTATACATAATAAAATAATTAATTGAATAAACAAAAATAAATAAATAATAATACAAACAAACAAACAAACAACAACAACAACCACAACTAAAGTATAAATATTATATATACAAAATAAATATATGAAAGAAAAAAAAAGCAAAAAACAAAAAAACAGATGTGTATTGTAAGATATTTAATACCGACTTGTTAGGCACACTCGATTATATAATGACGACGATAATAACGAAGATTATGACGACGATGTGGGAATGATGAATGACGATAATAATAATAATGACGATGGTAAGGTCGCGGTCGTCGATGTATTCTTATAAATAAACGAGAGAAAAGAGAAAAGAACGAAACGGCAGACGATGAAACAATGGGAACGAAAGAAATTGAAATAGGGGGAGAGCGGGGCAAAATGGCACACCCGGGCAAAATGGTACGAAATGGTCAAATAAAGTCCCCCGTATGATAGAATTGGGGCAAAATGGGACAAGAGAAAGTCCCATCGAAGTAGACTTTTTTCCTGTCCCATTTTGCCCCGCTCTCCCCTGAAGTGCAACGACGATCGCGTCTGTTAAACCTACACACTATTCGCGTTGTAACATAGAGGCATACTCCCGTTATCCCCTAAATCGATGTGTTGATGTAAACGGGCGTGCTGTACGGTCGTGAAACGTTGGCAGAAAAAAAAAAAAAAAAAAAAAAAAAAAAAAAGATAAAGGATTGTAACGCTGAGCGTGACAAATCACTCTCGCGAGGCTCTCGTCCTGTCTCTCGATGGATTCGCCGTCACCTTCGATGTATGTCCGACGCGCATCGGTGCGAGGAGACTCGACGAGCGTTTTCGGGCATGTCCCTCGAGCCCCCGACCCCGCCCCGGCCAGTGACTTAATTAATCTCCAAACGCAACGCGACATTGTCGTCGCGAGAGAAACCGCGTCGCGAAGAACCTTTATCGGACCCACGGCTCGGTAAGCGCTTGGCCGATCTCGCTCGTCGACGCCCCTCCGACCTGTCCGACGACTCGTCCGCGAGCAACGCACGCCCGGCAGCAGCTAGCAATAAAACAAAAAGTAACATTCCAACGTAAAGAAAAAGGAAAAAAAAAAGGAAAATTAAGAATAAAAAAAAATACCACATTCATACTGCGAGTTCTGTAACTGTGTGCCGCCGTACGAGAGAAAAAAAAAAACACTGTCGAATACACGCTCATACACTGCTAAACATGCGAGTCTTTATTTCAAGCCGGGCGAACCCGTTCCTCGATATTTCCTACCTAGAGATACGCTTCCCTTACGTCAGGGCCACCGCCCACTACCGAAGAACAAGAATGACGATTTCCGTGAAAAAACAATTCGACACCGACCAAAAAAAAAAAATGCAATTTACAAAAAATTTGATAACGAAAAAGGAAATCTAAAAAAAGTTGGTACAAAAGTACCAAAGTGGTTGGTGAAAAAGTTGGTTGGTTGGTCGGTGAAAAAACAATTCTACACCGACAACAAAAAAAAAATGCAATTTACAAAAAATTTGAGAACGAAAAAGGAAATCTAAAAAAAGTTGGTACAAAAGTACCAAAGTGGTTGGTAAAAAAGTTGGTTGGTTGGTTGGTGAAAAAACAACTTTACATAGACAAAAAAAAAACGAAAAAATGCAATTTACAAGAAATTTGAAAACGAAAAAGGAAACCTACGAAAAGTTGGTACGTATTTGGAAATAATGAAGGAATCACGAACAAACAAAAAACGAGTTTTTCTCATTAGTTTGTTAATTACTTTCTGGAATTTTCATTACGCGAAATCGATCTTTCGAACATCTTCCACATTCCTGATTTTTTTGAAACATTTATCCAGTTGGGAAACGCTCGAATTTCTCCCGGAATGCTCTCCGGGTCTCGCATTTCGAATCGAGCGGTCGCAGTGTGTCGGCCGATGGCAAGATCTTAAGCGAGCATCGTGTTGTAAGATTATACAAGAGATGCCGCACCCAATGGACGGATAAGGACACGGCGGACGACGAGATAAGATACACTAATTGAGAAATCTTAATTGGAGAAAGGAATTCGCTCGAATTTCGTATTCGAAGCTTTTATTTTGCTCGCCTCGCGCATTAACGAAAAAAAAAAAAAATTGCATTAAATGGGCGATCTATTGAATATACATATATAATCTATATATATAAAATAAATGGATAAATATGTATATAGCATTTTATTTGTTTCATAAAAAAAAAACGTTTTGTTTAGGTCGCAAAAAAAATTGGGAAGCCGAATTTTTTCGAAAATTTCACTTTCTCTCGAAATGCACATAATTCACAACGAACTTGAACAGAAAACGAAAAAAAATAAAAAAAATAACGAAAAAAAATCGAGCAAAGTGAGTTCTCACGTTCGTGTGAATATTCGGGTCTCCAAGCCGAATTCTTAGACGGATTATTATCTCGGGAGGCGCGCGATACGATTAGGGACGAGGGGCGCTTCGTGCGGGAAAGGGCTGCCGGAATGATCCGGCGATTGAGAAGTGCATTGGCACCGTAAGCCAAGGCTTCCGGTGGTCCCGAAGAACGTAGCCGCGCCGGGTGGCGTGACCGTTGGTAGTTTTAGTAAATCGTCGTCGCCTCGTTTCTCGAATAGTTCCATCGATCCATCCAGATAAGACCTTCTTTTTTTTTTTTTTTTTTTTTTTTTTTTTTTTTTTTTTTTCGTGGTCGCCACCCGGGAGCGTGAACAAGGGGGCGGAGTGGGCTCTGGGTCCCGCGGTCGGCGTTCGAGGGGCGAAATCTAACGGCTTCGAGCAGTTTGTGTGCCCGTCGGGCAGCGCTTCATTCGTGATTCTTCAGAACAAACACTCGAGCGTTTTAAGAAGGAAGCAGCGCGCGGAAGGGTCCTCTCGTAACGCAGCGCCGTTCCGTGATCCCTTCATTCTGAGTCAACGCTCTCGATTTGTACCGCACTCCTGTATAATGCTCTGCGCGAGGAAATTTTGGCCCTCGAATGAAACGGTCCGCCGAAAGTAAGAAGCGTAAAAAGAGAAAAGTAGAGCGGGAGGGACGGCGAGTGTTTTCGACATTATTTGGAAAGCCCTCGAGAACTCAGTGTCGAGGAAATGCTCGGTCGAAATTGGAGTGGCGAGACGCTCGGGGTCGGCCGCCGTTCGCGCGCGCAGGCCGAGTGCAACGGCGAGCGAACGATCGAAGCAGTTCTCGTAAAGAGTGGCCAAAAGTGAGCCAACGCGATTCTCAGAGAGAACTCCGAATACTTCTCGGTGGGATACAGATCTGTGAAAAAATAGAATATTGATTTTGCGCAGAGCTGGGCGGTACTCAAAGTACATTGAACTCATTCGGTGCTTTAAGTTCGAGACTTCGAGTACCGGTGAACTTTGAGTACTGATCTTTTTTCAAGTAGGGGAGGGCGGGGCAAAACGGACCAACCAAAGAATACAGGATGTTACATCGAGGCTGATTGCATATATAATTTGATATCCATCAAAAAAATGTATTCGTACCAATTTCATGAAGTTTTCGAAGAACAAAGTCTTTCGGGGCAAAACGGGCTACCCTTATGTACGAAAATCCCGAAAATTTGAAAAAATCCGACAATAAGTCCATTCGTATTCGGAAAAATTGGCTTATCGATAATAAAATGTGAACAAAAGTCAGATCACCGGAAAAATTTGTTGAAATATTTTTTGCTTCCTCGAGAACCTTTGTTTTTGTGAAAAAATTTGTTTTTGACGTATCCATGTAAACGTGTTCAGAATGTGCCGAAACGTCGAAAAATCACATTTGGGAAAAATGTCTGTCCGTGTCCTTTCCTTGCTTTCACGAAATTCGGAAAAAATCTACCACGTACTTTGAAAAATTCAATTCTGCAATGATCGGCTAATAACATTTTGCAATGAATATTATGGAAAATCGATAATTTCATCGCCTCAAAAATTGTTGTTTTTCGTCAGATTTTTAGACGACTGAATAGTTTTTGCAATTTCTTTGCATTTCTCGGAAACTCATGCGAAGTCGGAATGTTGGCGCGATAACTACGTTAAGAACGACCCCGATTAAACATGAAACCCCATTTTGCCGCAGAACTGCAACATACTTGCCTTGACTGATTTGTTCCAGTGCTCATTGCCGTTCGCTCGAAAAATATGAAATTTAAAAAAATTGTAGGGCAGTCCATTTTACCCCGCAGCTGCGTCGAATTGCCCTAGCCCATTTTGCCTTGGTAGCCCATTTTGCCCCGGTCTCCCCTACTTAAAGTGCATATATGCTTTAAGTGCTGTACTTAAGGTACCGAGGGAGAAAAAGTGTCTCGTCCGATCATTGGACGCAATCGATAGCCCCGCATCGGCGGAAGAGCCAGCGCCAGTTCGCACGGTCGTGAGGAAACGAATCCTCGTCCGACGGAATCGTCGAGTTCACGAAATGGCCAAGCATCGTAAGTCAGCAACGACAATGGCCATGATTTGTTAACGAATTATACGCCGCATTGGGACGGCTATTCAACATTTCACGCAATATCGCTCGTTCCCGACGAGGATGGAATCTTCGCCGCTTGCGGTAAGGCTCGCTCGGAGCCCTTTTCTTCGCTTGTATTATGTACCCCCCTCGCGAAGGGTCGTCGACGGCAGCGTCCGAGGTTGCGTATTTCCGTGCAGGAAACGAAACGGCGAAAAAATACGCCGCGGCACCGAGCGAGCGAAGCTTTTGCGTCCGGTCGAGTCCGGTCAGTGGCGCAACAATGCGCGGACCCGTCCCGTAAATAATCCATGGGCAGGACAGCGAGCGCGGTCAACGCAATTGTGCAAGGAGGGACACTGACCCTCCCCCCCCCCCCCCCCCCCCCCCCCCCCCCCCCCCCCCTTTAATCGTCACACAGTTCTACCGTTTACCAACGTGAAATTTATGTCCCGAAACTTCTGGGTGGGCCCCGAGACGCGCCTGGAGTCTGTTTTCCTTTCTGTACGCTCGTACGAATGACCGAGGGTATCAGAAAAATGCCATCGTCGATTTTTCCGCGCATCGCTGTATGGACACACGCGCATTCTTCGCTCGTGTAGAACACACACAGTCAGACGGGGGGGCGGATCAGTTTGGGTAAAAGTCGAACGGTGAAAATTTTCAGCTTGCTCGCGTCCTTTTCCCGATTTTACACAACAATGGCCTTTTGGATATTCGATTGTCAGACGCCGGTCCATATTCGTTGGTATTTAGGAAAGTACGGGGGCCGGAAGGAAATCTTTGGAAGGGTCGGGTCAGTGGGACATTGGGAAATATTTATAATAATTATAATAATAATTATTATTATTATGAAAAAAAAATATTTTCGTCCTTATATAATAATAATAATTAATAAAATAAAATAATATAATAATAATAATAATAATAATAATAATAATATTATTTATTTAAACATAATCGTTGATAGGTGGATAGCAAACGGCAATTACGAAAAATTATTGCATCCGAATTGTTTTCGAACGAGGTCCGTTCAATTTCACGGATAGGGGAGAGCGGGGCAGAATGGTACGAAATGGTCAAATAAAGTCCCCCGTATGATAGGAAAAAAAAATAGGATATGGCAAAATGGGACAAGAGAAAGTCGCATCGCCGTAGATTTTTTTGCCGTACCATTTTGCACTAATACCACTCTGCCCATGGTCCCATTGTGCGTGAATACCATTTTGCCCCGCTCTCCCCTATCTCGAATTTGAATTTTTTTTTTTTTAATTCACCTCGAGGGACTCGGAGACTCGTCGATAGTTCTAATCTAAAATGTATTTCAAAGTCGCACTATCGGATCGAATCTCTCGGAATAGCCGTGGAATTTTCCGATTACGGAGACTCTCGCCGGTGGCTTCTTTGGGGTGGGGATCGTCTTAATTGGGCCAACGGCGAACGAGCGCGGCGGATGGTCGAAACTGTATCTTCTTCTCGTTCGAAAAATTCGGTGAGATCTCCGCTTATCGGGCCATTATCCGTAACGGCCGGTGAGCGCGGCTCGCCCGCCACCGGAAACACTGCCGATCCTAAATGGTCACAAGAACAAAACGACGGAGTGAAAATCCCTTTTCCTCCGTGCCGGGCGGTCCGATACACTCTCGTGGCTACCGCGAAGAGCGGACGAACGAAAACTACCGGCGCTGCGCGACAACGCGGTCGCCGACGTCGATCGAACAGATTCGTTCGAACGATAACGAACGGACCGCGATAAAACGAAACGGCCGAACGTGCGTCCAGTTCTCAGCTACCATGGCGGAGCTTCGAGATTCTAATCTTGTCTATGCGTCGCGAGGCCGTACATTTTTTTTTCGGGTTTCACGCATCGATCGTCGATCGATCGTTGACAAATTAATTTCGATCACTAAGAATCGGTTTTTTTTTTTGCAAATAGGACGATGTCGAGGGATTCGTTGGATCGAATTTCCCGAGCGGTTGTGCCGAATTTATTTTCCGGCCTGTTGATCCGTGTTACGTATCGATCCGCATAAACGAAATCGATTCGAATGTTGACGATTGCCTCGTGAACCATAACCCGAAGGCGTTCGAACGAACCAACGGCGAGATTCGCATTGTGACGCAAAGCCGGTCTCGTAAAACACAATCGGCTTGTCGCACGATCGTGCTCTAGCGAAGCCGACGACGAAGAAAAAACATGAGTTCGATCGAGAATTTCCTTTCGTTACAGTCCAAGCAGAAGTGAGATATGAGGTGAATTTCAAAGATATTTCGATAAAAATTTCAAAAATGTCAAATATCAATCAAATAGGGGAGAGCGGGGCAAAATGGCACACCGGGGCAAAATGGTACGAAATGGTCAAATAAAGACCCCCGTACGATAGAATTAGTGCAAAATGGGACAAGAGAAAGTGCTTACATGTAAAAATATCACATGTAAAAATAACACGTCAAAATAACACACACAAAAAAACCCCAAAAAAATATCACACGTCAAAATACCACACACCAAAAAAACCCACAAAAAAATGTCACACCACAAAATAACACAGCAAATTATCCAATCACGTAGCGCACGCGGGATAGCATATCATATTCGCATTTAGATGGAAACGAAACATCAGCCGTTCTTAATTACCGCTTTTCGAGATGTGTCTCTTCTGTTTTTTTACTTCTGTTATTTTGCCGTATGCATCGACAATTTTCACGGTTAAATAAATTTAAAAAAATCAATCGACTGTCAATTGCGTGCCAATTTGTTTGCCGTGTGTTCATTTTATGTGATGTCGTTTTCGTGTAGTGCTCATTTCATTTGTGTTTTGTGTTATGTTTAAACATAATAAATAGTACTTATTTTAACCCCCCACCCGGGCTGCGCTCCTGGACCCCGTACAACCTCCCGCCCCGACGGGCGACCGCATTTTGAGACGTCTTTCTTCTGTTTTTTAATTCTGTTATTGTGCCGTATGCTTCAACAATTTTCGCGATTAAATAAATGAAAAAAAAAACAATCTACCTTCATTTGTGTGCCACTTTGTTCGCCGTGTGTTTATTTTATGTGATGTGTTTATTTCATTTGTGTTGTTTTGACGTGTGTTTTTAATGATCTGTTATTTTTTTGTGTTATTTTCGCCAGTGATAACACAGATACATGTTATTTTGACGTGATACCGAGAAAGTCCCAACGAAGTCGATTTTTTCGCTGTCCCATTTTGCCCCAATTCTTCTGCTCTGGTCCCATTGTGCGTGAATACCATTTTGCCCCGGTATGCCGTTTTGCCCCGCTCTCCCCTATCAATAGCAATCGAATGCTATTTGATCGTAATTTCACCTTACAAAAGTACAATTCAATCTTTCATTGAATAAAAAATGGTATTTTTAATCGATAATCTCGAAGTGACATTTTTCGGGGTATTTGAGGGGCGGAGACCACCGACAAGTGCCGCAGGGCGCTAGCTTCTTTTTTTTTTTTTCTTTTCGTCACGCATATCGCGGGGGATGAACGTGCCGAGTGACGAGTACCGCAGGCACCACCGCAGAAGACAGGTAATCGTCCGCACGCTTTACGAGAGCGATAAGTTAGACTCGGACAAAAACTAATACCCAGCAAATAACAGGCATTACTTATACTTACATGGAGCGCAGTCTCCGCGTGTCTTGCCTGAGCGCCGTGCGTCCTCACGGCCCCCCCCCCGGCCCGGTGGAGAACCGCCGATATTGCATTACGCGAAGGATGATATATGCGTTCGCGCGGGTTTTACACCTCGCCATGGACGCGCTCTTCTCATCTCATCGTTCGCATACGCGCGTCAGCCTCTTACATCCGACTTCGTTGCGCCGAGAACGGCTACTATGCGCTTCTCGTGCTGGTACGATTTTTTTTTTTCTCTCCTTTCGCTTTTATATTTCGCGGCTACTCTCGCACTTCGACGTCCCGGTGGTGCGCGTATCGTAAATTACGTTGCTTCAACTACGCGAGATCTACATAGAGAAATCAACCGTAAATTCGTCGGGTAATAAATTGTTGACATTTTTCAATCTCATCTCGCCGGAGATACCGATGATAAATTGAAGCTGTGAAGAAAAAAGCAAGATCCACCGATGTAACGCAGTTCTTTTCACATTCGTTTTACCGTCGTGTAATGAACTGGATATTTAAGGAGAATTTTCATTACTCTCGCGTCGTGTTGCGATCGATTTTTCTCAAGATTGCCGCGCTGCGAATTTGATCTTTCATGTATCAAACATTAAATTAATATAAATGAATAAAATAATAATATTAATGTTATGTTATTATTACTATATCGTATCATATATATATAATATATAAATAATCGTATCTTTTTTAAGTTTTTTTTAAACTCAATATTAAGTATTAAGTAATAACTTTAGTGATAATATTAATATTTTTTTTATTTCAGATTTCAGATTTTATATTTATTTCGTATTGTACGACAAGCAAACCGGGAAGTTTGTCTTACATTTTCTTATTAATTTCTTATTTAATATTTTAAACATTAAATGAATATAAATGAATAAAATGATAATAATAATATATTATTATCAATGTTATTACTAAATCTTAACATTAATATATAATATATGAATAATGGTATCTTTTTTGAGTTTTCTTTTAAATTAAATATTATGTATTAAGTAAGAGCTCTAAAATTAATATTTTTTAAATTTAATATTACATTTTTCTTTCGCATTGTACGACAAATTTCCGTTTTTTTTTTAATGCACTATCTCATCGACGCGAGACAGAAAATAAGGCACAATTTGATTTGTCGTAGAATACTAATGAAGTCGGGATATGAACAACATTACATTTTCTTATTAATTTCTTATTTAATATTTCAAACATTAAATGAATATAAATGAATGAAATAATAATAATCTCTTCTCTCTATATTATATGAATAAGTCGCCGCCGCCGCCGTGTACAAGAATCGAGGGAATTAGAATATTTTTATCGATTCCTGTAATTCCCGGAAATTACCCAGAATTCCCAAAAATTATCCAGAATTCCCGAAAATTACCCAGGATTCCCGGAAATTACCCAGAATTCCCGTAAATTACCCATGATTCCCGGAAATTTTTAAGAATACCCGGAAATTACCCACGATTCCCGGACTGGTAAGGCGAATTTTGATAAATAATGGTATCTTTTTTGAGTTTTCTTTTTAAATTAAATATAATGTATTAAGTAAGAGCTGTATATTTAATATTTCATTTTCATTTTTATTTCGCATTGTACGACGAATTCTCGACTATCCACAATTTCGGACCGGTGTTCAAGATTCTCATCAACTCATCGACGATTGAACGTTTTTCCGTTTTTTTTTTTTTTTTACGCACTATCTCATCGACGCGAGACAGAGAATAAGGCACAATTTCATCTGTCGTAGAATACTAATGAAGCCGGGATATGAACAATGAAGACAAACCGGGAAGCGGTCTTACATTTTCTTATTAATTTCTTATTTAATATTTCAAACATTAAATGAATATAAATGAGTAAAATAATAATGTATTATTATTATAATAAATAAATAAAAAAAAATAAAAAATAAAAAAATAATATATTATTATTATTATTATTATTATTATTATTATTACTAAATCTTAACATTAATATATAATATATAAATAACGGTAGCTTATTTGAGTTTTTTTAATTAATTTAGCATTAAAGCTTTAAATTCAATATTTCATTTTTATTTTTATTCCGCATTGTACGACGAATTCTCGACTATCCACAATTTCGGACCGGTGTTCAAGATTCTCATCAACTCATCGACGATTGAACGTTTTTCCGTTTTTTTTTTTTTTTACGCACTATCTCATCGACGCGAGACAGAGAATAAGGCACAATTTCATCTGTCGTAGAATACTAATGAAGCCGGGATATGAACAATGAAGACAAACCGGGAAGCGGCTCTAAGCCGTGGCACAGAAACGTTGCGGTGGGTGAAGCGTGGGCATCGGGTATACATTATGTTGCGCCGAGCGAACGGTAGGCAATGCTTCGGGGCACGAGAAGCGGGCTCTCGCGGAGAAGTAGCGAGCGATGATAATCATTGCAAGCACGTCGGTGCATCGAGGCTCATAAAGCATCCATTACCCGTGTAATAGCCGGGGCCCCCGACGGGTATTACAATAAATGTTTTATCGCGGGCGCTCGCGGAGCTCGTCGGACTTGGCTTTTCTCTCGCCCGATTGAGACATTATAGCCGGCATCGGGTTGCCTTTTAATCGTCGTTTATTGAAGCATCAAGAAAGTTCCGCGCACTCGTAACATCGAACTTGCATGAGAAATTGCGCTGGAACAATATTTATGGACAACAAAAAAAAAAAAAAAAGTAATAAAAAGAAGAAAAAAAAAATACGAAACGAAAAGTTACAAAAAAAGAAAAAAAAAAATACGAAACGAAAAGTTAAAAAAAAGAAAAAAAAAAATACGAAACGAAAAGTTAAAAAAAAATACGAAACGAAAAGTTAAAAAAAAGAAAAAAAAAATACGAGACGAAAAGTAGAAAAAAATAAAAAACAAACACGAAACGAAAAGTTCAATAAAAGAAAGAAAAAAAATACGAAACGAAAAGTTCAAAAAAAGAGAAAAAAAATACGAAACGAAAAGTTAAAAAAAAGAAAAAAAAAAAACGAAACGAAATATTGAATTCCCGTGGAAAATTTATCGAGCGGTCGAGCCCGGAGACTCTAACGGAACTGCGATAGACCACGGGAAATTCAATGAGAACCGTGAAAATTGACTACCGGCGAGCCCCGACGGAGGCGAGAGTGAAGATTAGTACGGAAGTGCGAAGAACACGATGGAAAACACGAGGTAAGAAACTTTTTTTTACCGATTCGTGCGAGGGACAGGAATTTTCAGTCATAAAAAAAACCATGTAAGATGATCTTTGAGTGTCGGACGATCTTAATGCGTGAGGTCCATTCCGCCCCCCCTTCCAGAGAATTTATGCGCGTGATCATAAAATAGACACAACTCAATCGCCCGGTGAGACCATAAAAGATCCGTAAATCACGATGCTGATCGAGAAGTCGCTCGGTGCTCGATTATTCCTGAATATTCAATCGGCTTCTACCGTATCGGCCCTAAAGGTGATCGTACGCTCGACGAATAAACGTTCGCGGAACGCTTATATTATCGACGAGGACTCAGCGGGACACTCCTGTTGGTCTTTTACGTAATTTTTTTTGGATTCTATTTTTTTTCAAAGAAATTGTGAGACTTTTTTTCGTATCGAACGACCGATACGTCCGATACGCTTCTTCGTATTTCTACGATCTTATATCGTAACCCGACTACCCTTTCGCTTGCGAGAAAAGACTCGAATCGACGCCATCTAGCGGCGAGAATCCTCAACTCATGACCCGATTTTGGCTCGACAATTCTCTTCCCGAACGATTGACTCATCGAATTCCGGTTCGGCTGTTCCGTTCAGTTCAAACACATGCGAGGCTTTGAAGTGAAACAAGGTCAGAGATATTCCGAAGTGAATCCAACATTGTCGGAATGAGGCCTCGATAAGAAGTGACGTAAATTGTTATCAAATGAAACAGGTGTTTCGCGAGCTGGTACGGAACGACTCCCGAGCCGCGAAGCCCCTTTTGGCGCCACGGGATAGTCCTGAATAATTCATCAACAATGTAGGTCCCTCGGAAAGGGGGTAGCAAAGATAAGGCTCGCGGAGATTCAACGTTTCATCGCTCGCGAGCGCGTGTAGGAGCGCATTTAAACCCGACGATAAACCACTCTCCACGCTCGGGTATATGCGAATAAATTATTCTTGCCCGGCGATCTCTTAGGGTCCTTCTTTCTCTCTCTCTCTCTCTCTCTCTTTCTCTTTCGGGATCTTTCTTCCTCTCGCTGTACCATGTGCGAAACGATAGAACGAACTTGACCATCGTCCGACGATGGATGGACAGAGGGAAGGGAGCGCGGCAGCGCCTTTTACCTCCACGTCTCAATCCCCCGCACCGCGAAACGTTTGCGGATTTAATCGATCTCGCTGCGCTCGTTAATCTTACTCGGCTTTTCCAACCATTATCCAAACTCGACCGTCGAAAAAAAAAAAAAAAAAAAAAAAAAAAAAAAAAAAAAAAAAACAACAACAAAAAAAACGAAAACAGAAAATCACTTCCGGTTAGTCGATGAATTATCGACGACCGTTATTCGTTAAAGTGAAATGCGTGAATGTCGAACGACGTGGCGAGCGTCGCGCGAGAAGAGGTCGCACCTAGACGAATAAACACTCGCCTTTGAAACGTTAATACGGCGCCTCACGCCCACGTATCTTTCGTATGCTTCGTTCACCGATGTTGCACGAGTCCGTTTACGCCCGTTACGTCCGAGGGTAATTATTCAGAGAAGGGGCTTTTCCCAATTTGCATGAAAAACAATTTTTCTCGGCAAAAACGGATCCAGTTTATTGTAAACTCGAAGAATCATGCGGGGGAAGCACGAAAAAATTATGATAAGTAATTAAAAACCCCAGAAAATCTCGATAAACTTAAAAAAAAAACTTTTAAATTAGAAAAATAATTATAAATAAATTTGAGACTCCTTCTAAGCCCCTACGCTCCTTACTGACACTACGCTCGACGAGTCCGGCAAAAAAAAACAAGAGAAAAAAAAAAAAAAATCTCGATAAAAAGAACCGCCATCGTTCGCTACTTTACTCGGAGAAATGCGTCCCGCCTCGACCTTGCTGCTTCGCGCTATTGCCTTATAAAGCAAAACATAACAAGATGTAGTGCATTTCGAAGCGCACTTCGGATGATGAATCCCCAATTTTCCAACACTACATAAGCGTTACTGGGGTGGGGGCTGAAAACAACTTTACCTTTAGACTTTACCTATTGGAAGTGACCAACAAACACCATTTTTAACTTTTTTTTTTTTACAACTTTTGGTTCCATTTTTTTTCCATTGTTTTTTTTTTTCAGTCTCCTCCGCCTGATTCGTCATCTTGAAGGTCAACGACATACTTTCCCGATGAAAAACATTGAGATCAACGTCATTTCGGAAAAGCCCCTTTTCTAAATAGTTACCATTTTTATCATATATAATAGATAGGGGAGAGCGGGGCAAAACGGCATACCGGGGCAAAATGGTATTCACGGACAGTGGGACCAGGCCAAAATGGGACAGCAAAAAAATCTACTTCGATGGGGCTTTCTCTTGTCCCATTTTGCCCTAATCCTATCGTACGGGGGACTTTATTTGACCATATCGTACCATTTTGCCCCGGTATGCCATTTTGCCCCGCTCTCCCCCATAATTTTGTAAAATAGGTTCCCAAAGATACAATTTCAAGGATTTGGGCTAATTCTTCGCGTTATAGTGAAAAGAAAATTCGATTCACTCGTAACTCGTATCGAATGCGAATTTTCTCAAGCGTGGATTTTTTTCCCCCAAGCGGGGCAAAACGGCATACCGGGGCAAATTGGTATTCACGGACAATGGGACCAGGCCAAAATGGGACAGCAAAAAAATCTACTTCGATGGGACTTTCTCTTGTCCCATTTTGCCCTAATCCTATCATACGGGGGACTTTATTTGACCATATCGTACCATTTTGCCCCGGTATGCCATTTTGCCCCGCTCTCCCCTATAATTTTGTAAAATAGGTTCCCAAAGATGCAATTTCAAGGATTTGGGCTAATTCTTCGCGTTATAGTGAAAAGAAAATTCGATTCACTCGTAACTCATATCGAATGCGAATTTTCTCAAGCGTGGATTTTTTTCCCCCAAGCGGGGCAAAACGGCATACCGGGGCAAAATGGTATTCACGGACAATGGGACCAGGGCAAAATGGGACAGCAAAAAATCTACTTCGATGGGACTTTCTCTTGTCCCATTTTGCCCTAATCCTATCATACGGGGGACTTTATTTGACCATATCGTACCATTTTGCCCCGGTATGCCATTTTGCCCCGCTCTCCCCTATAATTTTGTAAAATAGGTTCCCAAAGATGCAATTTCAAGGATTTGGGCTAATTCTTCGCGTTATAGTGAAAAGAAAATTCGATTCACTCGTAACTCATATCGAATGCGAATTTTCTCAAGCGTGGATTCTTTTCCCCTAAGCGGACAAAACTAACAAAACTTCGACTTATGAGCGCAAAAAAATGGCCAATGAATTTTCTTCCAAGAAAGATTTCCGCGAGACCCTCCGTGTGTTACGTAGTTCGTTTGATGCGCCTCGTCATTCACCGGAACCGCAGACTCGGTCGGACTGTCGCGTTGATAAGCGGTCGTCGTCGCCGCGTGCGATAAGCCACCGAGCAATACCTGTGCAGCTCCAACTTCTCGGGGCTAACGCACTCTCCCGCGAGCGGCCAACTTTTGCCGGGCGATGTTCACCTCGCATTTTCACATCTCGTCCCGGCGACAAGATTATCCTCCGGTGATGCTCGCGCGTAATTGCAACGCTCTCGCTAAAGATTCGTCCCTGATAAGAAAAAATAAATAGAAAGAGATAGATCGTCAGCGATCCCAGAGCTGGGGGATTCCCCGTCTATCGTCTCTTTCGAGCGGATTCGCGAGGCTCAAATTTTCGTTTCGCTACGCTCTGTTTTTTTTCGCACGCGCCTCCTTGGTTTCGTTTGTTTCTCGTTCCGCAATGCCACGATCGTGTATTTCGAGTATTATTTATCGATGTCCAAGCTCGGGCCTTATGCGCGTCCGGCCATGGTCTTTGCCGCGACGAGGAACGAGAAGCATTGAAAAAAGTTTGGGAAAGAAGAGAAAGAAGAGACGAGAAAGGGAAAAAGAAAGAAGAAAAAAAAAAAAGGCGCAGCGTCGGACACGGTTAATACGCTCCGGTGTCCGGTCGTACCTCGGTTAGTACGCGTGGGTGTAGATGCAACGAGATTACGCCGAAGTGAGAGTCGCGTGGCCAGCTCCCCTTCTCTTTGAATCCTCTCGTTCCTCTTTCTCCGTTTCTTTAATCCCACCAGCGTGTCGAATTCCCCTTCTCTTCTTCGTCGTTCCCTCACGTCCTTTTGCCTCTTTCTTCGCTTTGGTCCAGCAGCCTCGTTCCCTTCTTTTTCATCGTCTTCTTCGCCCTCTTCGTCATCTTCATCCTCTTCGTCCTCTTCGTCCTCTTTGTCTTCTTCGTCCTCTTCGTCTTCGTCGTCTTCTTCTTTTTTCATTCGTGGCTTCTCCACAATATCTCGTTCTCCTTCCTCTCCCCCCTCCGGACTTGGATGAGACCTCAACCACGCTACTATCGTTGCGCGCATAAAATAAAGCCTGGAATTTTAATAAGCCCACCATTGTGAGAGCTCGTCCTCTCGGTTCCCACAGATTTCGACCGGAGACAACGCGCCCCGCTTCTTCTTTCTTCATCTCTTCCTCGCATTTGTATTGTACATTATTTTCGTCGTTGTTTATTTTCGCTTCGGCGCCGATCTTTGTTTTTGGCGAACGTCTTTCTTTGTTCGAGATTTTCATGCGTTCCGTATTTTGCAAAACGTCGTAGAAACTCACATCGAAAAGAAGTTCCCTCTGCTCGGTGCGGCTTCGGAACGGTCTAGTGTCGGGGATTCTTTTTCGATTTTGTGTCTTTTCACACTTTTCTTCCATTGCGAAAAAAAATTCGGTTACGGTGAGCGAAAAACGCGCTCAGGTTCTGAATTAGTAGAGGAGAGCGGGGCAAAACGGCATGCCGGGGCAAAATGGTATTCACGCACAATGGGATCAGGGCAGAACGGTCTTGGGGCAAAATGGGACAGCGAAAAAATCTACTTCGATGGGACTTTCTCTTGTCCAATTTTGCCCTAGTTCTGTCATACGGGGGACTTTTTTTTACCATTTCGTACCATTTTGCTCCGGTGTGCCATTTTGCCCCGCTCTCCCCTATCACTGACTCAGTCGCGGTGAACAATCGGATAAAGATATTTGTGACCGAGACTCTCGATTATCGGCGTAATACCCAAAATACCGTGTCACACGTGAATCACTCGATCTTGCTGTGTATTTTTTTGCTCGTAAAAGAAAACAGAAGATAGGCTTATCATCGAAGAGCACACCGGAATGAAGGGATCACGATTAGGTGTAGCTGTATAAATTTCATGAAGTAATATATAGATCAACCAACGACATTCCTTACACTGGCGTTTTCTTCAAATCTCAAACGTATAAAGGCCAAAAACGCATCGACGATCGTGATGATATTTCCCCGGATTAGCCGAATTTTTTTAGGAAAATCAAAGATGCAATATTGACTGAAAAACTAAATTTGGGTCTATCTCGCGGGGAATTCGATCTTTTCGAATTCCCGAAAATTCACAAACATTTTTTTTCCAAAGTTGGTTTGCACCTGCAACTTTTTCGTCTCAAACGTTTTTCTTATGTCCAATAGTTCGAGAGATGTAGGAATTTCGAAGAAAGATCTACGATTTCCACATCTCAAAAAAATTACGTTCGGGGGATTCTGAAGAAGTATATAAAATTGTCTTGTAAAAAATCATGGATTGTAGCGAAATTACGCGTTTTCTGGAGAGAGTCGATTTTTCGACGTTTAAAACCGGATGGAATACCTCATACATACGCATGTGCCTTTATATACGTGAATATTGCGCATGCATGAAAGTGTGTAAGTACGTAAAAGAGACATTGGAACTCGAGACACACTCGAGAGGACGAGACGCGTCGAGAGGCGGAAAGATACGGATTGCGTATTGAAAGCTAAAGGCGCCTCTGTCGTATATTCGTCCGTTAATTTTTCGTTTCTCGTTAACAGTCGAGCGTTAATGTCGAGTGCTTTGCGGATGCGAGAGCCGAGTGTTGGGACACTCGTCGTCCTGCGGCGGAGAGGCAGAGAGGGCCGCTCTCTGGGTCTCGTGGCTCGTATAATGCCATTCCGGAAATGCCGGAATGCCGTTTGTGGCGCCAGAAGCGCGTGAATATCGGCACCCGACAAACCGCAAATCAATTCGCGCGCATATCGCTCGCACTCCTGTTGCCCCTCGGTCGGTCAAAGACGCAGCATCCCGTGTCGGATACTACGTGTCTCCCCGACGAGAAATTTGTTCCGGCCGCCATATGATTAGTCAGGGCCACATCAGGGAGAAGTCCTGATCAGGCTGGCCGGACCTCTCTCTGATACCCGAGTAAAAATTTAATCAGGTTGCCTGATGTCTTGTCGGGTACGCATCAGGTATTAGTAAGGCATGACGGATCAGGCTACCCAGATAACGCCCAGATCAGGGCCATGTTACATATCACGAAGAGTCGCTTTATCTTACTAGCCTGATATAGCCAACATCAGGGCCACATCAGGTCATAAAAAGGCATAACACTACTTGTATGATCAGGCTAGCCAGACAACATCACGATCAGGGCCATATCAAATAAGTCTAAGGCTTCCCCTATCAGGGTAGCCAGACGTAATTGATAACATAGCCAAATTATGTAAGAAAAAGGCCTCCCAGATAGGATATTTCAGAAGAGTCTCGTTGGATACAATTTCTCAATAATTGCTTTATGAGCAGTAACTAATTGTTTTTATAATTATTTTAAAAAAATAGTTATGTTTTCATTTTTATCACATGGACAAAAAAAAATGTTGCCTTATTAAAGATGTCAAGTAGATTGATTTCGTATAATAATAATGGAAAAAATGATTAACAAATTATTAAAAAATATCAACAATAATAATAGAGAACGGGCAAGCGTGTAGGTTTTTTTTCTTATTACGGAAAAAGTGATTGATTTTGAAGATTTCGTGCAATCACCCAGAAATTCCTTGATTGCAATGTGGAATCTTGCTAAAAAAAATGTTCTGAAGGTCGTAGGTTAACGTTTATTTCTTGAAGTCACGAAAAAAATGGCTTCTTAAAAGTCAAACAATTGATTGAAAAAGAGCTTACCTTATCACGAAATACCAGAATTTTGGTCGAATGAAACTTTCAGTTGAAAATGTAACAGTGAAATTATGTTAAGTTCATACGGAGGGTTGTTCGGACATAATAACAATTAACTAACAATTTTTAACTAATTGTGTACTCATTGTTTACTCATAGATAATCTTAAATAGTGTTCGAAAACAATCGATTAATTAATTCTTTGACGCTTGAGAACTTTTTACATGTAACAACTAAAAAAGTATGTACTTTGTTATGGTGGTAAAAAATGTTGAGTTCGAACAATACACGTTCGAAAACTTCCAGCGGTTTTTATAATGTATTGTAGACCAAGTCGTTCAATTATGATTAGTAATCTTACGTCCGACCCTTATACAGACAAATTGTTGAATATTATTTCCAAGTTCTGAATAGCCGAGCGGGTATGGTTGCTCATTACTATCCAGGCGACCCGGCTTCAAGTCTCACTCGTCGAAATATTGATGTCGTTTTTTCCGAGAGAAAATAGTTTATCTTTGTAGAGTATGATCAACCACGAAAGAAGTCAATAAAAAACGAGTGCTTAAGTTGAGACAAGACAATATTTAATCTATTTTATTGTTGAACCTAGCGATGAGCTATGATCAGGGCTGCGTCAGGGGAGAAATCCGGCCCGGATCGAGTAGCCTGATCAGGGCCAAAATCGAAATGCCGTTACATGCCACATCTGGCCCTGATTTTTTGCCGGATATGAGCCGGATCAGGCTGACAGGGCAAGCCTAACACGGACCGGATTCCAACCTGATTCAATTTTTACTCGGGTATGTACCGGTTCAGGTACTAATATGGCATGCTACATTAGGTTTTCCGGATATCTACTGGATCTGGGCCATTTCCGGCGTTGATGAAGTACGCCGGATCTAGGGGAGAACGGGGCAAGACGGCATAGCGGGGCAAAATGGTATTCACGCACAATGGGACCCGGGCAGAATGGTATTGGGGCAAAATGGAACAGCAAAAAAATCTACTTCGATCGGACTTTCTCTCGTCCCAATTTGCCCTAATTCTATCATACGGGGGACTTTATCTGACCATTTCGTACCATTTTGCCCCGGTATGCCATTCTGCCCCACTCTCCCCTATACCAAGTCAAAGGTCTTGGGTACTCGCGGATTGAAGAAAAATGCTTTTTCATAGCTGTCCACCGATCAACGAACCTCGGAATCGCACAGTTCCGATCCCGTATTGGTGGCAAAGTTGTGGGTACCCGAACGGAAATCGACGCCCGCTGCCCGATACGGATGGGGATGCCCGACGAGATAGCTTCGTTTTTTAAGACGACAATCGCGATGCTGTCCCGATCAGGCACGACCAGGGCTTCCCGGCAAAATATGAACGACGCGGCTCTCGTGAGTGAGGTTGTCCTGAAATTTAATTAAAAATCTTGATGTCCAGTAGCGGTCGTATAGTCGGTTTCGTTCGGCAACATCGACTCTCGGCCGCGCGCTAAACTCCGATGCCTCTCATTTCTCTCGTCTCTCCGTCTCGTTTTCGCCGTTTCGCATCGTATGAATTCGCCGTTCGTGCGGTCTCGCTCGCTTCGAGCATCGCCGAGGAGACGGCGGTTCGTCGTTTCGCAGCATGCAGCAGCGCGAACGTCGTCGCGAGGGAACATAAGGCCCCGAGCCGATGGGACTGCCGCGAGCCGACTGTGCGATTCCCGAGGAACGCCCGCGGACCGCAGCGTCGAGAGAAGCTCGTCGAGCGCTCCGCGACGAGAAGCCGCACACCGCCGCGCTTCCCCAGTTCGCTCCGGTGATTTGTAATTACCTTCGCGCGCTAATACACTTGGAAACTCGTAGTGGCTCTCACACGATCGCATTCGGAGAGGGACCAAGCGCGCCGGGCGCGAGAGCGAACCAAAGGACGTTGAGAACTTTTTCGGCGCAGCGCGAATGGTCTCATCCTGCGCGGTGAGCTTTACGATCCGGTCTCGGCGCCACAGGTTAATCATTCGCCTCTTTCTGGTTTCGTTTTTTCATCTTCGTTTTTCGTCCTCCCGACACCAGCGGCCGCGAGCGGCTCCGATACCGACGGATCCTCGCACTCCCTCGCATCGCCTTATTTTCCTTACGGCAATCATCAATGGCTCCCGATATATATCGGCTACCGGTGTCTCCTCCGCGCTGTGCTCCGACTCGACTTCGTTCCTCGATACATCGATGAAATACTCGACAGTTGTGTAATTCATTTTTTTGCTTTGGTCTTGCTCGTGCGACGCATTGACGCGCAGGGACAGTGGGTTATGAATGATTGTAATGAATTCTCGGCGGGTAGCCGAAAAATCGTTATCCAATCGGCGAACCAATCGATTCGACGTGGCAAGCTGCGCGAAAGGATCGGTATCGATGGTTACCGATCGGCGATCGTTCTCCTCGCGAACGTGTATCGTCCGAGCGAAGAATTATTCGCCGCTCCAAGGAGAATCTCGCATTTTTCTTTCGCTGGAATCGGCTCGGCACGGAAGTCGGTGCCGATCAAATACCGATCAACGAAAGAACGGCTCGTGTGCTGAAACTCAGTTAATTCGAGCGATCTACCCTTTTCGCGGGTGATTCGGCGAACGAAGAGTAAAAATATTGCCTATTAAATGCGCATACTTTTTCCTCCTTTCATCTTGTCGCAGCATTTTTTTCATTTTTTTTTTCAATCCACCAATCTCTGTTTTTGAAAAGGTGTGTTTATTATTTTTGGCGCCCTCGAGAGTACACGTTCCAGATTCTATTCGGATTGGGCCTCGATGCTCGAACCGAGCGAGACGGCACGAACGGCAAATTTATACGATGCGGGACGGCGAATACGAGACGGGGAGAGACAGAGAGAGAGAGAAATGAGAAGCATCGGAGTATAGCGCGCGGGTAGGAGTCGATGTTGCCGAACGAAACGTTCCCGACTATACGACCGCTACTGTATATCAAGATTTTTAATTAAATTTCAGGATAACCTCACTCACGAGAGCCGCGTCGTTCGCTAAACATCGGCTCTATTTCACGAACCGACCGCGCGCCACAAGAGGAGAATCAACTGAGAAAATATTATGATTGTAGTCCCTCGGTGGTGATGGGCGATAAAATACGCGGCTCTTTAAAATGTATCGTTATTCGTTTTATCCTTAATGACGAGGAATTTTTTCTTCGTTCGTTCCGGCACACGCGAAGGAGCGAAATTTATATGCCCACATCGCGCATGAGTATAATCAATTGAATCGTATCGGCTGAAGCGAATTAGAACGGAACGAAAAAAATTATGCAAATCAAACTTGACCATTGCCATTTGCATGTTATGCAAAATTAACCTTTGCAGCATCCCGAGGAGAAATTTGTTCCGGCTGCCATATGATTAGTCAGGGCCTCATCAAGGAGAAGTCCTGATCAGGCTCGCCGGACTTCTCCCTGATTTGTACCGGTTCAGGTACTAATATGGCAGGCTACATTAGGTTTTCCGGATATGTATCAGTTCAGGTACTAATATGGCAGGCTACATTGGGTTTTCCGGATATGGACCGGTTCAGGTACTAATATGGCAGGCTACATTGGGTTTTCCGGATATGTACCGGTTCAGGTACTAATATGGCAGGCTACATTGGGTTTTCCGGATATGTACCGGTACAGGTACAAATATGGCAGGCTACATTGAGTTTTCCGGATGTGTACCGGTTCAGGTACTAATATAGCAGGCTAGATTAGGTTTTACGGATATGTACCGGTTCAGGTACTAATATGGCAGGCTACATTAGGTTTTCCGGATATGTATCAGTTCAGGTACTAATATGGCAGGCTACATTGGGTTTTCCGGATATGGACCGGTTCAGGTACTAATATGGCAGGCTACATTGAGTTTTCCGGGTGTGTACCGGTTCAGGTACTAATATAGCAGGCTAGATTAGGTTTTCCGGATATGTACCGGTTCAGGTACTAATATGGCAGGCTACATTAGGTTTTCCGGATATCTACCAGATCTGGGCCATTTCCGGCGTTAGTAAAGTACGCCGGATCTATTTTCACGAATATTGCCGGATCCGGGCCTGATACAAAATTCACTCGATTTGCCGGATCGCTGCAACTTGTATTATTCCAATTCAGGGCCAAGTCAAGATAGGATCAGGCATTTATAATAGTGATAGAAGTTTATTAGAACCATTTTGATTCGCTATTTTGCACAGACTAACGTAATATTTTTACAACTTCCTAATGCAGAAGGGGAATTAGCAACAAAAAATTCTTCCGTTTCGTTTCTTGTGCGGAGCATCACAAGCTTCACTTTGATCGATGACAATGATCGCGTTTTCAAGCTCAGTGTTTTTTTAACTTGCCACCTTTTGAAAGTTGACCTAATATATTATTAACTGCAGCTAATGAAAGGCTTCAATAGTAGTAGTAGTTGTTGTTTATTGCATGTACACCCTCTCGGGTCTTTACGTTTGGTTTCAAATCCACGATATTTTAACATTTCCGTCATGCCGTATACGAAAACATAACTTTTTCTAACATTCTATCGATACCTCCTTCTCCCTTGACTTTCGTCCAAGTCGCTCGAACTCTTTCACATGATCGCATACAGCAGCTATAGGATTATTTTTCGGACTATCTTCAATTTTTGACTTTAGATTCCAGTCTTCGCACTTCGCGGTCCATTCGTCCATACCCGCCACCAGCTCATTCTCCATTCTCCCTCTCGCTATTTTACATTTAACCACGTGTATCGGACTTTCCTCTCCTTTTTTACAAAAGCAACTCAGCGAGTCGCGAAATCCCTTGTTTGCGCTTCTACCGACATTCCAGCACCTCAACCTTGCCCAAGTTTCCTTATGGTCTGTTCTTATTTCCGAATTTTCCCAATATGTTTCCAGCTCAATCCCATTCTTTCTATTTTTGTATTCCGCGCAATATCTTGATACGTCCACTTTCGGCCAGTCAAGTTGCACCTGTTGATCACTTTTTACTTCAATTCTTCGTTCCATCAATTGCTCCAAAAGTTGTGTATTACCATCTGCGAGAGTATCCAAAAATCTTCCTCCTCCCACCGTATCCATAGCATTTTGCAAATCTATGAAAGGCTTAAATCTTCAGTTGCTTCAACAATAAGTCAATTTCGAAAGAAAAGTTCTTTAGTTATCACAACCGAAGAGGTTTGTTCAAAAGTGAGGTCATCTACAATGTGACGACCATCTCCAGACACAACTTGATCAAATAAATTATCAATGTCAATTCAACATTTATTTTGTTGGCCTAAACGTCCGTGTAGTTAGAAGAAAGTTAATCACATTCTGCGAATTAGTTAGCTCAGCGAATCATATGCAGGGGCTCAAAGCCACCGCCAGGTGGCTTCGAGGATGAAATGCTTCTCTTGCAAGCGGTCCGGTACCGAGCAAGTTACTAAATAAGAGTCACTCTTTTGATTACGGTACAAGTTAATGTATACTAGATGGGATGGTTAGGTAGGATAGGTACGTAGGATAAGTAGAATAGGTTGAAAATGAGGGCGTTGATGAATATGTTTCTCAAGCCCTGTCCAGTAGTTATGTTCACAAAGTATTTTTTTTTCCAGAATTCGAAATCTGGCTTATTGTGCGTGTGGATCCGGCCCGGAATTGGTCCATATTTGCGTTGATCCGGAACATATCCGGCCCAGACAAAATATTCATCAGGTCCACATCAGGCGCTCTAACAGGGCCGGATCTGCGTTCCATATCCGGCATTTATTTTCCGGCATGCCAAGTATGGCCCGGTTTCTGGTCCGATAAAATATTTGCTCGAATTCTCTTTGAATCTTACGCAAAGGTGAACAAAGTCAGACTGTACGCCATTCATGGTTTTTTCATGGATTTTCGCTGTTTTTGTCGATTCTTCGTTTCTGACTTTTGTACATCGAGTTTCAATACTGTCGACGACGACCGGATTTCACGAAAACACGATTTCGCTTCGACGCAACTACGATTTATCAACAAAAACGTATCGAAAGTTCGTTTTTTCATAGATTCTCGCTGTTTTTGTCGATTCTCCGTTTCTGACTTTTGTACATCGAGTTTCAATACTGTCGACAACGAAATCCAATCATGACCCGATTTCACGAAAACACGATGTCGCTTCGAAGCAACTACGATTTATCAACAAAACGTACTACCTTAAGCTGGGCTTGATGACCGCAAATCTCGGGGTGCCGATATCAAAGAATGCGATTATGTACTGTGCAATAACGTCACGAAGAGACCCTCCCTGAGTCTCGTGAGCTTTGCTTGCTTGTATACATATATATAATGTTTCATACTCATGTATACAGATTGGGATGCGCATATGCGCACAGCGGGTATTCGACGATGTCGCACGCTTAATAAAGATGCGCTCGCACGTGGCACGAGCACACGCAATGACAGCGGTAATGGCCAGAGCTGTAATAAACCTTCGTAGTGAGATATGCACATTATCCGCGGCGTGGAGTAGCGGCGAGTTAAAGGAAGCGTACGAGTATCCGTGTAAAGAAGCCGCGGGACCGCTCGCTGGCATTGCGCGCGAACGACCCGAGCACGATGAGGAGAAATGGATAATCGTCCGCGGAACGACTGGCAACTTCTACCGAGAGCTCGGATATCCACTCGACGTCGGATCTACGGGAATTAGACTCGGTTACGATGAGGTGGACGCTGTAACACGCGAAGTCACGGTATCGAGCGCTAATACCTAATGCTAATGTTTGATATGGATAGCAATAATCAAGTAACATTAAAAAGGATGCGTCAGAGAGGTATCACAGCCAATTTTTCATAGAATTTTTACTGCTTCCTCTTGTGAGCTTTTCTTTTCTTTAACTTTTCAAAAATCATTTCTCTTTTCCTTTCACTTTTATTTTGCTTCTTCACAGAGGGAGCTTCTCTTTTTTTCATCATTTTCTCGTTCTTTACCAAATATCGGAGCCACTGTCCTTAGAAAATCGGTACCGATTACTACCGATCTATCGTTACCGATTTATCATTACCGATTTATCGTTACCGATTTTTATTGTCTTCTACCGATTTAACGTTCTTTCAATCTAAATTCGTTCTTTAGCGGATACCCCGAGTCACTGCCGTCAGAAAATCGATACCGACTACTACCGATTTATCGTTACCGATTTTTATTGTCTTCTACCGATTTAACGTTCTTTAAATCTAAATTCGTTCTTTAGCGGATACCCCGAGTCACTACCGTCAGAAAATCGATACCGATTTCTACAGGTTCATCGTTACCGATTTTTATTTTCGTTTCGCCGACTTGTCGTTTCTTCCCAAATACCCGAGTCACTATCATTAGAAAAAAAAAGGTCGACTCGGATGTTCGTCGATCGAAAGAAATATCGCCGGTCAACCGATTTTTCTTTATTTCTCGGTGAACAAAACATTTTTTTTCCAAATACGCGCGCACAGCCAAACTCGAAGAATGCTCCGATGGCACTGTCGCGAATGCCCGATGACGATTCGACGGGTCGCCGAAAATAGCTTTAAGGGTCCCGAAGCTCCGCAGCGGCGGGTGGTAAGATTCGACGGTGTGCGCGATCGCGTATACGGCGCATTCAGCGTCGTAAATTACCCACCTATCTCCGGGTTCGCGTTCCTCGTTTCTCTCGCAGCGGTCAGTCGGAGAGTCGGCGGTTCTCGGTATCGAATGCGCCGCGCACGGACCGATCGTATACTTTATTTCCGTGTCTTAAAAACTTTCGGCGCGACGACGGCGAAGCCGGCGAGTCGTCGGAGGTACGATCAACATTGTGACGTTGCGCGTCAGAATGTTTCGCGCCTTGCGCGCGGAATTTCCCAGCTTCTCATCGTCATCGGCCGCGTTGGTGGGGAAAAATCTTCCCAACGACACCGGGGCTGGAGATTCGAGAAGAAGAAGAGCCCAGCGTGCGCGTTGCTCGTTTCGCCGAATCGATGGACGGCCAATTATTTCGCTTGTGTTGCTCTCGTGCCGACTCTGCCTTTCCTTCGCTCTTCCCTTCTCACCACTGTGTGAGGAAAAAAAAAAGGCGAAAACAATGAAAAAAAAAAAAAACGAAAAAAAAATGTATGACGAAGAGAGGACCGAAAATCGAAGAAATAAAGGAATTCGAGAAAGCACAGTCTCGATACTGCTGCGAGAATCGGGCGAGAGACGCGAGGCCCAGCTTCGGCGATCGCGCGCAGGATAGAAGTATCTCACGATCGTCGAGATCTTCCCGGTGACCGCGGCCCCCCTCCCGAACGCAGTGGAAGCCAAAGAAAAATTCTTGATTGCGGAAGAAAGGACTTTCGTTTCTTTCCTTTCATTCGATCGTCCTCGCTCATCGGGGCGCACGCCGAGATTTCCCGAGCCCGATAAACTGTCCATTCTCTCTTCAGGTAGCCCGATAAAGGAGTCAAGATCTTGAAACAGTTGGACCATTGTCACTATCGGTATACTACATCTGAGGTAAAGAAAAAATAAGAAAACAATATGACATTTTCACACAGTAAATGCCCTCAGGGTGGGCTTCCAAAAAAATGCAGGGTCATGGTTAGATAATATTATTATTATTATTATGCAATATCAATAATAATAATAATAATGTATTATAACTTACAAGACGACTGATAAAGGACCTGAGACCGTGGATCCGTCGGGATTTCGGGGACGTAAATTTTTACGTTACCCAATTTCTGACGGGACACGGCTACTTTAGACGGTACCTACACAGAATGAACAGAGTACAAACACCAGACTGTACATATTGTGGACACGAACGAGACGACGCGGAACACACCTTTTTTAGATGTGACCGCTGGACGAGACTGAGATACGAACTAGAATCGGCCGTTGGAAGCATCACCCCCGACAACATTGACGAGGTGATGCTCCACGGAAACGACGAATGGCAAAACATCGCCACATACATAGAGACAATACTGAGACGGAAGAACGCGGACGGCTGCCTGACATGACAGACTAGAAGCGACAGATGAAACAGAAACAGATCGTACACACAACATGACAAGACTAACACAGACAGACCCCCCGATCAGAAGTAATATTAACATAGTTCCTGGTCGGGCGCGGACGCAACGGAGGTGGCGGTTTAGTGGGTAGGCTAATCGGGAGTCCCACATTTGCCCCAGTCCGCACGGCTGGGGTGAATCCGTAAAAAGGATTCCGCAACTCCTCGGAAAAAAAAAAAAAAAAAAAAAAATGTATTATAACTCATCATTGTTATTACTATTAATTAATATGAACTAAAATAATGTCTTTTCCCTCGTTTCTAGGTATAGGGGAGAGCGGGGCAAAATGGTATGAAATGGTCAAATAAAGTCCCCCGTATGATAGAATTAGGGCAAAATGGGACAAGAGAAAGTCCCATCGAAGTAGATTTTTTCGCTGTGCCATTTTGCCCCGCTATGCCGTTTTGCCCCGCTCTCCCCTATTTCTTTTCTGAGATGCGATCGCGATTCGCTATTGCTCATGCATAAAGACACTTCCATCTACGGCAAAGCGTATCCTCCTTGAGTCGCGGCTTCGCAGCGTGGATTAATCGATTTATCGTGCGCGAGCTTCGGACTTCAGTTACACGCGAATTTTTATCACTTGTGTTGGCCGCGGCCTTTCGAGCCCCGGTATTTATGGGATTCTATAGCGCCTCCGGACAGTGTATTAATGGCGTCTCTCCCTCGACGAGAGAGCGTACAACGGTAGTGCGAACGCTTATACACAGTCGTGCGTACACACCGACGCAGGTAAAAGAGAAAAAAGAATGAGGAAGAAATAACGAAACAAATAAAGAGAGAAGAGGCGAGCCCGGCGCGCGACACTCGTATCGATACCACGATCTTCCTCGCTCTCTCGTCTTTTTCTCTCGGCCCGTTTATCGATGTGTACCAATCTTAACGCCCTATACTGTGGTACACAAGAGCCTCTCCGAGAGATAGCTCTCGCGGTGTAGAGTCCGACGCCGCGACTTCCCACGCGAACCGCCTATCAAGGAACGTCGCTCGTGTTTTATCATACCTTACTTTATGGCGAAGGTGAAGCGCGTACGAGAAACTCTCGAGGGGGCGGCGGGGGAGAGCGAGGAGGAGGATTTTACAGTGCCCAGCGTATTAGTGACATTCTTCGCGTCTCATGATACATCTTGTTTCGGATACGTGTCTCTCGCTCCTTGACTTCTTGAATTTTCTTCCGACGGTGAAGCGCGCGTTTCTAATCGCCGTTAGAAAGAGGCGGCCTTCGAACCGTTGAGAATTCTTTTCGGGCAACGTAACGGGGAATCCCCGGAATTGCTTCCGAGCTCGCTTCGATGCACCGCTCGATATCGTCGCGATAGTCCCCGACGAGAGAACGACGACGATTCTGTATGACAGAAAAAACATGCCGTTCAGGTGGTCGTTGCGAAAAAATTAAGAAGTATTCAGAAAAAAAAAAAAAAAAATTCATTGAAAAAAAAAGTTGTGTTGCCGGGAAATATCTCGAACAATTTTTCGTTTCATCAATTTGCTAATAACAATTTGGAACTATTATTATGCACAATTAATCTTATCGGTGCCATTAATGGGCATGCATTTTTTCAGATTTTTCTACCATCGAGAAGTGCTTGCAATTCAATGGCCAATTGCTCTCAATTTCTACCTTAAGGTAGTCCAAGCGTATGGTGTTCATTTCGCAGCAGTTTGAGGAAATTGGGAGTGAATTGCGAACACTTCTCGATGGTATAAAAATCTGAAAAAATTCATGCACATCAAAGGTACTGAAAAGATAAATTTTGCACAATAATAATTCCACATTGTTATTAACAAATTGATGAAACAAAAAATTGTTCAAGAAATTTCCCGGCATCACACATTTTTTTTTTTATGATAATAGTTCTTTTATTTTTCCGAATACATATGAATTTTTTCAGATTTTTTTAATTGACTGAATTCCATGATTTTCCACCCATTTTTTCCGTTTAAAAAAAAATTCAAAGTCAATTTAAAAATCTGAAAAAATGTATACGTATTCAGAAAAATAAAAGAAGTATTTTCATTAAAAAAAAAAGTTGTGTTGCCGGAAAATTTCTTGAACAATTTTTCGTTTCATCAATTTGTCAATAACAATTTGGAATTATTATTATGCAAAATTAATCTTTTCAGTGCCATTAATGTGCATGAATTTTTTCAGATTTTTCTGCCATCGAGAAGTGTTTGCATTTCACTCCCCATTTCCTCGAACTTGTGCGAAATGAACATCATACGCTTGGACTACCTTGAGGTAGTGAATTGCAAACACTTCTCGATGGTATAAAAATCTGAAAAAATTCATGCACATCAAAGGTACTGGAAAGATTAGTTTTGCACAATGATAATTCCACATTGTTATTAACAAATTGATGAAACAAATAATAGCTCAAGAAATTTCCCGGCATCACACTTTTTTTTTTATGATAATAATTCTTTATTTTTCCGAATACATATGAATTTTTTCAGATTTTTTAATTGACTTTCAATTCCATGATTTTCCACACATTTTTTCCGGTGAAAAAAAAATTCAAAGTCAAAAAATCTGAAAAAATGCATACGTATTCAGAAAAATAAAAGAAGTATTTTCATTAAAAAAAAAAGTTGTGTTGCCGGAAAATTTCTTGAACAATTTTTCGTTTCATCAATTTGTTAATAACAATTTGGAATTATTATTATGCAAAATTAATCTTCTCAGTGCCATTAATGTGCATGAATTATTTCAGGTTTTTCTACCATCGAGAAGTGTTTGCGATTCAATTCCCAATTTCCTCGAAATGAACACCATACGCTTGGACTACCTTAAGAGGGTACAGTTTTTAGAGGCTCACGCGTGGTGTTTCATTGTGAAGCGAGCAACAATGGTGCCGTCGTCGTTTCACCGAGAGCCGACGATTCCGTCTTCGATCCATCAGCCCGTTCGTCGTTGCCACACGTTGAAATTTCGACGATTACTCGGGAGCGTAAGTATAGACTCGGTTGTCGGAGAAAGTCGTGAGCGATGCGAACGCTGTCTTGTTACGCGGATGATGAAGAACACGAAGAGGATGGAGGAGAGGAAGATTTTATCGGGGCTCCTTCTTGGCTTGTTTAGCTCCCCCCCCCTCCCTTTCGATACCGCGCCAGTTGCAGGCTGGATGCTAATTACCGTCAGTCATTCGGTCGCTTCCACATATCTCGGTGTATTATTATTTATTACATATAGTAATACACCGCGGATAATATCGTGTCCGATAGATGCGCGCTGGCAACCAGTTGATAGACTGCCGAGCGTCGGCCTCTCGCGATTGCTCGCGATCGCTCGTCTTGGACCACATTGTAATAAACGACTTTTTCTGATTATCGTGAACTTTAATTTAATGAAAAAAAAAAAAAAATGTTGACAATCGAATTTGCCTATTGTTTCCTCATTGATTGCATTCCGATACATTTTTTCGCAAAATTTTCTCTTCCACCCAATTTTTTTTCAACTTTTGACAACTTTTGTTGTTTTCTTTTGTAAAAAAAAAAAGTTGTTAAAAAAATCACCCGGCGCCCTATCTTTTTTTCCGATGAAAAAACCTGTGACAAGCCTAGGGAAGAAAAAAAATCTATTTTCTGTTCTTTTTTTTTACGGTAACTCAATTTCCTTGAGAGGCAAAATTCGAAATGTCTTCGAAATGTATCGGTTCTCCATCTACAGTCGAATGATCGAGGGTCCCGCTCGGCCTGCGAGTCTAAGAG
The DNA here is from genome assembly GCA_963924025.1 of Ischnus inquisitorius. Classification (NCBI taxonomy): domain Eukaryota; kingdom Metazoa; phylum Arthropoda; class Insecta; order Hymenoptera; family Ichneumonidae; genus Ischnus; species Ischnus inquisitorius. Next base: position 2,932,770 of record OZ001253.1, read on the forward strand.
ACGCTTATCCCGTGCAGCTGCGGATCCCCTCCGCTGCAGCGTTCTGTCTTACCGACGGCCACGGAGAGCCGAAAGGCTGTCATTATACCGACCCACGATAATGCCGAGCGACAGAAACCCGCTTCAGTCTCGAAACATCTTCCACAGATGTCGCGAAAGGCGCCATCGAATTTATCGCTCGATGGTTAAGGTTCCTTTACCATCGGTCGGTAAAATGTTTATAAAAAAAAAAAACTCTTCTCAAAAACGCAGTTAAAAACATTGTTCAATATATGTTTACAAAAAAAAGCGGTAACCCAACTTGATCCAATTTCGAAGTTTATCTTCAACTCGAACCCGGAGATCTCATGACAAATTGGTCTTATCTCATTTCAACCCCTTATCATCGCCGCGGTATCGATTTATAGTGTTCGGCGACGAGGGGGTGCTTATTGATCGTTGCAAAATCGGTGGTTTTTGCGACGTTAGGTAAGCCCGTTTAATATCAGTTACGAGCATAAGCGTGTGTCAAGGAAGGGACGTCGTATTGTATTTGAGAGGAATCGCACTGCGCAAAGGTATATTGTTACTGCAAAAAGGTATGCCAGGTGTGGGGTTCGAACCCACGCTCCCAGATGGGAACCAGAACTTAAGTCTGGCGCCTTAGACCGCTCGGCCAACCTAGCTATGCTCGATCGAGATGCACAAAGACTTTTATGAAGGTGCACAACGGCAACGAGCCGATGGAATCTATCAATAGACAATGCTCGTCAATATGAGCCACGCAACTTGGTCATACACCGCTTTGGCCACTCGCCTGTGCGCTGTATCGTGCACGCTTCGTAACACGCGAATGCAATTTTAGTGCCAACAATGCTTCAGTCGTAATTAGGCTTTGATTCGAATTAGATGGATCTTTAGGGGCGGGATAAAAGCCCTGAATGCTGAATATCCAGACGGGCCTCATTCTCGAATTCTTTTTTACACTATTTGCAACAACCCGAAAATTCTGATCACCAATATTTTGAAAGTAGAAAAGCCAATTTCCCGAAGTGAAAAAACGCGAAAGAAGAAATTCCAGGACTGAAGAAGCCCTTGAAGAGTTACCGACAATAAGAGCAACTACGCCAACGAAAATCGAATTTCAATCATCAGAAAGCTTTGAACTCCGAACGGGTTGCAACAGCGGGCAAGCTTATCGGTGAAAATCCAATTGTTCGGAAATTTAATACTCCGAACAGAGAGTAACCGATATGTAAATATTTCGAAATGTATTAGCGGAAAGGTTGAAAATACGAGAGACCTTTTGATCGACAAACCGAAAGTACGAGAGGTCAGAAAATCGAAAACTTAAAGCTCCGAAAAGTGAAAACCCGAAAATTTGGAACTACGACGAGAAAAAATCCGAAAGGTTTAAACTCAGAATAGCAAAAATCCGAAAGATCAGAAATTCGAATAGTCTAAATCCGAAAAGTCAAAAACCCGAAAACGAACTCGTCCTTGTATATGCTTGCTAACAACGGTGGGAAAAGCGTTTTGAAGGATAATTTATAAATCCGGAGATTTGGCCTTTCCAAGAAATCTGCATTCGGGGTCATCGTGAAATGTATCAAATGAGATATTTCGATTCGAGGTTTTGCCCCTTCGAACTTTGAACATTCGGAAATTAAAACCCGTCCCAAATACATATACTTGACTATCTTTTCGAATTTTCAAAGTCTTGAAAAAAAATTCGACAAAAAAGACGTTCTCGTTTTGAGTCAAGAATGATTTTTGGTCCTGTCTCTTCAGCTTTTTCGTACTAAAATCGTGACTAGCGATAGAAAAATCCACGTGAGAGCATATGATAAGGATTCCTATCGAATACTTTGAAAAGTATTTATTTATAGTGCTTTGAATGTACTTTAAATACCACATTGAATGGAAGACATTTTTCGAAACTATGAGGGATTTATTTTTTGTACGAAAATACAGAATTTTCGTTATCGTTTCACCGACGCGACGACGAATATGAGATATCTCGAAAGCATCGAGGCGAAATCCTCTCCGAAACTCACCGATCCTCGTACGGCGATGAAAAAAAAAAAAACAAATTGTAAATTGTGGGTTATCACTCGGTCGAACCTTCCTCCTGTATCATTAGTCGCAAGACCGACAAATACGATGCCGAAGTTTTTATAACATCCATGAACGTCGCGAGGGTCATGCTGAAGAATTTTCCTGCCGTCAGTTGGAGCGGCGAGTTCGATCTCATCATGACGAAGATGACGTCCTTCGACATGCCGTTCGGCAATTCGTACCACGAGCTATCGTACACCGATTGTATTATATCGTCGCCCTGACACTGCAAGTTCTCACCGACCCAACTGTACATGAACGTTTGCAGAAGCATGAATTGGATCACAACTAGATTTTTCACCGCCCCGACGTAATTGTTCTCCTCCAGTGTCATCAGCAGGCAGAAACCTTCGAAACAATCGACGAGACACCAAAATTACACGTCGATCGGCAACGCTTTTGGAAAGTTGAAAGATTCCTAACGCGAACATTTCCAATCGAGGATTCGATTCGGAAATTCGTGAACCGCCCTCTTCGGTAATACGCAGCGGAACCACCTCCTCAAGGCAGTCCGAGCGTCAAAGTCCGAGGAAATATTAGATTCGGAGAGGATATCGCACGTTGCCCAATGGGATAAAAATCTGGAAAAAAAGTCAAGCATACGAAAGGTGTTCAATAGATCGATTTGCGTAATAATAATTCCAAAAAGTTTGTGCATTCAATGGAAAAACAGTGTGAAGAGACACAAAATTCGAAGCAAATTGAAAAATCCGAAAAAATTCATACGTATTCAGAAAAGTGAACGAACCATCTTCTTAAAAAAAATTGGGTTTCCGGAAATGTTAAAAAACGAATTTCAAAAATTAATTTGTCGATAAAATTTTGGAATTATTATTATGCGAAATTGAGCTTTTCAGTACCTTTAATATTCGTGAATTTTTTCAGACTTTCATACCATTGAGAAGTATCGGCGGTATGCTCTTGTTTTTCTTGAACTTGTGCAAAATGAGCTCGAAGCGACATAGGGGAGAGCGGGGCAAAATGGCATACCGGGGCGAAATGGTGCGAAATGGTCAAATAAAGTCCCCCGTATGATAGAATTGGGGCAAAATGGGTCAAGACAAAGTCCCGTCGAAGTAGATTCTTTCGCTGTCCCATTTTGCCCCAATACCATTCTGCCCTGGTCCCATTGTCCGTGAATACCATTTTGCCCCGGTATGCCGTTTTGCCCCGCTCTCCTCTAAGTATGTTGAATCGTTTCGGAAGAACCTACCGAAAACGGTGATCAGCATAACGCTGACCAGCAGTTGCGTGAAGACGATCATGTTGTAAGCATCTTCGAGCATCCCGGCCAATCTGAGCAAGTGACCATGACGGGCGATCAGCTCGCTCAACTTTGCTCGACTCTCGGCTGCGCTGTTCTCTTCGCCGATGGTGCGAAACTTGATCTTGAGAATCTCCAATTGTCCGCACAGATGCGACGTCATAGCGATGAAAAAAGCATCACTGCCAGTGTTGACTGTGCATGTAGCGAGTACCTGTCGATATTTATTGCAAATTCATTTTATTCAATTAATGGGGCAGTTCATTTCGCGGGGAATCTATGGCAAATCATGCGCACGGCAATGAATGCTATTGTGAACGAATCGATTGTGCTATCATATGAATTCAACTTCCGAATAGATATAAAAAATACTTTAACGATTTTAAACTTTTATTGCAGTCCTTCCATACTGAAACGTTTCGAGATTTCAATAAAGGGATTTATTAAAATCTCGAACTCAGGATTTTTTAGATCCTCTTTTTCCTTGCGTAAAGGATAGAGTTCGTGCTCTGGACTGGCTAGATATTGTGAGGAAGGAATTCGATCCTCTGATTTCTTCCACACTTGCAATTCGGAGACCAAAGATCAACCCGACGTTCAAGGAGGAGTAGTCTCGTCCGATCTAGGAATAGGGAGAAGCTTTTAGACATGACACATTTTTAACGTTTAGTAAGCTGGGCGAGCTCACGAGTGTACGTTGGGGTATCGTACAATCGTGGAGAACCAAACGATAAATATGATGAACAAGACGTAAGCCTGGGCTATGCTTAGAGAAAATGTGTGACTGCGAGTCGAGTGATCGCGAGTCACACTTCAAAAGATCAGAGATCGACGCATAAGAGCGAGATACTCGTGACAGATTGATTTGTGTGTGCGTTTTGGATATAGGAAGGTGGGAAGCTAGATCGATGGGAAGGTGGAGACTAATAGTCACTCCGGAGCGCTTTCGCTTACGCGAAACCGTCGACGTTTGGCCATCTAGCGGCCAAACGGGAGAAACTACCAGGGGGTAGGGTCGTCCCGTTACAATACACTATCGAGACATTTTTTTTATTCCTTTAAGATCCGATATTTTGAGTCGGCAATTTTATAAATGACGGAAATCATGGACGAATTACGATCTTTGAGACATCCGACTGAAATTTCTAGACTTACCGATTGTTACTATCCGGTGAGGGGGATCGGTTTGTTTGGCGATATTTAAAGTTAAATTGAGCGATATAAAAATGTTGCAAATTATTGAACATCGTTTGCAAAGATTCCTCTATGAGGAAGCTAAAATTGGTCCGATAACTTTCTCATGAGGAAGCTTCGTAAACGACGTTGAAATACAATGAGGAAGCGATGTGCAAATACAATGTGCAATATTTTTTATATCACGAAAAGTTGTACAATTTTCCAAGTTTCGTTGTTGAGCCACACCTGCAGATATTGAGTGAAGACTATCGAGGGGTACACCGTATCGGGAACGTCGTTCAATGTGCACGTCGAAGGAAAGAGGAATCTTCGCCTCAATACCATTCGCGTGTGATTCCCGATGTTCTCGTCGTCCCGATCGGCTTCGATCCATCTGTCCGGCTCGGTGAAGAAAATTTTCACGGAATACAGAAAGGTCGACGCTGCCGCGGTCGAAATCAGAGCGAACGCCACAGTTTTGTATGTGCGTTCTTGCATCGCCATTATGTTTCTGAAGTCTTTGCTCCCCTGGTCGTGCGACCAATCGTCGATCGCCGAGACGACGTTGGGACGCAATTTGTCCCGATAAACGCTGTAACACACCAACTTCGACAGGGCCAACAATCCCGAGGCAACGACGATCACGTCGTCGATCATGTCCTCGACGGTCCCGCAACGCACGCATAATTCACGCAGTGGAATCGCCACCGTACCAAACTGGAAATCAACGATTCAAACGAAAACTCTTGCAGTGCCGAGAACTTGCATAGGGGAGAGCGGGGCAAAATGGCATACCGGGGCAAAATGGTATGAAATGGTCAAATAAAGTCCCCCGTATGATAGAATTAGGGCAAAATGGGACAAGAGAAAGTCCCATCGAAGTAGATATTTTTGCTGTCCCATTTTGCCCCAATACTATTCCAATGCAAGAAACACTTCAATGTGGCAGAAACTATTGTCTTTTTAAGGCAAAAAAAATTGCTGTAAATAATTGGCGTTCCAGCGTTTGCAAGCATCACAATAAACCGCTAGCTGTGGAACGCCAATTATTTACAGCAATTCTTTTTGCCTTCAAAAGACAATAGTTTTTGCCATGTTGAAGTGTTTCTTGTATGACACTTGGCCCATATAATTTTACTTGTTTTTTTGAATGATTCTCGTAAACAGAATTTTCACGTACTTGGCGTAACTTTTTTTTTTTTTTTTTTTAAAGAAATTTTTGCGTAATTTCATTTCTTCTTGAAAATGTAATGAAAACTCGACAAAACTGTCGATGTCGACGTAATAACAATAATTTGATGATTATCACCGAATGGGGAAAAAAAATTCATTATGAAAAATTTGGTGGTTTCAATCGAATAACAGCTACGCCGGCTGCGGCGCCGAGCGCGCCACCGTAGTGAAATCGACAAACTGATGTAGACGTTGACATATATATTTCGGACAGGACACTTTATAATAGTTTGGACCCTGTTGGATTTCTGATCCCGATATCTCGGAACCGACCGAACCAATTGAATTGTAAATAGGCTCTTTGGAAAGATTGGCCCCAAATTATATGATAGAACTGGCCTTTAAAATTCGCGTCGTTGTACCGTTCCTGAGATATATCGATCGAAAGTTTCACTTCCGGCATATTGTCGTATATATAACCTGTAGCGTTACGCCACGAATTTTTTTTTTTTTTCAGCACTTAGCGTCGAGACGCTACCTGGTCGCTTGATATATATTATATATTACATATTATATATTATATATTATATATTTTATATTATATATTATATATTATATATTATATATTATATATTATATATTATATATTATATATTATATATTATATATTATATATTATATATTATATATTATATATTATATATTATATATTATATATTATATATTATATATTATATATTATATATTATATATTATTGTTATCATTATTATTGTACTTCTTCTACCAACGTGACAAAGTCACTGAATTGAAGAAATTAGTGTGGTTTCGAAGATTGGACAGGGCGTACCACAAGAACGATGCCGAGAAGTACGCGGAATGTCAGGAAGAAATTCACCGGAATGAGAGGCCAGAGCCCGAACGGCCAAGTTATCGAGGCGAACAACGCGAGGGCTTTTTTAGCGTCATTGCTCCAACGCTCTCGGTTGTACATGTCGCGACGATCTTCGATAGCGTCTTGCGTGGTTCCCTATTACTTCCGTTTTCTTTTCTTCTCTTTTTTTTTTTTTTTTCCGTTATGACACAAGAACCGCGCGAGGCAAGTCTCGATGCTTCTTCAGCGTACCCAGCAATTTCGCTTGGATGACGTAGACGGTAGACAGAGAAAAAAATTCTATATATGTATAAAATTATGATAATAATAACGCGACATGTGGAGGATCCGGCGAGACACGAATGCTCGCGCATTCGTTACACCCTTTCGCCTTTGTCGATTATTCATATAGTTATAGCCCCTTTCTTATACTTTCTTTCTTTCTGCTTTTCCTTACGTCTATTTCGCATTCGAGAACTAATGTACTATGCGCATATGGAATCAATCCTTCCGCGTTTGCGACACGCCGTACGTACCGAGATCGCAGTTGGAACCATTATTTCAGTAATAGCGCATCAATATTAATCCACGAAACGGAAAATAAGGCGCAAGACCCGAGGCAGGGAACTCGAAAAGACGGTGCAGCGTGTCTCGATGCCAAGAGCTCGAAAAAAACAGTTTTCTGTTTTTTTTTCCGTGTGGCTCGACGTCAGAACGTATCCGGCAGGAAGTGAAACGTTCGATCGATCCTCCTGATTTTTTACGTTTTTGTCATATGAATTCGAGGCCGATCGAAAACGCCGAATTACGACCGAATCGGTTCAGCCGGTTTTGAGAAATCGCAGTCCGAATTGTACGGTGTCAAGTTGAGTTATAGAATGTCCTGTGGTTTTGAAAGTTCAGGTCGTCCGTTTCATAGTTTTGAGAGTCCGAGTCGACCCCTTCATAGTTCTAAAAGTCGAGGTCGACCTCTTCGTAGTTTTCAGGGTTGAGATCGATGACTTTGTGGTTCTGGGAGTCCACGTCGATCCTTCCAGAGTTGCGAGACTCCAGGCCTCTTCGGAGCTTTGATAGTCTTGAGAATGAACTCGTTGAATTCTTTTCCGTGCACGGTGTAACGAGACGTAACGACAACTCGACGTTACGCTCGCGACTCTAGCACGACGCCTCGTTCAATGAGAACTTTCCGCCTCTTTGTATCAACGAACTCCGGAAGATCAAGAATACCGACATAAAATACTTTCGATCGTCCCGTTGAGGCTCGGATACGTCCCAGTCATCGGACATCCCTATGTAGATTGGATTTCTGCTGAGTTTTGGTATGAAAAAGCTGATTTAAGACTTGTAATCGTAGGAGAGAACGGGGGAATGCCGGTCATCGGGCAACACGGGTCACCTAAATATTAACAAAACTACCGTTTAAAAAAGTTTTTTTTTGCCGTATTCGACCATACACAGGATACAAAAGTAGGGGGGGAGCGGGGCAAAATGGCATACGGGGGCAAAATGGTACGAAATGGTCAAATAAAGTCCCCTGTATGATAGAATCAGGGCAAAAGGGGACAAGAGAAAGACCCATCGAAGTAGATTTTTTTGCTGGCCCATTTTGCCCCAATTCCATTCTGCCCTGGTCCCATTCTGCGTGGATACCATTTTGCCCCGGTATGCCGTTTTGCCCCGTTCTCCCCTAATATATTATGCCGTGCGTATTACCTTTCCATAAATTTGAAAAAATCGGTTAAATCATGGTTTACGCCATTTTTCTTACAAGAAATGGGGTATTATAAATAAAAGTTTTGTGATATAAATTGTCATCAAAATCAGGTGCAATCGTAATGTATCTGCTCTCTGATCATTTACCGTTTGTTTCGTCCGCGGTAAACTATCGACCGGAGCTTAGATATATTTAAATTCGAGGAAATAGAGCAGTGTAGTGCGCGGGGTAACGGCGGTCACGTGCACGGGGTAATGACGGTCGAAACTCACCGCTGTCGCGCCAACCGGTAAACGTCGTGTGGAGTCTACGCCGAAAACATCGAAGTATGCACAGGCTGCATTTACTGTATGAAATCGGTAGAATTTATTCGGTATCGATAAAAGAACAGTGCGAATTGACGATGATGAGAAAAATTGAAAAATTCGTTGAAATTCGTGAAAAATTGTTTTTCCATAAAGCCGGCATTTTGGGTATAACGAGACAGCAAGAGATATTATTAAAAATATAGTATAAGGGCCGTTGAAAAAATTATAGGGGAGAGCGGGGCAAAACGGCATACCGGGGCAAAATGGTATTCACACACGATGGGACCAGGGCAGAATGGTATTAGGGCAATAATGGGACAGCAACAAAATCTACTCCGATGGGACTTTCTCTTGTCCCATTTTGCCCTAATTCTATCATACGGGGGACTTCATTTGACCATTTCGTACCATTTTGCCCCGCTCTCCCCTATGTCATTTGTGACGTTGAATTATTAAATATTTACGATAAATATTCATTAACATAAATGTTAATTTTGCAACGCCTAATAAAAAAACATTGAGTTTATCTATATTATACTCGCCAATCTCTTCTTTTTTCGATTTGCGATTCTTTTCATTGTCTATAAAAAAAAAAACAGCTCGGTGAACAGTGACGGGTGTCGACCGGCTCGCATTACCCCGAGCGACCGTCGTTTCCCCAAAAACCTGACTGCGATCACCCACGAGGTGACCGCGATTACCCGAAAAGCTGGGTAATGGCGTTCAAAGCAACGATTTTCACAATTAAGAAGAAGGGCCCTTATGTCGTTGGTTTTCCAATTCGTATCCTTGTAATTCCAATATATTCTCCATGACGTATGTGGCAAATATCAACATTTTATTCGATAAATATTTTGTACGTAGGGGAGAGCGGGGCAAAACGGCATACCGGGGCAAAATGGTATTCACGCACAATGGGACCAGGGCAGAATGGTATTGGGGCAAAATGGGACAGGAAAAAAATCTACTTCGATGGGACTTTCTCTTATCCGCGGACGAAACAAACGGTAAATGATCAGAGAGCAGATACATTACGATTGCACCTGATCTGATGACAATTTATATCACAAAACTTTTATTTATAATACCCCATTTCTTGTAAGAAAAATGGCGTAAACCATGATTTAACCGATTTTTTCAAATTTATGGAAAGGTAATACGCACGGCATAATATATTAGGGGAGAGCGGGGCAAAACGGCATACCGGGGCAAAATGGTATTCACGCACAATGGGACCAGGGCAGAATGGTATTGGGGCAAAATGGGACAGCAAAAAAATCTACTTCGATGGGACTTTCTCTTATCCCATTTTGTACTAATTCTATCATACGGGGGTCTTTATTTGACCATTTCGTACCATTTTGCCCCGGTATGCCATTTTGCCCCGCTCTCCTGTAGATTCAAGAAGATTCGTTAGTGACCGCCATTCCCCCATTCTCCCTTATCTGCAACGATTATTTGATATGCAGAATGGCAATTTGTGGTGCGACTCCGGGAAAGCGGATTTTCAGCGAATCTGATTCACAATTGGCGTCGAAAGGTTCTGTTCGGTGACTCAGTCACCTCGACCCGTCGTCGGAGCATCGGTACTTTTGCCTCGCGGCCGTTACGTTGACTCTTCGTGGGTTTTCCAAACTATTTCTCCCCGTTTTCTCTTTCGGCGTCAAAATTAATGCGCCGAATACTCCGAATTCTCTCGAGCTCGTGGTTCATTTCGAATAAGACGAAGAGCCAGTTTGATGCTCGAGGACCGAGGTACCGGGGCGCTTCCTAATTCTCATCGGGTCAGTGACTGTGGCTGTTCGAGCGAGTCTCCGACAGTGGGCTTCGGGCTCCTCCGGGAGCACGGACTGACAATAAGCCGGTTTCACAACGAGTAAATCTCGTTTCGGTAAACGATGCTCGGTGGAAACAAAAAAATTCTTTCATACATATTAAACATCGAAAAAAAAAAATGTTCAATCGTTAAAGAAAAAAAAAGAAAAATAAACTGTTCATCGTTGCATGAAATAATCACATTCATAGAGTAATAGTTGTTTATTTTAGAAACAACGGAAAAACTCCTTCGACCAAGTAAAGTCCAATTCTGGTGGAAAAAAAGAAAAAAGTCCGGTTTTGCGCGCAAAACGATAATTTTGTTTTCCAACGAAATCAAAAATTATTAAATTTATAATTTTATTTCGTTTCATCACTATCACATATTGTTATTATTACAACATTATTGATTATGCATCAAAATTCGTCGGTATAGTTTAAAGATCCAAATGAAAAAAAATGTTTTTAAAAAATTTTCTTTTCACACGAGAAAAAAAATAAATAAATAAAAATAAAATAAATAGCAAAAAAAAATTGAAATAGTATAGTTTAAATAGCATTATTCAAACTCCGCGAATCTCGATTCGAATTGTACAAAAAGGAATGAATAATTGAGGATGCAAATCAATAATAGGTGTATCTGAAAAAAAAAATTTAACAAGACATGGAGTATCAATTTTTTTTTTATCAAGCCGAATAATTCGTTGCCTTGATTTTATAACTTTTATGTTTGTCACCGATCGATCGTCGCGTTGTTACGTGCGCGTTTTGTCGTTCGTTGCGTCGACACGGACGAAATTGTTCGCGAGCGATAAGCCCCTAAGGTCGCGCGCGATTGTCGTTCGGGAATGCGAACAGTCCAATTCTCCTTGATTCGCTCAAACGCCGTTTTCATCGGCGTACAAGTCGGGCAGGGTTCGAGAAGCGCCGAGCGTCAATTTTGTGTTGGCAGTGCGTACCGGTTTCGTGGCTCGGTCGAGCCGCAACACGCGAGTTTCATTGTGTTACGGGCTTAACACAGAGCCGCGCGGACCCGTGCTCAGGTAGGTAAGTCCCGTTCGTCGGACTACGTTGAACGCCAGTCCGGCCACGGCGTTCGTACCGTCAGGTGCATGAACCTTTGGATAGTTCGTGAAACTCGCAAAGCCCCGCTCGACTATACCGTACGATTCGAAAAGAAATTCCTTACCGCACGCCCGTGAAGATACAAGAATAATTTGACGCAAGGTAAGCGAACCGTCGTCTTTTTTTTTCAATTCGTCCAATTTTTACCATTTTTTTTTCGAGTATTCGGTTTTTAGTCTCGTGTTGAGCGAAAAACAAAGCTTTGTATTATAGAAATCTGAAAAAAAAAAATTGTATATATTAAGAAAAAAGAAAAAAAAACAAAATAATAATAAATAATTAAATTAATAATAATAAAAATAATAATAATAATAACAATATTTATTAATAACAAATATTGATTTTGCACAATAACAATATTAAATTGTTATTAAAAATTAGCGAACAAAAAAGATCCGACAAATCATCCGGCGACCTAACTAACCTAAAAAAAATGAAGCGAATATGGAAATAAAACAAAATACACAAACAAATACAGATGAAAAATAAATAAATTTTTTTAATCATTATTAAAATGATGTTTGTGATAAATACAAAAATAATCTGTAAATCGAGAAAAAGCGAATTGTCATTGCGCCACGAGCGGGAGCACCGGTGATGAAATTTTGAAAAAATATACGCGCAACAAGGTTTGCTTCGCATGCGTCGTCGAGACCGTTGTTGTCCACTTCGATGTCCGAGGCTACATTCGCTATCTCGAAATTGATAAGAACTGTGTTTCTCGTAATTACTATGCGCGACCGAACGGGGTTCGATCCGCGACGATAGCGATAGACCGGCTTGTGTAACTGTGCAATTTTTACCGCACGCTTTGTCCTTTTTTTTCTTCGCCAGCGCGCTCGAAGCGCATTCGTTTTCCGCAAAGACAATTGTCGGTCTCGCGCGAACAATTTGCGGAAACTGATTTTATTTTTCATCGAAAAACACATCGCACAATTTGCATTGAAAACGAGGCATTCGGGAAAACGGAAATAAATAAAGGAAAAAAAAAAAAAAAATTGTTGGTAAATCATTTCAAAGTGAGCTCGTACGGCTTCGTACATTTAAATTTTAGTCTCCATCTAACGATTTTTTCGTTGGGAAACTTCGCCGAATAAATTTATTTGTCGCTGAATCGGTGCCAAGCGCGAGGATCCGATTCGAGTATCGTTTGTTTCTTTTGTTATTATTATTATTACTTTTTATTGCCGAGGCAGCGAAATGTGTCCGACGTACAAGACGGCACGCGCGTTCCGGGGCCACTGGCCTCGCTCTTGGCCCATGGCCTTGACAGTGTCGTTGCTGCTGCCTCGTCTTGTCCTTCCTCCTTCGCGCCGACACATTTTTCGCTCGGTACGAATGGAAAAATAAAAAATAAAAAAAGAAATAAAAATAAGATAAAACGAGATATAATGATAATGAAAAAACAAAATGCATAATTGCGTGCTGTTTTTGAAAAAAAGTGTTCGCATAAATTCGCTAAATCGTCAATCCGTTGTTTTTTCACATTGTATTAAAAATCGCTACAATGGATAAATCTGACTTACAGGATAGAGGGTTAAAAAATAAAGAAACATCTTTTCATTCGATCTCAAAAGCTCGCGAATTTTTTAAAAATTTATTCTCGATGAAACCCATTTTTTAGCATCTCGATGACGAATTTTGATCTCACATTCGTCGTCGGTGCGATGACTAATATCGCGTACCGTTATAACGAAACGCGTAGTCCTCGTGTGACCTCAGGGACTTCGACGGATGGCGAATACTCGAGTCCGAATTGAAGAAAAATAAAAAAATTTGCCCACTCGTGTTTGTTTCATAAAAATGCAGTGCGCACTGAAATAGGCATAGACATAATAGAAAACGATTATTTATTCGCTCATTTCGAATGACATAGCTCGTTTAAATGATGGGAATCGGCGTAGTATTGGGACGTGCGATAACTACCATTGCGTACCGTTGCGCGGAGTCGTTGTCTCGGCCAGAGAATGTCAATTTCATGCGGTTTACGGTACCCCATCGAGAATCGCGCGTCACAACGGACGCGGTTCGATTACGCATCGCGAACATTTCACTCGAACTCATTATATTCCCGTGTGTTCCACGGTTGGCAAACAACTGGCAAATATATTGTAATATCTTATCGCGAACATTTTTTTTTTCGTGTTCGCGATTTTACGAGGTTTTTTTTTTTTTTTTACATCGGTTTTGTCGACAGCGCAATTCGCCTCTCGTTGCGCGCGCGATTCGCTGTTCTATTTATTATTCTTCTCAACACCGTTTGAACCTTCACTCGAGTGAACAACCTTCCGCTACTCCCGACGTCTCGTTAAAACGGTAAAAACTCAAAAAGGAAAAAAAATGGGCACTCTCGGTACGTCGATTACTGACGAATAAATTCATTGTAATATCATGCAAAGTCTGTGGTGCTCGTTGATACTGCCGTGACGCATAATACCTGTGATCTTTAATTAATTAATTTTGCATAACAATAATTTCAAATTATTATTAACAAATTGATGAAACAAAAAATTGTTCAAGAAATTTCTCGGCAACACAACTTTTTTTTTTTATGAAAATAATTCTTTTATTTTCTCGAATACGTATGAATTTTTTCAGATTTTTCAATCGACTTTGAATTCTAGGGTTTGCACACGATTTTTTCATAAAAAAAAATTTCAAAGTCAATTAAAAATCTGAGAAAATTCATACATGTTCAGAAAAATAAAAGAATTATTTTCATAAAAAAAGAAAGTTGTGTTGCCGGAATAATTCGGGAACAATTTTTTGTTTCATCGATTTGTTAATAACAATTTGTAATTATTATTACGCAAAATTCATCTTTTCAGTACCTTTATTTTATGTGCATCATTTTTTTCAAATTTTTAAACCATCGAGAAGTGTTTGCAATTCAATTCCCAATACCTCTCAATTTCCTCGAACTTATGCGAAATGAGCACCTTACACATGGCCTACCTTAATACCGACTCTGCCGTTCGTGCGATATGCTCGGAGACGTGGCAATTAGCCATTAGTGCCGAATAGTTTCTTAATGACCGGGATTTACCGTTTACCGTTAGACCGCTTTTCGCGAACGCTTCTGCCTCCGCGTGGTCGCCGAACGACGAACCGAATTTAATTCACCGGAACGCGAGACGGAACGGAGTTTTTCCAACGATATGAAATACAGAAAAATCCACGAAGTACTTATATTTAATCGAAATATTCCCAAATATATGCACACATCTCTTATTTGTCCCCGAACAACAAATGTAATATTTAAAAAAAATGAATGTAAATTTATATAATAATATTAACATTAGGTTAATATTGAAATACTTAACATATAGACATTTTCCCGCGATTATGCGCGATAAAAAAAGTGCCCCTCAGTACTCGATTAAGTCGATTCACTTATCAAAAAAATTATTTAATAACAAATTACTGAATATTCTCAAGTATATACACACATTTTATATTGTCTTTTGCCCGAAATAACAATTGTAATATTGAAAAAAAATTAATCACAAATTATATAATAATAATAGTAACATTAGATAACAATGTTATTGCATAATTATTATACAATATGATATCTGATAATATTCTAAATTAGGTAAATATTGAAATATTAAATATATAGACATTTTCCCGCGATAAAAAAGTGCCCCTTAATACTCGTTCAATTCGATTTACTTGTCGACAAAAAAAATTATTAAATAACAAATTACTGAATATTCTCAAATATATATACACATTTTATATAGTCTTTTGCCCGGAATAATAATGTGTAATATATTGAAAAAAATCGAGTGAAAAAAGCGCCCCTGAAACGTTTAACTCGACTTTCATATCGACAAAAAAAAAAGCCAAGAATCAACAACGAGCCTCGTTGGTAAAGTAACTCCGTGCGCTCGGTGCTACCGTTGTGCCGGCATCTGCGAAGCAACGGTATCCCAGTGATCGCGAGCCCGAAACGCTTCCGGTGTGTCTCCGGTGCGAGCCGCGAGGAACGAAACTTACCGCGGCCGGTAGCGCGACGGACGAGTCCCCGGGCTCGTCTCGTCCCGAAATAGATTTTCGGAGGCCGATCCGCGGTGCCGAGCGTGCACAAGATCGACGAGGATTACTTACGATACGTCGCGAGTACGGTGGGATTCCCGCTTCAGGGTCATCGACTTCCCACGCCCGCTTGCGTCGCCCTCTTCGACTCTTTCCGACTCCGGAGACACGAAGGTCTCGGCAGTAAAAGCGTTCCCGATGCGCGCTCGGTGAAGTTGCGCTCGGGGCTATTCGAAACCCTGCGTTAAATGAATTTCACACCGATGTGACACCCCCCCCTCTCGAAAAAAAAGCCAATCGCAGATTTACATAGGATATATGATTAATTTTTTTGTTCGCGTTCGAAGCAATAATGAGGATCCCGAGGACAGCGATTTTATTGGCCCTCGTCGGTGTCGTGGCTTGCACGGAGAACAATGACGAACTCGACACTTCGAGCGCGTTCATGGAGGCCGCGCAGGCTCTATTCGCCGACAAGGATGCGGTCGGTGGGCTGCAGAATATCGCCTCGAAGTTCATGGATTCCGATGCCGGAAAGCAGGTACATTTTCGTGTGACTTTTTCGTGCGTTTTTAATTTGAAAAAAAAAAAAAATAGATTTGAGTACGACCTCTTGTGTGATCGTTGGATTTTTTTTTTTTTCCAATAGGTCGGTGATATGCTGACCGGAGGTGGAAAGACCGATGGCGGTGGAGTCGGTCAGATTCTTTCCGGCTTGGGGAATCTCATGGGCGGCCAGAGAGGCGGACAACGGGGCGGCGGCGGTGGACTCGATCTCTCGATGCTCGGGTCGATAGTCGAAATGGTCTCGTCCGTCGGCGGCGGCGATAGTCACAGAGACAAACGCGACGCTAGCGCCGAATCTTCCGGTGGAGGAGGTGGTCTCGATTTCGAAAGTGTACTGAACGTCGCGAGCATGTTCATGGGACCGAATGGAAACGCCGAGGGTATAATGGGTCTCTTGCCGATGGTGCTCGAGAACTTCGGTGGAGGTTCCGGTGGAAGTGGCAAAGGGGGACAGAGCGATCACGCCTCGCACTCTTGGTACATGCCGCCGATACTGGAGAACATTCACGTGATGTGGGAGCACTTCAGGTAGGATCCGACGCAAAGAATCATCGAATCGAGAGACGCGGTATCCCGTATAGGTTTCCCCGGCAGTGATAACAGGGCCGGTACTTGGCCGAGTGATGGTTTCCATGTGCTGGCGTGCCACCGTTGATAAGGTGCGGGCCAATGCTGGCTGCCAATAGTGGCAACCGACGTCTGCCTGCTAAAGGCCACCAGCAGTTCGCCATGACTGGGTCATTACTGGCTGCCAACGGTAGTTGATGTTCAATAACGCCTACTGATGTATGACTTTCGATGTTCAATAACGCCTACCGTCAATTTGCCATGACTGGGTCAATGCTGGCTGCCAATAGTGGCAAGCGACGTTTGCCTGCTAAAGGCTACCAGCAGTTCGCCAGCACTGGGTCATTACTGGCTGCAAACGGTAGTCAACTTTCGATATTCAATAACGCCTACCGTCAATTTGCCATGACTGGGTCAATGCTGGCTGCCGATAGTGGCAAGCGACGTCTGCTTGCTAAAGGCTACCAGCAGTTCGCCAGCACTGGGTCATTACTGGCTGCCAACGGTAGTTAACTTTCGATGTTCAATAACGCCTAGCGTCAATTTGCCATGACTGGGCCAATGCTGGCTGCCAATAGTGGCAAGCGACGTCTGCCTACTAAACCCTACCGGCAGTTCGCCATGACTGGGTCATTACTGGCTGCCAACGGTAGTCAACTTTCGATGTTCAATAACGCCTAGCGTCAATTTGCCATGACTGGGCCAATGCTGGCTGCCGATAGTGGCAAGCGACGTTTGCCTGCTAAAGGCTACCAGCAGTTCGCCATGACTGGGTCATTACTGGCTGCCAACGGTAGTCAACTTTCGATGTTCAATAACGCCTACCGTCAGTTTGCCATGACTGGGCCAATGCTGGGTGCTAATACTGGCAAGGGACGTCTGCCTACTGAAGGCTACCAGCAGTTCGCCATGACTGGGTCATTACTGACATTTTTTTGTAAAACATGTAAGAACGGACGCCAAGTAGTTTAAAAATAGTTCGCAAATCGATTTTCAATAATTAAAATAAGAACAAAATCATATGAGTCAAGTAAACTTAAAAAAAAGAACCTTGCTCGTCCTTTCTTTTGATGCACCTGTATTTATTTGTGTTCTAAGGACTCGCCAAGATTATTTCTTCAAGTTTACTTGGCTCATATGATCTTTTCTCATTTTAATTATTAAAAAATGAATTGCGAACTATTTTTAAACTACTTGGCGTCCGTTTTTACATTTTTTACAAAAAAATGCTTTTTTATTATTATTTCACTCTTTTTTGAAATCTGTTCCAAATTACTCAATGTGTGATGTAGTGTCGTAATACTCGCCCAGTGCTCCGATTGTGCGACCCTGTACGGGATAGTCCGCGTTTGCGGAAAATCCATCGACTTGCTAGGCACGAAAAAAAAAAATTGCTGCAGAGAAGAATTATTGGGCTCGATTGGTGGTTCGATTTCGAAGGCGTTAATTTTTTCGATGCAGACGAAGATTGGTGCGTCGACCGGACGGAACTTTCGGTAACCCGACAAATTCGTTATTTTCAGTAATTCCGAGCTCGGTCAGACGCTGTGGAAGAACAGCGGACTGGCGAAAATCGTCGGCTCCATGACCGACGAGAACGGTCGCATAAAGTACGAAACAATAATGGACAGCTTCGAGAATCCGATGCTCCGAAGAAGATGGATAAGATCGTTGACGAATTTCATCGCCGAATGGATCGCTCACGTCTCGGATCCGACGATTCAACAGCGATACCTGACGACCATACAATTCGTGGGCAACAGCTTTCTCAAGTCTCAGGGCTATCCGAAAGGTTCGATGTTCGACGCGGCCAAACCCGCCGAGAGTCTGTCGAGGTTTGTATTTTTTAAAATGATTTACGGAATGACCGAGGAAACTTTTCTCATCGAGGAGAAGGATTTACCGTGCGATTCCGGCTAAAAGTACGATTTCTATGCAATAAACAATAAAAATATATAAAAGAACAAGAACAAAAAATTAATTGTTCAACGAAGAAAATACGGTAACCGGTCCTTTTTCCGGTAGCAATTCATTTGAAATTTGCTTAGAATCGTCGAAAGACTTTTTGTCTCTTTCTCCACGGCTGAAATTTCCCGAATCTAGTGATCTAGGGATTTTTCCCAAAGAGGATCGGAGGATCGAGAAATAACGCGGCAACGTTGATGGTTCTTTCAGAGTGGTCAACACGGGTGCGAAGAGATACTTGAACATGAAAATCGACAGTATCCAGTACATAAAGCCCGCCGTTGCTTACATTCAGGACCTCCTGAGACTGGCCTCGGAAAAGGGATTTATCATGTCTCGTGTAAATGCAAATGAGCTGAGCAACAGGCTCAGCGAGACTATCAACAATGACCTCATTGCTCCGCTTCTCAAGGTAACGAGGCTCGTTTTCGCATTTTCCTTCTCTCTTTTCTTTATTTTTTCCGCGAACTTTATCGTTAATATCCCACGATTAGAAATTAAACGGTACGACACGAAACGGAAAAAAAAAGTTCCTCCCACGTCGCCGCGATAAGGGGACGCTCCGAATAAATTTGTTTGTGTTTTCCATTGTTTATGACTAACGCGCTTTGCTCCTTCAAGGCCTATCGGGCTTACAAGTGGTCGATAAAGTCACCGAAATGCGCGAATCACATACTCTGCACGATCAACAAGAAGAGCGACGAGAAGGACAACAAGGAGGTCCTCGTTCGCGAGGCACTGACCAAACTCGCGAGCTTCCCCGCAGCTTGGACGATCAGCCTCAAGACTGGATTGAGCTTCTGGTCTCTCTACGGTGCCATTCACGAGAGCGATCACTGCGTCGTAAGTAATCATATCGACCCTTGTTCGTGACACGGTGTCCGGTGCTCCCTGAAATCGCCCTGAGCTTGTACCACAGCACTCGTCGTCTGTGCTCAGGCTCGCGCCTCCTTCGCAACCTTCGCCGAAAGTCTGCTTTTCCGCACTAGTATCACAAAGTGCCTACTATTTCTCTTTTACCGCTTCCGATGACGTGTCCCGGTTTCGTCTTTTTCGGTTTTGCTTCCTCAAGAAGCTTTGTTTTGGTGAACATTTTTTTTTCGAGATTTTCATGAAAAAGTGTTCAGAATGTGCCAAAACGTCGAAAAATTCGATCTAGAAAAAATGTCTGGATGCGTGTGTGTGCGCCTTGTTTGGCGTCATAACTTGGAAACGGTTTGAGATATCAAGCTAAAATTTATACCACATATTGAGGGGTCAATTCCCTCACTTTGGTACAATTTTTGGCCAAATCTATGCAGTTGTTCAGTTTTTACGGCATTCTGAATTTTTTGAAAAATTTCTGGTGACGCTCTGACTGCCACGTTTTTTGAGATATCGGACTAAAATTTGGTCCAAAGTTGGACTATTATAATCCAATGATTGGTATTGAATTTGGGCAAAATCTATGCAGTCGTTCCGCTTTCACACAATTTCGGATTTTTCAAAAAATGTCTGGTGGTGCTCTATCTGCCATATTTTTTGAGATATCGGGCTAAAATTTGGTACAAAGTTGGACTATTGTTAACCAGAGATCGGTATTGAATTTGGCCAGAATCTATGCAAGCGTTCAGTTTTGGCATCATTTTGAATTTTTCGAAAAAAGTTTCTTTACAAAAAAACTCCTATCAGTAGCAAGAAATAAATTAAACAACTATGGAACTATTAAATAAGTATAATCGAGAAACAAGTAAAAGTGAAATAATGGATGTGTGTGAAAAACTAAAATGTTAAACGTACTTTTTCACAAACAGAGCTCAGTAAACCGTGATAAAAGAAAAAGTGGATTTTCGTTAGTGTTCCGAAACAACCCGGAGTGTCTGAAATTTTATGAAAATGTCCTTGAAAAGTCCTTAATGGCTTTGCGGAAAGATGGCTTCACAGAAGATTTTGAAAAAATTAATTTTGCAGAATGAAAATTCGAAAAATGTATCGACAAAAAAGGTGACAGAAAAGTTGTTCGGCGCCAAGAATTTATTTTCAGAAATTCATCTGTTATTTTTTCTAAAAGCATATAAATTTCTCAAGGATTTTTGCAAATTTTCTAAAGATCGATATTTTTTTTCCTAATGAATGCAAAGTTCCGAATTTCGGATCCTATTTCGGAGAAACACGACGCATTGAGAAAGTATGAATTAGACGCCGCGAAAAAAATCATGTTACCCGATGGCTTGGTTAGCAATGTTTTTTTTGGCTAATTACTAATCACTGATTACTTTCGGTTCATTTTTAAATTATTGTTGACAAGACTTTGCAATTATAATTATGCAAAATTAATGCTCTTATTATCTTCTTTCGGGAATTTCCGTTCCCGGACATCGTGTCATTGCCAAAATGCGACGAGCTCGAGAGCTCAAAAAATCGATCGTCGATTGAAACTAGCTTTGACTCTATAACGCGTTTTTTTGTTTTTCAGGAAAAATATCCGGTCGACTGTTCGGCATTCCACGAGGAGGAGATTCGCGTCACGACCGAAGCTATTCACAACGAGCTCTAAGTATCTCACGGACGAGAAAAGAACGGAAAAACGAGAAAATGAAAAATCTTTACGATTAAATTTTGTGCACGCGCGAAAGAGACTTTAGTTTTTAAGCGATCGAAGCGTCGAGGTTGCGCGGGGCCTCGAACGACTTGTGGAGCGCAAAGAGCGATCGATCTTTGCGCGTCCGACGACCAATGGACCTCGATATATTTCATAGTCACGTAAGGATCGAACGGGTCTTGAATCGTAGAGGCTGGCACAAAGGCATCTTCGCAAAGACGCGAACGAATGTGTTTTCTCGATTGTGAGAACGTTCGATTGTCGCGGGAGGTAGGGTAGAGCGGGGCAAAATGGCATACCGGGGCAAAATGGTACGAAATGGTCAAATAAAGTCCCCCGTATGATAGAATTACGGCGAAATGGGACAAGAGAAAGTCCCATCGAAGTAGATTTTCTTGCTGTCCCATTTTGCCCCAATACCATTCTGCCCTGGTCTCATTGTGCGTCAATACCATTTTTCCCCGGTGTGCCGTTTTGCCCCGCTCTCCCCTACAATTAAGTAATTATACATTTAGATATACTTTCGACATTCATTCGGGAAATCTCGCGAATCAATTTCGCAGTCACGGGTCTGATTTTTCCCTTTTTTTTATTCGAAGCAATGGTTCCAAAAAAAAAATCAAACTAACTAATTTTGCGAAGGAAAAGTGGACATTTTCTCGAATATTATTATTATTATTATTATTATTATTATTATTATTATTATTATTATTACAAGAAAGTTGCGGGCCGATTCATTTTAAACTCGCATGATTTATTCATCATACGTTTGTACAGGTTCCAAAATCCTTTCTATGGGAAAAAAAAACTGATTTTCCGACTTTTTTGTTTGGAAAACTTTTTTTGTTGGAAAACTACGGCAACAAAAAATCTATGCCACAAATGACACCTTTCCCAGGGGAATGAAACCCTTTAAAAATAAAAATGCAAAAACTGTGGTGGTTCCGCCTTAATTTATATGGATTACCGTTTATCGGTATTTTTCTTTTCTTCGGAGACGCAAAAAAATGTTGATGCTCAAAAATGTGTATATAATATAGATTCATTCTCCGAAGGAAAATGTCCTTTGTAAGGTGCAGTGGGCTTTTATATATATATATATATATATAATTTTTTTTTCCAGACAATATTTCGAAGAGTTATTGTGTCGACGAAAAATGATAATTTTTTGTCAATAAAAAAATGCATTGATGCGTAAAAAAGGAGGGCCAGTAATAAATTCTGCGAGTTTGTCAAAAAAATTCCACAACTTTCTGACCGAAAAACAAGAGAAGTTACTCAAAGAAAGACGATATTTAGTTACAAAAGTTTTACCGACAAAGTTTCACGACTCGATGCAACGAACCGCGTTGAAAAAAAGAAACCAAGCGCAACATATGGAAATTCGATTGACGAGATACTTCGAATAAAGATTTAAAAAAATAAATAAACGACATAACACTATCGATAAAGTATATTTGGCGATACGCTTTTCGATTGTCCCGAGTCGGAAAAGCGTAACTTCGAATAAAAGCGCACGAAAAAAACTTAAAAAAAAAACTACACAAAAAAACCTAAAAATTTGGACAATTATGAACGTCGCTCGGATTTTGTAAATATTAGAGTATGAAGGTCGAATAAAAGTGTTACTGTGACCGATGTGCGAAAATAAGAAATTGTCGATTTTCCCGATTTTACAGATATACTTACAGAGGCTACCTCCTTAAATGAATCGACACTCACTCCCAACCACCGACGGCGAAAAATATTGAAGTAAAAGAAAAAATTAATACGAAACAGAGAAGCAAACAAGCGTTAGGCGAGAACGTAAAACACAGGTAATGAATTCCTGATGATGAAGCGAAGATAATGTAGGTGCACGTGTAGCCGATACATCGTATCAAAGATTAACTGCGTTACCGACTGCTGGTAGTTACGGAGAAGCGGAAAGTTCGACTTCGATTTGAGAAGAGGTGCAATCCCTTCCCTGCCGCCCATCCCGGGCTCGATGGATAACAAAAACTGTAAACAACTTTTTTCAGGCATACTGGCATTTATGGGTTAAAAAAAAAGTCTTCCGCTATGCGGATATCACCATAGCAGACCGTAAGACTCTTTTTTAAGCTGTAAGTGCCAGTATGGCTGAAAAAAGTTGTTTACAGTTTTTGTTACCGACCGTGGTATTTCACCTCCACTTAAGAGGCGGTGCAATCTGTTCCCTCCCGCTAATCCCGGGCTACGTAGATAACAAAAACTGTAAAAAACTTTTTTCGGGTATTCTGGCATTGATGGGTTAAAAAAAAGTCTTACGGTATGCGGATATCACCATAGCAGAGCGTAAGACTCTTTTTCAAGCTGTAAATGCCAGTATGGCTGAAAAAAGTTGTTTACAGTTTTTGTTACCGACCGTGGTATTTTACCTTCTCTTGAAATGAAAAGTCACTCGTTCGGTCGGTAACAAAATCTGTAATGCAGATTTCGAAAAGCACAATGTCGTGCTTAGTCATTACGAATTACGTGACACTTTTTTCTGTTCGACGTCTCTTAGATTTTGACGAAAAAAATTTGTTGTTTCTCTGGCACTCGTACGCGCGGCACCTCGTCTTAACGCTCACTATTTGTGGTGCTTCGGGAAAGCGATAGGTGACAGCAGTGGTCCGGAGTTCACGCCGAAGTTCCACGCGAGTGACAGCTTCCAACGAGAATTTTTTCAACTTTTTTGCTCTACTCGTAACTAATGCAATACTCACAATCGACTGTCGATGAATCAAACGCTGCGGGATCAATTAAGCTACCGTCGTTAGACTCGGACCAAACAAAAGATTCACCGTCAATTTGAGACCCTTCTCAATGCAATATCTGAATTATTGATTGATTTTGCATAATAATAATACCAAAGTGTCGTTAACAATTTAAAGAAAAAAAAAAAAGAAAGAAAACAATTTTTTTTTAACATATGCATTATTTACAATAATTTCGAAACGTTGAAAAAACAATTGTCACAATTTCGATGAATTTTTTTTTTTTTTTTTTATGAAACAAAAAATTACCGTTTTTTCATCATGTTAACAGCCCCAAAGTATTTTGCGGAACACGAATAGCGAACTTTATTTTCGCATTCGAAATACGAGTTTCCATTATAAAGAATTCCGTTTATATATGCAAAAGAGAAAGTTACCGTAGATTTCAGCCAGACAAAGTTACCCCTCGGCGCATTAACGATTAATCACCGCGGGGATAATGGACGAATTTATATTCGTACGCGGTGACTGGAAGTAGCCTTCGTATTCCTTCCGCCGATTCTCGACGACGGGCGCGTTCCCTCCGCGGGTTCTTCGACGAGGTCTTCCTCGGGCTATCCCTTCTCGCCCTCTTCTCTTGTTTCTCCCGTCTCTCCCCGAGCCCGTTCACCGTCGAACATCCAAGTCAAGTTTCTCAATTAAGAACCTCGAAATCATCTTCCCATTTCTCTCTCACTCTCTTTAGTGCTCTCCGTTCCGACGAGTGCGACTTCGTGCGGTTTTCTCGACCGACAAGCCGCAAGAGAACGCTCGGACAACCCAGCTTCCCAAACCGCAGGGCGGAAGAGCTTCACGGAAATTGGCGTAGACTCGGGCAAATCTTGGGCCTCCGGTAATTTCTGGTACTCCCAAACTTTTCCATCGATGGAGTTTCATCGATTTGCCACAATCCCAATTCATGCATTTGTTCCATAACCGAAAAAAAAGATTCGAATGGATTTCCGTCTAGCGTCGTTATTCGCGTCGCGGCGATCTATTTGACCGCAACTGGGCCTTGTTAAAACCTGCGTCTCGAACATCAAGGATGTACGGGCGCGAAACGGTGCTGATCGCGCTCAAAAGTGAGAATTCAGAGATCATTTCGGACGGAATGAAAATCTGAAAAAAATCAAGCATATAAAAAGTGTCGAAAAAATTAACGTCGTATAACAATAATTCCAAAATGTTATTAACAAACGAGTGAAAAAAATAATTGTTCAACAAATCATCCGTCGACCTAACATTTTTTTAAGATAACAATTATGTATAAACTTTTCTGAACACGTGTGAACTTTTTCAGAATTTTTTCCAATCATCGAAATTCGGTTTTTTTTTTCTTCAAAAATGCGTGGTCGTTCACGATTTCCGGACGTGTGTTTATCACAAAACCACCCATTACACCCGACAAGTTTCGAAGAGATTGATCAAATAGATTGTCAAGTACAGCCCAAACATGCAAAAAAAACTAAATTCCGATGATTAAAAAAAATTCTGAAAAAATTCATATGTGTTCAGAAAAATGTACATATCACTTTTGTCCGAAAAAAAAGTTAGGTTGACGGATAATTTGATGAACAATTATTTTTTTCACCTATTTGATAATAACATTTTGGAATTATTATGATGAAAAATTAGTCTTTTCGGCACCTTTTATATGCATGATTTTTTTCAGATTTTCACTCTATTGAGAAGTGGTCGAAATTACCTGTGAATTTTGACTTTCGAGCGCATTGTCTCGTGCCCGTACATCCTCAACTACACGTCCAAGAACAATTAACTCATGCTTTTCACCATCCAAATGTAGTTGATTCTTTAGAATCTAAAAAAAAATCGCGAATCATCTTCATGTCTGAAAATCTCATGCATTGACAAATCGAACGTCCATTTATGATTTCTTTCGAATGCCAAGAACGAAAAAGTTCCAACTGCAATTTCGAAAAATCCATATTCCGAAAATGGAATTGTTTTGACTCGTATGAAAGAAAAACCCGAGTAAAAATTGAATCAGGTTGGAATCCGGTCCGTGTTAGGCTTGCCCTGTCAGCCTGATCCAGCTCATATCCGGCAAAAAATCAGGGCCAGATGTGGTATGTAACGGCATTTCGATTTTGGCCCTGATCAGGCTACTCGATCCGGGCCGGATTTCTCCTCTGACGCAGCCCTGATCATAGCTCATCGCTAGGTTTAACAATAAAATAGATAGAATATTGTCTTGTCTCAACTTAAGCACTAATTTTTTATTGATTTCTTTCGTAGTTGATCATACTCGACAAAGACAAACTATTTTCTCTCGGAAAAAACGACATCAATATTTCGAAGAGTGAGACTTGAACCCGGGTCGCCTGGATAGTAATGAGCAACCATACCCGCTCGGCTATTCAGAACTTGGAAATAATATTCAACAATTTGTCTATATAAGGGTCGGACGTAAGATGACTAATCATAATTGAACGACTTGGTCTACAATACATTATAAAAACCACTGGAAGTTTTCGAACGTGTATTGTTCGAACTCAACATTTTTTACCACCATAACAAAGTACATACTTTTTTTGTTGTTACATGTAAAAAGTTCTCAAGCGTCAAAGAATTAATTAATCGATTGTTTTCGAACACTATTTAAGATTATCTATGAGTCAACAATGAGTACACAATTAATTAAAAATTGTTAGTTAATTGTTATTATGTCCGGACAACCCTCCGTATGAACTTAACGTAATTTCACTGTTACATTTTCAACCAAAAGTTTCATTCGACCAAAATGTTGGTATTTCGTGATAAGGTAAGCTCTTTTTTAATCAATTGTTTGACTTTTAAGAAGCCAATTTTTTCGTGACTTCAAAAAATAAACGTAAACCTACGACCTTCAGAACAGTTTTTCTAGCAAGATTCCACATTGCAATCAAGGAATTTCTGGGTGATTGCACGAAAACTTCAAAATCAATCATTTTTTCCGTAATAAGAAAAAAAAACCTACACGCTTGCCCGTTCTCTATTATTATTGTTGATATTTTTTAATTATTTGTTAATCTTTTTTTTCCATTATTATTATACAAAATCAATCTACTTGACATCTTTAATAAGGCAACATTTTTTTTTGTCCATGTGATAAAAATGAAAACATAACTATTTTTTTAAAATAATTATAAAAACAATTAGTTACTGCTCATTAAGCAATTATTGAGAAATTGTATCCAACGAGACTCTTCTGAAATATCCTATCTGGAAGGCCTTTTTCTTACATAATTTGGCTATGTTATCAATTACGTCCGGCTACCCTGATAGGGGAAGCCTTAGACTTATTTGATATGGCCCTGATCGTGATGTTGTCTCGCCAGCCTGATCATACAAGTAGTGTTATGCCTTTTTATGACCTGATGTGGCCCTGATGTTGGCTATGTCAGGCTAGTAAGATAAAGCGACTCTTCGTGATATGTAACATGGCCCTGATCTGGGCGTTATCTGGGTAGCCTGATCCGTCATGCCTTACTAATACCTGATGCGTACCCGACAAGACATCAGGCAACCTGATTAAATTTTTACTCGGGAAAGCTTATGAATGAATCTTGATGAGCCGCGAGAGAGGCGAAAAAAGGAAGGAAAAAAAAAACGCCGTCTTTACTTTACATTCGTCGATGAGAATCGCCTTGTTGGGTGCGGGAGAGGGTTCGGTTCGGCGTTGTTGGATAGCCCAGTTGGCCGCGGACTGTTGCTCTCGAAATACGGCATCGCCGAACAGCCGCCAGCAGCAGCTCCATGTCCGAGACTTCCCTTACGCCCGATCGCCCACATACATTTCGTTAAAACGCTCGTGTTCCGTCCGTTTCATTAATTTTAATGCTCGGTGCTCCGGTAGGCGTGCGCGCGTTCACCACTTTTGCACAACGTATGAATACGAATTCTCGTCGGATTGGTGCAAGAGAGAGAGGGAGAGAGAGAGAGGGAGGGAGAGCGGTGGTGGGTTTCGCGCTGCCCCTTTCAGCGATGCACACGCACACGGAAAGGCGCGTTCAGTAAAAGCGAGCCTCCAACACTTGTTCGGCGCAATTGCCAGCGCCCATGCACAGAGACACGGGCGCGAGAATTTTCTAGCTAGTTTCTCCGAAGGCGATAAACACGTCGTTGATGTTTGTATAGAATAATGTAGTACCTGCTGTCTGCTACATACACGCTCGTCGTGTACATTAGCGTTAACGCGCGCTCGCGTTTAGCCATAAGCGCCGCGCGCGTTCCGATTGTTCGGTCGCGAGCGAAATGCGGGCTCGAAGCGCGGGTGCGCTCATGCGAGATCTCGACGGCCGCTGGGTTTTGCGCTGGGTTGATATTAATTAATAATCAGAAACAGATGCGGCACGCCGACGGTAACTGGCATCGGAACGATATACACGATTGTTTAAGTTTCTTCTTACGATACTTTTCCGGATCCGGCGGTATCTCCCGCGCAGCGCGTTCGCTAATTAAAGAGCCACTCGGTTGCGACGCTTCAACGCTGTCGCTTTCGCGGGCTGACTTCTCCAGTCACTGAGTCCCGCGAGCTTCGCGTTATTAACGCTCCGTTTGTTCGCGAGGCTCTTTTTTCCCGCGGATGCCCAGGAGGAATACGCGTTGTCGACGAAACTCTCATGCGGAATAACGTCGCGGCAAGTCGTCGGGGAACGACCCTGGGGCGGACGCGCGAGCTCCGCTTTCCGCATCCCCGTGCGATATGCCAAATTGGTATCATCGCGCTGTCGGTGAGTGATTAAAGTCACGGCGCAACCGATGACTCGTACTTCGAGGCGCGACGTTTCGAAATATTAATTTCTCGTCTACCGCAAGCAAATCCGTTGTCGCGATAGTCAACGTTGAGCAGGCAGAGTTGGGTAGCATTTTCGAGTCAATAATTCTCTCTTAAGGGTGGAAGGCATCGAAAAATTTCCACGTTTTTTTTTTTTTTTTTTTTTTTTTTTTTTTTTTTTTTTTCATTTTCCGTAACGACAATCTCTTCCGAATATTTTGGCGCAAAGTGAACTGAGAAATTGGCAAAATTGAGCGCAGGAGAGCAAAACCACTGAGGAGAGAAAAAAAAACTCCGATACACGGCCGGCGCGAACTTTGAACGCGTTTTTCTCGAAACAGCACTGTGTACTAGTTTTGCCAGGATAAGTCAAGAACGTTTAAAGATATCAGCTTGATTTTTTTATTATATCGAACTTATCAACTTTCTCTACAAATTCAACCTGAAACGACGTAAATTTTTTTTTATCGTTATTGCAACAATTGTCATGCGTTTTTAGAGGTTTTTCGAATTTGAGCCCCCATTTTTGTAATTTTCATGTTTCTTCAAAAACTTTGGGTCCAATCTGTAGAGGAACATTTCCCGAAGAGAATGGCATTTGAAAGTGGCCCAAAACGTCATTTGGCCACTCGGAATCGTGACAACAAGAGAGCAGTGCGTGTGACGCGTGGCCGTCTTTATCCGTTCGCATCTCCCTTTAATATTCATATTTTTCAAGCTACAACCTCAGAATTTAATAGCCAAAATTTCAATAACGACGTTCCAAAAAAGTAAATGTACGTATGTTCTTTCGATTCTTCACGAATGCCATTTGGATTTTATCCCATTTTGGGCCCGTTTTCACTTTTCAATGGGAGATTGAAAAAGAATCTCAAACACTCAGCAATGGGGCAAAAATCTAAAACAGGCATATAGATGGCAGTGGAATGATGAACTTTGGATAATAATGATAAGGAAATCTCACTAACAAAGCGATGGAACAAAAGTTGAACAAATCACTCGACAAGGCAACTTTGTTTTCCAATGGAATTGATTTCTTTATTTTTCCGGATACGTTTGAGTCGTTTTTGCGTTTTTGGACTCTGTTCAAATTACGAATTTTCCCAATTGCCTTTTTTGTCTGAAGCGAATTTACTTCGTCAATGATCAAAATAGTTCACGGGAATATTGGGTACAGTGGACGATCACGTATTTCCAACTTAGATTATTCCAACCATCAGTTAAGTTGACGAAAAGACGACCAAGTACAGTGGACGATCACGTATTTCCAACTCAGATAATTCCAACCATCGGTTAAGTTGACGAAAAGACGACCAAGTAAGTTGAATCCGGACCCCTTTTCGGCTCCGTCTACCTGCTCGGCGAGGCAACGGCAGTCCCCTTCCCTTTAGATATCTACCAATAATATCGTTGCTGAAATTTGTCTGACAGAGAAAGAACGCGGCAGCTAGCATGTGGCGAGACAAAGATCGACGATTCTCTCCTACTCTACAGTTTTTCGTATTCGAGTAGCGGACACATTCCGTCACTTTACCATAAAGGAAAAGTAGACCCGTGCCGTA
The DNA here is from genome assembly GCA_963924025.1 of Ischnus inquisitorius. Lineage (NCBI taxonomy): Eukaryota > Metazoa > Arthropoda > Insecta > Hymenoptera > Ichneumonidae > Ischnus > Ischnus inquisitorius. The sequence goes on from OZ001253.1 coordinate 2,963,133, forward strand.
GTACCATGATGCGCTATTGATACAGATATTTGTCTTATCAGAAACTTTTTTTTTATTTCTTGAAAATTTCTTAAAAATGTTCAAATTTATATTCATTTTTCAAAATTTTGACAATTTTTTTTCAAAAACATCAGAAAATGTTGAAAAAATGTAAATGGCTTCTAAAAAAATTAACCAATTTATTTCAAATGGAAAAAAAATCTTCGGCTGTTTTCGTTTCGTTTATTTATTTATTTTTTACTCTTTGGTATTTTTGTTGCGCAAAATTAGTATTCTTGATATCTTTAACACGATTGATTTTTTTATAATTTTCGTTGAATAAATCATTTTCCGTAATATAAATATTGCTGTTGCAAAGTTTTCGTAGTTTTCTGCAGTTTATATATTGTAGGTGCTCTGTTGATTTAAAATAAGTTCATTGCTTAATTCCGCCTCAAGTGATAAAAACGATGGTTGTTATTACAACGGAAATACAAGAATTTTGTGTCGCTTGAGAAAAGTAGTATACATGGTCATATTTGTGGCCGGGAGCAATCAAAGGATTAGCGGTTGGTGTAATCAAAATGATCAACCATCGATTGGCCCCGATAGCGGTAAATCATTTTAACCACTTGTAATATCAACTTTAATATTCACTGGATATTATTGAGAAAACTTTTACTTTTTTTTTATTTAGAAGGTATGTCGTTCCAATCCAGTCATGAAAGAATCTCACACAAAAATATTTTCCCACAGTAATTCTTAGCCTTTTTGGCGGGAATCTGATTTTTTTCAAAATAAGGAATGAAATCCAAACATTATTCCTGGTTAAATGATTTAACCACGAAACATGAAAAAAGTAAAAATTCGTTGTTTATAATTTTGCATTAGTTGAAAAAAATTGTTTCGAAAGCTATGCTTGCAACCACCGTACATGACGTTGTTGACACGGTAAAAATGATCGCAAGATCGAATCTTACGGTAATTTCCACAACTGTCTTCATCCCCGCGCGCTCCACGAGCGGCTACTCGCATCCCCAAGCGCGACGCAAAACAGCGTTGGAGAGGGAATTTTTTTGGGCGGAAGGGGCAGTGGGCAAGCCCTCAAGCAGGTAGATGGAAATTCAACTTATCTGATGGTGGCGGATTAGTCTGGCTCCCGAATATTGGAATTATCTGATCGTCCACTGTACCGCGATGACAGACACAGATCCTTTCTATTAGGTTGCTAAAATCTCTGAAAAGTACCTTGAAAAACTGATATTTTTTGCAGACCTTTTCGTGGAAATGCCACGAAACGATTAGCAATTGATTTCGATTCCAATCTCGCAATCGGTAGGTGCAACGAAGATGAGAGCCGAGAACGAGGAATCGTACGCGACCGAGCGAATCTTGCGGCAATATACCAGTTGCAATAACGGCAGTTCGGCCGGTCTCCGAAGACTCTTCGTTACCGGAGAACGAGAAGCATTATATCTGTGATACAGTGCGAGCACACGCGACGTAGTACCAGATAGCGAACGAAACTCTTCCCTCTCGTCCCTTTCTGCCACGTTTGTAACCGCCGAAAGCGTTGAGATAGAGAGGACGAAACTACGCGGCGGGGCTTGGAAGGGCAACACACGAGAGAAGACTTGAATTACGAGGAAAGGTTCGCCGTCGGTAGAATCCGGATGGCGCTTAGCCAGATACCATCCTTCGGGGATGGGGCCGCCTTAATATCCGCCACTAACATTATTTCATAAAAGTATTACTATAAATCCAAACTCGCGTTATTTAAGTCACCGTTCTCTCGGCGTAACCGCGCTCGCGCGCTTCTCCGCCGCGTTTCCTTCGCCTTCCCTCTTTCCGTTCCTGCACGAGACGCCGGCCATGGCTGGAAGGGCCCGCGGCGTGTGTGCGCGACGAGGGAGCCCGCAGTCGCCGTTCTTCGCGAGAGACCGGATGGGCCCAACGGAGGTCGCGAGAAGTCGAGTACGAGAATTTCGCAGACTCACCGGGGGGAGATGGAACGAAAAGAGGACCCGCGAGAGCGCGAGTTTCGACCTCATACCATCGCGGCGAACGAGAACCTCCACCTTATATTATTACCACGTCGGGCGCAGAGCGGCGAGAGTTTCTGTGCCCAGCAGCGGGAAACCACCGCGGAAAACGAAAGACCGTCCTCCTTTCTCTCTCCCTCTCCCTCTTCGTATCTTGCGGCACGTTAGTCGTATATCACATGCTGCACGCTCTACCGTTCTCCTGAGAAAACCCACCCTCCGCAACTACCTCCACGAGTCTCTATACCTCGCTTCAAGGAAATTTAAAACTTTATTTACCTACCGCGCTGTTACGTCATGTAGACTTTTTTTAGCGAAACTACCGAGCATACTTGCCAGCTTACGTCGTCGGATGCCCGAGCTTTTGTGCAACTTTTCATCCACCTACTATTTCTTTCATAAGCGGAAATGGCAAAAAAGCTTCCGTTTTTGTACTTTCCAAAGGTCTTAGGCCTTCCCGTGTGGACATTTGCCGTTGGTACACTGGTTTGAACTCAGTGGCTGGCAAGTTTTTCTGATCCGGAATAGCGGGCGAGGAACTAGACAATACCTGGCAAGAAGAACTTATTTGTATCTCGATTAATGACAACTTGACTCGTCGAAGAATAGTCGACATATCCTGGGACGGAACTGGCCAGCGACTCTCGACAGCGATGGCTTCTTTTGTAGCGACTCGCAGCTGAGCTCGGTTTGCCTTTCCCTAGCTAGGGCTATGGAAGGATATCTCGAGTGTAAATTGACGAGTAGAGCTGTTCTCAATCGGGATACCAAGAAGTTTTTCTCGCCCGATACTGTCCAGCTCTTCTCCGGAAATCCTGGATCAGAGAAATGTGCTGCAACCTCGAAAATGTAGGGGGAAGCATTTCGGGTTCAACCTCTCACGGTGGTAAACTACCTATAATTTGTTTTTCCGCAAACGAATAGTCCTGCTGAAACATTCGTAAAATTAAGGGAACGAACTTTCGTCACGCAATGGTCATTTTAGTTCTTACTGACATGAAATACCTGTACACCGAATTCGATTACAATCCGTTTAGTGCTGCTATAGATATATAAATTATGGTCGATTCTTCGGCTCAACTTCGAGGGACTGTGCCACCCCTTAAATCGTTACAATTACTGGGAAACAAAATAAGTGTCTCTTCGATTTTCAAATTGTAGAATATCCACTGAAATGAACATAATCGAGGTGAGACACTTGAAAACTTTTCCTTCAAAGAAATCACTTATATTCTTGGCACTTGGTCTCGAGAGCCTCAAAAATGACCAATTACGGCACGAATGAAAGGAAATCAATGAAAATTACGCATTTCGAGGGAGAAAGGTCAGATTTCGATAATGTCCATGCAAACAAATTCGCAATGTGGTGGCTCACATGTGCATGTACTCATACTCGTTCACTCACAACTTATAAGTAATATATACCGTTCCTAATGTCCAAGTTACGAGGATTGTTTTCAAAAGATCGTGATCGACGAATTGACATCGTCCCAATCTTCGAATCGCAAGTCACGAGGTTTGAGCCCCAGCCGAGGTCATAAATGCGATACGAGTTTTTTAGGATATAATCCAACGGAATAGACAGATTTGATGAGCAATGTCAATGTAAATCGATGAAATCAACAGTAAAGTTTGGTGCAAATGTTTTTCTTACAATATTGGATCGCGTGATTAAGTCCAAGTTAGCTAGTCAGCCTCTGACCAGTTCAACTATCTACCAGCTGGGAAAGGCAAAGTCGCGCTGCGCGCTCGGGGCTTTTTTAAGCAAAACTAGGGACAATCACGCGCGCTGACGCGCGCGAACGGAGGTTTGTTAGCGCTGCAGCGCTCCGATGCCCGAGCGCGCTTGCGCGCGCTCGGGTCTGTTCGGAAGATTGATATTGCGTAATAATATCTCATAACAGTTATCAACAAATTAAACAAAAAAAAAACTTGTTTAAGAAATCACCCGGCAACTCAACCTTTTTCTGCTGAAAACAATTTCTTAATTTTTCTTAATCCGTACGATTTTTCTTTTTAATTTTTTCAAAACTTATAACATTTTTTTTTATTTTGAAAAATGTTTGGAAAACCACGCATTTTTCATACGTTTTTCTCATATGACCGCCCGTTATTCTCAAGAAGTTTCTGAATGAGGAATCAAGTAGATTCGCAAATGCAGCTCGAACTTTGAAAAAAAAAGCGATATTGAAGAAATTTCAAAGCCTGGATGAAATTCTGAGATAATTCATAGGTATCAAGAGAAATTAACGAATAATTTTCATTGGAAAAAAAAGTTCCGTGATCGGGTAGTTTGTTGAACAAGTTCTTTTCCATCAATTTGTAGATAACTCAAAGAAAATAAAATCACGCAAAATTAATCTTTCAAGCCCCTTCCATGTGTTCGATATTTTTCAAATTTTTATCCCGTCGGAAAACGTTCGGAATTCTCTCTGCATTCTCTCTGAATCTCACATTTCCTCAGATTATACCGCTCGGACTACGAAAAGTTCGAGTGAGTTCGAGTCAATTTCCGAATTTCGGAAAATCTTGAAAGTCTTCTCTCAATTGCACATTTCCGCGGACTGTAGCGCTCGCTACAACCGGAACTCCAAGTGAATCCAAGTTCGAATTTCTGAATGTTTTGAAAAAATTCATCCGTAGCAAGAAAAATTAACTAATAAGTTTCATCACAAAAAAAAGTTAGGTTGCTGGATAATACGTTAAACAATTTTTTTTCGTCAATTCATGAATACCTTTTTGAAATAATTATTACGCGAAATCAATCTTTCGAACACCTTCCGTATTCTCTGAATCTCACATTTCTTCGAGTACTCTGTACTCCGGTCGACGTTAAAACTTTCTTCGGAGACTGAGAGGCGCGCGAAGCCGTATCGAAAACACTCGCGAGACCGCGGCCACGAACGAGACTTTACCGAATTCGGAAGGTTCGCAAAACCATAACCACGACTTTCGGCGTACTCGAGAACGGATCAAAATTCGCCAACTGTCAAACTGACAGAGCCGGAAAAAGATCGAAACAGCGCCCACGACCGATCGCGCATCGCGCGTCTCTTCGTCGTCATCGTCGACCAATCACGGCACGAATAAACCGACAACAATATAAATCTCGCATTTCGATAGTCGAATCTCGAATGCGCGAGATGTTGCGAGATAATCCACCAACTTTTTAAGAGGCCGACTTATCTCAATTGTTGCTACGCAACGAAACAATCGGGAAATAACCGATAATTTTCAAGAATTTCACTGGTATCTCTGAAACTAGTAATTGGTTGTGAAACTTCGGGAGGAACCGGCGAGAGACGTCATCAGTGGACCCAACGGAAAACTCTGAAGAACGTTGAGAGACAATGTCTATAGACATTAGGAAACAGGTCTTTGGCGCAGGGTTGTTTAGCGAGTCTGGAGTGATTATTCAGAGTCAAAATAGTAACCATAACTCAAGTCCCCGCTCGCGGGAACTCTCGCCATGAATACATGGGGCGAGTTGAGCGTTGAATTCGCAATGGCGTTGGGATCGGCTAATTTCATAGCAATTTTTCAAAAGCTACATACGCGCGGACAGGGCTCGGATGAGAGTGTGGAAGCGGACGAGAGAATGCGTTATGGAGCGCGGTACAAAAGTACCAGCGAACGTATGGCGCGCCGGGCCAGAGGGGCAGAGTCCCCGAAAGAGGCGAGTTCCACCGTCGAGCGGCGTCACTCGTCCCATTATGTCGGATTAGTATTGTGATTGTGTAACCGATGCGACGTGACTCCATTATGATTCGCGGGACCATTATGTCACCGTAGGTGCGCGCAACACGGCTAAACTGCACAACATTTGCCGGCCTACGACGTACAAGCCCGCGCGTGAACGCGAACGAGCCGGGTTCTCGTCGAGGAATCACGCCATGCCTCGGTTTTTTTTCTTCTTTTTCATCGTCCACCAAAAGCGTCTATGTGACAACATTCGCGATTCGTTTGAAAGAAACGCGAACGATTTATAGATCGCTACTTATTTCGTCGAGAGAAATATTCTAGGATTTTTGTTTCCGATATTAAAGCAATGAGAAAGTCGTCATTCGCTTAAAGTTGGCAATCCAATTTATTCTGAATACAAAATTCCACGTGTAAAAAAATGAGAATGCTTTTTTTTTATCTAGTATCAAGGGGGAAATTTCTTTTTTTCCCGACTACGCTGAAAAGTCCATGTTCCATGCCTGCAAGGCGGGTGGAAAGTGACCGATTTTTCACCAGCGGGAAGAAAAGTGAAGCAGCGGGAAGAAAAATGCTGCGGAGGGCAGAAAAGTACTACTTTTCTGCCCTCTGCAGTCTTTTTTGTAAAATAACAATAAAAAAATACGAATTAATATTTAAAAATCGAAATAAATCATAATTGATTGGAAATTATTCATAAAAATAAAAGAAAAATAGAAAATTCAATATTTAATTATATTTAATAAATTAATCAATCATTTCATTCCCGCCACGGTTTTTTTTTCGTAGAAAATATAATTCAAAAATCGAATCAATAAAAAAAAATTGAGTAAATTATTATTAATAATATTAATTAATCAATGCTACTTCGTGATAAAACTTTACGATGACTATATATATTTGCTAAAGACTACTATAATAAATACCAATAACAATAATACTATTAATGATAATATTTATGTTGTCAGTGGGGGGGGGGGGCTTTGCCTCTGGACCCCACTCGCTCCTGTGCGTGTGGCTATGAAGTGTCCTGTCGCACCCTTGCAGGCATAAAAATATGGACGTTTCAACGTAGTCGGAAAAAAAATATCGTACTATTTTTTGGTAAAAAAATCGATTTTTCAACGACCGACGGTCCGTATTATTCAAGGTGTTAAGAGAATGGGTGCCAAATTTTTTATCGAAATTCTTAAAAATGACAAAGATATAAATAATTTCATATCCGCGTCTCGACTCGTTGCTGCGTGCTCTTAACTTTAGATTCGTTTTCCTCAAGTCAGCTTTTTTCACCTTTTGTGCAGCATGCTCAGTCGAAATTCTTCTTTGGTTCGAACAAGCGACATATGGAATATTTTTTGTTCGTAACAAAAATTTATAACAAAAAAATCGAAAAGCGATTCTTTCGGATGGATAATTCGAGCTAAAAACATTGCCCGGATTTTGGTTGTCGGATCGCCGAGAAGCCTGCAATCGCGCACACCATCGGGGAAATTTTGTTCACTGCCAAAATTCCCTTTCCCGCAATACCGTTCTTACACCGCTCGCGTCCGGCGTGGGCCATGAACATGCCGACGAGCCTTTTTCCCCTCGGGGATCACACACGAGCGATGGCGAAGGCGCGAGATCGTGCATGCGGATCTATCCGTGACGGCGAAGGATTCGGCAGTTCGTTCCCACAGGAATGAACAACGAGCGAGAGGCGGCGAACGCAGCGAGGAATGAACGAAGACGGGAAAACATTGGACGATCGAGTTGAGAAGACAATATATGTATACACCCAGCTTGGAGTAGCCGAGACACGGGAGGGATAGCGCTGCACGGTTTGCCCGTCGGTAGAATATTCCGTCGAGTTTCACGTTGCCTCTCCAGCATCTCCTCGCCGAGGCGTTTGCCGTCATACAATTTATTGGTAAACTTCGGTAGCTTGTTAGAGGGTTACGTGCGCTGGGATAAGAAATATCTCGTGAGGCCTTTCGCTGGTATGTTTTCGCGGGCCTACGATGTTTACCCGCGGCGAGGAAGAGAAACCCCCGACGGCCTTCCCTGCCAGCGCGCGGCGGCATCGCCGAATCCGCGATCTTTTCTCGGTCTTGACTCGCCAGAGCGAGAGCGCGACTGGCAAACCTCTCTCGTTCTCCGCGACTCGTTTCGTTTCTTCTCCCGCGTCTCTCTTTCCCGACGAGAACGTGAAACACCGGAGTTTCGTCTCTCTTTCTCGGCGTTTTTACGTCTGTCTTCGTCACGCTCGCAACCCTTGGCTCTGCAGGGTTGGAATACCACGCTTGCCTCTCTACCCTGCGAGCCGCTGGTCTGCACCAGTGCCCTCGACGCCGTCGTGCGCTCACTGCCAAGCCCTCCCCCTCGCACCACCGGCGAACCCCGCGCTTCGGTGACGGCTGTCTCTCTTTCTCTCTTTCTCTCTTCCTCTCTCTCCCTTTGCGTTCTGCCCTACGGTCCTACGGCTTTAACATCTCGCTACGAGATCTAGCTATGCCAGGAATATGAATGTCATAGATGCCCTTCCTCGATGCGAGCTTTCCTACAGTCTCGGACTTTTTCCTTTCGATTGATCGGTGACGTTATTTATTTTATGACAATTTTTCCCTTCATTTTGAAGTATGTAAAAAAAAAATTAAAAAACCATTTTTTGGGAAAAATGTGAAAACGGACGCCAAGTAGTTTAAAAATAGTTTGCAAATCATTTTTTAATAATTGAAATAGGAAAAAATCATATGAGCCAAGTAAACTTAAGAAAACAACCTTGCTCGTCCTTTCTTTTGATGCACCTGTATTTATTTGTGTTGTAAGGACTCGTCAGAATTTTTTTTTCAGTTTCGCTGGCTCGTATGATTCTTCCTTATTTTAATTATTAAAAATGGTTTGCAAACTATTTTCAACTACTTGGCGTCCGTTTGGATATAAAAAAAAAAAAATGTTTTTTTATTTCACTCTTTTTTAAAATTGCTCCAAATTACTTGATGTGTGATGTAGTGTCCCGCATTTATGAAACTGTAAAAGGGTTCTTGAAAATCCGCGCACGACACTTTTTTTACCGCGGGAGATTTATTTAATTAATCTTCACGAAAAAACTAAAATACATAGCCTTATTACTATTTAATGAGTATTTCGTTCATTCAGTTGAGCGAAATATTCGCGGATATTCACGAACTGTCACTTGGAATTCCCGAAATGACATTTGACAAATTTGACAAAAAACAAAATGACAAAACGGGACTTGCTGAAAAATGTATTTTTATCGTGAAAGTGAGGAATTTTTGGTGCAATATCTCCATAACTCTGCATTGCGTGCACCGATCGGCATGATTTTGGGCTCATTTTCAAGCTTATATTCGATTTCTATACTTGAACTGTCTTCAAAATTTCGTTCCGATGTCTCGTTTCCGAGAAAAAAATTGTCACCGTGCGGACTTTTTACTTTTCAAACTACTCGGCGTCGAGACGCTGCCGCGTCTCTTGATGTGCCAAAAACATTCATTCTGCATAACAATAATTCCAACTTTATGAATAAATTACAGAAATGAAGAGTTTAACAACAAACTAATTGGAAAAAAAAATGAAAAAAACATTTTTCAAACACTACAGAAGATTCGGAAAAAATGCATACGTCAGGACCGATAAATTATTCGAATCGCGGTAAAAAGGGTGGGTTACAGGGTCGTTAGTGGGTCAATATTTCCTGCTAAGTGAATCGTTAGTAACATTTTGAAGAAACGGTGGTTTTGCATGATGCTCGACGAATCGTCGCAAAACGACCAGGTGTTTTTTGACGGTTACATGTCAAAATATCACATGTAAAAATAACACGGCGTAATATCACACGTCAAAATAACACAGACAAAAAAACCCCCCAAAATAAATCACACGACAAAATAACACTCACAAAAAAAAACCACGAAAAAATATCACACGTCAAAATAACACACACCAAAAAAACCCGCAAAAAATATCACACCACAAAATAACACAGCAAATCATCCGATCGTGCAGCGCGCGCGGGATAGCATATAATACTCGCATTTAGGTGGAACCGAAACATCAGCAGTTCTTAATTACCGCATTTCGAGATGTGCCTCTTCCGTTTTTTTACTTCTGTTATTTTGCCGTATGCATCGACAATTTTCACGGTTAAATAAATTTGAAAAAACTAAACGACTGTCACTTGTGTGCCAATTTGTTTGCCGTGTTCATTTTATGTGATGTCGCTTTCGTGTTGTGCTTATTTCATTTGTGTTTTGTGTTATGTTTAAACATAATAAATAGTATTTATTTTTTCAGTCAAGGGGCTTCGCCCCTGGACCCCAGCAGGGGCTCCGCCCCTGCACCCCGTACAACCCCCCGCCCCTGCGGGCGACCGCATTTTGAGACGTCTTCCTTCTGTTTTTTAATTCTGTTATTGTGCCGTATGCTTCAACAATTTTCGCGATAAAAAAAAAAACAATCTACCTTCATTTGTGGGCCACGGTTTGCCGTGTGTATATTTTATGTGATGTTGTTTTCGTGTTGTGTTTATTTAATTTGTATTGTTTTGCCGTGTGTTTATCTTATTTGATGTTGTTTTCGTGTTGTGTTTATTTCATTTGTGTTGTTTTGACGTGTGTTTTTAATGATGTGTTATTTTTTTGTGTTACTTTTGCCAGTGATAACACAGATATATGTTATTTTGACGTGATACCTTTTTGACTGGGTTTCTCAATGGCGTTTAATGGCCTGCTTGCGAAGAGAGTCAAGTTCGTTGCGGTTGTACCGAGTTGTTGGGTCCTCAGAGCTCGGATTATGCGTACAAAGGCGATCCGAAGGATCTCCCGGGAACCCCGGCATTTCGAGATTACGGCGAGTCGTCGAGTGTGCGAATAGTAATAACGTTATCCGTTGTAATTGCCAAGGAAAGCGCGCGGAGCTGAGACGCGCGGTATCTTCCGAAGGAAACGAAGCTGCGGCAAGTTGTGCCCGCGCATCCACAACGAACGAGGGTGCAACACACAGGCGAGACGAGGATCGTCGGTGAGATTCCGCGAGTGTGGAACGCGACCCCGAGCTTAAATTTACACGGGCACTGCGTCCCGCCCCGGCGAAGTGAGGACAGCAATGGCTATAGATATTGCAGAGAACGATTCTGCGAGCGGCACAGAAGCAGCTCGACGAACGAAGAGAAGGGAGAAGCCACCTCCGGAGCTTCCGGTGAAATGAGAGAACGCCGTTACGGAGGACAACAATCATAACAATCTAGTTAAACGTTATAAGGATATCTCGCGCTAAGAGGCGTGCCAAGCGTTGCATAAAATTAAATTGTACCCCCGGAGTCGAGAAGTTATTGTCGATTCTCACCCCCAACCCCCTCAGCCGAGTGATTCCCCGTCCTTCACGCGCTATCCTGACGCTCCTCTCGCTGCATCCGGCAATATCTCTTCCTTGCTGCCCGAAATTCATTCGAAGATGCTCGCACACTCGGAGCCGAGAAATCAAGATGAGCAAGCAAAGCCAACCACCCCCCAACCCCCTCGCGCTCCTCGCTCCCGACTCTCCGAGGACGAAAGCAAGATGGGACCGTACCGTTGATATATATAGATATATTACAGCTATATCTATAACATTGTTATATAATACCTGCGGAATCAACGAGTCGCGAAAACGAAAACGTCTTTCCGTAAGCTACGAAATTCGAGCTGTTGCTCGCCCGCGACAGTGAGCCGTACCCTTCGGTCATTGGAAAGATCGAGGCTCCATTTACTCACATTGCTTTCTTGCCCGCTTCCGGAAGTCGCGCGTGTTCGATCGAAATTTCGCGACGGCGGCGCTGCTCGGAAAATAGAAAGCAAGAAGACGCGAATGCATTTACTTTGATCCCAGTAACACTATAGTCGATCTAGCAATTATTCAATGCGATCACGAACAATAAATTGGGAGAATGCAAATTTGAAATAGAGAGAAAGTAGTGTAAGGGATGATATTGAATTGAGAATGACGATATAGCCAAATTTCTGATATGGGACGGTAGATTTTGTCTTCTTTGACGATCCGACGTCAATACAAGACAAAGAATTCCGCAGAAACTGCCCTCATTGCTGTGACGCTCGTGTTCGGGTTACCCTAAAAACCCGAAAGGGCACACGGCAAATAAGAGGAACACTGCCTAACCTATAGTATATTTTGTAAAAAATGTAAAAAAGGACGCCAAGTAGTTCAATAATAGTTTGCACATCATTTTTTAATAATTGAAATGAGAAAAAATCATGTAAGCCAAGTAAACAAAAAAAAAAACCTTGCTCGTCCTTTCTTTTAATGCACCTGTATTTATTTGTGTCCTAAGGACTCGCCAAGATTTTTATTTTTTTTATTTACTTGGCTCATATGATTTTTCCTTATTTTAATTATTAAAAAATGATTTGCAAACTATTTTTAAACTACTTGGCGTCCTTTCTTACATTTTTCACAAAAAAATGTTTTTTCTATTGTTATTTCACTCTTTTTTGAAATTTGTTCCAAATTACTTGATGTGTGTTGTAGTATCCCGCACTTATGAGACTGTTCTTGAAAATTCGCGCTCGTAGGAGAGTGTTTTGTTGCCCTGGGTTCGATGAAGCTCCAATGTTCGCAATTATTTCGATAAACAATTTCATTGCACGCACGACACTTTTTTTAGCGCGCGAGATTTTACCATTATAATTATTATGCGCCTGCGATAAAAAAAAATACATTACTCCGTCACGCGCACGACACATTTTGTTAACCGCGCGAGGTTTATTTAATAAATTTTCACGAAAAAACTAAAATACATAACTTTATTACTATTTATTGGGTATTTCGTTCACTCAGTTGAGTGAAATATCCGCGGATATTCACGAACTGTCGCGGAGAATTCACGAAATGACATTTGGAAATCGAAAACAACTGATCGTTGGTTTCCGCGTATAGCGGAGAGCGGGGCAAAATGGCATACCGGGGCAAAATGGTACGAAATGGTCAAATAAAATCCCCCGTATGATAGAATTAGAGCAAAATGGGACAAGAGAAACTCCCATCAGAGTAGATTTTTTTGCTGTCCCATTTTGCCCCAATACCATTCTGCCCTGGTCCCATTGTGCGTGAATACCATTTTGCCCCGGTATGCCGTTTTGCCCCGCTCTCCCTTACTATTGCGCATCCACGGCGCACTCATGGACGCACGGACGCAACACACTGACAGAACGGGACATCGGACAAACGGGACATACTGAAAATTTTATTTTTATCGTGAAAGTGACGAATTTTTGGTGTAATATCCCCATATCTCTGTATTGGGTGCACCGATCGGCTTGATTTTGGGCTCATTTTAAAGCTTATATTCGATTTATATTGTGGAACTATCTTTAAAATTTCGTTTCGATGCCGCGTTTTCGAGAAAAAAATTGCCAAAGTTTAGGGAGGCACGATATTGGCGTATAAGGACACGGTAGCGCTCGACGTGGGCGGATTCACCGCGCGGACTTTTTACTTTTTAAACTACTTGGCGTCGAGTCGCTACCGCGTCTCTTGATCTCTTAATTGTTGGTCCTGAGCCCCAGTCGAATTGATTGAAGAAGAAGAAGAAGATCTCTTAATGGTGCAACAAGGGCCGAAAGTTGACGATTGCTACTAGTGTGAGGCTTGTGGCCCGAGCGAAGCGAGTCACGATTTTTTTTCAAGCACTGCAAAGATTTCGGCAAAATCCAACACCAATCTTTAGTTCATAATGGCTAAACAGCTATTGCAGTCAATTGTATTAAAAAATCACAAAAATTCTGAAGGACGTTATAGATTTTAGCTAAACTCGTTAGAGCTAATCAGTCGATGATATTCCACACGTGTATCGATTTTTGTCCGATATCCGGATCGTTTCGAGTTCGTGAAATATTTTCTATCAAAGCGGTGAGAAAATTGTGCGATCAGCGAATCGTTTCATTATAGTACAAAATCGATTCGAGCGATGCGCACCGCGCGCATTCTCGTGATTTCCGCCACGCGGGGGGTTGCTAAGAACGGAGACGAGAGATTTCGAACGAGTGCGAAGAGCAAACGTATCCGAGTGACTTTCCGCGGGCAGTGTCGTTTCTGAAAAGCGAAAAGAAAAGTAAAACGTTGCTCGCGTTCTTTGTCGTCGGTCCTTTCGACCGACAGGGCGGGAGAAAGGGCATCCAATGGTCGCTCTGTCATCTCTAAACCTCCTGTGCCACTTCTTCCCGTCTCCCTTTTTCCGAGTCTCGCTCGCTCACTCTCCTCCAGACTCGAAGTCCCAATCGGGAAATTCAATATTTTGGCTATCGAGTTTCGATCGAGTGGAACTTTCTTTCCTTTCTCTCGTTCCCCGGGCGCGTTTCTTCTTTTTCACAGTCGAAGAATGGGACGCAACGCCGACGGGGCGCGCGCGGCCCGGCGAACGCTTATATTCGCCCCAAATTATATCGCCCCGCGCGATCGATCGCCACAATTGACTTCGACGGCGACTCGACTTACTCCCCTATTTCTATCCGAGCCCAACCAAGACGTGGGAAGCTTAATCGTTCTCGCGCTCCAACGATTACGCTTCAAAGTATATTTTAACATCGTTGGCCAAGATTATATATATATATATATATATATATATATATATATATATATATATATAAGTATTTCATCCGGTTTCGAAAAGGTCGAAAAGTCGAGAATTGAAACTAATATATAAATATTAGAATTTATTATTATTCACACGAAATTTGTGATTTTTTTTTTTCATCTTTAGAACGTTTTTTTTTCCAGATATTGCAAATTCGGACGTTTTTCTCTAATTATCAACCTTCTATATTTTCTAAAAGCTATCAGATTCACGGAAAAATATTTTCGTAACTTATACTACCAAAAAAAAAAAAAAAAGGTACGCCATGTACGTGAAAATTCTGTTTACGAAAATGATAAAAAAAAAAATTATACGGGCCAAGTTTCATACAAGAAACACTTCAACATGGCAAAAACTATTGTCTTTTCAAGGCAAAAAAAATTCTGTAAATAATTCGCGTTCCAGCGTTTGCAAGCATCACAATAAACCGCTAGTTGTGGAACGCCAATTATTTACAGCAATTATTATTATTATTGATTTATTTTTTTCCGTAAATTTCGGAAAAGACGTGGCCAAAACTACGGCTTAACCTAATTTGCGTGACCTAATTACGGTTTCCGCGATTTAATCAAGAATTTTTATCGCAGTACAAAATATTTTTAACCAATCAATACTGTGATGTCTTACGAAGCTATTGATGTACATTTTATACCTTTTAATACCTACAAATGAATAAAATCTAAAATTCCATCCGTGCCTTCCGCTAATAGGGTAGGCCGAGGCAAAATGGGGACATGGGGCAAAATGGGGACATCACAAAAATTGCAGACACGGGGCAAAATGGGGACGTGCAAAGAAATCGCACGTACAGGGCAGAATGAGAAAATCGAAAAATTTTAGGCACGGGGTAAAAAGCGGATGTCAGAAACGATTTAAACATGAAGAAGATGAGATCGGCAGAGTTTCCAAATGTGTCGATCGTTTGATATCTATCGAATCTGTTATCGCAAATTTGATAGAAAACATTAGGTTCGACCGCCCTGACTGAGCGCTAGCCCGTCGTCGGCCCACTACTGCAAAGCTCGCTCGGCCCTATTGCTTTCTAACACCGACACCCAACTTACTTAAACTGAGCACGACGTTTTGCCTGATTGTTGCAAATTTTTTTGTATTGTTGTTCCTCTCCTATCGACCAAGATCAACAGATACGCAAAGTGAGGGCCTGCGCACAACGATACGACGATTGAAACTCTCGGTAAAGAGTGAGAGTAAAACTTAGCACCCCACTCTGCCTCAGTCACCTATCTTTTCCGATGGTGAATTCACTCCACTACGGACAACACTGTCGATACTGGAAAACTGTGCGAAAATTTGACAGTACCCCGGTCTGCCCCGGTCAAATTTTTTTTTCCGAACGCGAGAAAACAGACGTAAACTGCATATTCGCCTGCCAAACAGTCAATACACGCCCCTACAGGCAATTCCATCCATATTCAAAAAATAAGAAAAAATCTGAGGGTACCCCATTTTGCCCCAGACGATTTTTTCGTTCGGACGGGCAAAAACTACGGCAAATATTTCGTTTTTAGGGTACGAACAGTCAATATACGCATGTTGGATCATTCTAGCGGCATTATTCGCTTAGCGTCCCCATTTTGCCCCGGCCTACCATACATGTAGACAAGAACTGTCGATCCCAAGAACTAAAACGCGTGTCACGCCACGAACTTACGCGTTATTAAAAGAAGAATGTTCCGTACATGAACGAATTTCGGCAGAAATGAAGAAAAAGAAACGCTCTTCAATATGCTCTTGAATCGTTTGGCAGTAAACAATATGAATTGTTTATATAAATACTCGTGCGATGACCGTAACTGGGACAGTGAGCGAAACTGGGCCGTTGACCTTAAGTTACAAATCGAAGCATCCCATCGGCACGAAGGGTCGAAAAGCAAATGCTTTCGATATAGTCTTGAGCAACCCCGTGTAATCTGCAACGTGCCCCAAATAACGAAGAAGAAGAAAAGGGTACGAGGCCCTGTGAGCACGAAAGGAAGGAACACGGTCGTGTGGTTCGAGCGAAAGAGATTCGAGCTCGTCGATAGTCGAGCAATGCCGATCGCAGTTAATAAGAAGTTCGGTCCCACGGCGTTGCAAACACGAAGAAAGGGTGACCCGCGGCGAGTTACACAGACAGGGGCGTAGCGGGAAAACATGAAGTCACAATGTTGGTCCAACTACACGACAATTATTATTCATAAGCTTTATAATTAAGAGGGAACCCCCGGCGAGTCGAGCGAAGCAAGAGGGGTGGAGCCCGCGAGTGCGTATCTGCGATCTTTGGGACACCCCGCGTCGTGTTCTCTCGCTGTCCCTCGGCGTTCCACGCGCGCTTACCCCCTTGGACGAGCGTCGCGAGCTCTGTACCCGGTCCGAGACGCCGAATGAACGAAGAATCGGGAGCAGTGATTGTCGTACACGCATATTTGTACCACTCGCCTTTTTTCATTCGACTTCGCACAACATTCCCTCGCCATCGACCGACGCTCCCTCACCTTTAACGCGACGAGTTCACTTTTTGTGTCGGGATAGTTAAAAAAAAAGAAGACGAAAAAAGAGCCCGCAGTCGAGCAATCGACCCTCGATGAGAGAGGACTCGAGACACGCTGAGACATTGTCGCAGTTCACAGTAATTGTCGTACGAGTCTATCGTCGTGGAAACCGGAACTTTATTTTCTCTCATTTATTTGTAGTTTTTTTTTTTTTTTTTTTTTTTTTTTTTTTTCGTTCCTCGGTTCCCTCGCGGGAATTCGGGTGAAAGGATCGCAGAAAATTCGTTCTGCAACTTCAGTTGATTTGTCGAGATTCGATGCTGTTAAGGGAGCAACGGACGTTTCGTGAAATTGGAGCAAAAACGGACAATACTCGCGGTCCTGTGAATTCCGTAAGCCGGTCGTTGGGTCAAATCCTTAATGTTCCCTTGACGAACTCGAGTAATCCAATTTCGTCGCAAAGAGAAAATTATTCGTACCGGCTGACCGGAAGTAGCGCGGTCCATCGTCCGATTCGCAGTCTCGTCTCGCCCTTCGACGTCAAGTTTGGCTTACGGCACAAGAGGGGCGAAACACGGTTGTTGGGTACTGTATGTATAGCCTTTCGCTCTCAGGCTCGTGCCCTCCCTGCCGCCCGTGGTCCTGAAGGAGAGATCCATTCACCACTCGAACTCTCGCGCTCGCTGAATGGCGACCCCCCGCGTTTTCCTCGGCTTTTCGTTCCTTCACGGACTGGAAGGAAAAAGAATTTTTAGCACGTCGCGAGTGAACGCTTCGGTCTCGCGACGCGACACTTCGAAACTCTCTCGAGTTTTATCCCCGCTTAGTGTCGCGAGATTTTCTAAATAATCGGTCAAATAACCGGGTGGTCATCCGGTCAATAACCTCAGTTATTTGGAACAGTTTACCGGAAACGATAATCATCGTGGATTATTTTTTCTCCGAATTTCCCTAGTTTATTACTTTTTCAATACACTGAACAAAATAGATAGTAAACATTTTACTATTTAAAGTGAAAGTAAAGTTTACTATTTAAGTAAACATTTTACTATCTAATATTGTCAATACAAATGGCATTGGTTCGTATATAAATATTACTACGTACCGTTGTTACGTCCGGAACGAGCTCTCGCGAGTTCGTTCAGAACATGTGTAACGGTGGTCTCACTTTCGAGTCAAGGCGTGGCCCTTTACTCAGGGACGGAGACCTCGCCTTGCACTGCAGTAGATAGGAGAAAAAACCTGGGAGGATTTTGGTGATCGGGAGTCTCGTTGCACTATCGTAGAGCATGCAGAAATATAATCGAAGAATTTGTCGTAGATTTAGTACTCACTATGGTTTCATTCAATGTTCGGCGTTTCGATGTTGATACAATGTCCGTGTTACAAATTCCTCGTTAGAACACTCGATGAACTTAGCCACGCAGGGCTTATCGAAGAGAGGAGCCTTGCGCGCTCCGTAGACGATGGAGATAGAACGACTTCTATGCAACTACTGATTTGCTAACGAAAATGCTCGCCTTTTATACTAGTTTTAACCCTATGCTTCTAATGTAAAAATGGTAGAGCGGCGGGGTTAGTTTATTGTAGAGCAAGTCTCATAAAAATGTTTGATAAAGTAATAGTTTAGTGACCTTTTCGGTGAAACCGAATAAGCGACAACAGGGTTATTGCGGCTCTCGCCTTTGCGGTGCACAAGTAGTTCACCGCATAAAGATTTCGGCATTCATCTTTTAACTGAGAGTAATAAAGTAGAAAATGGATGAAGTGAATCTAGAGACTCTTTTTGGTAAAAGTTAATAGACGAGGGGACAGTCGTGAAGGCGCGATCTTTATGTTGCGGTGCGCGCGGAGGCTGCCGCTCGAGTTTTTACAGAGATGCAAGCGTCTTCCCGATAACGCATAGACTGGGTGCGTGGACATAGTTTTACGACCGCGTGCCGCTGACGGGCTAGAAGCGCGCCTAGCCCAAAGTTATGGGCGTCAAGTGTACGAGAACGCGTGCACGGTGTGTGAACTGAGGCGCGCGTAAGTGAGCTTCCAGAAATTAGTATGTGGAGAGTCTTTAGGGTATTAGTAGATTTTTTCATGCAGTATTTCTGTGTGGTAGGTTACGCAAGACGTAACACCGTGTGCAATCACAAATTTACGATAGGTTTCCGCGCTGATTTAATGATTGTACAGATGATTTAGTACTGCTTGCTGCATGGATAGTACTCAGTAGAATAGCAGATGCCCAGCATACAAACACCGTATTTTAGGGCAGAGCGGGGCAAAACGCCATACCGGGGCAAAATGGTATTCACGCACAATGGGACCAGGGCAGAATGGTGTAAGGGCAAAATGGGACAGCAAAAAAAACGACTTCGATGGGACTTTCTCTTGTCCCATTTTGCTCTGATTCCATGATCCGGGGGACTTTATTTGGCCATTCGTACCATTTTGCCCCGGTATGCCATTCTACCCCACTCTCCCCCACAATATTTTCGACATGTTACTAACATCGAAGTTACGAATCATTACAATCCGTAGATATCACGAGAAACAATCCTACGAGTCGTCCACTGCATTGAGAAAAATTGGTAGTAAGGTTTAAAATAACTAATGTAGTAAAAATGTTGATGGTAACTATTCATATAAATATACCACTGCGTACTAGAAGCGATCGCATATTTACAATACAGGATGGTTCCGACCATCACTAAAGTATTATAAAGATGACTCAATAATGCTTACCGAATAATTACAGATTACTAGACAATAATTATTTCATACATCTCTATTTTAGCTGCGGGTCCGGAGTGGCCCAGCTAAGAAGCAAAGTCGATCGATTCAACTCTGATCACAGTTCGAAATCGTCGAACCTATTAGATGTTAACGCCACTTTTCTGTGCTCTTATGAGTGATGCTTGGTGGATGGATGCTGATGTATGGTTTTTTCACAACGTTGAATTTCATTAATTTAATAATTAATAAAGATGTCTTAAAACAGTACAGAAAATTTGTGTGAACATCTTATAGGTTCGACGATTTCGAGCTCTGATCGGAGTCAAATCGATCGACTTCTTACTTAGACCGATCCGGAGCTGCGGCCAAAATATTGATATATTTGGATTTCCGGCCACAGCGCTATAAAACGATAATAATCATTTTAATCGGAGAATATCAAAAATACACAATCCTTACTTGGTCGGTAAAGAATTCGAACTGGCAATGTTTCATGCACTGAGACAAGACTTTTGAATGGAGAAACAACAAAGTCAAGCGATAGCGTAGTCGGTAGCGGATTAGGTTCGTAGAGGACAGCGGGGCAAAATGGTACGAAATGGTCGAATAAAGTCCCACGTATGATAGAATTAAGACAAAAAGGGACAAGTGAAAGTCCCATCGAAGGAGATTTTTTTGCTGTCCCATTTTGCCCCAATGCCATTCTGCCCTGGTCCCATTGTGCGTGAATACCATTTTGCCCCGGTATGCCGTTTTGCCCCGCTCTTCCCCAAGTAGGTATTATAGTTGGGTAGGCAGTTCGATCCCCGGGCTATTCCTCTCTCCGTTATAGATCGTTCAAGTATTCATGTTCGTTGATCTTTTTTTTCATTAATATTCGGATTTCGTTATTATCTTCATCGTATTTATCAATAGTTAAGTATTATCAATTGCTATTAGAAAGTTATTTGATAATTAGGTCCAACGAAAGATGTTGCATTGTACAATATGACATTCTTAGCAATATATTAATATCACGGTAGGGTTCCGGATAATATATTTTCCGTCGTATCAACAGATAGTCACCTTTACAATAATTAGTCCTATCCCTATACGTCATACAAAATACACTACCCTATAATATTTGTGTGTTTTTCACTAATATTCGTTTCTCTCGGTAAATATCCGGATATTGTACATTTATCGATTAAACTTTGTTACATCGATGAATGATTCTTCGAGCCCTGAAACATTTTAGCGCCTAATCCGAAGGAAAATTAGAACAACACATATCGTCTGTTTGTAGCTGAGTTTTTAACACGCTAGCTGTCGATGGGGTTCTCGACGAGAAGAAAGAAAAGCGCGTGTCCTCTAATAGTGTCAACATTGTCGACAGATAAAATCCCAGGAGGCCCCGAAGAAAGAGCGCATTCGGTCTAGCCATATGCCCGTCGCATTCACGGTGTGCCCCTCGGGGGATGTTACCATCGAGAAGGGGGTGGATTATCATCATCGAGATCCGTTATCTCGATGGCACGCGTTCGTACGTGCAGACGATTTGCCGATGTCCTCCTCCCCGATGCATGTGTTCTCTCGGCGCTTCTCTCTATCCGGGCTCGTTCACTATCTCCCGGTGTCTCCGATTCTCGCTCGGTATTTCCCTAACCCGCGTCCTTCTCCGGCGAAATCCTCGGTCTCGTGTTCTCTCGCTCGCGCACGGATAACACGCGCAGCCTTGAGTTTCTCGATCCCCTCGCCGCCGAGAGCCGCGCCGTACATGTGATAATAGAGATGTCAGTACGTCGCGGCTTTGACAAGCCAACTAACGGGAGTCCAGACCACCGTCGCCTGTCCGTATATATAACACTGTCAGCAGCGTAGCGAAAGCCCACCGACTGTTACTCCGTGTTTCTGCTTTCTCTTCTTCCGCCCCGTTTCGACTCGGGCAATCCCGAGGGATCATCTTTGCGGGAAAATGTTGCCAACAACTCCCGTTAGAGTTCTCGACAGGCTTTGTGGGACATTGGAAAGTAGACGAAACTATGATTAGAAAAAATCGATTGTATCGATAAAAAAGTGCTTTTTGCAGGCAGTGAAACACCGCGTCGATTGAACGGAATAGGGGAGAGCGGGGCAAAATGGCATACCGGAGCAAAATGGTACGAAATGGTCAAATAAAGTCCCCTGTATGATAGAATTGGGGCAAAATGGGACATGAGAAAGACCCATCGAAGTAGATTTCTTTGCTGGCCCATTTTGCCCCAATACCATTCGGCCCTGGTCCCATTGCGCGTGAATACCATTTTGCCCCGGTGTGCCGTTTTGCCCCGCTCTCCCCTAATCAATATAGAAATGAAAGGAATGCTCCGTTCATCATCGTCGATACGTGCGAGGAAAAAAAAATCGTTTGATCCGAATAAACCGGCGCTTGTGGCCGTCGAAACGAATATTTGCTCGAATGACTCTTCATCGATGCCGAAACATTAATTTTCCATAATGATAATTTCAAAAAGAAGTTGAAAACGAAAAGTTTTATGATTTATCGGGAAATCGAGCGTTTTTTCAACTGAAGTTGTTTCGTTATTCCAAATACGTGTAAATTTCGTTTCGAACGTTTCCCGAATTCGGGTTCTGTGGAAAAACGTATCGAACAATTCGTTCTATTGCGCCGAGTCTTTATCGATGTCATTTGGGAGAGTCAATGAGATCGCGATTCCGTGACCGCCACGCGTATGGGCTCTCCGACGTATTTAAGATCCTCCGATAAGGATGGTCGACGCGTGTCCGTCAGGCAGTTACATTTTATATTGGATCGCCTCGTATTATTCTACACCCTCGTAGAGATTTATCCCGTCGATTTTTTTTTTTTTCGAGCCCGAACACTCCGAGTGCTGTACATCGCCCGATACGCGTTGCACGCGTTGGCATATTGCGTTTTGAGGAACGTTTTTTATTCTCGTCTCTTTTTAAAGTCGCGCGACTTATCGGATCGTCCTGAGGGTGGAGTCGAGTATCGGGTCGGCGGAATGGCCCGTAGGGGAGCTTTTTTCAGGGAGGCTCGCGTCGGTCTTGCGACAGAAAAGGCTGCGGGTTCCGTTCCGATTGTCGAACGAGTTCAAATGCGCTCGGCGAGCCGCACGTCCGATGATGATGATGATGATGTCAGCATCGGCAACACCCCGGCAGCGTATTAACTAATGTTACAGAATTATAATCGGGCGCACAAGGGGAATGGCGTGTCAATGTTATCGAGTTCGGGCCCGCGCAGTCGAGCAATAGATACGGGAGGCGATAGGCGAGTCGCATACACCGTCGATTTCGCACCCTCGACAACCGAATTCTCGCGCTATAGGGGAGAGCGGGGCAAAATGGCATACCGGGGCAAAATGGTCCGAAATGGTCAAATAGAGTCCCCCGTATGATAGAATTGGGGCAAAATGGGACAAGAGAAAGTGCCATCGAAGTAGATTTTTTTGCTGGCCCATTTTGCCCCAATACCATTCTGCCCTGGTCCCATTGTGCGTGAATTCCATTTTGCCCCCGGTATGCCGTTTTGCCCCGCTCTCCCCTAATGCAGTGAGATCGGACGAAAACCCACACCTTCCCTGTGTCAATACCAACTACCACTGTAGTGTCGCGTTACTGTTTCGTTACCAACGATTCTGCGGGACAAATCCGAACGCTGTCGCGATAACGGATAACGATTGCCGGATATCGGGCGCGCACAACGCCGTAACAGGCTCGCGTTATCTCGCTCTGTTCTACGAATTTCGAATCGTACATCGGTCGGCACATATCGAAATTTGTTTCGTCGACGGTACGAGAAGCTCCCGAACGAGAAGAGTTCACAATTTTTTTTTGTCAATCGATTTAATTTGCTTCGAATGAATTTTTTGACGTTACGTAAAAATGATTATGACACTTTTTCTTCTAAACTAATTCATTTAATTTGGAATTATTTTTATTGCTATTCTTGATTTCGATAATAACAACAATAGAGTAAGTAATAAAATATTGGGTTTGATTTGTTAATTGAATAATTTTTCTATTAGTTGAACATTTTTCGCAATAATAATAGCTGGGCATATAAGAAGCTCACAAAAATATTTTTGTACATAATTAATAGTTACTAATTAATAATTGCATTATGGGCGTTATAATTTTTCACTTACGATAAATTCAAATCATTAAGTATTGTAAACATTTTTTTTTTTAATTAGATTTATTCAAATATTTATAATAATTTATCATTTTTATCCGTTGCATATGAAATATGCATCAGATTAACGAAAATTAGAAAAAAAACGACCATTAGAAAAATATTTCAATACATGACAGTTGATTATACGTGAATTACATATTTTAGATTTTGTATGCTTTTTGTAAAATATATTCTGTGTAATGGAAAAGAAACAAATCCATTCAATTTTACAACTCGTCCACTTGCAGTTCGATTTTTCTCAGTTTCCTCGAAACTCGAAGAACACATTTTCTTTGATTAATAAAAAAATAAGAAAATTTCGTGTCCGAGTGCGAGTTTGCTGGACGAAGCGAAACCTTCGATTGACCGGAAGTTGCTGTTGAAATCGATCACTCGCGAGGCGGAAGGTGCAGGGAAAAGGGCTTTGCCAGAGGTATTTCTTTCGCCACGCGATATTTCGACATTAAACGAGTACGCCCCGAGAAATGATCTCATTGTATTCGACGAACCGACGAGTAACGCCTCGCGTCTTTGTTGTCGCCTGAGAACGCTTGACTTTGTCCCGCGATGATTGCAGGGTGAATTTCTTCGTAGTTTGTCGCTCATTGTAATGAACAGAATGAGTGGGGAGGTGCTGCGGCCTGATCGTTCGGCCCGTTCGCGATTTACCAAGCGGCCTTCTCCGATGTAGTAGAAGAAAAAAAAAAAAAAAAAAAAAAAAAATATATATATATATATAAGTTATATATATATATATATATATATGTTTGTCGTAGGGTGTTTATCGGGACATTTTTAAGGGGGTATTTTTTAATGCTAGAATCCATTGCGGAGAAAGCCCCGAACAGAATTCTAATGGGATCTGATTTCTATATTGCTTCTACAGAGCGATATCATTGAAATAATGCGTAACGGTAGTTAACGGGACTTTCGATTAAATGGTATTTATCAAGACTTTTTTTGTATTGGTTGTTATGAGGTCATCAAAAAGCAGAGCGACATCTATTCCGCCGCGACTGCTCTGGAAGCAAAATTATCTTTCTTGGTGCATAAGAAATACTGTCGAGATGCATGCGGTTCAAAAAAACGTATCATTGTTTGATGTTTCACACGAAATATTAAGAGTCGTCAACCAATCTTAGATTGTTCGACAAAAATTCGATTGAATGGTATTTATCAAGACATTTTTTACATTGGTAGTTGTCAGGACATATGAATATTGTGCATCAGTCCTTTTCGAAGTGAGTCGGCATCAAGGGAAAATTAATTTTTTGATGCATACGCAACACTGTCGAGGAACATAGAAAAACACATGAACCACTACAGAGTAGAAATGGGCCGCGATGTTCTATGTTTCGAGAGTATTCGTACGGATCTTAACGATACTCGTTGAAGGCTATCGAAGGGTTTAGTGGAGATTTAGTTTCTAACGTGTTTTCAAACAATACATGTACCTTTTAATTGTCATAAACGTATTCGCAGGACTGTCCTCGTAAGCACCATGTGTCCTGACAACATACAATACCTTACCATACAAAATCATTAAAAGACCTGATAAATGCCACACGGGCAAATAGAAAAATCGCAACATGAAGATAAAAAATCCAAATATGCATTAGTTTAAATTTGATTATTGCATTGCGTTATTTCCACCCAATAGACATAACGTGGGGATTATCCTTAAAAGAAAGAAACGTCCCTCTCTCATTTCAAGATTTTCGATTATTGCACAACGCTTGCACGTTAGCATATCGAATGCTGACCTTATCAAATAACTGAAAATGAGAAAAAATTACGAAGGCGCCCGACTTGCTTTTGCATATAATTGTAACGTTGTCTTTTTTATGGTAATGAAACAATTCAACGTTAAAATTCAAATTGAAACGTATTTTGATTTATTCCAATCTGCGAGTCGCGGCCCATCTATTTTGCCGTTGGGCACTTGTCAGGTCTTTTTTAGAGACGTATTGGATGTTGTCGGGACACTTAATCGATTCTTTACTAAATTTCAAAAGCATCTTATCAGGACGGTCCCAATAAGCACCATGTGTCCCGTCAACATCCTATACATCTCTAAAAAAGACCTGACAAGTGTCCAACGGCAAAATAGATAAACGGGAAACTTGCAGATACGAACGCATCAAAATATGTATCAATTTGAATTTAAACCTTGAACTGTTTCATTACCACAAAAAAAGACAACTTTGTCATTATTAGCAGAAGAATTAAGTCTCCCTCTAAGTTTTTTCGATTTTTCGGTTATTACAATGTTTACGCTATAACGTTATTCTCAACGTACTTTGACCAGTATCAGCACACGGCATGCTAACCTATAATCGAACAAATAATTTTTTACGTGCAGATTCGTTTGGAGGAGAATTTTTACGATTTAATAAATCGAGAGCATTTTTTTTTGTGGAGCTTCGTCATGCTAAGCTCATCGACGTCAAATATTTCTTCAAAGTTTGACGATCGCCATGAATGGCGAAAAAATTGTCGCCTAAATCACTTCCCTTTGAAAAGGTGTTCCGCCACATTCAAAAGATAATAGAAAACTTTTAAGAAGCCAAATCGCAACGTGTTGTCACGCTTTCATTTTTCAACAACGTTAATCGATGCTTTCCCAAATTTCTAAAAAATCTTGTCAGGACAGTCCCCGTAAGCACCATGTGTCCCGACAATGTCCAAAACGTCTCTAAAAAAGACCTGACAAGTGCCGTATAAGGAAATAAGTAAATCGTAGGTTCAATGTATATCTGATTACTGCTGGCGAAACAAAGAAACGATTTATTTTCTGGAGATCTGTATTGAATGAGAATTTTTTATCGGTTTCCCGAAAGAAACCGAAAGAAAGTGCTTAATATGAAGACATGAGGGTCAAGTTAAAAAATGATGAACCACTGATACTGAAATAAATGTATCAAGCCATTGAACAGCACTCTCCCGGGAAGACGCATTAAGAAATTCAGCATCGCTCTTGCAGATAAAAAGACCTGAGCCTAATTTTTCGTTTGAAGCATATAACATGCGAAAGAAATCAGGAATCGAGTCCTAATAGCACCAATTTAAGAGAGTACCCAAATCGACGTCAAATATTTCTTCAAAGTTTGACGATCGCCATGAATGGCGAAAAAATTGTCGCCTAAATCACTTCCCTTTGAAAAGGTGTTCCGCCACATTCATAAAGATAATAGAAAACTTTTAAGAAGCCAAATCGCAACGTGTTGTCACGCTTTCATTTTTCAACAACGTTAATCGATGCTTTCCCAAATTTCAAAAAAATCTTGTCAGGACAGTCCCCGTAAGCACCATGTGTCCCGACAACGTCCAAAACGTCTCTAAAAAAGACCTGACAAGTGCCGTATAAGGAAATAAGTAAATCGTAGGTTCAATGTATATCTGATTACTGCTGGCGAAACAAAGAAACGATTTATTTTCTGGAGATCTGTATTGAATGAGAATTTTTTATCGGTTTCCCGAAAGAAACCGAAAGAAAGTGCTTAATATGAAGACATGAGGGTCAAGTTAAAAAATGATGAACCACTGATACTGAAATAAATGTATCAAGCCATTGAACAGCACTCTCCCGGGAAGACGCATTAAGAAATTCAGCATCGCTCTTGCAGATAAAAAGACCTGAGCCTAATTTTTCGTTTGAAGCATATAACATGCGAAAGAAATCAGGAATCGAGTCCTAATAGCACCAATTTAAGAGAGTACCCAAATCGACGTCAAATATTTCTTCAAAGTTTGACGATCGCCATGAATGGCGAAAAAATTGTCGCCTAAATCACTTCCCTTTGAAAAGGTGTTCCGCCACATTCATAAAGATAATAGAAAACTTTTAAGAAGCCAAATCGCAACGTGTTGTCACGCTTTCATTTTTCAACAACGTTAATCGATGCTTTCCCAAATTTCAAAAAAATCTTGTCAGGACAGTCCCCGTAAGCACCATGTGTCCCGACAACGTCCAAAACGTCTCTAAAAAAGACCTGACAAGTGCCGTATAAGGAAATAAGTAAATCGTAGGTTCAATGTATATCTGATTACTGCTGGCGAAACAAAGAAACGATTTATTTTCTGGAGATCTGTATTGAATGAGAATTTTTTATCGGTTTCCCGAAAGAAACCGAAAGAAAGTGCTTAATATGAAGACATGAGGGTCAAGTTAAAGAATGATGAACCACTGATACTGAAATAAATGTATCAAGCCATTGAACAGCACTCTCCCGGGAAGACGCATTAAGAAATTCAGCATCGCTCTTGCAGATAAATAGACCTGAGCCTAATTTTTCGTTTGAAGCATATAACATGCGAAAGAAATCAGGAATCGAGTCCTAATAGCACCAATTTAAGAGAGTACCCAAATCCAAATCGATAACACCCAAAGCGGATACAGGAGGCCTGAGAAGTCTATACATAGCATGATATTACGAATAGAATGGACCCCCTTCAAGTGCAACATTTTTCATGTCAGGCAGAAAAAAGTAGAATTTTTCTCGAAAGGTTGACGATTGTCCTTTCGATTACTATAAACACTGCAAGATGTTGTCCAACTAATACAGTTTAAAACGATGATGTGCAAAATGCAATTATTTCATAAAAAATTCCTCAATAGCCAGATATCTGAATACAGCGGCTCTGTAATATGTCGAGAACAGTGGCCTTGGTTTTTCCAACATTCAGAACGATCTTGTTTGGACGGTCCTCGTAAGCACCATGTGTCCTGACAACATACGATATATAACTAAAAAAGACCTGACAAGTGCCGAACGGCGAAATACATGAATCGTAAATCGTAGATTGGAATTGGACGAATCAACATAAATTAAGTTTGGATTCGAGCTTTGAACTGTTGCCTTACCATAAAAAAGACAACTTCGCAATGATATGCAGAAGCAAGTCCTTTTGTCGTTTCATTTTAGTCCTTTCTCGTTTTTAAATAACGACTAGAATTATTATAAGATTAGATGTGATTTTAAAAAATGTCCTGATAAATACCAAGCTTGTATAAAGTATATTATTCATATGTACAGCACTTTTTTATAAGATGTGCGTGTCAGGACTGTCCTGGCAAACATCGAAAGTTCGCATAACTCAGTTTGTATAAATAAAGATCTTTGTGGGGCCTGTCCCCATATCATACATAAATAATAAAAAATTGTCAGGACAGTCCTACTAAACACCATGTGTCCCGATAAAATACAGTACATTACTCAAATAGTCCTGAGAAATACCCTATCGCATACATATATATATAAGCTATATATATATATATATATATATATAAAAGTTTCACGCGGCGCGCGTTCCTCGCAACGGGCCCTTTTCGGCCCTTTAACTTTCCATGAGAAGATTTCAAATTACATAGTTGTACATACGACGGGAGATCGTCGCGGTCCTGCATCCCCTCGTTTAGCGGCGAGTTAATGTTCTCTCGGGCGCCGGGCCCGGGCAACCCCCGACCGCGTGGCCCGCGCTTCGCGGGGGGGCATGTTTTTTTTTCCTCCGTACTCGTAGAAACTAGTTCGCAATTCGTACGAAGGCGACGACGACGAAGTTTCTCTCGAGGCGACGCCTCGGACACCCC
This sequence comes from Ischnus inquisitorius, assembly GCA_963924025.1. NCBI lineage: Eukaryota > Metazoa > Arthropoda > Insecta > Hymenoptera > Ichneumonidae > Ischnus > Ischnus inquisitorius. The sequence goes on from OZ001253.1 coordinate 2,992,471, forward strand.
CGGAGTCTTCTGTGACGAGGAGCCGAGCAACCCAAGCCCTCTATTATTTCTCTCGGTCGTCTCCGCGCAACGTCTCTCCCATTTGCCTCGAAATCAAACATATTTATTTTATTTTCTCGCCTTTTGTTCGCCAAGAGCCCTCACGCTTGACTCGTCGATTATCGCGGCGCAGCGCCGAGAGTCAATAAAATCATCGACGGGGAAACAACGAGGGACTCGCCGAGAAGAAGTCCGTCGTTCGCTTCTTTGCGGCGTGCTCTGCATAATAAATTGAAAAAAAAAAAAAAAAAAAAAAAAAAAAAAAAGGAAAAACACATCATACGTGCTCCCGTACCCAGAAATGATTTGAGAAAGAGTAAACGCTTTCTGGAGCGTGTAAACAACCACCCAGGCGGCTTCCCGTCGTTATTGCTCGTTGCGTAATATCTCCTTAGTTATTGAAAGGACGTTGTACCCCGATCTCGTCATCCGGACAAAAAGAACTTCGCACACACGCGTAATGAGCGCGGTGCGACGAGAAGAAAGAGAAGATATGTATATATGAAAAAAAAAAAAAAAAAAAAAAAAAAACGTATCCGAGTAAACGTGGGCAAGTATATCGTAAACGTGTGCGATGGAGCAGTTTCGCCCGCGGTTACGAGCTTTGAGAAAAGCGTGAAGCATTAGCGCGAACGAGTGAAAGAGGAGAACGTAGGATGAGCCAGTTTGCGCGGCTCGCCGCAGTGAAAGGGAGTGCATTTGCCAAGCGCGAATGAGCACCCTCGACGTTCTGCAATCATCTTCACAACGGGCCATTGGTGTCCGAACAGTGTTTGGCCACTTCGGCAGTGAATGTATCTGCGGCGGCGATGGACGGTACTCGAAGAACCGCGCTTCACTTGCGGAGCTTCAAAAAATCATTTTTTCTTGTCTTTTCTGGAAAGTGTCTCCGAACCGAATTTCCGAATTCCGATTTCCGAGTTTTTTTTTTTTTTTTTTTTTTTTTCGGGCCGAATTTACAGTCCGAAGTTCAAACTCAAGTTGGAAGCTGAGTTGAAACTTTGTTTTGTGCATCAAGCTCGAACGAACATTTGATCTTGACCTTGGATCTGTTGTGGTACTCAAGTTCAAACTTAATGCACGAAATGAAGTTCCAATATCAGGTTGAATTTGGGACTATATCAACTGCCACTTTCGACAGGCATGAGATGCAGCACTTCCCATGCACGCGTTGCAAAAAAGTACTTGAAGTACTTCGGACTTTCTACGTGTTACTTTGCACTTAGTCCTTAGTACTTTGTTCTCTGTACTTCGGATTTGTTACCTTTTACTTTGTATTCGCGATTTTTAACTTTGTAGTTTATATTCAGTACTGTATACTTTGTACTATATATAATTGGTATATCGGCAAAGGTAGGGGAGAGCGGGGCAAAACGGCATACCGGGGCAAAATGGTATTCACGGACAATGGGACCAGGGCTGAATGGTATTGGGGCAAAATGGGACAGCAAAGAAATCTACTTCGATGGGACTTTCTCTTGTCCCATTTTGCCCTAATTCTATCATAAAGGGACTTTGTTTGACCATGTCGTACCATTTTGCCCCGGTATGCCATTTTGCCCCGCTCTCCCCTACAAAACCGTGCCGTGGTAAGGATATTGTTTTTCATATTGTCTAGCGTTGCCAACGACTGCTCTCGTCGTCGTTGCAACCCTATCGTAAGGAGGGTGACCGGGCGACACTCGTTCGGACTTCAGCGAAGAAGGGTTTCCGCTCGGCTCGCGTGTGCTCGCGCGATAAAGGTCCCAGTCGAGACTCGGCTCCTCGCCGCTCTCCGTCTCGTCTCCGAAAGGCGAAGGGCCCGGGGTGCGAAATACCCATTCTATAGTTCGGCGTTGGAGGTTGCAAAAATAAAAAAGAAACCCGCTTTATATTTTTTTTCTCTTCTGTCCCTTCGTACAGGGATTCTGTTCGAGCAGGGAGCGCGGGGCGAAAAAAAACACTCGTGTAGAAGAAACGGGTTCGCAAGAAAATGAGGAGAGGCGCGGGTGATGCGTGTTACGCGCACCGGCAAAGTAACGCCGCGCGGGGAACACGCGAAACGCCCTCCTTTGACGAGAGCTTCCCCGTGCGCGCGATCGTCGGAGAGGGATGATCCTTTGATCGTCCCGCTCCGGTGTTCCTTTGGACTCTTCGTTACCGTTCGCTTCGAGAGCTTTACTTTTAGTACGTACGTACGGGGACGACTATAATGCATACATGCGGCTCGTATAGCGTATCCACCAGTCGTGTCAAGAAGGCGCAAACCCTCTCACGCCTCCAGTTTTCCTCTTTTGCTTTTGCGCTACTCCCTCGCTCTTTCTTTCGACCCTCATTCTCCGCACAATCCCTCCAACGTTTCCCAACCCTCGGCGCTCTTCCACAATCCTCGACGGGTTTGCGGTAATAGAAAGTAATCATGCATATCGCCCTTCAGTCTTTCCTATTATCATGTTTGAAAATTTCCGCGATTAAATTAAACAAGTTGTTTCCAGTATGCAATTCCGTGTATCTTTAGATACCGCACTTGTGCAGTGTCGAGTCAAAAAAATTGTTGATGGCTTTGTAAATGACAAAAAAAAAAATTGTCACTTTTAATACCACAAGAGCTTCGAAATTATCGGATATTTCCCGATAGGTTCGTTGCAAACAAATGAACGTGTCAAGTTCGCGCTGCGCGCTCGTGATTTTTTAACCTGGAAAACTGGACGAGTTCATTTGTTTGCAGAGAACCTTGAGAGAAATATCAGATTAATTTCGAAGCTCGAGTGGTATTCGGGGGATTATTTTTCTCATCCAAATCGCGACCAATGGAATTGCACCATGAGACAAAAATAACCGGTCAGACAAGGAAGTTTCATGATCAAAACGAAGGCCCTTCAATTCATATTTAGAGTATTGCAGTTAAAAACGTAGAGGGAACGTGATTTATGGTATTCACTCCTGTAGACTCATTTGTACGTAGTTCCTTTATAATTGATTCGTGACGCTCTCGATCCAGTTGGAGACAAGGTTTGATAGAATTGGTGCTAGAATGTCCAGTGATTTTAATAATTTGTTGTTCTCCAATTCCTGATTTAGCCGAGTTGGAGACAGCTGTTGCGCGACTGGAATGATTGGTAATTTTCTTGTTCTCTACATCAAGCCCAACCTTCGTCGCCGACTCCTTCACCCACTTTGCCACCATGTTCTGGCCTACCGGAACATCTTTGTACCAACCGATGCTCCCAGCATTTTTCCCATTTGGATTTGGAGTGAGGAATCGTCTGTCCGTTTTGGTTTGTCTGTTTCTTTTCTCTCGAAGTTCTCTGAAGAGTCTCACTGGGCACTTGTCAGGAAATTCTCTGTTCTCCGCTAACCATTAGCTATCAGCACACTTTTTATCACCACCTTGGGTCGTTTTTGTAAAAATCGGGTTACACTCGATCCTCTCCGTCGATTCTCCATGATTTTTCTTTTCCTCCCGGAAGTGATGTATACACGCCATGCTTCCCTCACCGCCTCTCCAAGCCAACTCCACCGAGATGATCATGAATAATTTTTTTTGCAAACCCTCAGGCGTTTCCTCATCCCAAATGTTGATCATTTCATCCCAGTCCTTCTCACCGAAAGCAACTGCACTCGCCTTTCGTTTTTCAGGAATCGATTGGAGAGCCTTACGTTTGGCATCGCGAGCTCCTCCAGCTTGTTTGAAAACGGCATCAGCGAACGGATTCATTGTCACGTTGAACTCTCGGAAATATTTTTCTTGAAGCAATTTCGCGGTCTGATTCCACATCGTCTTTATCACGCTCTCCTTGTAGTGATCCCGGCTGTTCTTCTTCATGTTGTATGCCCAATCCTTCAGTATAGCCGCTAGCTGCTCTTTAGTAGTGTCAGCGCTGAACGTGTACTTTCTCTCATCACAGAGATAATTAAATTGATTCCAGACTGAGGTTTTCGTTTTGATCGTATTAACAGATACATTCCCCTTTACTTTTTCATCGATAGTTTCCAAAGATTCAACTCCAAATCTATTCATGTTCAATGAAAATCTTACGAATGCCACAATTAAATTCAATCTGTTAGGTTGACAGATCGTTAACGCGGCTGAAGGATCTTTTGTTTTCTATATATAGCAACCAATTACATTGGTCGAAATTTGGATGGTAAAAATAATCAGTATAATTTCAAGGAGACAATAATGGGTACATTTAGGACCAACGATTGGCCAGTCGCGCGACCAGAAAAGCCACCGGTTGTTTTCTGCCATTTCGTTGGCCATGAAGCAACTAATAAAACGACCGTCTTGTAAATTTAGACTTGATTTTCTTTTGCTTCAACGAACGGAACAATTTGTGCTTGAAGCGTGTCGGTAGTGTTTCGGTCGATTAAGAAAATATGACCGATTCTAGACCTAATGAATGTTCCTTGTTTTGGTTTCTCGGTCGACGAGATGGCACAAAACGACTAGTCATCTTTTGTGTCGTTTCTTAGCCGTTTTCAATGGTCGCATCGCCTGCTGCGGAATAATTGGCCCATCCTCTTGATCGACTTTGGGGCTAATCCCGAGTAAAAATTTAATCAGGTTGCCTGATGTCTTGTCGGGTACGCATCAGGTATTAGTAAGGCATGACGGATCAGGCTACCCACATAACGCCCAGATCAGGGCCATGTTACATATCACGAAGAGTCGCTTTATCTTACTAGCCTGATATAGCCAACATCAGGGCCACATCAGGTCATAAAAAGGCATAACACTACTTGTATGATCAGGCTGGCCAGACAACATCACGATCAGGGCCATATCAAATAAGTCTAAGGCTTCCCCTATCAGGGTAGCCGGACGTAATTGATAACATAGCCAAATTATGTAAGAAAAAGGCCTCCCAGATAGGATATTTCAGAAGAGTCTCGTTGGATACAATTTCCCAATAATTGCTTTATGGGCAGTAACTAATTGTTTTTGTAATTATTTTAAAAAAATAGGTATGTGTTCATTTTTATCACATGGACAAAAAAAAATGTTGCCTTATTAAAGATGTCAAGTAGATTGATTTCGTATAATAATAATGGAAAAAATGATTAACAAATTATTAAAAAATATCAACAATAATAATAGAGAACGGGCAAGCGTGTAGGTTTTTTTTCTTATTACGGAAAAAGTGATTGATTTTGAAGTTTTCGTGCAATCACCCAGAAATTCCTTGATTGCAATGTGGAATCTTGCTAGAAAAACTGTTCTGAAGGTCGTAAGTTTACGTTTATTTCTTGAAGTCACGAAAAAAATGGCTTCTTAAAAGTCAAACAATTGATTGAAAAAGAGCTTACCTTATCACGAAATACCAGAATTTTGGTCGAATGAAACTTTCAGTTGAAAATGTAACAGTGAAATTACGTTAAGTTCATACGGAGGGTTGTCCGGACATAATAACAATTAACTAACAATTTTTAACTAATTGTATACTCATTGTTTACTCATAGATAATCTTAAATAGTGTTCGAGAACAATCGATCAATTAATTCTTTGACGCTTGAGAACTTTTTACATGTAACAACAAAAAAAGTATGTACTTTGTTATGGTGGTAAAAAATGTTAAGTTCGAACAATACACGTTCGAAAACTTCCAGTGGTTTTTATAATGTATTGTAGACCAAGTCGTTCAATTATGATTAGTAATCTTACGTCCGACCCTTATACAGACAAATTGTTGAACATTATTTCCAAGTTCTGAATAGCCGAGCGGGTATGGTTGCTCATTACTATCCAGGCGACCCGGGTTCAAGTCTCATTCGTCGAAATATTGATGTCGTTTTTTCCGAGAGAAAATAGTTTCTCTTTGTCGAGTATGATCAACTACGAAAGAAATCAATAAAAAATGAGTGCTTAAGTTGAGACGAGACAATATTTTATCTATTTTATTGTTGAACCTAGCGATGAGCTACGATCAGGGCCGCGTCAGGGGAGAAATCCGGCCCGGATCGAGTAGCCTGATCAGGGCCAAAATCGAAATGCCGTTACATGCCACATCTGGCCCTGATTTTTTGCCGGATATGAGCCGGATCAGGCTGACAGGGCAAGCCTAACACGGACCGGATTCCAACCTGATTCAATTTTTACTCGGGATGCTGGCAGCTAATATCGGCAAGAAGTCATCACCCGAACCTCGCTGGATGACTGGAACGAGAGCTCGTATGCCAATATCGACACCATCGACTCGTTTGAACGCCCCGTTTGAATTTTGATACACGTTCTTTTATATTCGTCGTTCTCGCGTCGCCCGCGGCGCGAGATTCATGAAAATCGTTTTGTTTCGTCATTTCAGTGAACAACCCAGTCGGGCCAGGTTCGACGTTGTAGCGACTACAGTTGCCACCGATCGTTCCGTTCTCTCTCGTTCTTCCCCCCGTAGTTTTGTTATCTCTCGCGAGCTTCTACAGGCACTGTCGAACGTATGTCGAACGCTTGTAGGCTCACACGCTCGCGAGCGGCGAATATACAGCGAGTGCCACGCGTAACCGCAATTTCGCTTCCCTCGTCGCCCTCAGGATTTTTCTTTCGCCACTATTTCTCGTTTTTTTTTGTGACGTTTTGTTTCGGTTCTCTTTTTTTTTTTTTTTTTTTTTTTTCGAATACGTTCCTCTCCTCCTCTCCCACGCCGGTGGAGCTCACCGCAATCCGCTTTTGCGGCTGGCCTGCCGTCCGCAGCATGCACAGCTAGCTCGGCGCTGGATCGGAGTAACGTCGGGGCACACGCGGCTTCCGGTAACGCGGCTTTGCACGTTCGCCAGCCAGAGAGCACAGCCGCACACGCCTGGTTACGGAATTGCAAAACATTTTCACACTCTCGTGAATACCGCCGCAGCACCCAGAGGCCTCTCCGCTGCTGCATGCGCGGCTCGTTTCTGTATGGAAACTTTCCTCTCTGCCGCTGACCGTTCAACGCATAGGGAACCAAAGCGTCGAGGATTGTGTGGATGCAATTCGCCAGCGGCCCGACGGGGTGGCTTCGGAAGCGGGAGAGAGAAGGAGAAAGGCGCAGAGAGAAATGCTATAATTCTCTCGTGCCGTTCATACGTGCAGGCAGATTCGCGTATATGGGTACAGAAGAAATCATTGGTACGGAGAGAGAGAGAGAGAGGGAGAGGGGGGGAAATGTGGCCGGGAAGGAGAAAGAGAGGCTCACCGGTCGACTGTTCTCGCCACGTTTGCTCAAACGCTTTGCGAGCAATCGTGTCATCGACAAAACTCGAGCTTAACGAATAGCCGCGCGACGAGCTCACTTGTACGCCGTGTCTATTGTTATTTTCGCGTGGTCAACTGTGCGAAAGCAGCGACGGGCGGACGTAACGTTTTGCGCCGAAAAAATGGCCTGAGAAAGAATAAGAAAAATGAAGATTATGCACAGCGCAACGGACACACTGTGAGAAGATTTTATTCGTTGTTAACAACCGGTCGGGGTGACGTAAATGATTATCGTCAAATTTGGGTTGAGCCAAGAAGAATTTGGGAATCGCGGGTTCTTCGTACGAAAACGACGAGCTTCCGGCAATGACGAGGAAACTCGAAGCGTTTAATTGTGGAACATATATAGAGGCGCGAGTCTCGGAGGCCACGGCACACAGGACCGTTGCTCACGGTGTGAAATCCGAGAATGACGACGAGACGCCGAGTGTACCGAGAAGCTTGCACGAGGACACGAGCCTCGAGTATGCGTACGTCGGAGTCGCGGCGTTTTGGGATCATTAAATTATTCCGGGGTGTGAGCATCCCAATGGGCGCGCGCGAGAGCTTCCGATCGAATCCTAAAACACCAAAGCCGCACTTAACACCTCGGTAAACTGCGTCTGCTGGTATTCTACTGCGGGCGTAACGCAGCAAGCCCCGAAGGAAGAAACGTCCGAGCTATTGGAGAAAATACATCACGATCCCTCGGAACATCTGTTGCCGATTCTGATTCATCGTATTCTAATACGGCAACAGCAATTGCGATGCTTTTCAGGAAATTCGTTTCATTCCCTTTCGATCGCGGATACCAATCATTTCGACGGTATACCACTGTTACTTCCCCGTAACGCCACCGATGCGCCTAGAATCTTCTTCTTCTTCTTCCTCTTCCTCTTCCTCTTCCTCTTCCTCTTCCTCTTCCTCTTCCTCTTCCTCTTCCTCTTCCTCTTCCTCTTCCTCTTCCTCTTCCTCTTCCTCTTCCTCTTCCTCTTCCTCTTCCTCTTCCTCTTCCTCTTCCTCTTCCTCTTCCTCTTCCTCTTCCTCTTCCTCTTCCTCTTCCTCTTCCTCTTCCTCTTCCTCTTCCTCTTCCTCTTCCTCTTCCTCTTCCTCTTCCTCTTCCTCTTCCTCTTCCTCTTCCTCTTCCTCTTCCTCTTCCTCTTCCTCTTCCTCTTCCTCTTCCTCTTCCTCTTCCTCTTCCTCTTCCTCTTCCTCTTCCTCTTCCTCTTCCTCTTCCTCTTCCTCTTCCTCTTCCTCTTCCTCTTCCTCTTCCTCTTCCTCTTCCTCTTCCTCTTCCTCTTCCTCTTCCTCTTCCTCTTCCTCTTCCTCTTCCTCTTCCTCTTCCTCTTCCTCTTCCTCTTCCTCTTCCTCTTCCTCTTCCTCTTCCTCTTCCTCTTCCTCTTCCTCTTCCTCTTCCTCTTCCTCTTCCTCTTCCTCTTCCTCTTCCTCTTCCTCTTCCTCTTCCTCTTCCTCTTCCTCTTCCTCTTCCTCTTCCTCTTCCTCTTCCTCTTCCTCTTCCTCTTCCTCTTCCTCTTCCTCTTCCTCTTCCTCTTCCTCTTCCTCTTCCTCTTCCTCTTCCTCTTCTTCTTCTTCTTCTTCTTCTTCTTCTTCTTCTTTTTCTTCTTCTTCTCACAATTTAGCTGGGTCCTTCGACCAATAGAAGGAGCGCCGGCCTGGCCACTGGGAACCCGTGGCCTAGGATCTAGCAACCCTGAAAACAGCATTGTATTTCCTAAAGATAAGGCCCTGCCCCGATGGTCAAGGGAAGGGGAACGTCTAGGCCCTCACGCATAGTCTGCAGATAACAATACCTTCCAATTGGTTGAGAACATAGGAAGTGGGAGACGGCAAGTTCGAGCCAATAAGCCAAGAGAAACTTGCCCTTTCCTACCCTTATTCAAAAACAAAGATAGGACTAGTACATGAGACCACATTTTGTACCAAAAATTGTCAGTCAATCAGTCAGTCAGTCAGATCCTGTAAATATTTCAACCTCTTCGGATCGAGCTGGAACTTGTGCCGCTCGTTCATATTTCCAAGTAAAGTAGTTTAAATGGAAATTTCGATTTCTATCCGAGCTGCGCGGATCACCGCGAGCTCGTCATCATAACCTTCGACCCCAATGAGTTGCACGGACCACCACGAACTCGTAATCAAATCTTCAAGACGATTCCCAGCTGCGCGGTCCACCGCGAATTTCTCATTCTTTCATATTTAACAATTCCTTATTATCCCAAATAATCACCAAATTGTCCAAAACTACTATCCAACAAAATTCCATTACAACCAAATCACCAAGTCCGTATCCCGGACAAATTAGCCTTTGCTAAGATCTAAAACAGAGCAAATTCTTGATGTTACTCGGACGTAACACCACCTCTTTTCATCCGTCAGGAATACAAAAAACAACAAAAAACCTAAACAAATGTGTAATGACGAAAATCTGCACGTTCAAAAAAATTCTACTGTAAGTTTCTAAAAAAAACAATAAGACAACGTAAAAAACGAAAAAACAATGTTGTTGGCCCGTAACGCTCTGTCGACATTGTTAATTTCGATCATTTCACGAAGGGCTACTGTGAATGAAAAATTGTTGATCCAACCAAATCTTCGATCAGCCAAACGCGTTCGTTTGAATCATCTGATTCTTTTCCTCAGTACATCCACAATTTTTCTTTCTCCTCGTTGGATGTTTCCATGTATAAAAACGTGACTACGAAAAATCTTCCGAACCTCGCGATAGAAAAGCTTCTCGAGGAGGGAAAAATCGGACACTCGGGCTCGTGTCGGTTCGTCCAAGCGAGAATTGTCCCGCAGGGCCGACACTTCGGATTCGCGCACGCGCCACCCGAATGCGGAGGCTGCAGATTCGGCACAATTGCACAGGCTTGCTTTTTCGTCGACGCGATTCTTCGGCAGGAGATTCCGAAGAAGTGGACCACCAGCCGGGCCCGTGGTACGGAACATCCGGCGTGCAGTTCAAGAGAGTCGCGAGCCATGGAACGCCGAGGGGCAGGTGGCGTGCTCCGATGTTCACCAGCGTCGTCACATCCGGGCGTCGTCTCACTGACTCCGAAACGATCCTTCAAAACTCAACTGTACGAAGCGAGCGTGTCGGCAAACAAAATCGCCGGCGCGGAACGCCAAAGCCTCCGTACAACTATACATATATATTATGTCTATCCACATATTTGCCGACACAATATTATTGGGCATACACGGGCGTGGTGGTCTGCAGCATGCGCGGCCGCGGGCGAGCCGATCGCCGATGCGTCATCGCCAGAATCTCCTCCCGGCGAATGCAAATCCTGTTGCGCACGCATGACTCGCTCTTCTCTCCCACCGAATTGTTCCGTTAATTCCTCGAATTTTAATTCCCATATCCTCTGATTTTTATTTTTCTATTTTTTTTTTTTTTTTTTCTTCTCTTTTTTTTTCTCACAAATGAAATCGCTCAAAGGCCCGGCTCCGAAGCGCTTCCGGCGATATTCTCTCAAATTAATCCTCCGGCCGTGCTCATCCGCTCGCGTTTGGCTTCAACATTTTTCGCTGACACTCGATTTTCCGAATGGGAAAAAACGAACACATCCGATTAAATGAAACGCCCGAGGATGGCTCGACTCGTCGAAACTAGAAAATTGCGTTCTCTGCATCGGTTCGGAGATCGAGGAGGCCTCGAAGAATTCGAGAAATATGAAAAAAACGAGAGAAAGGTAAGGGAGAGAGAGGGAGTGCAGTGGCGCAGTTAGCTCAGGAAAGAGAACGAAAAAAAACGAAGAAAAAAGAGAAAGGATTTGTACCATTTGGCTCGTTCGATGGCGGTTAACGCAGCGGGGTTGCCGCGGACGCCTCGACGGACACATTGAGGGCGCCCGTTCGACTTGATAATCGCTTGCCATTCATACGCTTCTCATTGGATTGCGATTGAGCATTAAGAAAAACCTCGGGCAATGGCTCGGCCCCGGGCGCGAATGGCCGTGCAGTCGCGGGCCGCATTAGCGCGGAGTACTCGCTCGTATTAGCATTAGGAGGCATCATCTCGAGTGTAAACACTGCATGAGCTCCGTGGATTTGGTCACAGTCTCGCGCCGCTTGACGTCCACCCTTGGGACCCCTTCGGCCCCTGTCCCGACTGTAAACTTCTCCTTCTCCTCGTCGCCGATCCTTTCCGCGACACCGGGGCGAAAAAAAAAAAATCTGATCCAAGCTCCTCCTCCTCGTTGTTGAACCGACGATCGTCTCCGTCGTTCGGCGGTTCCGGTCTCGTCGATCTCTCTCCGCCTGGCACGCGCGAGCCTCGAGTTTCGGTACGGCGAGAGTGAGAAGAAGAAAAAAAAAATAGAAACGAGTCTGCGAATTAAGAACGGAGGAATGAACGAAATGTTAACGGTCCAGATGCCCCGGGTTTCGATTATTGTGATCCGGGGGCAAATCGGCGACGGGGTGCCCCGCGCAGGGCGATCCAATGCGCCGAATGCTCGGGTGAAACTCGATGCCGACAACATTGGCACACGAACTTGGACCAATTATCGAGCGAGCTTTGGATTGTGACTAACCGTGCAAACATTGAATCAGGCTGCCTGATGTCTTGTCGGGCACGCATCAGGTATTAGTAAGGCATGACGGATCAGGCTACCCAAATAGCGCCCAGATCAGGGCCACGTTTGATATCACGAAGAATCGCCTTATTTTGCTAGCCTGACATAGCTAACATCAGGGCCACATCAGGTCATAAACAGGCATGACACTACTTGTATGATCAGGCTGGACAGACAACACCTCGATCAGGGCCAAATCAAATAAGTCTAAGGCTTCCCCTGTCAGGGTAGACAGACATCATTAATAACATAGCCAAATTATGTAAGAAGAAGGCCTTCCAGATAGGGTATTCCAGAAGAGTCTCTCGGTATACAATTTCTAATAAAATAAAAAATTCGAATAAAATTCTTATTAATGAAAAATAGTTATCTTTCCATTTTTATCACATGGATAAAAAAAATGTAGCCTTATCAATGATGTCAAGTTTTTTTTTTTTTTTTTTTTTTTTAGAGAGAGGGGAAATGTTTTATACACCATGGAGGGGCACGTGTACTCCGTGTGCTGGAATCTCCTATCGTGGCCTACCAGCTAAAACCCCACCTCTCATGTCATCTTCCAGTGTATCTGGATCCACCCCGGCACCGCTTTCGCATTACTTCGGGGTGGGTTTCCTTCGTCATGAGGATGCCTTCATCCGAGTCCTGATGGGCTCCTCTCCTATTTTCTCGTCAACTAAAACGATGTCAAGTAGATTGATTTTGTATAATAGTAATGAAAAAAAATGATCAACAAATGATTAAAAAATATCAACAACTGCCCAATAATAATAGAAAACAGGCAAGCGTGTAGGGTTTTTTTCCTTATCACCCAGAAATTTTTTGATTGCGATGTGGAATCTTGCTAGAAAACCGTTCTGAAGGTCGCAGGATGAAGTTTATTTTTTGAAGTCACGAAAAAAAAAATGCGCTTCTTAGAAGTCGAACAATTGATTAAAAAAGAGATTACCATATCACGAAATACTAGAATTTTGGTCGAATTAAACTTTCAGTTGAGAATGTAAGAGTGAAACAACGTTAAGTCCATACGCAGGATTGTCCGGACATAATAACGATTAACTAACAATTTTCAACCAATTGTTTACTCATTGAAAAGAAACCATTTTTTAGATAATCTTGAATAGTGTTCGGAAACGATCCATTGATGAATTCTTTGACGCTTGAAAACTTTTTACACTTAACAACAACAAAAGTATGTACTGTTTTATGGTGGTAAAGAATGTTAAGTTCGAACAATACGCGTTCGATAACTTCCAGTGGTTTTCATAATGTATTTTACACCAAGTCGTGCAATTATGATTCGTAATGTCACTTCCGACTCTTATATAGAAAAGTTATTGAGTATTATTTCTAAGTTCTGAAGAGCGGGTATGGTCGCTCATTACTATCCTGGCGACCGGGATTTAAATCTCACTCGTCGAAATATTGATGTCGTTTTTTCCGAGACAAAATCGTTTGTGTTTGTCGAGTATGATCGACTCCGAAAGAAAACAATGCAAAATGAGTGCTTGAGTAAAGACAAGACAATATTTTATCTATTTCATTGTCGAACCTAGCGATGAGCTATGATCAGAGCTGCGTCAGGGAAGAAATCCGGCACGGATCGAGTAGCCTGATCAGGGCCAAATTCGAAATGCCGTTACACGCCACATCCGGCCCTAATTTTTCGCCGGATATGGGCCAGATCAGGCTGACAGGGCAAGCCTGACACGGACCGAATTCCATCCCGAATAAATTTTCACTCGGGCAATTGATTGAAAAAGAGCTTACCTTATCACGAAATACCAGAATTTTGGTCGAATGAAACTTTCAGTTGAAAATGTAACAGTGAAATTACGTTAAGTTCGTACGGAGGGTTGTCCGGACATAATAACAATTAACTAACAATTTTTAACTAATTGTGTACTCATTGTTTACTCATAGATAATCTTAAATAGTGTTCGAAAACAATCGATTAATTAATTCTTTGACGCTTGAGAACTTTTTACATGTAACAACAAAAAAAGTATGTACTTTGTTATGGTGGTAAAAAATGTTGAGTTCGAACAATACACGTTCGAAAACTTCCAGCGGTTTTTATAATGTATTGTAGACCAAGTCGTTCAATTATGATTAGTAATCTTACGTCCGACCCTTATACAGACAAATTGTTGAATATTATTTCCAAGTTCTGAATAGCCGAGCGGGTATGGTTGCTCATTACCATCCAGGCGACCCGGTTTCAAGTCTCACTCGTCGAAATATTGATGTCGTTTTTTCCGAGAGAAAATAGTTTATCTTTGTAGAGTATGATCAACCACGAATGAAATCAATAAAAAATGAGTGCTTAAGTTGAGACAAGACAATATTTTATCTATTTTATTGTTGAACCTAGCGATGAGCTATGATCAGGGCTGCGTCAGGGGAGAAATCCGGCCCGGATCGAGTAGCCTGATCAGGGCCAAAATCGAAATGCCGTTACATGCCACATCTGGCCCTGATTTTTTGCCGGATATGAGCCGGATCAGGCTGACAGGGCAAGCCTAACACGGACCGGATTCCAACCTGATTCAATTTTTACTCGGGAATGGGATTAAAAACCGAAAAAATTGAGGCACATGGAGCGAGTTCGTCAGATTTCAATTTCGCGCAATAATAATTTCAAAAAGTTATCGACATTGGTAGCTCGGGGCAACTCTCGGTCCAATGTCGGACCGATCGCCGATTGCTTTGCTTCGATCGTCAAAACCTGCGTGATACCAGAATAACCAGAACACCAGAAGCCATCCAGAAGTTGGCACAACTTTCGCCCTCCCTTGGGCGAGATGTTTCTCGACTCATCGAGTCCTTCGGCCTCTCCGTCTCCGTGGTCTACCCTTTGTATCCGCAGGGAAAGAGGGTTGCACGGGAGTGATCGAGGGAGTAGCGAGGTCGAGATCGAGAGAGGATAAGTTGATGGAAGAAGAGAGGCAGCATCGCCGCCCGAGAAGTCTATAGGTCGTTTCGAGAGCGACTCGGGCGTTAAATCCCTCGGGATACGAACGACGAGGAACATCAGCGAGTATCAGCCGAGCAGAGTCGGACGATATGCCACGGTCGCAAGCCTCGCGGCCTCGTTGCCGGACCCCCGCGGTGCCCTATCCGGTAAGTCGGTCAACCCGAGGACTCGGTCGACCCGATCAAACCGAGCGAGATGATCGGGATCTCCAACGATGCTTGTGTTTCCCCAACGCGCAAACAGCATGGCATCTATATATACGTATTCGATACACGTGTACATTAGATCCGTCGGTGATGTCTTCGTCGTCTTCCTCACAATGCCCCCCCGATCGCTTCGACGAGCTCATTACTACGCCCGAGATGTCACTTCGGCAACCACCTTCGCACATCGGTGAAAGACTTCATTTTCTTTCGGTCCGTCGTTTGTCATCCGAGCTCGACGAACCCTCGCGCGAAGAAATTGCTTTGTCGGTGATAATTAAAAATAATTACTATACGACCGACGTACGAAGACGAGGATCTCGATCGCGTAGCTGAATCTTGAAGAACAGTCTCGAGAAATATCGTCGATGATGTCAGTTTGTAAATTTTATCTGCGATCACGGTTAGGTTAAATTCGGATTCTGTCGTTTTTCGTTGTTTTCGATTTATCGAATTTGTTCAGGACCGCGGAGAGTTCGAGCAAGGACTCGCCGCGACGCGAACGAATCGCGAGAATCGCGGAAGACGATGAAGGGGTCGATCAGTCGTACGATCCTTATGAGAATCGAGCCGAGCGGAAATACGTCTCGTAAGGAAACGTCAAATGGCGTCGGCGGCGAAGAAAATGAATCGGAAAGACGAATCATTTTTTTTTTTTTTTTAACGTTTCAGGGATTTCGGCTCGTTGGCGAACTTGGTGAAGAGCGCCGCTGGCACGGGACTCTTCGCCATGCCGAACGCCTTCGCGTGCGTCGGAATGTTGTTCGGTATAATCGGCACCATTCTCATGGGAATATTGATAACGATATCACTGAATTTTCTCATGAAAACCCACGACATCATGTGTCGCCGCGTCAAAAGTCCGACGCTGACGTACGAAAAATTGGTGGCGGCAACTCTGACATCGGGCGTTCTCAAGGATCGAATATCCCCGAGATTCGTCAGGTCTGCATTTGGATCTCTGCAGTTACTGTTCACCGGCAATAATTTATCGAGGATACTCATTATCACATTCGGAACGATAACCATTAGTTTGCTATTGGACAGTTCCAATGATCTGGAGAAAATTCGGCAATTCGTGGAATTCATTTGGTCATCGTGCAAAATCAATCGTTTCGGCACCTACCGGTTTCAGCTATACCGATTTTCTTTCGGACTTTCATCCCGTTGGGAAGACTTCGAAATTCTTCTCGAGTGCCACTTTTTGCCGGACTGCGCCGGACGCACTACCGCAACTACTAAATGTGTTGTGACTTTCAATATTCAGAATCGTGGTGGACACAGCGATGATCACGTGCTACATCGGTATCGGCGCGGTCTACGTTGTTTTCGTTTCCGGCATCGTCCAAGAGTGCTTCGACATGAAGAAAACGATCAATCAGGCTTACTACGCGATCATAATATTTCCGATATTCCTCGCGATGAACTTGGTCAAAGGATTGAAGAACTTTGCGCCAATGTCGATCGTCGCGAACGTTCTGATCATTATCGCTGCCGCGATCGGCATCGTCTACGCGCTCAGAGAAGGAACCGGCGAATGGGTGCTCATCGGGAGGAATGTTGCCACTTATCCAAAGTTCATTGGCACCGCCTTCTTCAGCATGTGCTCGCCGGGACTGGTACGAGGATCGATCGTTTGATCATCCATCACCCTCCCGAGCCTCCTCTCGCTCTCTGCGTTTAGCCAATTGTGAGATTAATTATTAATTAATTAATTAATTAATCATTCAGATATTGGCGATACAGCACAGCATGAGAAAACCCGGGAATTACACGAAACTCTGCGGTGTGCTGAATTGGGGAATGATTTTTCTCATAACGTTTTACGTCGTCGTCGGCTCCGTGGTTTACTCCAAATGGGGATCGGCCGCTCTCGGGAATTTCGTTCGCAACCATCCCGAGCATAGCGCGTGAGTAACCGCTATTCGTCGATTGGGCTAGCCCCTGGGCGTTGTGCTCATTTTGCATGAATTTGCGAAAATTGAGAGAGAATTGGGAACACTTCTCGACGGTATAAAAATCTGTTCTCTCGATTTCTACAATCTTTTGCGCAACGAACATCATGCGCAAGGACTGCCTTGAGAAGATTTCACAGACTTTTTTTTCTCGTTTACTACAAAACAGAGTTGTGAAAATTTCAATGTAATAATAATGCATTAATCCATTACTGAAAAAATGGATAATGAACACCAATTCCATTACCCATTACTTTATTAATGAGTGATGGATCTTCAATCCATTGCCCATTTTTTTTTCAATAGATAATGGATCTTCAATCCATTGCCCATTACTTTCTTAAGGTAGTTCATGCATAAGATGTTCATTTTGCATAAGTTCGAGAAAATTGGGAGAGAATGGCAAACACTTCTCGATGGTATGAAAATCTGAAAAAATTCATACCCATTAAAGGTACTGAAAAGATTAATTTTGCATAACAATAATTGCAAAAAGTTATTAACAAATTTACGAAAAAAAAACTTGTTAAACACATCAACGGTAACTCAACTTTTTTTTTTAATTAAAATGATTCGTTCATTTTTCGGAAAACGTATGAATTTTTTCAGATTTTTATCTTCATTTTGATTTTTGCACATTTTTCCATGTAAAAAACAAGAAAATTCAAAATGAAGATGAAAATCTGAAAAAATTCCTACGTTTTTCGAAAAATGAACGAATCATTTTCATTTAAAAACAAAGTTGAGTTACCGTTAATTTGTTTAACAAGTTTTCTTTTCATCAATTTGTTAATAACTTTTTGCAATTATTATTATGCAAAATTAATCTTTTCAGTACCTTTAATGGGTATGAATTTTTTCAGATTTTTATACCATCGTGAAGTGTTTGCAATTCCCTCTCAATTTCCTCGAACTTATGCGAAATGAACATCTTACGCATGAACTACCTTAATGTATAATGGATTCTCAATCCATTCCCCATTACTTTTTTAGTAGATAATGGATCTTCAATCCATTGTCCATTATTTTTTTAATAGACAATGGACCTGCAATCCATTATCCGTTACTTTTGTAATGGGTAATGGATCTTCATTCCATTATTCGTTACTTTTGTAATGGATAATGGATCTTCATCCCATTATCCGTTACTTCTTAAACGGGTAGTGGATCCTCAATCCATTTTACTTTTTTATCGCATATAATGGATAATGGGTCCTCAATCCATTGTTCACTACTTTTTAACGGATAATCCATTATTCATTCTTCAGAAATAGAAAAACATTATTAAAAAACCGGAATTTGCGTTTCAACTGTTTGAACAATCGAAATTCACGTTTAAATTGTTAAATAATCGAAATTGACATTTAATTCGTTTAAAAATCAATAGAAAATCGTAATTCGCGTTAGTATTGATTAGATGATTAAAATTTACGTTTGTATTAGTAACAAAATTACAATTTACGATTCATCTGTTTAAAAATAAAAATATTACGTTTAATGTTCCTAAAGTAGAGTCTAAAGTGAGTTCGAGAGAGGAATGAGAAGGACTTGCATACATGTTTCGATGGGATAAGAACCTGAAATTTAAAAAAAATGCATACATTTTCAGAAAACTTGACAAAATATTTTCATAACAAAAACAAAGGATGCCGCGTAACTCCTCCCCGACCCCCTCGGGACTTGTCTCTCAATTTTTTATATCAGTAATTCGGTAACAACATTTTGGTATTATTGTTATGCAAAATCCATCTTCTCAGCACCTTTCATATGCTCGATTTTTTCCGGTTTTTACATCATCAAGAAGTGTTCGCAATTCTCTCTTATCCAGGCACAATCTCAGGTGGCGACAGACTTAACGAAAGGACTACCTCAAATTGTTTAAGAAATCGAAATTCATGTTTTAATTGTTTTAAAAATCAGAAGTACGTTACATTCGTGTAAAGAAAAAAAAAAACAAATTGAATTAAAGACCTAAAATCTTATATACAATATTCATGATCTAAAAAATATTTACTTAAAAGATTTATTATTTTAAAATAGATGGGAGGCAAAATGTTAAGTTTTGACCAAATTAAACTTTTGTTTTGTTTTTTCAAACGATTTAAACAGGAATTTTGTAATAAGTAATTTCTTATGTTTCAACACAGTAAACTTCAATATTTTTTTTTATGATTTAAACCTAAATTATGATTTTTTGAACTATTAAAACGCAAATTTTGATAAAAAAATGTTTAACCCGCATTTCGATTTTTCGAAGCAATTAAACATTTTTTAAATTTATTTTTAATAAAAAAAACCGTCATTTTTGATTTTTTTAACAATTTAACGGAGAATTCCGATCGTTTAAGCAATTGAAACATAATGCATTGAGGATCCATTATCCGATAGAAAAGTAATGGATAATGGATCGAGGATCCATTATCCGATAGAAAAGTAATGGATAATGAATCGAGGATCCATTATCCGATAGGAAAGTAATGGATAATGAATCGAGGATCCATTATCCGATAGGAAAGTAATGGGAAATGGATTGAAGATCCATTATCGATTCAAAAAATAATGGGCAATGCATTGAAGATCCGTTATTCATTAAAAAAGTAATGGGCAATGGATTGAAGATCTATTATCGATTCAAAAAAAAATGGGCAATGCATTGAAGATCCGTTATTGATTAAAAAAGTAATGGGCAATGGATTGAAGATCCATCATCCATTAAAAATGCAATGAGCAATGGATTGACAATCCATCACTCATTTATAAAATAATGGGCAATGTAAACTATAGTGCATTAAAAAAATAATGCATTATTCCCAACTCTGCTACAAAAATGAAAAGAACATTTTTTCAGAGGAACTTTGACGGCCCTCGGGTTGCAGGGGGTTGCGATATATCTATCGTATGGCTTACAGTGCTACATGCCGATCTCGATTCTCTGTGAAGATTACGCGATTCCATCGATCAGCAGCGGTGCTTGCGGCGGATCTCCGTTTCTTTGGGATTTGGTCGTACGCTTTGGCGTTACCGCCGTCACTTGTGAGTCCCAAGCGCTGATCGGATGAAAGATCGTCGATGCTTTAGATATAACGACGCGCTGTTTGGAATTGGAAAAAAATGGCTAGTGTACTACCCGAGCAGACATTTGTTCCGGCTGCCATATGATTAGTCAAGGCCACATCAGGGAGAAGTCCGGCGACGCTGATCAGACCGGGGGACTTCTCCCTGATACGTACCGGTTCAGGTACTAATATGGCAGGCTACATTAGGTTTTCCGGATATCTACTGTAACTGGGCCACTTCCGGCGTAAGTAAAGTACGCCGGATCTGTTTTCACACATATTGCCGGATTCGGCCCTGATTCAGGTACTAATATGGCAGGCTACATTAGGTTTTCCGGATATCTACTGGAACTGGTCCACTTTCGGCGTTAGTAAAGTACGCCGGATCTATTTTCACACATATTGCCAGATCCGGTCCTGATGAAAAATTCACTCGACTTGCCGGATCGCTGCAACTTGTATTATTCCAATTCAGGGCCAAGTCAGGATAGGATCAGGCATATCTGATAGTGATAAAAATTAATTAAAACGTTTTTTATTCGTTATTTTACCCGGACTAAAGTCATATTTTTACAACTTCCTGATGCAGAAGGGGAGTAACAAAAAAAATGTCTTCTGTTTCGCTTCTTGTACGGAGCATCACAAGCTTCACTTCGATCGATGACAATGATCGCGTTTTTGAGCTCAGTGTTTTTTTCACTTGCCCCATTTTGGAAGTTGAACTAATATATTATTCACTGCAGCTAATGAAAGGCTTAAATATTGAGTTGCTTCAGCAATGAGTCAATTCCGAAAGAAAAGTTCTTTAGTTATCACAACCGAATAAGTTTGTTCAGAAGTGAGGTCATCGACAATCTGACGACCATCTTTTGTCACAAATTGATCAAATAAATTATCAATATCAATTCAACACTTATTTTGTTGACCTGAACGTTCGTGTAGTTAGGAGAACGTCAATCACATTCTGCGAATTACTTAGTTCTGCCAATCATATGCAGTGGCTTCGAGGATGAAGTGGTTTTTTTCGAAGCGGTCCGGTACCTAGCAAGTTACTATAGAACCGTCACTCTTTTGATTACGATACAATTGTTACATCCCCGTAACTCCACCAAAGCGCCTAGTATCTAGCAACCCTCAAAACAGCGTTGTATTTCCTGAAGATAAGGCCCTACTCCAAAGGTTAAGGGAAGGGGACGTCTAGGCCCTCACACATAGTTTACAGATAACAATTCTTTCCAGTTCGTTGAAAACATAGGAAGTGGGAGACGGCGAGTTCGAGCCAATAAGCTACAAGAAACTTGCCCTTTCCTACCCTTGTTCGAAAACAAAGATATCTATCTTTACGACTAGTATATAAGACCACAATTTGTACAGAAAACAGTCAGTCGTCAGTCAGTAGTCAGTCAGTCAGCAGTCAGACAGTTCTTGTAAATATTTCAAACTCTTCGGATCGAGCTGGAACTTGTTCCGCTCGTTCATATTTTCAAGTAAAGTAGTTCAAAATGCAAACTTCGAATTCTTTCCGAGCTGCGCGGACCACCGCGAGCTCATCGTCATAACCTTCGAATCCAAATGAGTTGCGCGGTCCACCGCGAACTTCTCTTTCTTTCTTACTCAACAATTCCTTATTATCCCAAATAATCACTAAATTATCCAAAACTATTATCCAACTAAATTCCATTACAACCAAATCACCAAGCCCGTATCCCGGACTAATTAGCCTTTGCTGAGGTCTAAAACAGGGCGAATTCTTAATGTTACTCGGACGTAACACAATCCTATGTACGATAGGTAGGATAGGTAGGCAGGGTAAGTAGAATAGGTTTATGATTAAAGCGTTAATGATAAAGTTTCTCAAGCCCTGTCCAGTAGTTGAGTGCACAAAGTATTTTCTTTTCCCAGAATTCAAAATCCGGGTTATAGTGCAAGTGAATCCGGCCTGGAATTGGTCCATATGTGCGTTGATCCGGTACATATCCGGCCCAGACAGAATATTCATCAGGTCCACATCAGGCGCTTTATCAGGGCCGGATCCGCGTGAGCGTTACACCATGTATCAAGGCCATATCGATGGTCCATATCCGGGCCGGCTTTATTTTCCGGCATGCCAAGCATGGCCCGGTTTCCGGCATGATAAAATTTCTGCTCGGGTAGCTGCCACATGTTCCGAGATGTCTTAAGGTAGTCCTTTCACATTGACTGACGTCACCTAAGTTCGAGAGAGGAATAAGAGAGCATTACAAACCCTTCTCGACTAGATAAAAATCTGAAAAAATTCAACTATGTAGGAGGTATGTAAAGCATTGTTTATGCATAATACGAATTCCAAAATGTTATTAACAAATTACTAAAAAAAATATTCTGCGTCAAATTATCCGGTAATTGAATTTTTTTCTTTTGCGAAAGTGATTGTCTTATTTTTCTGAATACGTATGAATTTTTTTAGAATTTTATCTAATGTTTGAAAAATCCATTATTGTATGCTAAAATTCGTTAATTTAACATGTAAAAACCGATTTTTCAAACATTAGATAAAATTCTGAAAAAATTCATATGTATTCAGAAAAATAAGACAATCACTTTCGCAAAAGAAAAAAATTCAATTACCGGATAATTTGACGCAGAATATTTTTTTTAGTAATTTGTTAATAACATTTTGGAATTATTATTATGCATAAACAATGCTTTACATACCTCCTATATAGTTGAATTTTTTCAGATTTTTATCTAGTCGAGAAGGGTTTGTAATGCTCTCTTATTTCTCTCTCGAACCTAGGCGACGTCAGTCAATGTGAAAGGACTACCTTAACAGTATGCAGGTAACAAATCTGAATCGACATTTCCAGGTGTCCTGGCGGTTGCTGTCCCTCGGCTTCATCTGTTCACGAGCCTCGTCGGCGCTCTCTGTATATCGATCCTTGGCTGTATAATACCGGTGATTCTCTACATCGTGAGCCACTACGGGGACTACGGTCGACGAAACTGGCGATTGTTTCTCGCCTCATCGATGTTGCTCCTCGGTGTCTTCGCGGCTATTTGCGGAACCCTGTCCTCAATTCATCTTGTCATACGTTACCTGCGATACGGGTGAGAGACGCAATCCGCGAATCGACGATTCAATGATCAATGGATTTCATATTTTTTCAATGATCTTCACGATTTTCCAACAGCGATGACGATTGACTCGAGGAAATGTTGTTGCACGATCGGCACGTGTGTCGCGTCGGATACCATTGACGAAAGTCTACGGAGGGTTTTTAGCGTTGCGGGATGGACGAAAAAGAGCGGGAGGAAAAAGGAAGAAAAAATGATACAACGTATAATCGCGTCAAGAGCATCGAAGCGTCGGTTCGGTGGTTCTCTCGGCACACGCGAGAGCGCGGGTGTGCACGAGGAACGCGAAGGTTGAAACGAAAGCACAGAGACGACGATGGTTATGCGAGACAAAGATGAGAGGCTCGAAAGGTTGCTTTTATCGCCGAGAGGACGACCCCTTTTAGTGGCTACTGCCTTGCCGCGCGTATACGCTCACTCCACCAGCGTCGTCGCGGCTCGAGTGTGACGGTGTGCTGCGGCTCTGCTTGCCCGTTCATCCGTTTGCCAGTTCAAGGTGGCTGCGTTCATTAACGTCGGGAACTCACTCTCTCACACTTTCGCGGCGGGCGGACGGAAAAACGGGGCGAGTCGCAAAGGGGGCAAAAACGGTCGACGGTCTCCGGGCGGTCCTGTTTCTGCCACTTCAAGGAGTCCCGGCATCCGAATCCTCTTCTCTCTTCTCGGCTCTCATAATTATTTCAATAAACTCGACGCTCTTCGGGCTCTCTTGCGGACATTTCCCATGGCTTCGAATTCCTCGTCTCTTATTTATACGATTAACCATTCCGCGAGCTTGAAATATCGAACGACAGGTTAACGAAGTATCGACGAAATTTCTTTGCCTCTTCCGTCGTTTCGCGAAAACGTTTTTTTTACAATATTAGTAATCATTATTATATCGCGATTTTCACTCACATTTCATTCCATCAAAAACTCTTCGGTTATGAATAATCTATGAAATTTCTCAACATTTTCCGTCGTAGAATCTTTTTTTCTGCAATATGCAATAATTATTATTATTGAAATGTAAGCGCCATTATATTAATAATCATAATAATCATTATCGTTGCACAATTTCGTTATTACTTTTTGCGAATCAGCTATCTTAACTGGGCAAAAGAATCGACAACGAACCCAATTTCAGCACTTACCCCAAACTGATCGAAGCAAAAACAACCGTCCAGGTTGGACGTGTTGGCAAAATCATCAATAGAAATAAACAAATAACTAAAAAATCATGAACAAGAACAAACGAAGCGGCAAATCCGTCAGTTGCCGATATGACGCCATTTGGCCAACAATCGGACGTTTTCGCCGCTAGATGGCGTCCCCGCGAATTTTCTTTCTCGCAAGCGAAAGGGTCGCCGGGCAGCGATATAAGACGTGGATATTATTTTTCTATGACGCGAATGATGCGTTGACTTTGTAGATTTCACACTTAAGCAACGCCTGGTCAACAAATTGACTGGGTATAATTGCTTTGAGAATTCTCGTGAGAGAAAAAATGTTAAATATAGTCATTTGCAGACATGCGAAACGTAAAATTTCGTATTTGATCACCCGCTCCTTGTAATATAAATACTTCGCATGTTGAAGTCGTTACGATTTACTTCGATCCGATTTTAATTGTTTTTTATATGAACGGCCAACAGCGGAGCATGGTTATTATTTAAAATTCGACGAACGATTGGCGGTCCAATACTTCTTCGAACATTGCCCGTACATTGAGGAATCGAGCGTCGACCCCCCAACAGTGAACCGATCATCGGCCGCTTCGGGTCGGTAACCAAACCTACATGGGCTATAAAATAGATTACACTCTTCGCTTTCTTTTCACGAACGCCACCCTACAAAAATTACAAAGCTCTCATTACGTTGCCGATAACTAAAGACCGTACAAAATATTGTTAACACGCTTTTGAGAGCCACGAACTGAGCGATACGGTCGATGGCCCATTGGTCAAAGGAATAAGCCTAACGAAATGTAATGATTGAATCAACGTGAACTTCTGTAACATTTTACCAATGAAACTCTAATACTACTATTACTGAATGTTGTTATATTTTGAGCCGCCACCTAAAAGAAAATCAAGCATTTGGAAGCTGCTGAAAAGAATATTTGCGCATAATACCAATTCCAAAATGTTATTAACAAATTACTGAAATAAAAAATTGTCCAACAAATTACCCGGCCGCCCCATTTTTTTCTGTGATGAAAATGATTTGTTTCTTTGAACTAAATACGTATGAATTTGTTCGGAATTTCATGTAATGTTTAAAAATTGCGTTATTCGACGTTAAAATTTGTTTAAGATCGGAAACCAGAAAAAAATTTGAAAAAATTCATACGTATTCAGAAAAATTTACGAATCATTTATAGTGAAAGAAAATGACATTGTCCGGTAATCGGTTGCTTCATTGTTTTTATTTCGTGATTTATTAATAACATTTTAGAATTACTTTTGTGTAAAAAAAAATATTTTCGGCGTCACCGTGTGCTTGATTTTTTTTTAGATTTTAGATTTTCATTCCATCGCCGAAGTGTTCATAATCTCTCCCATTCTTCTCTAGAACTTGTCTGACGTCAGACGCAACGAAAGGACTCCCTTAAATTCAATAAGCTTTCGGATGTAGACGAATTTACGCAATTTCAACATATTTCTGACCTCCATCCGCGACCGAAAGTGGTTATTTGGGTAATACACGATAAAAATCATAGATTCCATTTGTAACTATAAAACTATTCTTAAGGAGGTCGTCTCGTTGCGTATTACCAAAGAGTGCGATTAACGTGAAATACAAAGAGAATTTCGGCGACTTTCCAATGGAATGAAAGTCTGAAAAAATTCAACTATTCAGAAAGTGCTGAAAATATTAATTTTCCATAATAATAAATCCAGAGAGTTATTAACGAATTGGTAAAAAAAAACATCGTTCAGTGAATTATCCGGTAAACTAACTTTTTCTTCGGACCAAATTGATTCGATCATTTTTTTGAGTACTCATGCATTTTTTCAGATTTTTTTCTAATTTTCGAAAAAAAGCATTTTTTAATTCTTATTTATCGATGAAAAATCGCGATTTTTGAGAATTAAAAAAAATCCTACAGAAAATCGCCCGTAGCGTCGATGTAAATTTCATAGTAACGAAGTTCGACAATGCAGCCTCCGGAGTTCGCCGTTAAATTTAGATCGAACATTGAGTGAAAAAAGTGCGGGAAAGGGTGGAGCGAAGAGAACGATGAAGTTGATTAACACCTGCCGAGTTTGTCGCTCGTCGGACGATCGACTCTGATTATACCGCAGCATCGCATCGGATAAGGGAACGATGATATAATGATAGTTATAGCGGCATCGCATGCGGTGGTCGACCGTGTAACGCGCAGACACGTGCGACCCCCGTCCCGTCGTTTCCGCGGAGGGGTTGGAGTAACGAGACGGCGAAGGGTGTCTATCTCACGGCGTTGCTACAACGAGAGGCGGTTTTATTTTATTTTCTCTATTTTCTTCAACATCCAGAGAGCTCGCTCGCTCGCTGGACTAATTGGAAGGTTACCAGAGAGCGTTTGCGAGGCGGCATGCGCTGTAGTTGCTCGATGTCCAAGGGCCACCGGGCTCAAATCGAAGGGATTAGCCCTCGCTGGTCGCGGACACACGTGCACTTAAACGGACGCTAATTGCTCGGCCGTGTGGTGAACGAGCATCGCTCGCAACTCCCCGGCCCCGACACTTCGGCATTTCTTTGCGGCACTAAACTCTTTTTTTTGTTCCTTCTTTCTCTTCGTCAAATAATTTCGAGCAGTTAGTCCAACGGAGACTGCAACTGCATAACGAGTAATCAAATCGTTTGTTATTCTCCATGAAAAAAATAAATGCATAAATTAATTGCATCCACGTAATTGAATGTATACGTTTTCAGTCAACGTAAATCTTTCGGTACCTAAAATCATGTAAAAGGCGATCGAGCGAAATATTCCAGGCTTCGAGCGAATTCATTTGATCGAATTATGCATTAAGTTGATTCAACTGAATATGTTAGCGATTGAAGTATCTAATGTCTTAACTTTATTGTAAAAGTAAATTAACCACATTGACAACATCTGTCATTGAACCAAGCTTGATTTTATATCAGTCAATGACTATCCGATTCGAATTTCATGCGATTGATTCGATCCAGCAGTCAATTGATACATCATTCATATGTTGGAAATGGTTCGATAACGCTCGATAATGGATGCGCAGTAATAAATAATTGAAGGAATCGTATTGTTAAATGGATCGAGTACAGATTCTGCACCCAATGACAAATATGCCAATAAATATACCAGGGATCGTTTTAAGTTGACGTCGGATGACGTTTTTCTAATATTGTGTTGGATCCAAAAAGTCTTCTTCTCCTTGTGCCAAGTGTCAGATCCCAAATTTCCAGCTTCTGGCGAAAAAAGGTTCAATTATTTATATATTTATTTAAAACAAGAATGCTATTCGCGTTATTTGATTTTTTATTCGACCGAACGATACATGCACTTGCACCAGAGAAATTGAAAAGAACTTCGTATGCTTTTCATCCAATGGATTATTGCGACGGGAGCCCACCCAGCTCCCGCTCACATACGATTTAAATTTTGCCGCGCTCACAAAGTCGACAAGACGTGGCGCCGCGGTCGCGCGGGAACGACGCCGGTTGGCCACGAGGACTCCAATTTTTGGATTGGCCATCGATTATCCCTTCGATCGCGACTGGTCTCAAGCACGGTCGTACATACAGATCTGGAAACTCCGATGGTGGGGGTGACTCACAATTTGAAGACGCGTTCCAGGGGGCGCTGTGATCGAGTGCTCCTCTGTGCGACAGAGATAGAAAGAGACTTCTCTCTACAAGTCTCTCTACAAGTCTCTTTCTATCTAGATAGAAAGAGACTTCTCTCTACAAGTCTCTTTCTATCTCTGTCGCACAGAGGAGCACTCGATCACAGCGCCCCCTGGAACGCGTCTTCAAATAGTGAGTCACCCCCACCACTGAAATTTGCCGGAGTTGCAGGACCTGTATGTACGACCGTGGTCTCAAGCCACCGGCCAGGCGAGTATAAAAGAGCGTGCAAAACGGCGATCGAGGTCAGTCGGCTGAGCGGGCTCCACGAGGTACCTTCTCAGTTCGATTTGATCATAATCCTTTAGGCTAGGAGAACTCGGTGTCAGACACCGATTATCCTAGTTCTTTAGAGACGTTAGGTTATCCCGCGGAGGTAAGCTTGAAGCCTGGGAGATTCGATCGTGGCCCCATTGTCGAATTCTCTCCAGGTGGATACCGAGCCTTTCGTTGAGGGCCCTGTTAGGAGTGTAACGTAAGGGGTAGCGGATTGAGCGTGATATTCGTGCTCTTTCCCCGATCCTCCTCTGCGTGAAACTTCTGCACGGCAGATACGACTGACACCATAGTCGTACAGTACAATTGAGGAGCAGACTAAGTAATCGGGACCTAACCTAAAACATTTTTGGATCTTGCGAATTCGCGAGAGAAATCATAATAATTTGAACCGACAACAAGCGTCGTAGAAACTCATGCCGAGAAGCATAGCTCCGTCGGTAATTTAATATAAAATCATTCTCACGAATTACCGGCACTCGGTCGGTAAATTCGTCAATTTCCGTTTCTTTTCACGAGGATCGAGAGTATGAATTATAATTTGACTTGACGATTCAGTTACGGTAAAATTCGAGTTCCGCGACGACTAATTATTAATTGCGATTATAATAATTGTCTTTTGCCGATAACTCGAGATCATCTAAAAACATAAGCGTCGATAAAGAAGGATTCTGCATATTGTATTTTGAACTTTTCATGTGATATCTAATAAACGAATTATTGTATTACCAAATTGACAACATCTAACGATTATTCGCTCGCCCCGAATCCCTAACGTTCCCGAAGTAACCGAGAACTGGCTTCGGTGAAAAAGGTGACCGTTACATTATATTGGTGACAGCGTGCGCTGGGACGGTCGAATCAATTGAATCTCGATCGATCCGAGCACTCATTCCTTTTCCGTGTACCACTGTCTAGATTTTGAAAGACTTTTTTCAGCACAATTTATTCCATAGTGTAGTGATTTTCGGTTGAAATGAATGTAAGCGGTGAAAAGTAGGGAGCGTAAACATCGGCGAATGAAGTATCACGAATATTCGCCTGTAGTCGATCGCGATCCAGAGTCCTGACGGCATTTTGATTCCCCTCTCGAACACTTCTCTCTGGACAGTCAAATCGAACAGACGTGCTTGTCTCCTCACAATACATTCGATCAAGCGAAATATCTGAGAAGAAAGCTGGGCTCAAGAAATTCGCTTACAATCATTGGCCCGCCTCGACCGAATAATCTCTGACCGATCATGGATTGCCCGGAATCCTTCAACATCGTCTGCGGCCGAGTAAAACAAACTAAAGCTAAGTGATAATAGCGATTAATAAAATATATTGTACAGCCAATCTAAATGGCACAATGTGAGAATCGAGACGAACTCTAAACCGTCATTTGTTCGTTGACTTGTCGCAATCTATTTTTTAGAGAGGAGAAATCAAATTATGTATAATGTCCTAATTTATTAAATTCTTAATCGTCATTCAGTTAAAAGTAAAGTAGAATATTCGTGGTATTTTATGGCTAATGGGATCGCAAAAGAAAGATTATGTACACTATCGCTGCTATTAATTTTGTAAAAACATCACTGATCGTATTGTTAATTTTATTGTTCTACATCGTGCAAGGAAATGTACAGTTTAGTTCTAATATAATATTCAAGATTTATTTGACGCTTCAAATAAACTAGGGACTCGATAATCGTCTCGATATCTTTCACGATACAAATTCATTCGTTAATTTCATTTATTCTCGTCATAGCGTTTTTCGCCTACATTGGGCAACATTTAAATGATGAAATATTTGTGCATGTGAAATCTCAAGGATTAATGTGATAATATCAATATCTTACGATAGAGTATATACGCGAACGCGTATCTCGAAGGGGAAGAGAAAAAAAGTCGTGAGCCAAGAAGAGAGCGTCTAAGATGGTTCTCCCGGCGATGGACGAGGGTGGAGAGGCAGAGGGCACGAAGGAAATGCCGGAGAATGCAAACCGTGGATAAGCGAGAGATATTAGCCAAAGTAGGAACGGGTCGTTCAGCGTCTACTCTCTCTTGTCATCTCGTCTAAGAGTCCCGCGCGTAACAGGCAGCCTCGTAGTACCTTATACCCTCTCGACACTGGCGTAGCAACCGGGAGTACGCTATATGGGATATCAAGAGGGGAAGAGGATCTTCCTCGTCGCGGCTTTTCTCTCATCTCGCGTCTCTCCCCTCTCGAGATATTCCCAGTGGCGCGCAAGTAGCAGAAGCGAGAGAAAGGCTCGCGAGTAGAAGCGAGACGGCTGAGGGAAGAGAGAAAGGAGCGGAGGTTTCCTTTAGCCGACGTTCACACCGTCGCGGGTATCCGGGAGTATTCGGGGCTTCCCCTTATCTCGAGTCTGCAAGACTGCCTCCGGTAATACTTCGGCACGGAACCACCCTTATACGCTACTGACTAGAGAGAAACCCCCGTGAAATATCGCTAAACGGCTTGCCTCACCTAAACTCCTTCCATACTATAACTCCCGTCCTTTCTTAACGTTTCTCATCCTCTCTCTCGTCGAGTTCCATGCTACGTAGCACTAGGGGAGAGCGGGGCAAAACGGCATAGCGGGGCAAAATGGTATTCGCGCACAATGGGACCATGGGCAGAATGGTATTGGGGCAAAATGGGACGGCAAATAAATCTAAGTCGATGGGACTTTCTCTTGTCCCATTTTGCCCCAATTCTATCGCACGCGGGACTTTATTTGACCATTTCGGACCATTTCGCCCCGGTATGCCATTCTGCCCCGCTCTCCCCTATATACGTCTCGTATCTATATCGCGATCCCATACTACCTATACGTTCCGCGCTCTATCCGCCGTGACAACGATGCTGACTTTACGACTATCGGCTGTAGGGAGTTTGTAAGAGCGACGATGGGAAAAATCTTTTTACTCGATGAAAGGTAAATAGAAGGAGAAAAAAAAATGTCGAATCGCAGCGTTGATTCAACAATACGGCGAATAATAATGCGTACCTTGGGAGGAGGTTTTTCAGGTTGGATCAATAGCGATGATGCTCGAAACTCGTGCATCATTCGAATTCGTACATATCAAGAGGCGCGGCAGCGCCTCGACGACAAGTACTAAAAGAGAATTTGTTTAGCGTGACGCGCTGCCGCTCCACTTATACTCGAGAATGCCGGAAGTAAATTTTTGGTTCATGATATCTTGGCAATTGCATGTCGGAGAATATTTTTAATGAGACTTTTATCATATAAATCGATGCCAAGCTTTCCAATGCGCTGAGTAGCGATTGAATCGGTTAAGCCGTTGCTGAGATCTCGGCATCGTGACCGTCGAGGGGTCCGATTTATTATAAAAAGTGTCCTGTTACGCTGGCGTTACGCGCCGTACTGCGCATGCTCGAATCGCTTCGCTCGGCTCATCTGTCGTCTGCTACTGTCAGTCGACGATTACTTGACAGTAACATTTTTGTATTCGGTTGTCCGCGAACGTAAGCGTTCAATAATAATAAAAAGTTTGAAGCAAGCGATCAAAGAAAGCAAAATGAAGTTGAGAAAAAAAAGTTAAATTTCGAGAAACGTTCGTTAAACAACGAAATTAACGATAAACGAAATTTCGCGTGAAAATATTCGAGGGAATATCTGTGTTAATGACAAATGAAACGTAGCTTAGCAGTGAATTTTTTTGTAATTTGATAATGGTTAATTCGTAATCATTTGTGGCGAATTTGTACTGAACGAGCGAAACGCTACAAAGCGGGATGAACCTGAAAAATGTCGCTTTCCGCGATCTGTATATCTTAACCTCATTTAACCTTTCTTTTACGGTCCCTGCCGTAATGAAACCATAAATTGTGGTTTTATCATCGACACACTCTATTGGAAATTTTAGCCAAAAAGCAACAACTACCTCAAGAGTCATCCTTCACTCAATATTCTTTCATTTTCAAAAATAAGTGAAATAAAATCAAGAACTTTTTTTTCCAAAAAAGTAAAAAATTACGCCAAGTACTAAAAAAGAAGTGTATTCCAAACAAAAAATAGTCAAAAAGAAGGTCAATCAATATGAGCCAAGCGTTCGCGCGACAAATGTATTTTTATTTTTTCAATAAAAAATGTATATAAATAATTTAAAAAATATAAATGGATGGAATGGATGGATATAAATGGATATATTGGCGTCCCAGACTGACTTTTTCCGGGACGCCAATAATATTCCATTTATATTTTTTAAATTACTCATATACATTTTTTATTGAAGAAATAAAAATACATTTGTCGCGCGAACGCTTGGCTCATATCGATTTACCTTTTTTTTCACTATTTTTTGTTCGGAATACACTTCTTTTTTAGTACTTGGCGTAATTTTTTACTTTTTTGGAAAAGTTTTTGATTTTTCGCCGATAATCGACAAGTCATTCGAATCTGGAAAAATAGTTAAGTTGACCAGTGATCAATTGATAATTTTTTTCATTCATTAATTTGTCAATAACATTAAGCGCGCCTGATTCTTTTCCAAGATTTATCAGAAACGGAATCAGAAAAAAAGTCGTTTCACTAGTCTCGTGCAGAACAATTGTATCGAACTGTAAGGGTGAAAGGTGCGACTTATCACCAAGTGCAAAGTTCGCGACGAGATGTCCACACGGAACAAGAGTCCACTTCCTGCCGGCTGAGCTGCTCTCTTTCTGACTATGCGACAATTACGCTAAATTCACGCAACAAGCGCCTCGAGAATCTCCAAATTTCCGCCCCTGCTGCTACACTGTTTTCGAATTACCCCGAGTACACGCGAACCCTCGATAAAAAGCAAAGTGCCAATGAGGCTCGAGAACTGAAAGTAAATATCTCGTTCCGTAGTGAATGAAACGAGTAGCGAAAACGAGGCTACGACTCCACAGTGTGTTTGTGAATTTGGCTGCTAGTTGACTCGAATTACGCTCGAGGCGCCTCTCTAAATTTCGATAGAGACAGCGAAGAAAGGCCAAGGCGTAGTCCTAGATTATGAGAGAATACTATGACTATAGTACTATTGTAGCGAGAGTGTACGAGTCTCGGGTAAATGTATTATACGCGTATATATGTACATCCATACACACACGCGGAGAAAGAGCCGTCGTCGACGCCAACGACGAAACGAACGAGCTCGCGCTTCATTATACGCGACGCTCGCACGCTTCGTTTGTCACCGGAAGTCGCGCTTTGGCGGGCTCCCCACGGGGATGGTGGGTCAGGGGGAGAGAAAAGGAGAAGTGTACGGAGAGGGTGACGGCGTCGTCCTACGGAGGTGCGAGACGACGACGCCCGGCGCACAGAGAACAGGTTTGGGCTACGAGCGAAGAGAGAGCTCAGGCAACCTCGGCTTGAATTAATACAATCACCCCGCTCGCTCGCTCGAGAAACTCCTCGGGGGTACGGCGGCGCGCAGACTTCTCGACACTCGTCTCGCTGCCAGAAAGGGGTGGTCGCCTCCAATCCAAGATAACTCATACCCGCACCCAATTCTCCTCGAACGCTTCCTATATATACTCTGTCTCCTTATCCCCATCCTCGCGCACTCGCGTTCGCTTGTCATCGAAATTATACGCTACCGACGTATATAGTATATGCGAGATATATATATATATATATCTCGAGAGAGAGAGAGAAAGAGAGAGAGAGAGACGATATATATATATATATATATATACACTACTAACTATACCCCAAATAATATATATAAACTATACTATATAAATATGTAAACTATAAAATAAATATAAACTAACTATACCCTACACATATATATATATATATATACGTATATAGTATATGCGATATATATATATATATATCTCGAGAGAGAGAGAGAGAGAGAGACGAAATTTCCCGAGAGCCCGTTTGCCCTTCGTGTCTATCCTCGGGTGACGATATACTTCGCATTCGGGTTTTACGAACTTCGCGAATTACAGTCACATAGTTATTGGGCATGATTACGATATCCCCGGCCCCTCAATCTGGCCGGTTAGATTTCATATTTGGGCCAAAATAAACACTTTTTCAAGAATACATTTTTTTCCTAGGTGGCTTAGTTTTGGACATATTGCAACGGAAAGTGAGATTCTTTAGAAAAACGATGTGTATCATCCTTTATCGTCATTATGACTAATATATAATTATATAGGGGAGGGCGGGGCAAAACGGGCTAGCTAAAGAATACAGGATGTTACATCGAGGCTGATTGCATATATACATTGATATCCATTAAAAAAATGTATTCGTACCAATTTTACGAAGTTTTCGAAGAAAAAAGTCGTTCGGGGCAAAACGGGCTACCCTTATGTACAAAAATTCCGAAAATTTGAAAAGATTCGACAATAAGTCCATGCGTATTCGGAAAAATTGGCTTATCGATAATAAAATGTGAACGAGAGTTAAATCATCGGAAAAATTTGTTGAAATATTTTTTGCTTCCTCGAGAACTTTTGTTTTTGTGAAAAAATTTGTTTTTGAGATATCCATGTAAACGGGTTCAGAATGTGCCAAAACGTCGAAAAATCACATTTAGGGAAAATGTCCGTCCGCGTCCTTTCCTTGCTTTCACGAAATTTGGAAAAAATCTACCACGTACTTTGAAAAAGTCAATTTTGCTATGATCGGTTAATAACATTTTGCAATGAATATTATGGAAAATCGGTAATTTCATCGCCTCAAAAGTTGTTGTTTTTGTCAGATTTTTAGTCAACTGAAAAGTTTTTGCAATTTCTTTTCATTTCTCTGAAACTCATGCGAAGTCAGAATGTTGGCGCGATAACTACGTTAAGAACGACCCCGATTAGACATGAAACCCCATTTTGCCGCAGAACTGCATCATACTTGCCTATTCTGATTTGTTCCAGTGCTCATTGCCGGTCACTCGAAAAATATGAAATTTAAAAAAATTGTAGGGCAGCCCATTTTACCCCGCAGATGTGTCGAATTACCCTAGCCCGTTTTGCCCCGGTCTCCCCTACATATAATATAAATGTCAATAAAAAAAAAACAATGAACAACAACAGCTAACGCTAACAACAATAATAAGTACAATTGACCGAAAAAATACAATCGACAAAAAACAAAAGGAGTAAATATTCGTCTGCGTGAGCTCGCGGCGTCCGCCGCTCACGCCTGTCGGCACTAACACCTCGATGTGTGTGTGGAAATGGTGTTTTTTGGTCATTTGTCATAGGTAAAGTCGTATTTGTAAGATCTTTTGATTCGGCAAATTGCATTTTCGGTCAATTGATCTTTCGGTCAGTTGCACTTTCGGTCAATTGTCTTTTTGGTCAATTGTACTCTTTCGGTCAATTTTTTCTAGAAAAACGTTTTCTTCTGGTCAATATATACATAATTCACGGCCAAATCAAGGATCCAAGCAAATGCATTTTTTTCTTATTGGAAGCATCGTAACTCCGAAACTAAGGCCCAAATAGAAAAAAAGTCCTCCTACTTTTTGCTTTCTTTTGGTCAATATGTGAATAATCAACGGTCAAATTGAGGGGCCGGAGATATCGTAATCTCCCCAGTTATTGCATAGTTTCGGTATTTTGTCGTGATCGTTAATTGGGTCGAGGAAAAAATTTATTCGAGCGTGAGGAAAAAAAAAGGAGGGACTCAGAATTCTCTTTCGAAAAATCAGCGTAACATTGTTCCGACTTTCGGCCATTTTTTGAGATTTAAACATTTTTTTGTAAACCGAGAAAAGAACCGATCGATCGATCGAGAAAATTGGTCCTAGCATTTGGTTCTTTCTAGGCATACGCAATTGGTCGTGCTGATTATCCGTTGAATTGACTATTATTTCTATAATGTAATTAACACGTTCGATACAATCGATTTTTCTCCGTGTAGTATTTTACGTTATAGAAATTCAACGATGAATTCAGATTCTTTTTGGCTTTATTATCAACCGGATAATTCTGAAGAAAAAACGACCAGTTCGAAGGTTCGAGGAATTGACGAAAAATCCATAACAGCATCGTCCGGCGAGCGGGTCGACAAGGTGCACGTGGACTTTTTCGATAAAGGTGAAAAATGCTCGGTTGTGACAGTGGATATATTTCTCGGAGACGGGGTTGCGTGCCGAGGAAACGATTCCGTGGTAGAGGGCACGCCATTCGCTTTATAGGGCTCCTTATCGGCACGGTGCCGGTCCACGAGGCACAACGATCCGTATGTTTCTCAGTCGATGAGGACCGTACGAGCGTATCCCACAAACGCGACGTCGCGCCATCCTCCGGATGCCAAAGTCGCAACAATTTCTTATCGTGTCGTACAAAGGCAAAAGGAAAATCGCGTTTCCCCCGAAAACTTTGAAAAAAAAAGCATAAAACATGTTGCGAATTTGAGGAATCTTTTTTGAGGCGCATCAAATTCGCATGGTACATATGGTCGTCCTTCGAACGGTAGTGGTCGTCTCCTTCCATTCTGGAAAGCCCCGGTCGTTCGTACCCCCGCCTCCGCTACGACTAAACCTGATTGGATGCAGAGTTATCTCTCGCTGCGTTACTTCCGGATGATTGGTCGCTGCGGTCGTCATGACTACCTAACTCTGCCACCCACGTGCTCCTGCTCTGCCTGCCGTGGCCGCGGAGACTCCGCAGCGATCCGGTGGCTCGTTCGACGTAGCGGCGGCACCGCCGGCTACAGAAGCTCGTAGTTCCGTCTCCGTCCGACCCTCGCGAAATTCTCTCGCTCCTCGCCTTGTGGCTGTTCAGCAACCGGCTATACCTACCGGTAACACTGCATGCCTCGCGATAACACGTACCGCACGCGCACGCATAAACACCGACGGCTTCGCGACCACGAGCCACATTACACCCTCCTCGTCCCCCTTCGGCCGACCTCACCCCGTGCGTTTCTCATCCCCTTCCGGCGTACGAACGGGTGGACAGAGAACCACCGACGGCGCTTCTGTATCCGTTATGCATGAGCGAACCGCGAGATCCCCAACGTCAACGTATCCACGAGCGTGAAGGCCTCGCGCTCCGACATACCCTCCTCCGTCGCGCTCGGCGAATTTCTCGCGATCCGTTATCGTTTATGATTCATCCTCGTCCTATCTGCTTCCTTCCACGAACGTTCCCGATCCGCATTTCCGGCTCCGGGATAAGCGACGATAAGAAATTCATTCGCGGATCCGGCGCCTCGTCTCGGCGAACTTTCGACGTTTCGCCCAATGATTCCTCATCGAGGACGGATTTTCGCGACGGCAATCGAAGAATCGATGATGATGAGAAAATATTTTTCGGTATTTGCGCAATTGGCTCGAGAAGAGCTTTATCTTTCGGAGATTATTGATACCGGGTTTTACTGATAAATGATCGTGGTACGTATTTCGACGAAGTTTTTTTTTGCCGGTGAATCCCGTTTGTGATAAGGATTGAGCGAATCTTCGAGTGTAACGGAACTAGAAGTTTCGACTCACTCCAGTGAATGCTCTTATGATTTAATTTTTTGTTTGTGGCTTCCGCGGGAAGCTTTTTTCGTGAATTTTCTCTTCAGACTTTCATGTCAACGTTGCTCAGAATATTCCAATGGATAAAAAAAAAACATCTAGAAAAAATGTGTGAATTTATATGCGCTCATTATTCGAGCTCGCAACTTGAGAACGTGTTGAGATATCAAGCTGATAGTTGCACCACATGTGTAGGGCTCACTGTCGCTTCTTCGGGCTTGATTGAAAAAAAATTCTACGCCATTCTCACTCGAAAAAGAGTCTGGATACACTCTAGCTGCCACTTTTGTTCAAATACCGGGCTGAAATTTGGTACAAACGAACGATAACGATTATACGAAGGTACAGAATGGAATTTCCAAAAAAATCATTGCAGTCGTTCATATTTTGGGTGATTTTGAATTTTTTCGAAAATGTCCAAACGCGCTCTAATTCTTGAATTTTTCGTGATACCGGGGAAATTGCGCGAGCGAGTTTAGGGCTGTGAACAGCCCCAAACGTACCGCGTACGACGTACTGACGGAGCTAAAAGTGATGCCCGACAAGAAATTTGTTCCGGCTGCCACAAGGTAAGTGGCCCAGATACTGACCCCTTAAGAGCGGCGGTGTCGGATTTCTGCGATTAATTGACGCGTTATACAGCCAATCCAAATACTAAAAGCTTTAACACGTGCATTAAAGTCTTCCGAATAAGTTTCGCCCTTAAAAAAGTAAAACCGTTAAGATTTATGAATAAAATCATTGTTTTAATGACTCGTGTCGACTGCCGGGGTTCCTGACACTGTAGAAACACCCGTGCCGTAGTTTCTGACCCCTAGGTGTACCCGGTTTATGACCCTCATGCCGGAGTTTGTGACCCCTGGGTGTACCCGGTTTATGACCCTCATGCCGCGGTTTGTCACACTCGCGCGTACCCACTTTCCGATTGCAATATCAGGGATACATTAAGTCTAAACAATCAAAATGTTCAATTAGTGCACACTACTTTATTATTTTATAATATAAAAATAATAGAAAATATATTTACAATATAAAAACAATAAATAAGAAATATCAGTGGCGTTATCGAGTAAGGAAATATTCCACATATTAGATTCCCACGAACCTTAATAGTCTCATTATTCTAATTTTTTAAATGTTTTTTTAGTGCATGGAAAATAATATTGTTTGCTTTAATTTTTTATTCCACGCCAATTAAAACGTTAAAAAAAAATTAGCGAAGCAAATTCTTCGACGCAACAGGTCAGGAATCGAGAGTCAACAACTACAACATAACCTGAATTATGTGTCGCAGTTGTTGACCCCGCGATTTAAACAAATAATTACACGAAAGTTAAATTATTTCTTATGTGAGTGATAGTATGGTTCTTGCTGAATATGTTGATACTATTTTTATGTCATTTTATACTTATATGATAAAGCAAATTCGGAAATCGTCCCTCAGTGCAGCTACTCACTACCGCCTACGACGGTCACTTCGAAGCCACTGACACGGGTGTCGCCTTATTCAGTAATCAGTTTCTATTCGGAAAGTTTAATTTAAAAAAGGGTATTTTCGCGATAATTTAAAATAAAAAACGCTCTTTAATTAGCCGGTAGTTAGATTATGATTTGACAAAACCTTCACTTACGGTAGTCAAAAGTGTGCCGTCGGGGTCACGATCTGGGACAGGGTCAGCATCTGGGCCACTTACCTTATGATTAGTCAGGACCACATCAGAAAGAAGTCCGGCGACGCTGATCCGGCTCGCCGGATTTCTTCCTGATATGTACCGGTTCAGGTACTAATATGGCAGGCTACATTAGGTTGTCAGGATATCTACTGGATCTGGGCCATTTCCGGCGTTAGTAAAGTACGCCGGATCTATTTTCACGCATATTGCCGGATCCGGCCCTGACACAAAATTCGACCGATTTGCCGGATCGCTGCAACTTGTATTATTCCAATTCAGGGCCAAGTCAGGATAGGATCAGGCATTTATAAAAGTGATAGAAATTCATTAGAACGATTTTTATTCGCTATTTTGCACAGACTAAAGCCATATTTTTCCAACTTCCTAATGCAGAAGGGGAATAACAAAAAAGATTCTTCTGTTTCGTTTCTTGTACGGAGCATCACAAGCTTCACTTCGATCGATGACAATGATCGCGTTTTTAAGCTCAGTGTTTTTTTAACTCGCCACATTTTGAAAGTTGAACAAATATATTATTAACTGCAGCTAATGAAAGGCTTAAATATTTGGTTGCTTCAACGATGAGTCAATTCCGAAAGAAAACTTCTTTATTTACCACAACCAAATAAGTTTGCTCAAAAGTGAGGTCATCGACAATCTGACGAGCATCTTTAGCCACAAATTGATCAAATAAATTATTAATGTCAATTCAACATTTATTCTGTTGACCTAAACGTCCGTGTAGTTGGGAGAAAGTTCATCACATTCTGCGAATTACTAAGTTCAGCGAATCACATGTAGCGGCTCGAAGCCACCGCTAGGTGGCTTCGAGGATGAAGTGTTTCTCCCGCAAGCGGTCCGGTACCTAGCAAGTTACTATATAAAAGTCACCCTTTTGATTACGATACAAGTTAAGGTCGCTGCGGGGTCTGGGCCTGCGGGGTGAGGCCGCGGGGTGTTTAGACTTTAAAGCGATTATCATTTGAACTATGTATAGGTTTCTTATGTACGTGGTAGCATTTTCTTAGCTGTTAGAACGTAAATACGACGAATCGTTGCGAATTCTCCGTAAGAGTAGTGCAATGAGTTGCAAAATTTACGATTTCTTTTCTGATTAACGATGCCGTACATCGTTCTGAAATGTAACCAGGCTATTTGCAAGGGGATAATATACATTAGCAAAAATTTTCATGGCCGTGGTAGCATTTTGACTTAACCCCACAACAACCTTGATGGATGAAAGGTAGGATGGTTAGGTAGGATAGGTAGGCAGGGTAAGTAGAATAGGTTGAAAATTAAGGGGTTAATGAATAGTTTCTCAAACCCTGTCCAGTAGTTGAGTGCACAAAGTATTTCTTTTCCCACAATCCAAAATCCGGCTTATTGTGCAAGTGGATCCAGCCTTGACTTGATCCATATTTGTGCTGATCCGGTACATATCCGGCCCAGACAAAATATTCATCAGGTCCGCATCAGGCGCTTTAACAGGGCCGGATCTGCGTGGGTGTTACACCATGTATCAGGGCCATACCGATGGTCCATATCCGGGCCGAATTTGTTGTCCGGCATGCCAAGTATGGCCCGGTTTCTGGCCCGATAGGAATTCTGCTCGGGTGAGCCTGCCTTCCCACAAACCAATTTGTCCAGACTGTGATAGAAGAACGACAAAATGTAATACGCCAATGTGATTGCCACTCTTTGACCGGCTATCTTTATAAACAATCGGAAAAACTTGTAAAGCATCAAGCTCGATTCGCGAAGTTTCCGAGTCGTGACATTCGACAAGTTCAACGTGTCTCTTCCTTCGCGCGTTCTCTCCTGTTTCAACGATTCGCTATCGCGGCCCGAAAGTCCAAGAATTTTCCGACTTCCCACTCGAGCATGCGTCGGGGCCCATCCGCGGCTACTCGTGCGTACCCGTGGCCGTTCATAACGGTCCTTAACCCCTCCGGGTCTCGGCCAAGCGATGCCATGTGCACCCCCCTGATGGATCTCGAGACGTCGTAGTGGGAAGAAAATGCGAAGCGAGCGGCAGATCCGACGCGAGTGGGGGAGAGTTTCGGTGAGCCATTTTCCACCCGACCGATCGACGCCTACTCGACTTCCGGGTCGACTTCCTTCTCGACTTTTGGAGCGCTCGCGTGGCGCACTACCGCGCGTGAAAGCCTCGAATTAATCGAGCGTCCTACGGAGGCATCTCTGACATAGTTGTTTTATGCTAAATAGAACAACGTCGACGAGCCCGAGAGAGGTTGACGCTCGAACGAGACAAACGAGCGCAACGGGGGCAATCGTGCGCCGTATATAAACGCGTCTGTAGGTATAACGCATTGGGCAAGGTTTGTATCTCGCACCGTGCGCGTTCACAAATCGCCTCGAATTGAGCGTGCAAAATGACGAGACGTTATCCCCCGGATTATGAATCTCTCGGTGGTACACGAAAGCCCGTCGAACGGTCACGGCGCGCTATTATATCGCGTTTTCTCTTTCTCTCATGGCTCTCGGTACAAAGCTCCCGAGTGGGCGTGACCGTGCCAGACTCGTTCGGCGTTCCCGACGTCGAGGCACCCGGACTATCCGGAGACCTTTATTTATTATTTTTTTTTTTTTTTTCCCCTTTTTTCTTCATCGCGCCCCCTTTTCCAACTCGCGTGGCTCTCGCTCGTGCACCCCTCGTTTGCCCTTGTGAGGAATGGAGACGTCACTTTTGTCGCCGAATTCGTCGCGGACCGCTGACAAAATTCGTCTCGAGTGGCGTGGCAATCCGGGACTGCTACCGAGACGCGCATTATTATTGTAACGCGCCGAAGAGAATATACACCGAGAACTCGAGGTTACCATCAAGAGGAGTAATCCACCGCGCGTATATATTCCCGGCGCGAATCGCGTCAACGATGTGAAATATCGTTCGGCTGTTGTACAGTGATTCGAGAGAGCCATTGAGATGCACGAGGAACAGTCATTCTTGAGGGTGGATTCGCGAGTTGATCGTAAACCGCGCGATAATTAATTAACAGAGAGAAATTACGAAAAACTTTGTCTTGATTTTTTTTTGTAACAAAAAATGCATTAATATGGACCAAGCGATAGTCGGACAGATGTAGGGGAGAGCGGGGCAAAATGGCACACCGGGGCAAAATGGTACGAAATGGTCAAATAAAGTCCCCCGTATGATAGAATCGGGGCAAAATGGGACGAGAGAAAGTCCCATCGAAGTAGATTTCTTTGCTGTCCCATTTTGCCCCAATAGCATTCTGCCCTGGTCCCATTGTGCGCGAATACCATTTTGCCCCGCTATGCCGTTTTGCCCCGCTCACCCCTACCGGTTGTGGCCATTTTCAGAAAAAATATCTATCGAATTGTTGTATTGGCCTGCGTTTCGATATTGGATGGATTCATGCAAATGCGCAGATCAATTGGCCCGCCATCATTTTAATTTCGGCCATCATTTCTACGCTGATCATTTCCATTTTCTACGCTGCTCGTCCGCGAACAGCGTGGACGAAGTCCCTGGCTGTGGGAAAGCATCGAGCCGATTCGATTAATCGTTCGGAACATTGCGATCCATCACTCGGCGATCAGCAGCACACACGCGGTGAGCATTTGCCGCGATACAAGCGAGAGAGAACGTGACGGAAACTTGTTTGTCCCGAAGCCGCGGCTGCTTCTCGCAGAGGCGCTTTCGGAATAGACGTGTATCACGACGACACGCTCCCGTTGTCGTTTCCACGAAAGTGTGCGGTTTCGTTTGGCGCGTGACTGATCGC
Source organism: Ischnus inquisitorius (assembly GCA_963924025.1). Lineage (NCBI taxonomy): Eukaryota > Metazoa > Arthropoda > Insecta > Hymenoptera > Ichneumonidae > Ischnus > Ischnus inquisitorius. The sequence continues at coordinate 3,035,619 of OZ001253.1, forward strand.
CCAAAATCGCTTTACTTTTCTCGATTTCGCGACGGTGACACAGTTTCCGTGCTAACGTGTCATTCGGACACAATACTTGTCCGATTTTCTCCTCGGTATCGAACAATTAATCACCGATCAAACGCTAACCCTTTAACTGACTGTAGAAAGATATTACCCTCTAGATGGCAATTGTTGGCTGTTTACAACAGAAATCGGATCCTCTTTCCATGATCTTGCGGTGGAAAATGGAGTAAAAAAAGTTAAGATCATTAAATTGATCTTGGTTAATAAATAGCCATTTTCTTGAGAATTTTGAAATTTTTTATAATAATTGTTGTTGATAATAATAAGGATAATACGATAATAATAACAATTATTAATACATAATATATAATTATATCATATTAATATGATAATCAATATGTTACAATATCAATATAAAGCAAATGTAGATTACATTTTTTTCAGTGTTAGTAATTCGTTATATTCACTCCGTTACTTTCAGCATCGAACTCTAAGACTTCCAAGTTCTATTTATTATAATCAACATTCATGAATATTATTATTGATGATTACTAAAAGTATCAATGATAATGATTAATATAATCAAATGAGGTTACATTTAAACAAAAACAAGTGCAAATGATTGTGAATGTTGATTCGGTATTGAGTAGAGGAGAGCGGGGCAAAACGGCATACCGGGGCAAAATGGTATTCACGCACAATGGGACCAGGGCAGAGTGGTATTGGGGCAAAATGGGACAGAAAAAAAATCTACTTTGATGGGACTTTCTCTTGTCCCATTTTTCCCTAATTCTATCATACGGGGGACTTTATTTGACCATTTCGTACCATTTTCCCCCGGTGTGCCATTTTGCCCCGCTCTCCCCTAGTTGAGAGCTATTAAATACTTTCGCGCGTAGATATAATCATAGAGATATAAACAACATTTCCTTCGATAATATTCATTTATCAGTTTGTTGAGTTTTTTATCGTTGAAAATCGAACCATACGTGCGGTTAAATCTTGATAAAAATTCAACAAGTTCGAGTGAAGAAAATAAATAATATTAGTTCGAAGCTGAGAATTTAATTACAGTTATTTTGCGAATTTTTCGTATAGAACAATTCATACAAATATGGAACTGATTTTTTTTCCTTTTTATATTTCACTTGTAATGCTTCTCATCTCCAAGATCGAGCCACAAACTACTCGGATACTTTTTTCATTGCGACCAAATGAAGAATATTAAAAGAAACATTAACAATATCAATTTCATCGTCGGTCGAATAACAATCGGATCGAATCGACAATGATATTTTTTTATTTTCCTGCAGACGAATTCGTACAAACGTGGCCCACTTTTTTCATTTTGGCACTTCATTCATTGGACTGTTTTTCATATTCACGAGATCGAAAGACAAACCACCCAGAAGCGAGAGTAACACTAGACATCTTCCGCCCTCCCTCGCCCTGCTTCTCCGACCTCTTCGGGCTTTCGCGTCCAACACGTACGTCGTTACACCCTTGCAAGCGACTCCTGACTCGTCGAGTATAGGATGACCGAACGACGAGCGTTTGCGCGTGATATCTTATACCCTTTGGTGGACAGACGACGGGCGCTGGGAAATGGACCACCCTGAAGCTGGTAAAGGAATCTTCGATATCGCTCAAATTCGTCGATGAGACCTTTTTTTTTTTTTTTTTTTTTTTTTTTTTTTTTTTTTTTTTTTTTTTTTTCAATCGTGTCGAAGAAATTACGGCCTATGATACAGGTGCGCATGTTCGTTCCTCGGATATTCCTGAGAACTTTTTCGTTGCCCTCGGTCCTTTCGATCCCGCGCGGGATTTATCGGGGACGGAAGAACTCGTGGTTCGACTTCGCAGTGAAGTGCAAAGCTCGTGACGCACTCGGCCGCAATACACACAAGTCGCCTTTTGTCGCAAAGCGTTGCTGTTACAAAACGTTTTTCTCCTTTTTGTTGGCTCCAACCCATTGCGACAACTTTTCGTCGTTCCATCCCGATGTGTTTGTGAATCTCGAGAGGAAACGAAGGATCTTCGTGGATCTCCCCGCGTGCAACGAGAACTTTCGGCCGTGGTACTTATAGTCACGGTGTTGCGGGGATCCCTTTCGAGCACTCGAGGAAAAAAGGGGATGGGCGAGAAGCGAAGAGTATGAATGCGATGAAAGAGCCATAGAGTCGAATGGAATCGTGTCGCTGCAACGCGTGGGATATTGCGGGGGATTAAATCGTGTTGCGAGACCGAGGGGTATTTAATCCGTCCTTGAATATCGCTCGGCTTTTCGAAGAAAAAAAAACATATAATGAAAATAATAATACAAAATAGCCAACTCTTATGGCACTGGGAGTTTTGCCAGACGTGAGTGTCCTCGATGGAATCTGGAGTATGGGATTATGGTCTTGTCACGAATCAATTCCGAGCTCTGTCGTCGAGTGTCGAGGACTCAAACCGCGAAGATGCGGCCAATCTCATTGACGAAAAAAAGGATGGGAATTAGGGGAGAATGGGGTAATGGCGGTCACTAACGAATATTCTTTAAAGGGGGATTGTCTTTTTTTTTCGCCAAATTTACCGCTCATTGGGCATTTTTTTGTGAAGAAACAATACAACGGATTGATATGAAACTTGGCATGTGGTTTTATTCGTCAGTTAACTATTCACAAAAAAAAAATCAAACGATTTATTCAAAAAATCCGCCTCCCACACCCCCGACGCGCGATGGTCCTTTGTTGATGCTGTGCACGATCGGAGCCTTCGTATTCATCCTGCAACAAAAACCCAAAAGCATTTTACTTTAGACACATTGAGCTATCGTTTGACGAAGGAAAAAAAAATACAAAAAAAAATTGACGCTCCGGTGACGTTTTGAACTTGAAGTATCGATTTGTCGAAAAAAATTGATCGATTTTTTTGTTATGAATAAAAAATTAAACGTATTGCTTTCTTGTTTCGTCAAACGATAGAAAGATGTCGGCTGAGCATTCTGTTCAAATTTGAAGGCAATCTCTACGTGAAAAATGTTTATCAAATGAAATGTTGATATTCGCCACATGCGTCATGGAGCATTTATTGGAATTACAAGGATACGAATTGGAAAACCAACGAAATAAGGGCTTTTCGTCTCAATTATAAAAATCGTTGCTTTGACCGCCATTACCCAACTTTTCGGGTAATCACGCTCACCTCGTCGGTAATTGCAGTCAGGTTTTTGGGCAAACGAGGGTCGTTCGGGGTAATGCCAGCCGGTCGACACCCGTCACTGTTCACCGAGCTGTTTTTTTTTATAGACAATGAAAAGAATCCCAAATCGCAAAAAGAAGAGATTGGCGAGGATAAAATAGACAAACTCAGTGTTTTTATATTAGGCGTAACAAAATTAACATTTACGTCCTCTAATTAACGTTAACATCCTCATTTTCGATTCGACCGCAACTAACGTAGCGTAAATGGTTGAAATAATTCTACATGCGAAAGTAAACGAGTGGCTAAATCAAATGAATTATGTTGAATGATATTTCCGGAACATTCTGTGCACATTGACGAGAAAATCTCCGAATTTTTTTATCTTCCACACGAGCTCAACGTCCGCTACGAGGAAGCGAAAAAAGATGATAATTTATTGTTTCAACATGATCGCTCATCGAACGATCTTCGATTCTCTTCACAGCGAAGATCCTCAAATTTCCCTATTCATTTTTTCCACGCTGTACCATCTGGCGTCGATGCTCATGGACATCGCCGCACGGTGGCTCGGGCTTTCATTGTGCATTCGTCGTTCGCTCGCTTCATAGTTTGCATTTCGTCGGTGCATCGAGGCCGGTGTGAGATTCGTCGATGAACGTAGAAGAGAGATGGGAGCGAGGTCCAGAGACCACGGAGGAACACGATGATTAGTGTTCGCACACTTGACCTGGCCGACCCGCCCCATCGTCCGGGGAATAAACGCTATTATATCGATACCGTGCTCGAGCATGTACATAACAGTGCTCCACCCGGGAAAGACCGTAACGCTCTCCTGCTCTGGCTTTCTCTTCGTCGCTCGCCGTGCATGGGTGACTGTGTGTGTGTGCGTGTGTCGACGACACCCCACATTATTCGTACTGCCTTGGGGCATGTGCCGTTGTCGTCTCTCGTCACCGGTGCTTACCCTCCGTCGCTTGCGCTCCTTTTCGGCTTTATTACGGTTTTTAGGCGAAGCGGTTTCGCTCGCACACTGCCGCTGACCGTATGCGAGCAGCGCACTCGCCGTCCTTCTCTCGGTCTTTCTCTGCCTGCTTCTCTCGTTTGTAATCCGCTGAAATTTTGTCACCTCTCGTTTCTTCCCCGGTGATTAATACAGCGCCAGACGAGTGTCCGGCAGTTAACACGCGTCACACATTTATTATGCGCCTGTGCTCCCAGGAGTGTCCGGGAACATAATAACGACGGAGATTTACACGCATGAAATGCCGTTACACGACCAAAGCCCGCGCGCGGGGGGCGATGAATTTATTGACTGGTCACTACTGGGGTCGAGGTCTTCGGCTACTGGGTCCGGGGGATTCTACGTGGCGATGCAGGGGTCGTTTTTTTGCTAAGTAGATGAAATCGGATTGTGCTCGATTTTTCTTTCGATATTTCAAATGAATTTTTGGTTTTTTGGTTATGCTCTGCTGTGCGGAATTCCGAAGCAACGAAAATGAAGAAATCGCGCCTAAAGTTCATTGAGAGCGGATGGCTGAGTCGAGAATTGTATGTAACTCAAAGGAAAGTATAACAAAATCGAGTTTAATAAACGAAAACCGAACTAGCAAGCCAGGTTTCAATTAGTAAACCCGAGTACTAATTTATTCAGGACGGAATTTGGTCCGTGTCAGGCTGGCCCGGTCAGCCTGATCTGCCCCATGATCCGGCAAAAAATCAGGGCCAGATGTGGCATGTAACGGCATTTCGAATTTGGCCCTGATCAGGCTACTCGATCCGTGCCGGATTTCTTCCCCGACGCAGCCCTGATCATAGCTCATCGCTAGCCCGAGCAGAAATTACCGTCGGGCTGATGTCAGGTCCGTATCAGGCACGGCCTGACTCCTCATCAGGTCCTGATAAAGCATCTTTATCAGGCCCTGATCAGATATGTAACGCCATGGCCCTACAAGGTCCACATCAGGCTGCCTGATCGGGGCCTAATCAAAGTGCCCGATTGCCTCCTGAGAAAAATATAATAAATACTTTGTTTATTAGCGTTATTTTACCGGGCTTGTAAACCTTTTATATTGGTTCTTCGGATTAAATTAACCAATTACTACGATGAAAATCAAGGAAAATTTGATTTTTATTTCACTCATGGTTGGACTCGAACCAGCGACCTTGCCAATGGGGAACTGCGTTGGTGGCGCCTTCACCACCTCGGCTATCCTTGACTTGGGAAACGTAATGTCAAATGATTAGGCTCGCATCAGGCTTGCCTCATCGAAAGTGAGGATTGTTTAGTCAGGTTTCACGACCTGCACCTTATCGGGCCCTGATCAGGTTGGCATCAGGCTCGGCTCATCTAAAGTGAGGATTGTTTAGTCAGGCTTCACGACCTCCACCTCATCAGGCCCCCACACGGTCTACAACAGGCTTGCCTGATCAGGCACGCCCTGTCCATACCTTAACGGGGCCTGATCAGGTATCAGGCAGCCTGATCCCAGTTTCTGCTCGGGAGGTTCGACAATAAAATAGATAAAATATTGTCTTGTCTCCACTCAAGCACTCATTTCTTATTGTTTTCTTCCGTAGTTGATCATACTCGACAAACACAAACTATTTTCTCTCGGAAAAAGCGACATCGATAATTCGACGAGTGAGACTTGAACCCGGGTCGCCTGGATAGTAATCAGCATCCATACCCGCTCTTCAGAACTTAGAAATAATACCCAATAACTTGTCTATATAAGAGTCGGAAGTGAGAGTACGAATCATAATTGAACGACTTGGTGTACAATACATTATAAAAGCCACTGGAAATTTTCGAACGTGTAATGTTCGAACTTAACATTTTTTACCACCATAAGGCAGTACATACTTTTGTTGTTGTTAAGAGTAAAAAGTTTTCAAGCGTCGAAGAATTAATCAATGGATTGTTTCCGAGCACTATTGAAGATTATCTGAAAAATGGTTTCTTTTTAATGAGTAAACAATCAGTTAAAAATTATGATTTAATTATTATTATGCCCGGACAACCCTCCGTATGGACTTAACGTTATTTCACTCTTATTTTTTTACTCTTATTCTCAACTGAAAGTTTCATTCGACCAAAATTCTAGTATTCCGTGATATGGTAATCTCTTTTTTAATCAATTGTTTGACTTCTACGAAGCGAATTTTTTTTTTTCGTGACTTCAAAAAATAAACGCAAACTTACGATCTTCAGAACAGTTTTTCTAGCAAGATTCCACATTGCAATCAAAAAAATTCTGGGTGATTGCACGTAAACTTAAAAATCAATCACTTTTTCCGTAATATGGAAAAAAAAACCTACACGCTTGCCCGTTTTCTATTATTATTGGGCAGTTGTTGATATTTTTTGATAATTTGTTGATCATTTTTTTTTTTCATTATTATTGTACAAAATCAATCTACTTGACATCTTTAATAAGGCTAATTTTTTTTTATCCACGCGATAAAAATGGAAACATAACTATTTATATCAATAATTATAAAAAATATTAGTTACTGCTCATTAAGCAATTATTTAGAAATTGTATACGAGACTCTTGTGGAGTATCCTATCTGGAAGGCCTTTTTCTTACATAATTTGGCTATGTTATTAATTACGTCCGTCTACCCTGATCGGGGAAGCCTTAGACTTATTTGATATGGCCCTGATCGCAATGTTGTCTGATCAGCCTGATCATACAAGTAGTGTTATGCCTTTTTATGACCCGATATGGCTCTGATGTTGGTTATATCAGGCTAGTAAGACAAGGCGACTCTTCGTGATATGAAACGTGGCTCTGATCTGGGCGCTATCTGGGTAGCCTGATCCGTCATGCCTGACTAATACCTGATGCTGACTAGACATCAGGCAGCCCGATTCAATTTTTGCTCGGCAAGCTCTGTTTTGCAAAATAAGGAAGGCAGGGGAGAGCGGGGCAAAACGGCATACCGGGGCAAAATGGTATTCACGCACAATAGGACCAGGGCAGAATGGTATTGGGGCAAAATGGGACAGCAAAAAAATCTACCTCGATGGGACTTTCTCTTGTCCCATTTGCCCTAATTCTATCATACGGGGGACTTTATTTGATCATTTCGTACCATTTTGCCCCGCTTTCCCCTATAATAAAAGACGCAAACAATTGGATTGATTGGAAATCGATCGGAGCAACGATTATGAAGAAACGACGACTGCCGTTTTTTGAATTCCGTCTGCGTCGATTATAACTCGCGTGAACCGACGCCAGGCCAGGTTGCACATGAGATTCATCCGTTGTAATACTGTATCTCTTGATATAGGTACTAGAGAATACGCGGCAGAGAACAATTTATGGTGACTCTATCTCTCGTCTCGCTTTCTCTCGCACTTGGGAAGCGCGAAATCGCGTCAGCATTTAGTTCAGCAGCCAGTATATTAGGCGAAATACAGCAGGTCCGGGCCCAGGGATATCCTCTCTCACGGACCATTACTGTTACCTTTGATCATCGCATGACCAGAGCTAGCGCTGCGTCATCAGGGTATGAATTTCTCTCTGCTCGCGTTGCCGGCTATCTGCAGCAATAATTTACAATCCAACGAGCCACCTTCAGCACTTGCTGTTCCTACTGTCCAGTCGTCCACCACCCCCTTTTCTCTCTTCTGTCTCACTTGCGTAACGCACTTATTCATACTCGCTCCGGGGACACGTTACGCGACAATCATTTCTCCGCAACGCTCTTCTCGACGAGGAGATCAGCCCCGAATCTCGAACTATGCACAACGTCGGCAGTAGTGGTTGGTCATTTTACAAGGCATGGCTTCTGTTGCTCTTCAGAACTCCCTTGAAATAACTTTGGAATGTTGCATCGCTAAACTACCTGCCGAAAGAGAGATTTCGCGCAAATTTCCAATCCTTCCCAATGGAAAGGAAATGTGAAAAAAGAAGAAAATTAAATTGATTTTGTATTACAGTGATGCATTGAAGTTAATGACGAATTAGTTCGAAGAATTTAACGAATCATTAGGTACCTTATCGAGGTGCGATTCTAATTTTCATTGGAATCTAATTTTGAAAAAAAAAATCAAATGAAAATGAGCCTCGGTCCCTCGCAATATTTGCTCAACGATTATCTTTGGTCTATCGCGTTTCTTAGAAGAACAATATCAATGTCAAATATCAATACTCGACAACCAACAATAGCTGTTAATTGATTTTAGTCGTGAAAGTGAAAAGGAGTTGCATATTTCGAGGTCCACCGGATTCTGGTTATCCCATCAAATCCCTTCTCCTCATCAGAACTAATAACTTAATCCAGCTTCCATGAATCTTACCGAATCGCAATAATCATACTATTATCAACTTCGAATGGAATTGGTTGTTATCACATACACGAATCCTCCCGGTTCGCCGAACTTTCGCAATCAACCGATCCGACGAATGACGAATCTCGTTACCAAATTCGCAAATTCTACAATTCTCATTGCTGCAGAATTTCGACGAGATTGAAAGACGACTGAAATTGTCGTCGTCGCGCTTTACGGAAGAAAATCAGTGGTAACTACCATTGATCAAATCTTCCGCAACTTATTTCGCAATTGTACGATAATAACCATTTCGACAATAATAATAATAATTTTTTTTCAAAAAATTCAAATTGATGCTAAAGCTGAACGCTTGCACAGATTTTGATCAAATTCAATACCGATCGTTGGTTAATAATAGATGAACTTTGTACCAAATTCCAGCCCAATAACTCAAAAAATGTGGCAGTTGGAGCGCCACCAGACATTTCTTGGAAAATTCAAAATTGCGTAAAAACTGAACGATTGCACAGATTTTGTCCAAATTCAATACCAATCATTGGATCATAATAGTGCAACTCTGTACCAAATTTTAGTCCGATATCTCAAAAAATGTGGCAGCTGGAGCGCCACCAGACATTTTTCAAAAAATGCAAAATGGCGTAAAAACTGAACGACTGCATAGATTTGGCCGAAAATTGCACCAAAGTGGGAGACTTGATCCCTCAATATGTGGTATAAATTTCAGCTTGATAACTCAAGCCGTTTCCAAGTTACGAGGCCAAACAAGGCGCACACAACACACACACACACATACATCCAGACATTTTTTCTAAATATGATTTTTCGACGTTTCGGAACATTCTCGACACGTTTTCATAAAATCTCGAAAAAAAAAAAAATTTCACCAAAACAAAGCTTCTTCAGGAAGCAAAAATGAGAAAAACGCATTGAATTTGGCCTTTGCTTCCTGATTCATCGATAATCGCTCCACGAGTAAGTTCTTATATCAATTTTCGTTTCCTCCGTGAGGAAGCCACGTTTTCGCAAAGAGAAAATGATCCACGCCAAATCCAAACGTCGTTTTTTGTTAACTAAGAAAATATACTACCCAAGATTGCTGTATCAAAATGAACGACAAACGTGGCTCCAGTAAATGTATTGCGTAGTAACTAAACATTGATGGCAATCGTTGCAGGCGCATGTGTTGATTGGACTGCAATTTATTGCCCGATAACGATAGTACTGATCATTGGAACAACTGTTTGTTTAAAAACATGTAGTCGAGGATAAAAAAACCATTGTTGTTTCCCGAGCTGCGGCTTCGGAACGACCTTGATGATTTTTTTTTCTCCCTCTCTTTTACGCTTCGATCTCGATCGAGATCCTCTCCAGAAGTTTATTGTCATCGTTTTTCCTTCTCCTCTGTTCCTTCGTTCTTGTCTCTGTTATGCTAATTCCTTTACATATCGTGTTGTGACGTTTCGAGGTTATCACTTTAGTTTCGTAATTAATCATTTTCTAACTGACTCCACTTTGTCGCATTTCTCTCTATTTCGAAAGCGACGAGGAATGCGACGTAAAAAAAAAAAAAAAAAAAAAAAAAAAAAAAAAAAAATCATTAAGGTCGTTCCGAAGCCGCAGCTCAGGAAACAAGTTACATCGATCGGCCACTGCATCGAGGAAGCGATGAAAAAAATCATCATTCGCCTCGAGTCGGATTGAGGCGCGAGCGAAGGCGAACCCAAGGATGGTCCACATCGGCTCGTCGCGTTCAGCCTCGCGAAAGAGTGGACGCCCCGAGAAGGCGAACGAGGAGCCAGCCGCAGACGCCTGTTGCATGCCAGCTCGTGGCGTGCGTGACGTCATTCAACGAAGCCAGCATCGACACTACCACCGCGTAACTCGACGGTACAGTCGGCACGGTAGGGCGAAGCGAAGTTTGGGGGTTGTTGTCGGCAGCGGTGGCTCCGCGGTGTTGCACGGGAGGGTCGAGTTTCAGGGGTAGTTTCGCCGAGCGGCGGGCGGCGAGGGGGGCGCTCGGGGAGAAAACCATTGGAGGGCGTGCTTGACAAAGGCGTGGTTAGCTTGTTCCCACCCAATAATAAACAAGCGACTCCTACTTGTTAATTTGTTTGCCTTGCTTCGTCCTTTTCTCTTTCCACCTTCCGCCCTCGTGTCCCGTGTCATTCGCTCTTCGCTCTCGAGCCAGCGCGCTCGCCGACTCTCCTCTCTTCGCCGCTCTTCCGTTCGTCCTCTCTCGGCCTCTTCCCCGCCAGTCTTCCTCTCTCACCTCTGTCCGCGCGCTTCGGACGGACTTACCTGCGGCTCGCGATTGAACTCACCGAGACCGATCCGCAAATCGACTGGCCCGACCTAATTCCTCGACACGACTCGAGCGTTCGTTCACTCGCCCCGCTCATCCGCGACTCATTGCATCTCGCGAAGAGAAGCGATCGAAGCGGGGCACGTCAAGATCGATTTTCTTCTCATTTCGATAGCGAGCTCGAAGAGTCTTTTCGACGATCGGACATTTCCGATTTCTCAAAAATTAAAGTACATTATCGGATTTGAGGCACTTTGATAGAATTGAGATAGTCTCGTATCAAAAATTCCGTGTCGACTGCCGTTTTCAATGAACCGCACCGATTTTTGCCTCGGACCGTTTAGTACCCACACAAAAATCGAGCGATTTTTCTTCGAAATGCACTAATGAGTTTTTTAATTATCGTGAAAAAAACATTATCTCTCATTGCAAGAGTCGAAATATTGCCACGTTTTGTAGACTCTCTAAGAACCCTCGAAGTCTCGCGTTGCATCCTATTTCTGTATTTTGTTTGTTTTTTTTTTTTTTTTTTTTTTTTTTTTTTTTTTTTTTTCCAACTACAAACTCGACAAAGATCTGGGTCAGAATGGATTTTTCTCGCGTACCTCGCGGAAGCGGAGAAACCGTTGGTTATTCCTTCGATTCATACGTCATCGTCGTTGCCCGTGTTCTCGCCAAGTATAGATTTTGGCAGCGACGGAGTGCCACGACGACGCCACGAATTATCGAATTTCGAGAGCGTAAATAGCGTGTGTCTCATGACGTTCGTTAAATTCGATATTATTGTTGACACAGCGTCGAAGATATTTGCAAACTTCTATTTGCATTTGATACTCGGCCGATACTCGATTGTAGGGGACGGAAAAAAGGAAAAAAAAAAAAAAAAAAAAAAAAAAAAAAAAAAATGGGGCACGTTATCGGGGAGCGCGCGAGCGCTGTGCAATCAACGAGACACTCGCGTTCTAAGACCGTCCCCGCGAAATTCGGGGATTTCATTATGTTATATTCAAATTAGTCGATGACACAGATGACAAGACAGGCTTCAAATATTTGGTTATCTTCTTCTAACCGTTTTTTTTTTTTTTTTTCTTACCGACAGGCTCCGCCGATGGCATCGTAGACCGAGCTCGTTGTCGCAGCGTCGGTGTGTGATGTAACGAAATTGTTCGTTAGCGCGGACGATGAAAAATCGCGAGTACCAGTGTCTCGTTCGAAGAGTGCAAATTTCTTCACTCTTTCATTTTTCAATCGCTTCATTTGTTACTCTCTTGATTCTTTTAAATACTCAGTTTCGTACTTTTCGATTTTTACTTTTTTTTTTTTTTTTTTTTTTTTTTTTTTTTTTCAATTCAGTAGTTTGTTCAAACACACGAGTTCGCGCGCAAACGTTTCTCGTCGACGACTCTGCGTATGGACACACGCGAAGCGCGGCTGTGATGTAATCGGCTCGTTAAACGTTCCGTAATGTCGTGTTTGATAATACACGCTTGCGTTGACGCCGCGTTTTTAATGATAATACAAATTCGTTCCGTCGATTATCGGGCCGGCGACGCCGTGCGAGTAATTAGGAGAAGCATCGAGACAAGAATTATCGAGGATCGAGAATAGCGCATGGCCCGTTGGATCTTGCTCGATTTTTTTGCCGATTTTTTTCTCCTTTCTACGACACATTTGTCCATTCGTCGCCGGTCGTTTGTCCAAATCGATCGGCCTTGTTTCTCTCGTGTGTGCTTCTCGGCGGAGCCGAGATTCGGATCTCACCGGAACGCGACGAAACCGACGGAAGAACGTCGGGCTCGGTTGACTAGGCCGATCGCCCGAGTTTCTCTATGTTTACAATTGTTTTTTTTCTGCCGTGTCACGGAAGTCACGCCACCGAGAGAACCGGTGTGTACTCAAGTGGCCGAAGATAATTAAGAACCAGACACTCGGGTCTGTTCGGCGGAGCCGCTGATAACGGATTCGCCTCTTCCTAACGACCCGCGACGACTTAGAATTCGTTCTTTCTACGCAATTCGACTCCATCCTCTTCATCGCCGATCAACGCTCACGCACGTTACATAATCGAATTCTTATCTCCCCCAATTATTGGCATAGAATCGATCGAGAAATCAAGTCATCCGCGAATTTGTTCGCCGCTCTGGATTCCCAAACGATAAATCGTTTCGCAGCTCGAGCCCTACATCGCTGTCTATTGTGAGAGAAATGTTCGGTAACATCTCCCTTTTTTTATCCGGCATTCACTTTTTCCTTTTTCGAAATGCAATTATGGAATTATGGTTTCCTTCGTCGGAATTTCTATTTTTCGTATCGATCTACTTCGGTCCAGACGACAAATGCATGGTAGAATTTCATCGAACCTCGTTCCCGAACGTTTTTTTTTCGAAACAACGGAAGCATGCATTTTTTTTTTCTCTTTCATTCCATGACTTTTCGCTCTGGTCCATTTTGCTCGGAAACTCGAGTCTCGCGACTATTAGGCCCGGTTGGTAAACGGGACGAAATTATCATACTTATTGCGCTAGATGATGATGAAAAACGAGCTCGTTAACTTCATTATTCGTCGTTATGTATATTTGTGTTTCGTCGTCGAAAGTTGTATCACGGCAAACAACTATCGACGATCGGGCCGATAGCTCGGGTCTCCGTTTTCCTACACGTAACTGCGCTCGATAGTAACAGTGGTAGTAAAGCCGTAGTATTAAGGGGTAGCAGTGTCGAGTATGAGCCAGCCGAGAGGGGGAGAGAGAAGAGTGCCGCAGAGCCGCGGGGGAGCGGAGATGCTTGGAAACGGGTAACGACTTGACCTTGGCTGGATTCACGCGTAGCTGAGCTAACGCAAAATCGAAACGCGTTACTTCCAACCGCGTGGATATCCTAAAGCCGGCTCCACATCGTGACCTCCCGCGCCGCGGATACGATGCCTTTGCTGCCGTGCTATCTGCCCATTCCTGTTTTCTGCACCGAATCTCTTTTGCGCGCGAGCGTATTCATCCGAGAGAGAACGACGACGACCCCAAGCAGAAATTGGGATCAGGCTGCCTGATACCTGATCAGGCCCTGTTAAGGTATTGACAGAGCGTGCCTAATCAGGCTGCCTGATACCTGATCAGGCCCTGTTAAGGTATGGACAGAGCGTGCCTAATCAGGCTGCCTGATACCTGATCAGGCCCTGTTGAGGTATGGACAGAGCGTGCCTAATCAGGCTGCCTGATACCTGATCAGACCCTGTTAAGGTATGGACAGAGCGTGCCTAATCAGGCTGCCTGATACCTGATCAGGCCCTGTTGAGGTATGGACAGAGCGTGCCTAATCAGGCTGCCTGATACCTGATCAGGCCCTGTTGAGGTATGGACAGAGCGTGCCTAATCAGGCAAACCTGTTGTAGGGCCTTCCTTCTGGGGGCCTGATAAGGTGCAGGTCGTGAAGCCTGACTAAACAATCCTCACTTTAGATGAGGCGAGCCTGATGCCAACCTGATCAGGGCCCGATAAGGTGCAGGTAGTGAAGCCTGACTAAACAATCCTCACTTTAGATGAGGCGCGCCTGATGCCAACCTGATCAGGGCACGATAAGGTGCAGGTCGTGAAGCCTGACTAAACAATCCTCACTTTAGATGAGGCGCGCCTGATGCCAACCTGATCAGGGCACGATAAGGTGCAGGTCGTGAAGCCTGACTAAACAATCCTCACTTTCGATGAGGCGCGCCTGATGCCAACCTGATCAGGGCCCGATAAGGTGCAGGTAGTGAAGCCTGACTAAATAATCTTCACTTTAGATGAGGCGAGCCTGATGCCAACCTGATCAGGGCCGATTGGCAAGACCGCTGGTTCGAGTCCAACCATGAGTGAAATAAAAATCAAATTTTCCGTGATTTTCATCGTAGTAATTGGTTAATTTAATCCGAAGAACCAATATGAAAGGTTTACAAGCCGGGCATAACGCTAATAAACAAAAAGTATTTATTATATTTTTCTCAGGAGGCAGTCAAGCACTTTGATTAGGCCCCGATGAGGCAGCCTGATGAGGACCTTATAGGGCCATGGCGTTACATACCTGATCAGGGCCTGATAAGGGTGCCTTATCAGGACCTGATGAGGAGTCAGGCCGTGTCTGATAGGGACCTGACATCGGCCCGACGGTAATTTCTGCTCGGGACGAGGACAGTGAAGAGGCTACAGACCTGGGGAGACATCATGAAGTTGGTAGCGAGCCCATGCGGGTTTTGTCGATCGAAAAGAAGCTCCATGTTGTGGTGTCGCTTATTGAATACCCAATGTTCAGCCAATGTCTAACCGTTCATCAGGTTGCCGAATGTCTGCCAATGTTCGGCCGAGTATTATTGACTAGCCGATGGTTGGTTTGCCGAAGCAAAACGAGAATTCGACGGGATATTAGAAGCTTGCGGATTTTAGAAGACATACTAAATTTATCGTTCGATTGGTAGCGAGAAACTTGTAAAACATATGTTTCCCAACGTCCGATCGGTCCGTAAGCGAAAAACTGGAAATATTCGTTGTCTCACTCGTCTCGGCCGTTGTTCGGCTGCACATTGCCCGAATCACTAGCTTGTCCATTTAATTATGTTATCATGTCCATTTAAGGTCATTGTTCACACGAGAGGTAACTTACCAATCAGTTCGCCCTATTCGATACCAGTGTTTGGTCGCGTATCAATTGGTCACATTTGGCTTACCGATTTTCGACAAATGTTGGACCAATCATCGATACGCCAATTGTTGGGTCCACCGACCGCCGATATGCCGCCAATATTTGGCCGTCGGCCAGTGGCTTCGGCGACTCGATGGCCTCAGCGCGAGTGAAATAGTTTTTCTTGCGGTGAAAATAGATATTGGCAGCCAATACCCTCCACCCAAAATTGGCAAGTTGTGACCAATCGAAAGTTCCCCGAAGATTCGATGAAGCTTCCGCGCCAATGTTGGCGTCATCGGCGCAGAGCTTCGTCCGACCATTGGCCGCATCCCATCGCCCCACTCGGGAGAGTGGATAAAGTCGGATACTCGAGAGACGAAGGCGCGCGAGCGAGTGAGCTCGATCGAAGCCACTCGAACGGTGACTCCGGAGTGCTATTAACAGGTACTCCGGGTCAACCGTATACACTCGACCGACCGAACTAATACAAACTACAAATTGCATTAGCGCGCGTGCAAACGCCGCGACGCGAGTATATTTCGGACGCTGCTCTCGCCAATGAACCAATAATGTTTCTCTCCTCTCGTTGGAACTCGAACAAGCGTGCGAACGTCCTCAATGACTCGACACTGTACGGTACACGACGAGTCGTATGACTTACCCCCCTCGATTTCGTTAGAGGGTACTCCGGGTCACCGGTTGCCCGTGAATCGAATCGCCCCACTTGCTCCGGATCAACTTCTCGATGGGACTTTTGGCCGCACGCTTACGAGTACTCGGCTGCGGCCCTTCGCGCGCAAAACTCGTAACACGCGCTCACAATGTTACCATCGACTCGACACAAGACTTTTCGAGAGTCCATTGACTTCTCGCGCGCGCGCGACGATCCGCTAAGGCTGTTAGAAGCGGGTGTCGCGCTTCGACGAATAAATTTCACACTCATAAATCGCCCAAAGGCAATATTTGTCTTGCTTCTGACGCGATTTTTTTTTTTTTCTTTTTTTTTTTTTTTTTGGCATCAAACATTGATATAGGAGCAAAATAAAGCGGCAGATCCGCGATTGGCTCGTCGAAAGAGCACATCCGACGGGCAGATCCCGAAACGAGGAACGATCGCGATTGTTTGCGGAACAATTCCATCGAGTTGATCGATGAAAATGAATTTTATGCATATAATTTTTTTTTCATCGCTTATTTTTCTTAATAAATTTCGATGAAATCCATTAGTTGGATTTTCTGGAATTTCCGAGAGGCGAAATATCCGTTCCGGAGTCGAATTCTCCGAAGGAATCCCGCGCGCATTTCATTCCGTGGAAGGGAGTGCACACTTCGGACATTTTTTTTTCTTCAATTTTTCGTAGATTCATTGAGGCTCATCGCAAATCAACGTTTTTCGACCGGGGCAAAATGGGGACTTGAGAAAAAAAATCTGAGGTACGGGGTAAAATGGGGACTTGAGAAAAAAAATCTGAGGTACGGGGTAAAATGGGGACGTGCGAAAGAACGGCAAGTACGGGGCAGAATGAGAGCATCGAAAGAATCTGAGGTGCGGGGCAAAATGGGCACGCCCGAAAAAATTCCACGTACGGGGCAGAATCGAAACATCGAAAAATTTTGGGCACGGGGCAAAATGCCGACGTCAAAAAAGACTCGAAAATGCAGAAAACGGGATCGGCAGAGTCTCCGAATGTCTCTATCGATGTCTCGATGTCTCTCGATCGTTGTAAGTTTTTTTGTATTGTCGTTCCTCTCCCGATCGACCGAGATCAACAGATACGCAAAGTGTGGGCCTGCGCGCGACGATACGACGATTGAAACTCTCGGAGAAAAGTGCGAGTAAAATTAGTACCTTTTCCGATAGTGAATTCACGCTACTGCGGACAACACTGGCGATATGTGAAAACTATGCAAACATTTGGAAGTACAGTGGACGATCACGTATTTCCAACTCAGATAATTCCAACCATCAGTTAAGTTGACGAAAAGACGACCAAGTAAGTTGAATCCGGACCCTTTTTCGGCTCCGTCTACCTGCTCGGCGAGGCAACGGCAGTCCCCTTCCCTTTAGATATCTACCAATAATATCGTTGCTGAAATTTGTCTGACAGAGAAAGAACGTGGCAGCTAGCATGTGGCGAGACAAAGATCGACGATTCTCTCCTACTCTACAGTTTTTCGTATTCGAGTACCGGACACATTCCGTCAATTTACCATAAAGGAAAAGTAGACCCGTGCCGTAGTACCATGATGCGCTATTGATACAGATATTTGTCGTATCAGAAACGTTTTTTTTTGATTTCTTGAAAATTTCCTAAAAATGTTCGAATTTATATTCATTTTTCAAAATTTCGACAATTTTTTTTCAAAAATACCAGAAAATGTCGAAAAAATGTAAATGCTGTTGCAAAGTTTTCGTAGTTTTCTGCAGTTTATATATTGTAGGTGCTCTGTTGATTTAAAATAAGTTCATTGTTTAATTCCGCCTCAAATGATAAAAACGATGGTTGTTATTATAACGGAAATACAAGAATTTTGTGTCGCTTGAGAAAAGTAGTATACATGGTCATATTTGTGGCCGGGAGCAATCAAAGGATTAGCGGTTGGTGTAATCAAAATTATTAACCATCGATTGGCCCCGATAGCGGTAAATCATTTTAACCACTTGTAATATCAACTTTAATATTCACTGGATATTATTGAGAAAACTTTTACTTTTTTTTTTATTTAGAAGGTATGTCGTTCCAATCCAGTCATGAAAGAATCTCACACTAAAATATTTTCCCACAGTAATTCTTAGCCTTTTTGGCTGGAATCTGATTTTTTTTTAAATAAGGAATGAAATCCAAACATTATTCCTGGTTAAATGGTTTAACCACGAAACATGAGAAAAGTAAAAATGCGTGGTTTATAATTTTGCATTAGTTAAAAAAAATTGTTTTGAAAGCTATGCTTGCAACCACCGTACATGACGTTGTTGACACGGTAAAAATGATCGCAAGATCGAATCTTACGGTAATTTCCACAACTGTCCTCATCCCCACGCGCTCCGCGAGCGGCTACTCGCATCCCCACGCGCGACGCAAAACAGCGTTGGAGAGGGAATTTTTTTCGGCGGAAGCGGCAGTGGGCAAGCCCTCAAGCAGGTAGAAGGAAATTCAACTTATCTGATGGTGGCGGATTAGTCTGGCTCCCGAATATTGGAATTATCTGATTGTCCACTGTAAGCCGTATGCTTGCCCGCCAAAAAGTCAATAAACGCTCCTACAGGCAATTCTATCCATATTCAAAAAATAAGAAAAAATCTGCGGGTACCCCATCCTGCCCCAGACAATTTTTTCGTTCGGACGGGCAAAAACAACGGCGAATATTTCGTTTCGAGGGTACGAACACTCAATATGCGCATGTTGGATCGTTCTAGCGGCATTAGTCGCTTAGCGTTCCATTTTGCCCCGGCCTTTGATTGCAATTGAATGCAAAAAAAAAAAAAAAAAAACATTGACGCGCGGAGCTCGAAGATTGGTATATCAGGAAAGGTGTTGTCGACTCGTGTGGAACAACCTTACGACGAATATCCTTATTCGGGGGGTTGGCGACGCGGAGGAGCGAAAGTCTGGGGATTCTGTGCTACGCGAGCGAGAGAGTCGCGATAGACGAACAGGGGGGGGGGGGGGGGGGGGGGGGGGGGGGGGGGGGGGGGGGGGGGGGGTTTGGATGCAACTACCCTCGCGACGAAGCGAACGGGCAAGGGCCTTGTTGTAGTATTAGTAGCGCTACCGGTGGTGGTAGTAGAGTACAGTGTATAGTCGCGAAGTGAGAGATGGAAAAGGTCGGGAGAGGAGGAGAGATAGCGAAAGAGGGTGATACCGAAGAGGGTGACTCACCCCCGTGGCTCACTCTGGCGTACATAACACCCACGGTCACCCCACGCGTGACTAGATACCGTTTTGCACAAAGGGGACAAACGCCAATTATATTTTAATATCCACCATGGGCGACACGATGCCCCCTCGCACGGCTCGACGAAACTCAACTTTCGACGAATAACGAAAATTCCAGAGCTCTCTCTCTCTCTCTCTCGCTGCAACGCTTATATCTCTATGCAAATATGCGACGAGTATATCTATATTGTGCGTTATGAATACCAGAGAAAACGAGGGTAATGCGAGAAACATTTTCGTTCGTCCGATATGCCTCGGAACGTTGTACGCGGTTGTGAAAATCGCGATATTCAAAAAAAAAAAAAAAAAAAAAAAAAAAAACTATGAGTTACGACACAATTCAAACAGATCGGTTATCAATCGAGGTACATCGCAAACTCGTTTCCGCAATGTTATCTTAATTAGCGTTTTTTTTTTTTTTTTTTTTCATTTTTTTTTCCTCAAAATTCGCGTCACCGGAAGCAGTCGCGAAATACAGTTCGGTAACACTCGGTGGCTATTCAATCGCTGAACTGTCGATTTCCTTTCCTATTCTCTCCGTTGTCGCTTCTTCCGATACATTTGAAAAAAACCACACGACTTCTACTCGGAGCGTGATCGGGTTGGAAAAAAAAAAAACAGTGCGAGACTTTGTTTTTAATTATCGTTCCGCGATTGCGTTGTAGACGCCGCTTGGGTTACGCTCGATTTGCCAATCGGCGATCGACGCGGGATCTCTCTCTTACTCGTTGCTGAAACATGTGTATTAAAAAAAAAAACCTTCGTTCGGTTTTGAATTTCGTACTTTTAATGAGGAACTTCGCAGGAGACAATTCGGTCAATATTTGAACAGCTGTCCCTGTTCGAGTTGGAAGAAAAAGGCCAACTTCATCGCCTCTACGATCTCCTCGGAGAGCCTTTCGGTCCGTCTTCGAATCTGCCATGTTTTTTCACGCGGGTATCGAAAATCTCTCGTTCGTTACGTTTCTCGCGCGGAAGACACCGCGCTCGGCGTCTCGTTCCCGGCATCTTCGCTCTTCGTGTTTCTCAAATATCCTCGAAAGCGAAGAGAGCGAAGCATAACCATGAGAAACAAGCGCAGTGTCGTATGCGCGATCGGCCCGCGACGAGCGACGTTCGTTGCCCATCTGTCGCGCGTATCCGGACCTCGGTTCGTCCGCGGCCGAGTCTCTCGATCGTGCGATATTCTCACGAGCGCGCCGGCAAACTCGCATCGCGATCGGCGTTCGTGTCCTCGCGCATGCGCGCGAAATTCTCGCTTTCCACAGGCCGGTAGCGCCCTCCAATGTGCCTTCCGCACCGCTGAGCATCTCCACCATTCAGAATCGATGATGTCGCGTCGCGGGGGCTGGGAGCCCCACCACGACCGCCTACCGCGCTGCCGGCAGGGGTGGGGGACGCCGAAACTTCGTTCGATTGGTCGGCGTTGCCACTACCCGACGAAATTTCGCTCCCCTTGCCGCGCGCTCGGGCTCGGGGCTCAGCGGCGCGCGTTCGGCCGGAGCTCGAACGAACTCGGTCGAACAAGGACAGAGACGGAGTCGAGAAACGTGCGGCATACCGGCAGTCTACCGTAGGCTTCCCCCCGGTCTTCGAGCGCGCGCACGCACACTTCGCGGAGCGAGCGTACTCCATAAGGTTCCCGCAGCCTCTTGGACTTCCGCGGGAGGTTCCCTCCCCACCTCGTCCCTTCGACGTCTCCGGCTTTACTGCCACTGCCTATTCTCGCCGCTACAACCACGCACCTTTCCCCGCCGCTGTTGACGAAGAGGGAGACGAAACGAGGGTCGCCAGAGCGAGCGGGGCCTCCCTTCCCCCTCCTCCCTTCGCTTCGCCGCTCGCTTCACGGGGGTGTGACCGAGCCCGACGACCTCGAAAGAGGGAGACGGAGCAACAACGTGGAATAGAAGAACCTAGCGCGCGACGGAGAGGGCGGACCGGGCGAGGGACGAGCGAAGGCGCGCGAGAGAGAACGCCGGCGAGCGAAGCCCACGGCATTGCAGCAACGCGGAGACAGCGTCAACCCCGTCTCGAGCCGAGCATACACAAACGCGCGCGCCTCGCGCTCACGGTACGCTCTCCCGTCGGCTTGCTCCGCTGTCCTACACGCCGTCGAGCGGCAAAACGCCACGCGACTCTCGCGACGACGGCAGAACCGAAAAATCCGAACACCGGCGAGACGCCGAGCGTTAATTCGTCGTCGAGGACCTCGACGAGGCGGACGTGCACGACGTCGCGGCTTCTACTCCGGCCCGCCTAGTACAATTCAACGCATCAATTATACACAAATTTGCCACCCCTTTTTCTCGACCGCTCTTCGCGCCTTCGTCAAGTTATCGTTTTGTTTTGATAAAAAAACAATATATATATATATATATATATATATATATATTCGTCGCGACGTACAAGATTTTTCGGCGTGTTGAGAAGTTTTCTCTTTCTTTTTGCTTTCTTTTTCGTGGCAATCCGAGAAGTTCGCTCTTGTTCTTTCGATCAACGTTTATTCTCGCGATCGATCGACGATCGTGATCACGGGAGAAGTGTCGGGACTCTTCGAGCGCTGTTTTTCCGTCGTCGTGCTTCGCATCGAGTTTCATTCAAAGAGACGCGTCGATCAACGGACTTTGGAATATTTTCTTTCGAGCTGAAGAGCCGAACGAGACCGAAGAGGGAACAATTGATTGGTCGAAGAAAAAGTCGTCGAAGGTGCGCGTGTAATTCGGACAATTGTCGGACGACGCGGGAAGAAAAACGGACACGCAAAGTGAGAATATCTTCGGATAGTTACGTTCGAAAGAAGAACCAAGTTTTGAAAAAAAAAAAAAATAAGTAATAATAATAATAATAATAATAATAATAATAATAATTGAAGAGAAAAAAAACAATTGCGAGGTATATACAGGGTTGTGTGCATTGTAACTATAAATCACGTGTGCGCGGACGATAAACTCGTATTCAGTGGTTACAGCTAACGTGCGAGTGACGAGCTCATCGGCGGCCGTCGGCGTATCTTGGTATGTAGAAAAAATGTCAAAACTACTCATCAACTTCCACACAATTCGATGAATTTATACTCAATTTCTATGAAATTTTAACAAACTTTCAAAAATATTTAAAATCATATAACAAAGAAAATAATTGTTGAAAAAACATCGCAAAAACAAGTCGTCAACTTCTACTCAATTCAATGGACGTGAACTGGACTCGAATTAGTTTGCAATAAACTTTTTGAAATATTTTTGTACAAACTTTCAAATATACATATGCGATAATCATCGAAAAAACATGACAAAAATAAGTCGTTAACATTCACTCAATTCGATGAATTTACAATCGACTCAATTACATGGACGAGGTAATTATCGAAAAAAAAAAACAGTTTAAATAGTCGATTTCTCTGAAATGACATAACACTTTTGATACCACTTTCCGACGATCGTCCAAATCGTCGAGCACAAAGCATCGATAAAAGAAATATGATCAATTTTCTTCTTATCGGTCTGTCGGAAAATTCGAAAATCCACTCTGTAACTTTTCTCCGAAAAAGAGCCATTCATTCGACGTTCCTTTCCATCGGTTTCGATCGGTTTGTCGTTAATTACGCGAGTCTTTTGACGCGCGTTCGGCGCGATCGCGACGGGCACAATCGGTTAACGACGAGAGCGATGCTCGTCGACGGCCGCGAAGCTTCGTCGAGTCTCTTTCATCGACGATGCATCGTCTCTCGCCGTCGCTCTGTTCGCGACACAATGAGACTAAACCCTCGCGTCAACGTCGGCCCCGCGAGCTCTCGTGAATGCGATTGAATGCCGACTCGTCCGGGACACCGAGTTGTCACCGGGTATCCACACTGTGGAGGACCCGGCGCTTCCGCGCTCGCGGCTGACGATATTAACGGGCATCCCTTCGCACGTCGCTCTCGTCGCTCTGCAACGCCTCCTCCTCCGTCCCCCTTCGCCGCGAGCGTGTGTATTATAGCGTAATTAGGCAATAGGCTACGGATACTCCGTGTGGAATCTGTGAAGCGAACGGAAACCCGAGAGTGCGGCGCGCGCGTATGAAGAAGCACGGAGCGCTGTGACTGTGGAGTGTTATTGAATGGTTGCGGAACACAAGTGCGGAGACCCCGCGGCGACGGGCGAGGCTCATTGTGCGAAGCTCGCCCGACGCGTGGAGCTCCTCTCGCGACAACTGCACTTCCCATACGCTCCGAAGCACTTCCGTGCTTCGCGTATATTCGCAAACCTATTATCCATTTGTCTCGCGGCCGAGGGTGCGAGTCTACGCCGAGTCGGAACACCCATTTATCGAGGGGGCGGGGGGGATGAGAGTCGAAACGAGAATTGGCAATTAGAAGAAGTTATACTGGCGACTGGTCCCCGACCGGAGAATGAAGACACTTTTCGTACCCTAGCGCGCTGGGCGCACGTCGGTTTTTCGGGACAAGACCGAAAACCGGGAGAAATCGTTGGGAAACGGAACGGACATTTGCTTGCATTCTCGGTTGGGGCTCGATTCTTCATATGGCGCTTCGGAAACCGAAAAATGGGCCGACCTTTTTTTTTTAGACAAATTTTACGAACTTTTTTTGAAAAAAATAATAAGAAGCCTCGAGAGCAAATGTTGATCGAATCCGCGACCGGATCTCGTAGTGTTTTCTCCATAAACAATCGGAATCGCAGATTTTTCTTCGGAGCAAAAGAAATACGTGGCGACCTTGATGCCGAAAAGAAGCTTCGAGGATTCATTGTTTTCCGCACCCTCGTCGATCGGCGGCGCACCGAGTTCCGCCTCGTGGGCTTGTCGATCGGACTTCCAGTCTCGCGAGAGGCGCGCAAAGAGAAATCGCTCGTCGGTGTGATTCTCGAGCGTTTGTCAATCGTTTTGCAATTCCGGTGGCTGCTGAATTAACCCTTTAACTGCCAAATATGCTACATCGGCAAAAAAGCTTTTTTCCCCCAAACTGTCCTGAATTCTCGTGGAAAATTCTGAAAAAATTCGACGACCAGCAGCGCATACAATCGAAAGTTTCTCCGCCAGAATAACAATTGGAAAATCATTTGTTTAAGCGAAATAATACAAAAACCGAATTTTTCAAATGTGAGATTCGCGACATATTTCGATGGAAAAATGTCTCGAGCAGTAGAGAAAAATGGTTTTTCACAATGGGAAGGAGGCTTGGCCGTTAAAGGGTCAAGGTCATCGTGATTAAGATAACCGGATGGATCAATGGAGGAGAGTTTGGCTCGCGGTTAATACGCGAACATTGCGAGCGTTTTGCGGTAATACGTTTCGCATCCGCGACTGTTGGATATAATACCCGTTGCGGTACATTATGCTTTAGACTTCCGGCAGAAAGCTTCCCCCCCGTTAATGGCACACAAGCCCGCAGTCGGGGCGCGACAATCGTCGTACCTCCGACACGACTCTCTCATTATATTCCTCCGCGGAAAACCCCTCACGCTGAGGGTTAGCTCGGTCTCCCTCGCGCGGAAACTACGAATCCGTTGTGCTCCGTTACAACCGTCGCGATATACCCATCTCGCTGTGCTCCGGTTATTATCGCTTCCTCGCTTTCGCGCGAATCCTCTTCGCCATTCTTCGCATTGAATGAAACACTCCGGGCCGCGTGCAAACCTCGAGCTCGCGTAACGCGTCAATTAACGAAGCCTTCGCGGCTCTTCCGTCGCGACTCTTTCGCCTGGTCGCGACAAAAACGGCGAATCGTCGAGGCAGCTGATTCAACAAGGTCGAGAATAAGCCGCGCGAAGGCTCGAGATAAGAATACGCGTCAACTGGAAGCGGACAAGAAACGTTGAATAAATCGGACCAATTCGTAACTATTTTCCGAGCGGTGGAACGAACTCGCGAGGATCGTAGACTTCCGGCCGAAGGTCGAAGACATTGCATTGATCATTTTTTCAACCACTGTTCCGACCAATAAGAGCGCGGCATTTGACATCACGTGGCACAACCAGGTCGAAATTGTATCGATCATTTTTCGAAAATTTCCCGGCTAGGGTGCTAGGCGATGAACAATAATTTTTCTGTCGCTTGTAACCCATGCGAACGTTTGAAACGTCAAATTACTATTCGCGACCATCGATATGAGCGAGAAAAGGAAGCGATTCGGTAATGAAACTCTCAAGAATATCTCGAAAAATAAAATCTGTCCACTAAAATGTTAAATACCGCTATCTTATTGGTCGAAATTGTGGTTGAAAAAATAATCAGCCGAACACCCCTCGAGCTTGAAAATTAATCGGGTATTTCCCTCTTGTTTCCCTGCGTAGCATCGATTGAGATAAGTTTTACTCAAAAATCCTTAAAAAATTTTTTTCAAGCAAAACTCATTTCAATTGTTGCTACGCAACGAGACAATCGGGAAATAACCGATAATTTTCAAGCTCTCGGGTTATCAGAACCGAAAATTTGATGGGTTTGAAGTTTGAAAAAAATGAATTACAGTACGACAGGAAAATCGGACGGCTCCTGCGAATTTTCCGTAAGTCCCAATAAATCTCGTTCCAATCCGTCGGAATTTCCAGTACAAATTTTCCAGTCGACATTGTAAAAAAAATTGTGAAGTCAAACTTGCGCTACGAACGGCATCGCATCCAATATACATCGATGAAATTTGAACGAAAAAAGTGTAAGTTGAAAAAATAAAATAGGCTCCATGTTTTCATTATTGATTACAGTATTTTTTGATAATTGTTTTTTTTTCTCCAGTTAGTTAGGAGAGCGGGGCAAAATGGCATACCGGGTCAAAATGGTACGAAATGGTCAAATGAAGACCCCCGTATGATAGAATTAGTGCAAAATGGGACAAAGTCCCAACGAAGTAGATTTTTTCGCTGTCCCATTTTGCCCTAATGCCATTCTGCTCTGGTCCCATTGTGCGTGAATACCATTTTGCCCCGCTATGCCGTTTTGCCCCGCTCTCCCCTATTTCCATCATTGAGTTCTAGAATAAGTTCGAACTTGCGCCGGAAGCGTTTTTTGATAATTAAGTTAAAATTTACGTGCGCACTTGAGTTTGAACTTGGATCGACAAACTCGACGGAACGGTAGAGGGGCCTCTGCCAATGTTTGCCAATCTCGCTGCATCGAGGACAGAGTAGCATAACCGGAATGTCCCTTTTCGCGTATCCTTGCGCAAAGGCGACGTTCGAGTTGCCGGATCGATCGAGCCGAGTCGCGATTCGATTCGACTCTCGACTGGAGAAGCAAACCGATAGACAAATACAAATAGTTTGGATGCGCCGCATTCTCCGCCATTCGTGTAAAAAACGCGACCTCCTCGCCCGAGGACGAGGACGAAAAGGTCGGCAGCGCGTGCTGGATCTCGTCGGTCGAGGCTCGCGCGCCTTTCGCTAAATCGACGGCTTGCCGTCTTGTAAACACAAGCCGGCGCGATCCTGTTTGCGCTCACTCGGGCTCATAATCCGAGGTAATCCTCTTGCACAATACGCGCCAAGCCGCGAGCTCTCGCGATTCTGTATTCCGTCTTCGTCGTCTCTCGGCTTCGCACTTTCGTCTCTGTTTCGCTCCCGTCGCATCGCCGCTTCGCCCTCTCGCTTCCGGTCTTCGTGCCCATATTCTTGCGCCTCTTCCGCCCGAAGAGAATGCCGCGACGAAGAAAATCTCCCGTGCAAATAGGCGCGAGTGCTTCGGAAGGGGTTGAAAGTTTGCACGGGCGGAGAGGAAAACTCTCGCGGTTACGTAGCCACTCTGTACGTATACATCGAAGAGCCGATAGTTACGACCGACACGACAAAACGCCCTCGACCTCTTCGGTAGCCGAGAATTCCTCGGTCCCAAAGTATCGGCGGAAGCAATGCGATTGGAAACTTCACCCTTGCGAGAACTCGACGAGCTCGAAGAACGCAAACGAAGGCCTTTACTCGCTGCAAATGTTTCCTCTCGCGAGACCGTTTATCTATATTGTTGTATAATCTCTCGTTAACGCGACGATAATTAGCTCGATAGGAATTCAACATCGGAAGTTCCAGGAATCAGCGCTGTTTTCAATGTATCGAATATTTTTTTAACTAGCACATCTGTGACGAAAGAATAATGCACTTTTTTCCGGTGAAACTAAAGCACATTTTTTAATAAAATGTTCAAAAAATATTAATTAAAATACAACAAAAAAGAAATTCTTGGAAAACTAAACAAGATTTTTATTATTTTGTATTGGTATACCTTTTTTTTTATTATGAAATAAATTATTACTGAAAATGTTTCGGCATCGATGAATTTGACTTCCGGCGAATTTTTTGTATCGGCTATGCTTCGCGACAATGAATCTGGCGAGTGATCGGAAATTTGAATAAACCGCGTAGAATGATTTACAGTATGTTAAAATCCCTGAAGATAACGTAGTTACTTTTTTTATCTGTCTTTCTTTTTTTCTCTCTTTTTTACGGGATACATTCTGTAACACTGCTCGCGGGAGTCACCCTTCGGGCACTAATTATCACACTTAGCCGAGCTCGCGCTTCGTTCCAGCCTCGGTGCCCATCCCAGCCCTCGTCTCCTCGTTCGCGTCTCTTTCTCTCGGAGCACGAGCTTCCGCAAGAGCTCCGTTGACAATTTGTCTGCGAACCAATCGCAAAACAAACTTTCTCGGGGTGGCCAACAATCACAAACGTACTTCTCTACGAACAGAACTGTTTCGAATTTGATTAAAAAATGCGAAAAAAAAAAAAAAAAAAAAAAAAATTCAAGAATGATTGATGATTGATTGGTTGATTGATTGAATTGAATGAAAATTGCTGGCGCTTTTTTCATTCGATTTTCATATCGGTCCACTTTGTTCCGAAATTTTTATTCGCGCGACTGTCCCATTTTGCCCCGTTCGGCCGTGTGTTTTACTCGAAAAATGCCAAAAAAATTGAAAAATGATTGATGATTGATTGGTTGATTGATTGAATTGAATGAAAATAACTGGCGCTTTTTTCATTTGATTTTCACATCGGTCCACTTTGTTCCGAAATGTTTATTCGCGCGACTGTCCCATTTTGCCCCGTTCGATTTCGGACGAAGCATCTCCGCGAAAAGGGCTCGAACTCGCGTCGAGAACTCGGTGAATTGCTCTCGACAGATTCCCATATCTATATAGGCACAGTATTTGTATATAAATCTACGTAGCACAGAGTTCAGAAGTGAATCGATCGGTGGTTCTGTTTAATTACACGCCGCCAGATCGCGAGGCTCCGACGAGAGGGTCTCCAGCTCGGCCCAGGTTAGTCGCAACGAAGACGAATAAAGTACATTCGTTCCGTATCTCGACGTTCTGGCAGCTCTCGAGATTTGCACAGCTGGCATGTACACCGCGGAGTTCATACATTTCGAGACTCTGCCACGATCCCGACAGACGTAACGACCTCTCTTTCGAGCCCGCGCTACAACTGGACAATTCATTACGCCGACGTTTATCCCGACTCGTTCGATTCGTAGAGTTTTTTTCAATTTGTCCATTTATTCTCGCACTATAGGGTAGGATCGATGCGATTTCCGAGTTAAAATAATATCTTTGCCGTTGGCTTTCGATGTTGTTTATATGTTTTTTTTTATTAATGCTTTCAGAGACACAGCGAGAGTCGAAAGGCCCGAAGATTCTGCCTTCGCAGCAATTGGGGGCTGCGGTCGCTCCATGGCCGGGCGCCACCGGCCTCCTCTCCGTCACCGCTGACGACATGGCACACAAGGGTGAGTCACACACCCAAAAAACAGTATTCTTGAAAGAAAAAATAAAATGCTTGAAACAAGGATAACGATATTCTTGACTCGTGTTACGATTGATTAAAGAATATATATACTTGTAATAAGCATATCTGATGGATCAATTCAAACATCAGGTACCTTGATCCAAGAATATTTTATTCTTAGAGTACTTATGGTTGCAGCAAGCATAAATGCTTCGAACAAGTATTTATATTCTTGTCTCGAGCATATTAATTCTTGTAATGGCCACGAGCGTCGTGCCCGTCTCATGATTGGCGATCTCATTAAGATTCCCGAAGACGAGAAATCGTGGTATCTGTATCGAACAATACGCAAGATTGTTGACATCCTCGCGACTCCAACAGTTCATATTGATGAAAAGTATTTACTGTCGAATCTAGTTTCGGAACACCATAGATTGTACTCCATAGAGCTCTTCCCCAATGACAGTCTTAAACCGAAACACCATCTAATGCTACACTACGGCGCAGTCCTTGGAGACATAGGGCAGTTGTCACGTGTTTCGTTTCTTCGCTTCGAAGGAAAGCATAAGCCCTTTGAACAAGTTTCCCGGGTCAGTTGCAACAACAAAAATTTGCCGTTTACCCTCGCTGTTCGACACAAGTTGAAATTTCGTTACCGTTTGCTATGTGGCAACGGGTTAGAATGAAAATTAGCCACTGGGCCCGGCGACTTGCTTCCTATAGATTCGAATCCCAGCTTCGCCGAATTTTCCAGTACCTTACCCCCGATCTCGATGAGATTCGATCAATAAACTGGGCAACAATATCAGGAACACGATATAAAAAAACATGGTGCTCATCGTATCGCTAAAGGACGAATTTCCGGTTTTCGGAAATATTAAAGCGATTATCGTAGATAACGAAACGAATGAGATATCGTTTTTATTAACACAGTACGATACTATTAGGTTCAACGAACACTATCATGCGTATGAAGTTATCGACGCGAAAAAATGGGTATTTATTAAATATGAACTGCTGGTTTCGCACGTGCCAACGAATATCCGGGCAGGCTTCGAAGGCCAAACTTGCATAACGTTCCGTTATCAATTATAATAATACAATCTACGTAGTTGTAATGATCGCTTATAACGAAAACAAGACTGATTGGCAATAAACAATCTTGATAATTTTGATTCTTTGTCTATTGAAGTTATTTTCCATCTTTACATCGATGCAGATATATATTGCAATTACATCGACAACTGAAATGTATCTTTATTCCAAATTCAAGCATCAATATTCTTGAATTTACGCAGATGCTTCAATTAAGACTATTTTATTCTTGATTGAGGCATGTATATGCTTGGCGCTATTTTGAGAATAAATGTAGCTTGAAACAAGCATATTAGCATTGCTTCAAGCATACTTTCTTAAGGGTGCAGTATTTTTTTTCCACTCCTTTCTTCCTCCGCGAACAGGGTGCGAAAAGATAGACGTTCCCCGATAACAAATTGCGGACGATACTTTCGAGCGGAAGAAGCTCCGTTTGGCCGGAAGCCCCCGAGATATTTGCGCGAACGTCGCGTTAATCAATTGTGTAATGATGAAAATGATATTTGCACATCGCTTTCACATTTCGTTGTCAACGTCGCTTGCGAAGTTCCTCCGTGAGAAAATGATTCCAACGATTTTCGACCGGTTTTTCTAAACCGTGACGTTATTTATCAAACCGAGGCGCGAAACATTACAAAACGAAATTGAAACTCGAAAAACGCGCCATCGAGAAACTCGAACGTCACCTTCGGCCCTCCACGCTTGAGAATGCATGCAAATAATTTTTATCTCGTCGGAAATTAACAAATTGACAGCTACACTGAAAAAAAAAGCCCCCCAATAACATCAACCATTGCGGGCTGCCAAAAACACATGTTGTTATTTTAACTTCATTTCAATTGTTATAATTGCAAAGAACCTTGAAAGAAGGACATATTTTTTCATGCCTTTCCCTGCCATTGGTTCAATTTCATATGAAATTGTAAGAATCAGAATGAAATTGAATCGACAACATATGACTTTACCAACACGCAATGGTGCATGTCATTGAATTCGGAACATTTTTTTTTTCAGTGTACCAAGTCTCAAAATCTCGGTATTTTCTTGCGAAACCTAAGCTTTTTGAATAAACCTAAGCTTTGAACGAGCGAAAATCGTCGGGGAAAAAATAGAGTCCCACTCGAGAGTGCACTTTCAAAAGTCGTCCTTCCCTCCTTTTTAGCGTAACACACGATTTTTCTTCTCATATTCGCGGCGAGTCCGATCGAATGACCTCCGAAGAATATGGTTTTCTCGAAGCGAAGCTTCACGGTTCGATCTCTCGATGCTCCGAGCGTTCGGTCGAAATGGCCAGGGTTTGAGGACCGAGGCGTTTAACCCCATTAGTTCCGAATGGAGTTCCATCCTCTCGCTTTTTACCGTCTCCCGCATCTCCCCCGGTTTTCGTATCTCCTCCCCTGCCGCGTGTCACGTTGTCGTCGCGCGAGGGGGATGACGAGGAAAGGAGGGGTTTGGCGAGAAACCTCCTTGGCGAAGAGACCGAGCGGACTCGCCGGCGATGTCTCGAACGCTTTCCCAAAGCTCTCGGCGACTCGCTCGGCTGGCTCCGGCGGTGCGTCGAGGAAGCCTCGTCTTCCTCGGAAACCTCGAGTTGGAGTCTCGACGAACGGCTCTCTCGCGACACGCCTGCGATCTTCGGCGAGATATCCCTGGTCGCTGCGCTCCTCGCCACTGCGGTGCCCTATTCTCCGGGAGCCTTCTCGCCATCACCTATTGATTTCCATTCTCTTACGCGCCTCTTCCACGTGATTCGCTCTTTCCGCACCCCAACGTCTCCGCGCGCTGCCGCCCAGCACCCATCATCGGCGCAACCGCCCCGCGCGCGCTACCCCCGAAGGAGCACCGATTAAAGTTCATCGTCTCGCGAATCACCGTCTCGTCGGAGGAACGATCTTTTTCTTCTTCACGCTCCGAGCCCCCCGAGAGAGGCACAAAAAGGTTCGATAAAAAACGGTCAACGCTTGTCGATAGAACTTTTTTTCTACCGCGCTTTTTTCGCAACGCGCGATAAGAGCCGAGAAAAAGTGAATCGATATTTCGGATGATCAACGACGAGATACGAGATAATTAATGAATACATCGCATCGAAATTTGGCGCAGTGCGATAGGAAAAAGAAGATGCATACAGTGGACGATCAGATAATTCCAATATTCGGGAGCCAGACAAATCCGCCACCATCAGATAAGTTGAATTTCCTTCTACCTGCTTGAGGGCTTGCCCACTGCCCCTTCCGCCGAAAAAAATTCCCTCTCCAACGCAGTTTTGCGTCGCGCGTGGGGATGCGAGTAGCCGCTCGTGGAGCACGTGGGGATGAGGACAGTTGTGGAAATTACCGTAAGATTCGATCTTGCGATCATTTTTACCGTGTCAACAACGTCATGTACGGTGGTTGCAAGCATAGCTTTCGAAACAATTTTTTTTAACTAATGCAAGATTATAAACCGCGAATTTTTACTTCTTTCATGTTTCGTGGTTAAATCATTTAACCAGGAATAATGTTCTGATTTCATTCCTTATTTGAAAAAAAATCAGATTCCAGCCAAAAAGGCTAAGAATTACTGTGGGAAAATATTTTTGTGTGAGATTCTTTCATGACTGGATTGGAACGACATACCTTCTAAATAGAAAAAAAGGAAAAGTTTTCTCAATAATATCCAGTGAATATTAAAGTTGATATTACAAGTGGTTAAAATGATTTACCGCTATCGGGGCCAATCGATGGTTAATCATTTTGATTACACCAACCGCTAATCCTTTGATTGCTCCCCGCCGCAAATATGACCATTTATACTACTTTTCTCAAGCGACACAAAATTCTTGTACTTCCGTTATAATAACAACCATCGTTTTTACCACTTGAGGCGGAATTAAGCAATGAACTTATTTTAAATCAACAGAGCACCTACAATATATAAACTGCAGAAAACGACGAAAACTTTGCAACAGCATTTACATTTTTTCAACATTTTCAGATATTTTTGAAAAAAAATTGTCGAAATTTTGAAAAATGAATATAAATTGGAACATTTTTAAGAAATTTTCAAGAAATAAAAAAAAAAAACGTTTCTGATAAGACAAATATCTGTATCAATAGCGCATCATGGTACTACGGCACGGGTCTACTTTTCCTTTATGGTAAAGTGACGGAATGTGTCCGCTACTCGAATACGAAAAACTGTAGAGTAGGAGAGAGTCGTCGATCTTTGTCTCGCCACATGCTAGCTGCCACGTTCTTTCTCTGTCAGAAAAATTTCAGCAACGTTATTATTGGTAGATATCTGAAGGGAAGGGGACTGCCGTTGCCTCGCCGAGCAGGTAGACGGAGCCGAAAAAGGGTCCGGATTCAACTTACTTGGTCGTCTATTCGTCAACTTAACTGATGGTTGGAATTATCTGAGTTGGAAATACGTGATCGTCCACTGTAGTTTGGAGATGCCAAGTGTGAACTCTCGGTTTCGCGTCGAGGAATCCACAAGTGAGTAAACACTCCGCGAGCGAGAATCGCGAGATGAGAGAATCAGAGAGCGCGGAAGAGATGGATGGAGCGAGACGCGGCACAGCGAAAGCCGACGCCGCCGCGCGACTCAATGGATATCATTCTCCGGTGCAGGGCGCTTGAAAATCGTCGAGTTATCTGACCGAGTGCAGCCCAGTGGGGTGTGTAGCGTTAAGTTGGCGTTAGCTCATCGAATCAACCGCGATGGGCGCGACACGCCGCTGCCACCGCCGCTGCCGCTGGCCCATATAACCATCCCCCTCTTTTGCTCGGCTCACCCCTTTCGCCGCGCCGCGGTCGAAGCGAGAGGGAACGGATAGCGAATCAGCCAATCGATTATCCTCCGGTTCTCTCGGACAATCGGGAAACTTCTTCCTTTCGTCTCTCTCTCTCTCTCTCGACCCTTCGTTGCTTCTCGCAATCTTCCATTTTTTATCCTTTCACCAATTTCCAGATTTTCTTTCATACGCAACGAACATTTCTTCATCAGTCATCGTTCGCGGTGCGCCAACTTTCATTATTTACCCAAGTTTCTTCGTCAAACGAAATTTTTAACTTAAACTTTGTTTCTTCATGAAAAAATCAGGATTTCATTCTAGAAGTTCTACGACGGTAATTTTTGTTCGTAAAAAAAATGCAATACTCTCCATTGTTCGTTATGCGCGAACTTTTTATTATGATATCTTTCCCCATTTAAACTTCACTTTTTTTTTGTTTTTTTTTATTAACGTTTATTGTGATACTAAAGATTTACCTTCCATTTCTTACTTTAGACATTTTCCAGTATATTTTCCTGTGATAAAAATGTTTTTCATGGTTTTCAACGAAATTTTTTTCTATGATATTAACCACGAAACAATCTGCATTCAACTCGATTCGAATGAATTTGCAGTTTTTTTTTTATCGTTCGATAGGCATTCAGTGGAGATCAATCGGAATCATTTTAATACACAAACGCTTTCACACCGTGAGAATGCTCGAGAGTTTGCGGTGAAAAGGGTCTCCGCTTTTGCGGTGACATCAAAGCCGTCTCTCGTTTTCCTTTGCCGCTCGTCTCGACGAGACGTTGGAATACGCTTTGTACGCACAGCTCGAAGATCGAAGACAGGGGTGGGCCGAAGACTCTTCTCGCGTTTTTTCCTCACAGATGCGAATGGAAGCGTCGGCCGACGGGGTCGGAGGGGTTGGACACGCAGCGTATATATAATCGCGCCCCGCGGTAAGGAACGAGCGAAATAAGAATGAGAAACGATAGCGGATGGCGAGGGTGTCGCGAGAAGCGGTTGATGCCGGGGGAGAGAGACGCGAAAGTAAGAAGAACGGGACGGCGGCGAGCTTCTCGGTGGGTTGCGGAAGAACGTCGACAGACCGAAGGTACACCCCGCTGGCATTGATCGTTTCTGAATTCCGAGTGGATGGCAACTTCGCCCTATCCGAGGAAGGGGGAAACGAAGCGTTTCGGCACTATCTCCCTTCGTTTCTTCTTTATTCGATGTGTATCGTTTCGTCCCGCTACCGAGAGCGTTTTCTCTTCGACCCCACGAAATCGGCAACGTTGCGCGACGGCTCGCGATTCAGGATCGAATTGATAGTGTCGAGTTGGATTTCAAGGACCAAATCAAGTTCAAGGTCAAGTTTGAACTTCGGATCAGTCTTAGGGGTGGTTTTATGACTGCCATTCGGGGGTAGTTGAAGTTAGCACCCCAAGTTTGAACTCGAGTTCGAACTTCACTTGGAACTCCATTTTTAGCATTGAGTTAGAACTTGAGTTTGAATTCGAGTGGCGAATCAAGTTCAAACTCAAATTCGAATCGATGCTCAAATAATATACCCACATGAGTTGGAACCTAAACTGGAACTGGCTCTCTCGGTAGAGTTTATACTTAATGTTCCAAAATGATGATGAGGTAATCTCTTCTCACGCGTTTATGAATAGCGTATAAATGTGAAAGTGTACGTAAGTATGTTACATGAAGATCGTTTCGTCTTGCTACCGAGAGCGTTTTCGCTTCGACCCCACGAAATCGGCAACGTTGCGCGACGGCTCGCGATTCAGGATCGAATTGATAGTGTCGAGTTGGATTTCAAGGACCAAATCAAGTTCAAGGTCAAGTTTGAACTTCGGATCAGTCTTAGGGGTGGTTTTATGACTGCCATTCGGGGGTAGTTGAAGTTAGCACCCCAAGTTTGAACTCGAGTTCGAACTTCACTTGGAACTCCATTTTTAGCATTGAGTTAGAACTTGAGTTTGAATTCGAGTGGCGAATCAAGTTCAAACTCAAATTCGAATCGATGCTCAAATAATATACCCACATGAGTTGGAACCTAAACTGGAACTGGCTCTCTCGGTAGAGTTTATACTTAATGTTCCAAAATGATGATGAGGTAATCTCTTCTCACGCGTTTATGAATAGCGTATAAATGTGAAAGTGTACGTAAGTATGTTACATGAAGATCGTTTCGTCTTGCTACCGAGAGCGTTTTCGCTTCGACCCAACGAAATCGGCAACGTTGCGCGACGGCTCGCGATTCAGGATCGAATTGATAGTGTCGAGTTGGATTTCAAGTACCAAATCAAGTTCAAGGTCAAGTTTGAACTTCGGATCAGTCTTAGGGGTGGTTTTATGACTGCCATTCGGGGGTAGCTGAATTTAGCATCCCAAGTTTGAACTCGAGTTCGAACTTCACTTGGAACTCCATTTTTAGCATTGAGTTAGAACTTGAGTTTGAATTCGAGTGGCGAATCAAGTTCAAACTCAAATTCGAATCGATGCTCAAATAATGTACCCACATGAGTTGGAACCTAAACTGGAACTGGCTCTCTCGGTAGAGTTAATACTTAATGTTCCAAAATGATGATGAGGTAATCTCTTCTCAAGCGTTTATGAATAGCGTATAAATGTGAAAGTGTACGTAAGTATGTTGCATGAAGATCGTTTCGTCTTGCTACCGAGAGCGTTTTCGCTTCGACCCCACGAAATCGGCAACGTTGCGCGACGGCTCGCGATTCAGGATCGAATTGATAGTGTCGAGTTGGATTTCAAGTACCAAATCAAGTTCAAGGTCAAGTTTGAACTTCGGATCAGTCTTGACGTATTCAGACTTCAGACGTATTGTTTCAAATGGGTCGTTCATCGACACAGTGACGAACAGTCATGCATCGTACAGAGAGAAGCGGTCAAATTTTCAACTCAAGTTGGAACGTTATTTCGCGAACCAAGTTCGATCTTGATGCAAAAAATATAGTTCCATCTTAAGTTCGAACTCGGTACTATTGATTCGTTTGACTCGTCGGACTTTTGCGCCGTTGAGTGTGAACTTCACACAAAAACAGGGCAAAATTCTGGCCTAAGTTTGAGCTCCAGTTGGAACTTTTATTTGTGCACCAAGTTTGAACTTGAACTTGAGTTCGGACTGGATCCGGTATTTAAGTTTCAGCCTCGTGCACAAAATTAAATTCCAACCAAAGTTTAACTCAAGTTCAAACTTGGGATTATAAGAGTTCGATCTCAGTGAAGCGACAAAAACCCACAAGATTTTTTTAACCGTTCGTATAACTGGCCCGTTTTTTCGGACAATTTTTTTGTTTGTCCCTTAAAAAAAAAAAAAAAAAAAAAACAATTTTTTGTAGGCAGAAGGTTAATGTCGAAATTGTTTTCTATGTTTAAGCATTCCACGAAGTTGAAACTAGTCTTATGGGTGAGTTTTATCAACATACAATATTTTACTTTGTTTCTATTTTTTGTTTATTTCTCTTTCACTCGGTGAAAACGAAAGTGCTCAAAATAACGAGGGGGTTTTGTGCCAGTTTTGTGCGAGGGGTTAAGAATGGTTTGTCGTTTGCAGCGCGATTTTTTCGAGCGCCGGTAAACAAAATCCTCTTTTGATCTCACTGCATGCCGCGCATAAGGGCTGCGATGCGTCGCGCGAAGGGTGTTTCCGTACGACGTTGACGATAGGATTTTCTTTGCCCGAGTCTTGTCGTCTCACGCGACGACAATCTCGCCTCGACGACGCTCATTCAATTAAATCACGCGACGAAAAAAAACGTCGACGGCTCTTTTTTATTTACTAAGGTGAAGACTCGCCCCACCGTCGTTAAGAAATCCCAACGGCTCGAAAGATCAAAACCTCTCGTAAACTCTCCATCGTCGTTGCGAGTCCTCTCGCGCCCTGAGCGTGTTAAATTTCGGTTTCGAAAAAGCGTTTCACGCGAGTCGATTCGTCAAATGACTTCTGACTTTTTCCATCGCGAATAAAAAAAATGGCAAAAGACTCACATTGTTGATGTTCGATTTCGTCGAAATTTTGCTTCATTGCGAAATACTCGAAATCTCACTTTTCGAAAATTCCATAAAATTTTTTGATTTACGGATATACCAAGAAAATCGCTGTCAACACCGGTATAAAAAAATGAATACCATTATTTTTGATGCAGTGTCGGTTCTTTTTTTTGAAAAATTTTCGTCAACTCGAAGACTGTGGCATTATGATCCTCGATAAAGTAATAATAAATAATTAAAAATAAATAAACAAAAACTTGATAAAAAGACAAACTCTGTTTATAAGTGAAAAAAAAAACGGCTTAATGTCCGTGGCTTAAAAAGGCGTTTCGGCTTAATGTCCGGATAATCTTATCGTACGGAACTTCGAGACCGACGAGTTTTCCGAAGACTCGGATGTCAAGACCGGTGCGTCCCGCGTTGGTCTTACATCCGGTGAATTCGACTGTGAAATTTCCGCTTGGGGCAAGTCGAAGTCGAGAGGAACGAGACGATCGTGTTCCGGAGGGTCGGGAAGCACATACGCATACGCGTAGGTACACACATTTTTATCGGGTGCGTGGAGGAGATTTCGAGCTCGCGATTCGAACGGGCCGAGACGACGAGGTTGGATGGATCGAGAGGAAAAGACACATTCTGATGTAAGGATTCTTCTTGCATCGCGAGAAATACTCTCGTCGATCTTCTCCGCTTAAAAAAAAAAAAATCGAACGGAAATTTACCATTCTGCCTTTCGTCACTCATCCACTTTCTCGTTTTTTCCTCTTCTTTTTATTCCCCGATCGTTCCGCAACCGCGTAGGGGAGAGCGGGGCAAAATGGCACACCAGGGCAAAATGGCACACCGGGACAAAATGGTACGAAATGGTCAAATAAAGTCCCCTGTATGATAGAATTGGGGCAAAATGGGTCAAGAGAAAGTGGCATCGAAGTAGATTTTTTTGCTGGCCCATTTTGCCCCAATACCATTCTGCCCTGGTCCCATTGTGCGCGAATACCATTTTGCCCCGGTATGCCGTTTTGCCCCGCTCTCCCCTACGAAATATAATGTGTATTCCGACGTTTTTCTCGGGGCGGAGTGTCGCTCCCGAAAGTATATAGTATTCGCGTGTCGTACACAGACGAATGGAGAACCGGCAACGAGGGTGAAAACCGAATGCCCCGTTCCTCGTGTCCCGGCATCGACGAGACGCGACTTGGCTCTCAAATAGGATCTCTTCTTCGTTTTCTTCTCTCGCGACGGTTGACGAAAAACATTTCGCTTCCGTGCAGTCGTTCTCCGGGAAATTCGCCATGTATTATAAACTCTCGTGAGGGGCGTGTATGTATTTCGTGGTGAATATCCACCGTCGGCATAGATCGAAACAATATGGACACGGTTTTGCGTGCGAAATTCCCCGATTTTCCGCGAATTGTTTCCAGCGTTGGGGATTCGTCGCCGAATTTTATCGCTTCGGGGTTGTCGCGCGATAGCGGAAGGGGGTTGTTGTGAAAACATCGGTGTGAACTCGGCCTCTTGGCAACGGATTTCGAGGCCACGGAAATATGGCACTGCTCCAAAAATGCGTGGAACTACGCCGGCTCTATTCTTCCTTTGCATATTAAGGGGAATTAGATGGAATTGGTGGTTAGCTACCCGGGCAAAAATTGAATCAGGCCGCCTGATGTCTTGTCAGGCACGCATCAGGTATTAGTAAGGCATGACGGATCAGGCTACCCAGATAGGGGAGAGCGGGGTAAAATGGCACACCGGGGCAAAATAGTACGGAATGGTCAAATAAAGTCCCCCGTATGATAGAATTAGGGCAAAATGGGACAAGAGAAAGTCCCATCGAAGTAGATTTTTTTGCTGTCCCATTTTGCCCCAATACCATTCTGCCCTGGTCCCATTGTGCGTGAATACCATTCTGCCCCGGTATGCCGTTTTGCCCCGCTCTCCCCTAGCGCCCAGATCAGGGCCACGTTACATATCACGAAGAGTCGCCTTATCTTACTAGCCTGATATAGCCAACCTCAGGGCCACATCGGGTCATAAAAAGGCATGACACTACTTGTATGATCAGGCTGGCCAGACAACATCACGATCTGGGCCATATCAATAAGTCGAAGGCTTCCCCCTATCAGGGTAGCCGGACGTAATTGATAACATAGCCAAATTATGTAAGAAAAAGGCCTCCCAGATAGGATATTTCAGAAGAGTCTCGTTGGATACAATTTCCCAATAATTGCTTTATGAGCAGTAACTAATTGTTTTTATAATTATTAAAAAAAAATAGTTATGTTTTCATTTTTATCACATGGACAAAAAGAAATGTTGCCTTATTAAAGATGTCAAGTAGATTGATTTCGTATAATAATAATGGAAAAAATGATTAACAAATTATTAAAAAATATCAACAATAATAATAGAGAACGGGCAAGCGTGTAGGTTTTTTTTCTTATTACGGAAAAAGTGATTGATTTTGAAGTTTTCGTGCAATCACCCAGAAATTCCTTGATTGCAATGTGGAATCTTGCTAAAAAAAATGTTCTGAAGGTCGTAGGTTTACGTTTATTTCTTGAAGTCACGAAAAAAATGGCTTCTTAAAAGTCAAACAATTGATTGAAAAAGAGCTTACCTTATCACGAAATACCAGAATTTTGGTCGAATGAAACTTTCAGTTGAAAATGTAACAGTGAAATTACGTTAAGTTCATACGGAGGGTTGTCCGGACATAATAACAATTAACTAACAATTTTTAACTAATTGTATACTCATTGTTTACTCATAGATAATCTTAAATAGTGTTCGAAAACAATCGATCAATTAATTCTTTGACGCTTGAGAACTTTTTACATGTAACAACAAAAAAAGTATGTACTTTGTTATGGTGGTAAAAAATGTTAAGTTCGAACAATACACGTTCGAAAACTTCCAGTGGTTTTTATAATGTATTGTAGACCAAGTCGTTCAATTATGATTAGTAATCTTACGTCCGACCCTTATATAGACAAGTTGTTGAATATTATTTCCAAGTTCTGAATAGCCGAGCGGGTATGGTTGCTCATTACTATCCAGGCGACCCGGGTTCAAGTCTCACTCGTCGAAATATTGATGTCGTTTTTTCCGAGAGAAAATAGTTTCTCTTAGTCGAGTATGATCAACTACGAAAGAAATCAATAAAAAATGAGTGCTTAAGTTGAGACGAGACAATATTTTATCTATTTTATTGTTGAACCTAGCGATGAGCTATGATCAGGGCTGCGTCAGGGGAGAAATCCGGCCCGGATCGAGTAGCCTGATCAGGGCCAAAATCGAAATGCCGTTACATGCCACATCTGGCCCTGATTTTTTGCCGGATATCAGCCGGATCAGGCTGACAGGGCAAGCCTAACACGGACCGGATTCCAACCTGATTCAATTTTTACTCGGGATAGTTCTCGTTGGCCGAGTATGATCAACTACGAAAGAGCAATAATCGAATTCGAGAGATCGAGGAAGGAAAAAAAGCAGTTAAAGCAACAGCGTTCGGCTGTTGCGTGGCCGAATAAATATTGTGACAAATCGTGGGTTAGCCGACGAGAGAAAGAGCGAAGCACGAGGGGGTAAGGCGATCCGGCGTGTAACACAACTGCGGTACAACGAAAACGGCGTGCGCGTACCTCGCGCGGCCCCGCCGTGGGTACACCGGCAACTGTCGACCTAATTTTCCCCTAAACGTTTTCCGGAGATTACATCGGGCTTCTTTCATTGTATCACGTCGAGCTGCGCCCGATGCCGGCGAGGAGCTTCGCGTCAGGGCACAACCCATGGAACAAGGCTCGATCGTGTTTGTCCGCTCGCTTGCACGATAATGCAACAAGCTCGTGCGCTCAATGGGCGACGACCCCGTGCGTCTCATACGCTACGCCGGATTTTTTCGCGCTCACCCTACTTGCAACGCTATTTTTCTTTTTACATAATGGAAACTTCGTTGCGTTTTATTCTCTTATTTGTCTCGAAAAAAAAAAAAAAAAAAAATGCAATACCAAACATTGCTAACGCGCTCGACAATTCCCGAGCTCAACGATGCGTCGTCCGTGATCCAACGAGATCACGAGAGACGTTTTTCTCGGTCTCGGGAAATTTTTATTGCCCGCGTTCTTTGGATTTGTCAAAAAAAAATAATGTATTTCTCTCGTTTCCGTTTGTGTGATTCGGCTCGAAATGCGCCGAGGTTCGGTCGTCGCGACGAAAACCGTTTCAAAAGGATCTCTCGAAAGGTCCTTCAAGCTTCGGTCGTGTACAATTCGTTCTCCTTCTCGTGGGGACAATATAATAACGATTCCACCCGCGCACCTGCCACTGAGAGGGTTACATCGAGCCTCGCCGTCGCGGGCACGCGAAAGCATTCGAGCTTCCCTCTCCGTAACCCTTTTTTTATTTCACTCTCGCCGCGCGGAGCATCAGCGATTCAACGCGGACGCGTCAACACAGATTCGTTCGACAACGCGGCGAGGCGAGGGTTGAAGAGAGTCGAACGAAAAAAAAAAAAAAAACATTTCCGACCCACGGAAGAACTGACCCAGTTTTTTTTTATTTTCATAACGAGAACGAACGGGGACGCGTTGCTCTGCGATATATTTGTCACCCGACGCTGTTACACTACAAGTGCCGCAAGTGTTACAGCAAACTACCTCGCGTTTCAACTGTATTATATTTCAATGAAAAAATGTGTGAAAAAAGGGCTATGGAGTAATCGAACAAGCTCTAAAATAATCATATCCATTCAAAAAAATTAACCAATCAATTTTCGACAAAACAAACGAACAAACAAACAAACAAAAGGTAGAATAAAGTATAAAGTATAAAGTATAAAGTATAAAGTATAAAGTATAAAGTATAAAGTATAAAGTATAAAGTATAAAGTATAAAGTATAAAGTATAAAGTATAAAGTATAAAGTATAAAGTATAAAGTATAAAGTATAAAGTATAAAGTATAAAGTACAAAGTACAAAGTACAAAGTACAAAGTACAAAGTATAAAGTATAAAGTATAAAGTATAAAGTATAAAGTATAAAGTATAAAGTATAAAGTATAAAGTATAAAGTATAAAGTACAAAGTACAAAGTACAAAGTACAAAGTACAAAGTATAAAGTATAAAGTATAAAGTATAAAGTATAAAGTATAAAGTATAAAGTATAAAGTATAAAGTATAAAGTATAAAGTATACAGTATAAAGTATAAAGTATAAAGTATAAAGTATAAAGCATAAAGCATAAAGCATAAAGTATAAAGTATAAAGTATAAAGTATGAAGTATAAAGTATAAAGTATGAAGTATAAAGTATAAAACAGTCAGTCTATTGATTTTGGACAAACACATCGACGGAGTAAATTATGTTCCTGCGAATTTGTCACTCTATTAGGAAACACGATGGGTAGTGCAAAGTAAATCTATTTAACGCCTCGTTGACCCGTGACTTGTGTTCAAAGTGCAAGATCTTCGTCACGGAATATTTGCTCTCCCCATCGGCGTCACCGAACGACGGACGAATTCTCTGCGGGACTGTTTCGCGGCACTGCGACGAGACACAGGAGCGAGGGTCGTCGTAGGAGTCCCGGGGGTGCATGCCATACCGTGACGACAAACGGGACCTACGCGCTTCCATTCCCACAGCTATAGGCTGATCATTCCGATACCAGTTCTAATTATGTCGAAAACACTCCCCCCGTGGCGCGAGCCCTGCGCAACGACTGCGACTGCGACGGCGAAGCTCCGTCCCATGGGAATTTCGTGCCCGTAGCGCCGCCGGATTGCCGCACGGTGTAACGCGCCCGTGGCGCGACCACAATGCGTTCCGACGTCGATGTCATTGTGCGGGAAACCCCCGCGCCCGAGAGAGCTCACCTTGTGCGCGATCGCGGAACGATTGTGCCCCTATTAAGGGCCGGAGTCCCGCGCTCTCGTCTCGCGCGGGAGCTTATTTCTTCTCTATTCCTCGACGTCGTTCCGTCGTGTATTTCTCTCCGAGCGCCGCTGCTCCGCTCCAACCTTCCCCCCCGAATGTCACATACGCTCTTCCGAATTGTGAACCATTCCCGTATTTATTCGGAGCCTAATAGCTGACGAATGCTCCGAAATTCCCGAAAGAATCGCGGAAAAAAGAATGCAATAGAAATCGCGAGGATTTCGGAAGATCGGTGCTGTTGCAACGAATTCGGTTGTTGGATGAAAAAAAAAGAGGAAAAAAAAAGAATACTTCCTCTGTCTGTAGCTAAACGCGCGCGTGCGTCGGCCTGGCTGTGCGGATTACACGCGGAACACATGTCGTCCCTTTTGTGCCCTCGTCGATCGGCCTTTGACCAGCGCGCGGGGCCAGTCGGCGGGGAAGGATGAATAAAAAAGTGAAGGCAAAAAAAATCCACGCGATCGACGAGCGAGCGCTCGAAACGCACGGGGAAACTTCCCAAACGAATCGGCAAAACTCGAACCCTTTGCCAAACGTCGGGAAGCGCTCGTCGACCCACTTTCCTGCTTTTTATCTTCTTCAATGTCTCCTATTCCGACGCACGCCAGTGAAAACTGAGACCTTGCAAATATTTCAAAAACAATGATTTGTGACGAAAAAAAACTTCACATTACGCATAAATGATATTTCAATTTACAAAAACATGTCGATAAATCAAAACGTGAAAAGGAAATAATGGACCAAACTCAGTAAAACTCAGGAATGCCAGATTCGGCGGAATGAAGAAAAATCGGCGGACACCGATTTCCCGGTTGTTCGAGTCGCGCGAGACTTCCGCGGCCCAAATTCTTCGGGTCGTTCGAAAAACGTATCAGCGCGCCGATATAACCGTGTTTATTCGGTGTGCAACGCACGAGTTGCGTTAGCGGCGCGTCTGTGTGCGACAGGATCGAGCGAGTGTGTACCCGGCGGGACGGAGAGAGGTCCGTACGGAGGCAGAGATGCTGATGTGGACGTCGA
The DNA here is from genome assembly GCA_963924025.1 of Ischnus inquisitorius. Lineage (NCBI taxonomy): Eukaryota > Metazoa > Arthropoda > Insecta > Hymenoptera > Ichneumonidae > Ischnus > Ischnus inquisitorius. The sequence continues at coordinate 3,080,548 of OZ001253.1, forward strand.
TGTGGCGCACGAGAGAGCGACGCAGAGAGAGCTCTGACGCTGCCGCTTCTGGTGATGCTCCGGGGGCCCTGCGGACGAGCCTTTTCCACGTAGTGCACCCGGAGAAGCGGCTCTGACAGATCCGTTGGCGCGGAATAACGCGTTTACGAGCTCTTTGTCCGGTCCTGCTTTGGACCGCGACCGCCTCGTGCTGCCGAGCCAGCCAACAAGCCAGAAGCAGCGCCAGCGCCAGCGCCGGCTTACCAACCCCGTCCGCGTACCTACGAAGGTACACCAACGTTCCTCTCTCCGCATCCGCGTTTGAGAGAGAGCACGAGGGATCCGAGAGGCCCGCGGGGCGCTTCGCTGTTCTCGAGATGGTAGCCATTTCTGCCTTCCATGCCTGGCGCACAGGTTGCTCACTCCGATCTGTCTCGCTCGGGTTCCGCTGCCTCGCGTTCTCCATTCGCCGCCTTCCTCCGCCACTGCCGGAGCCACGCTGAAGAGCTCCGGGTAATTGGATAATTCGATCCGGAAGAGGAACGACCCCGGGACGGAAAGTACCATACAATCGCCGATTGTACGGTACCGATTAGCTACCGATGCCCCGAGGACTTACCTTTTGCTCTTCCGATATTGTTATCTCCGTTATCTGCGCAACCTTCGGGCCTCACACCGAAAAGAAGGTTTGGTAATATCAACCCTACAGCTGCGGTCACGGACAATTTGTTTGAATCAATCGTGGCGGGTTTGAATAGACTACACCGCTGTTGAAATAACAAAGCTGGTATGATTGAGTCAAGTGCGTACAGCAGTTACTTCAATTACAACATTAATTCAAATCGAACCAAGACGGGATTGAATCAACAACTCTTTTTTCAATTCAACCGAATATACTGTTAATATTCAGGAGGCATATAATTTCGATTCAAACGTATGTTTTGTCGATTTGAAAATAAAATGGATTAATTTGACTTATCCGTAGAGTTGAGTGAAATAATAAACGGGTTTAATTTGATTAAATCGTTTGATTGATCTAACCAGATAATTTTATGCCGTAACGACAAAATTATTTAACGATAAAAACTAATGTCATTATGATAGTTGAACGGTTTGGTAGAGGCTATTCTGTATTGCATCGTAGCAACAACACATTCGGTTCGCTTGAAAATTCAATATTATTATAATGAACAAATAATTCTATATTTCATCAACAAATAATTCTATTTTTCGAATTATTTTAGAATTATTTATTCATCATATTTAGAATGTTCGGTAAAAAAAAACAAACACAAAAGATAGAATTACACTCAGCGACTCAGCGCAGCATACTCAGCGCTGTGTACACTCAGAAAAAGAGATAGTACCGTCAACTATATATATATAGTCAAGACACGAGTTGCGAATTACCGCCAGGTGGCTTCGAGGATGAAGTGATTCTCTCGCAAGCGGTCCGGTACCTAGCAAGTTACTATATAAGAGTCATTCTTTTGATTATGATATAAGGTAATCGATGATAGGTAGGATGGTTAGATAGGTAGGCAGGCTGGTTAGGAGAAAATGTCTCAGAATTTGCCTGAAGCTTTATCGCTCGCAACATACGGACTTTAGTCACTACATTAAAAACTCTATAATATATAATCAAAGTAATATCCCGAGATTTGATAACTTTATCATTAAACTAGTTAGAAATTATTTTAGTAACATCCCAAAAGTGGGAAATGCCATTTTAGATGAAATTCATGATCAAAATGATGCTCTATCCCAAAGACAAATAACAATAGGGTATCCCTCCCCTCAATGTTTTATATTCTGTGATAAAAGAGGCCTTCTACAAAACGCGCATAATGTTCCACTTCTATATCATTGGAGACGGAACAAGGCCGATAAACGTATCTCGCTAAAATGGAACGATATTGTCACGAACACCGAAAAATTCACAGGCTCCATAGCGATTCCCAACTGTGATATGAATAACTTCCATAGACTAAAGTTTGACAAATACACGTGGCTCAATGCAAACTGCCCTCATATGCGAGAATTATCACAAAGAAAATCTAGCCTTATGCAAAGACGCTTGCTAAGGAGAATGAGAGAAGCAAGAAACTAGTTTTTAAGCGACGACAGACTATAGGTCTTATTTGTATATTTGTAAATAGTCCTTATATGTAAGTTAGTTATTAAGTCTGACAACACAAACGTAAAAAGGGTTTTTCTGAAAGTTAAATGTTTTTCCCTTCACCCCAGCGTAGTCAGAACGCTCAGTCCGTTAGACATATTACTGTCTCTATTCGTTGTTACTTACCCATTAATACCAGAGTTAGTCTATGTGCGAGACCTGAACGCCTTCAGGCATGCCCGTAAAAAAAAAATAAGATTGTTTGGTTTTTTTTTGTCAGTATTTTGTAACCAAGTTCACAACCGATTGTACTAGCTAAAACAATAAAACATTTCTAAAAAAAAAAAAAAAAAGCAGGCTGGTTAGGTAGGATAAGTAGAACAGGTTGAAAATTAAGGCGTTAATTAATGAGTTTTTCAAACCCTGTCCCGTAGTTGAGTGCTCGAAATATTTTTTTTTTCGAAATATTTAAAACTAATAGACACTGCCTTCCATAAAACACGTACATACATGTCGTTGATTCAACAAATGAATTTCGTTCCTCAATCCCATATTGAGCACCGTCAACCAAATCGAGAGTAAAAAGGAAATCATGTTTCATTGATACAATTGCTTATTTTGTTCAGCCAACCATATATTCAGTTGTGGCAATGAAATGATTTTTCAGATGCTGATGCAACTTTTTAGTCAACTCAACTAAATATTTCTTTCGCCGCCCGCAACCGCTGGATTTGGTTGAATCAACCAAATTTTTTTTAATGTTACCAAACCTTCTTTTCGGTGCATGGTCCAGAACGTCAATCACAAGGCCAGAGTTCATTAGCCGGATTGGATTCTCACCAGATCACGGGAATCCATAGTCTCGTAATCGATCTCGATTCGGTTCGACCTCCATCTGGAGATTCGTGAAGTCGGCATTGATGCTCCGCTTTCTGGAATGTCGGAATACACATTTGTAACGAATTTCGCATGTACCGAAATCTGGTAGAAATCAGTAGGTAGATTTTGGATTCGATTACGACAAGAAAAATTCACATCTAGACCCGCGTCGATTCGGATTCTGAATCTCGATTTCTATAAATTCATCTTTCTGTGGACCAAAATCGGGCAGATATTTGAATCGAGATGTACGATTCGGATTCGAATTCTGAATCCGGATCCTGTCGTTCGGATATTGTAAAATAAGTATCGAACCCTTCTTCTCAAGACGAAACGAGATTTTTCTTCAATAGCCAATTCCACACTCAACCAGCGGCCGATTAATAACTCTAATGACTGTCGACCTTCAACAAGATTTTCCCGTCTATCTACGAGCGAGAGAACGAAACGCAAAAGGGAAACCGGCGAGATAATCGAGAGTATCCATTCGTTCGACGGAGGAAAGTATAATAGCGGGGAGTTGGACGAGAGCGAAAGAAAATTGTTGCGAAGCGGTCAAAGCACGCGGCAGATTGGGTACAAAACAGCAACAAATACTCGAGCTCATTGTGCTCGTCCGGGGGGGCCCCCGGTCGATGCTGCTCCCGCTTTCGGCGAACCTCTAACAAGTCGGTCCCTCCTACAGAGCCGGTAGCGACCTCGTATACCTATACACGTGTATACACGTACTAAAAACCCCCGAGCAACGAGCCGAAATGGAAATATTCTCTCATTTCGAAAACATGTCCGCAACAATGAGGCTATTATGATTATTGTTGTCGTTATTCTTCCCTTTTTTTTTTCTTTCTATTGCCACTCACTACCGTCGAGAATCCTCTTTCGCCGCGATTCTCGTCTCTCCCGTCGCAACTTTTCTTCTCTACGGTCCTCTCGCTCGCTCATTTCACCTGGCGGTCAGGACTGGAGGAGCTGACCCTCGTCATGTCACCAACGGGGCGTCTCAATACACTCGACACGCCGAGGAACCAACTATATTGGGAAAAAAAAAAAAAAAAAAAAAAAAAAAAAAAAAAAAAAAAAGATATATATATATATATATATATATATATATATATATATATATATACGTATGCATCGAGTGCTTGGGAAAAAAGTGAGAGAGACCCTTTTTGCATCGAACAATTTCACCGGTGAAATAGCCGCTGCGGGAGCACGCCAGCACCTCGAGTGTAGGTTCATACATAGGTAGAGGATGCGGCGTCTCGGGCAAGTAGCATCGAGCCGAGGAAATCGCCGAATAGGCGAAACGAAGGAGTCCGGTATGTGTTGGTTGGAAGTAACAGCGAAACTACCCTTGGACCACGTGTAGCGAGACACGACAACTTGTCACCGGCCCGTTCCGCAGCCCGGCAAACTGCATCTGGCCAATCTCATAAATTACCAACCCCCGACTGGCGAGCGTCGCGACCGTCGTGAGCGCATTATATTCCCGCCGGGAAGTCCGATGTCTTCGCGGCGAAGTAGTTCATTCACGACGAGAGTTATTGCCGCGATCCACACTGGGCTTTATAGACTCCATGAGAATACCTCTGGTTTTTCGTCTCCTTTTTGTGCACGATTTTTTTCATACAGTAGTAACGTAAAATGACAGAACAGAATGTACTATTGTTAGAAAGAATATGAAAAATTTTGATATTCCAAGTTTTGAAAATCAAAATTTTCAAAATTTTCAAAATTTTCAAAATTTTCAAAAGTTTCAAAATTTTCAAAAGTTTCAAAATTTTCAAAAGTTTCAAAATTTTCAAAACTTTCAAAATTTTCAAAACTTTCAAAATTTTCAAAAGTTTCAAAATTTTCAAAATTTTCAAAATTTTCAAAATTTTCAACATTTTCAACATTGAATTGATTTTTTTAATTTTGATTTTTTTTTTTTTTAATTTCTTTATTTTTATCATTTTTTCCACGGACTTTATCGACATCGCCGAAAGTAAATATAAAAAAAAAACGCATTGTCCACATCGCAAAAAAACAGAATATCGCAGATAAATATTGATTGTTCTCGATAGATTTTACGAATGCATAAACAGCATTTGTTTGGGCGTTTAATGTTTTTTTTTCGATTTGCATATTCCGCGAAAATTTCGAGGTCGATCTTTGAGGCCGCGAGCATAGAACGACAACGACGAGGTACTCGAGGCAAGTGGGCATATCTGAATTGGTCGCGGCTCAGTCGTGCCCTCGGCTCTCGGGGCAGCTTCTCACAGAGGGACCAAACGCGAATAGCTTCTCCGGCACGGCGAGGGGTCGTCGTCTCACTCATTCATTCCGCCGGAAGCACTTCTGCGAAAGGGACGACGATTGAGACGCCGAGTTAGCTCCTTTTCTCTCTCTCTTTCTCTCTCTCTCTCTCTCATCTCATCCGGGTCTTGGCTCTTTGGAGTTTACCTCACTTTCCGTGGAGGACTCGAGGCGAACCCGCCGGTCACCGATCATCATCGACGTTAACCACTCTTGTTAGTCTTGCTCGCTTTGCCTTCGACCGGCATTTCGAGCAAGGCTCTTTATTCCGTCGCTTTTCCGCCCAAAGATTCCGTCGCTCAGAGAAGCAAAAATACACCGAAGTGTTCTCATAGCTCTACTGGAAAAAAAATGCTACGAAGAGTCTCGCCAAAAATGAAAGTTGCGAGTTCAAGAAAAAAAAAAAAAAAAAATTAAGAAAAATAAATCGATTCTTTTTGTTTCGGTATCGAAATCAATTTTATACATTTTTTTGATCAAAGAAGCCTCCGAATATCGAAGATTATGTAAGGTGACAATTTTTTTTAATTCAAACATACGCTTTTTTAAAGGTTTTTTTTTTTCCATTTTTCTCAGCTTCTCGTTCCGTTGGGAAATCTACGAAATTCGCTCGAAATCTCTCCTTTAGCCCTCAATAACGTCGGAGAAATTGTGTCATATGGAAAAATAGTTTTGCGTCGAAGACAGAATGATGAAATAAAAGAGAAAACCAAGAATCCCGTTTCTATGTACGGTATTCGGTGAATCGTAGACGGGGTAGAATAATCGCGAAGAAAGTTCGTCGAATAGTCGAGCGCGCGAGATCGGCTCCTTTCGCGCGTTCCGTCCCAATCGATTATCGTGCTCGATAGGGAGACAGGACCGCCCCGAAGAAAGCTACCCGTATGGTATCGGTTCTCGCTCGTTTCGCGATGCCGAGCGCGCGCCGGCACCGAGAGAAACGACGACGAGGGGGATGATGAATGTGCCGTCTCAGCCAAAGCGTCAGCGAGGCTCTGTAGCTCGTTTGTAAGCGCGAGTTTCTCACCGCTCCCTTTCCCCTTGTCCCTCATCGTCTCACCCAGTCCGTATCTCCTCTCGACTTTTCGCGCATTTTTTTTTTTTTTTTTTTTTTTTTTTTTTTTTTTTTTTTCCTATCACCGCTCACACATCGGTCCGACGGCGTTGCTTCGTCGCCACACAGAAAAATCGGGATATGATCGCCAGCCGAACGGTTATTTATAAACCAACAGCTTCGCGCCACGAGCACGAGCGTCAAACGCGTAGAGATTGATGTACCTGGGTTGATATAGCACTATCTATAACGATCGATCGATCGCACGTAACGCGCCGAAGTGCTTATCCACCCTACGGATTTTTCATCGTCGCACGTTAGCCGTCGCGGATTTACACCGCTAATCCACTCCTCCTCCTCGCTCTCCTCTCCGGGTACTCGCACTCGTGCTCTGTGCGCGGTTACATCGCGGATAATCGCTGTGCGAAACACCATACACACCGTCACGTTGCCCCGGCCATCGCTTCCGTGCCACTGTGGCACTCCTCGGCTAAAGTTTCGCATCGTTCGTCACACTTTTGCAGTAACTTTGTCATACTCGTACATTACAACGGTACATTAACGACGCTCCGCGCCCAACAACGCGAATCGCTTTTACATAATAGACCGCCGCGTGCAGCCAGCAGTTTGCTCAACGTTGCGCGACAAACTTTTACACCGAGTCTCATAGTAACTAACCGATAATGCAACATCTAATAATAAAGATTATCCCATAAAACGGCGACGGAGCGTTGATAGAAGAAAATTTATATTTCATCGCGTGAAAAACGAATAGTTTCGATTTCGAGAGGAAACATTGAAAATTGGAGAACAGGGTGGAGTTGAAAATTTCAAATGATCGAGACTTAGATCGAGCCGTATTTCGAAATTTCATCATGACGATTATCACGATAGCGACAATAGGAGTAGACGAGTTCTTTCGTTTCACAAGTGGAACGCCGATCTTATCGAAAATTTGTTTGTCCGAACATTCATTGGTTCGTAAGTAGGGGAGACCGGGGCAAGATGGGCCACCGGGGCAAAACGGGCTAGGATAATTCGACGCAGCTGCGGGGCAAAATGGGCTGCCCTGAAATTTTTTTAAGTTTCATATTTTTCGAGCGAACGGTAATAAGCACTGGGGCAAAATGGGCTACCGGGGCAAAACGGGCTAGGATAATTCGACGCAGCTGCGGGGCAAAATGGGCTGCCCTGAAATTTTTTTAAGTTTCATATTTTTCGAGCGAACGGTAATGAGCACTGGGGCAAAATGGGCTACCGGGGCAAAACGGGCTAGGATAATTCGACGCAGCTGCGGGGCAAAATGGGCTGCCCTGAAATTTTTTTAAGTTTCATATTTTTCGAGCGAACGGTAATGAGCACTGGGGCAAAATGGGCTACCGGGGCAAAACGGGCTAGGATAATTCGACGCAGCTGCGGGGCAAAATGGGCTGCCCTGAAATTTTTTTAAGTTTCATATTTTTCGAACGAACGGTGATGAGCACTGGAACAAATCGGACTAGGCGAGTATGATGCAGTTTTGCGGCAAAATGGGGTTTCATGCTTAATCGGGGTCGTTCTTAACGTCGTTATCGCGCCAACATTCTGACTTCGCATGAGTTTACGAGAAATGAAAGGAAATTGCAAAAACTTTTCAGTTTTCTAGAAATCTGACGAGAAACAACAATTTTTGAGGCGATGAAATTATCGATTTTCCATAATATTCATTGCAAAATGTTATTAACCGATCGTTGCAAAATTGAATTCTTCAAAGTACGCGGTAGATTTTTTCCAAATTTCGTGAAAGCAAGGAAAGGACACGGACAGACATTTCTCCTAAATGTGATTTTTCGACGTTTTGGCACATTCTGAACACGTTCACATGGATATCTCGATAACAAATTTTTTCACGAAAACAAAGGTTCTCGAGGACGCAAAAAATATTTTAACAAATTTTTCCGGTGATCTAACTTTTTTCGGTATTTGTAAATTTTCGGTATTTTTGTGCATAAGCGTAGCCCGTTTTGCCCCGAACGACTTTTTTCTTCGAAAACTTCATAAAATTGGCACGAATACATTTTTTTGATGGATATCAATGTATATATGCAATCAGCCTCGATGTAACATCCCGTATTCTTTAGCTAGCCCGTTTTGCCCCGCCCTCCCCTATATTTTTCGACAGTTTGTACCTCGAGAGAAAAAAATATAGATCCAAAAGATGAAGACAGTCACTATTTTCGAGATCAGAAATAGAAGAGGAATTCACTTTTTTTTTTCAACAATATGCCCAAAATAAAGATGTCGAGAATATAAATTTCGAAATCGTAAAGCTTCGATACGTGAAATATCGAAGGATCGAAAGAGTGGATGACAAAATAGCGAAAATCCACGATAGCGACGGCAAAATGCCGAGAGATTGAAACAGCGAAACGAGAAGAGTGCAAAAATCTTTGAGGATATTAGATTTTTTTTGTCGTTTAGCATTACCTTAGTCCGAAGACGGAGTATGTTCTTGACGCTTCTTAATCTTTCGCTATTTTGACGTTCAACTTCTCGATCATTCGCCCTTTCGATCGATCGACCTTTCGATCTTTCGCTATTGTAACCATTCAGCTTATTGGTCTTTCCCTTTAATAAATCCGAAATACTGAGTTTTGTCGATTTGCGCAATCCTAGAAGTTGCACATTCGGATTGGATAATGTTCGAAATTTTGACAATTCGATATTTCACCCCTTGGAGTATTGCCTATTATTATTTTCGTTTTCGACGAAAATTTCATTCGACATATTTGCGTTCTTGATGTTCATTCATTACTTTGTAAACGTTCGTAAATTGCGCTATTTGAGTGAGCAACTTTCCTTATTTCTTTTATTCGAAATTTCAGTCAATCTGAATCTTAGTCGTGAATTTTTACCTCCGCCCACTCCTTCGAAGGAGTCGCTTCCAATGCTCAAAATTTGAATTCTAAATCTACAAAGTAACAAATTCTGGCCTACACACGCGCATGAATACTTTTTTCTCGATATGCTTTCGGGGCAAAAATCTCGAAATCAATTACGAATGCCGAATCCTTCGAAGGAGTCGCTTCGAATGCTTAAAATTTGAATTCCAAATCTACAAAATAACGAATTCCGGCCTACCCCCCCGCATAAATACTTTTTTCTCGATATGCTTCCGGAACAAAAATCTCGAAAACAATTTTCTCCCCGGAAGCGAAGAAAAAAAAAAGCTTGCGCTTATTCATCGAAGCCTCGTATCCATCGCTCTGAGCTCGAGAGAATCGTACCTTGGGGGGTGCTGCTATGGCGAGAATGAGTCAAAGATTGAGGGGGAGGCATCGAGCCCTTTTTTCGCTAGTTGGAAGCTAATGAAGTCCCAATAAACGGGAGAAGGAGCATGAGAGAGAGAGAGAGAAAGAGTGAAAGGGCTGAGAGAAAAACTCCGAGGGTTAAACCCGACTGATATTAAATACAAACGTTACAATATCAAAACACGTAGCTACTGAATAGTCACTCGACGAGCCACCCCTAACCCCTCGCTTCGTCCTTCGCTTCGGCTCCGCGCGTTGTATAACGAGTCGAGCTTATTACACGGGTTCGTGTGGCGCGCGAGTACACAGTGGTGTATGTATAAAATGGACGGTGGTAACAGCTTTAGGTACCGCTTATCCACCGTCAACGCAACGATCACGAGCGAGAGGAGAGACTTCCCCTTTTGCTTTATTTCCCTCGCGTCTGTATTCATCCACGTTGAGTTTATATACCTCCGTCTATTTACGGGATGTCGCACAATAGACGATATTATTATACCTACGCGAACGCATTACGAATGTTGTCAACGAGCATATATGGATATATATATATATATATATATACATATAGGGGAGGGCGGGGCAAAACGGACCAGCTAAAGAATACAGGATGTTACATCGAGGCTGACTGCATATATACATCGATATCCATCAAAAAAATGTATTCGCGCCAATTTTATGAAGTTTCCGAAGAAAAAAGTCGTTCGGGGCAAAACGGGCTAGCCTCATGTACGAAAATTTGAAAAAATTCGACAACAAGTCCATACGTATTCGGAAAAATTGGCTCATCGATAATAAAATGTGAACGAAAGTTGAATCACCGGAAAAATTTGTCGTTGAAATATTTTTTGCTTCCTCGAGAACCTTTGTTTTCGTGAAAAAATTCGTTTTTGAGATATCCATGTAAACGTGTTCGGAATGTGCGAAAACGTCGAAAAATCACATTCAGGAAAAATGTTTGTGCGTGTCCTTGCCTTGCTTTCACGAAATTTGGAAAAAATCTTCCACGTACTTTGAAAAATTGAATTTTGCAATGATCGGTTAATAACATTTGGCAATGAATATTATGGAAAATCGATAATTTCATTGCCTCAAAAATTGTTGTTTTTCGTCAGATTTTTAGAGAACTGAAGAGTTTCTGCAATTTCTTTTCATTTCTCTGAAACTCATGCGAAGTCGGACTGTTGGCGCGATAACTACGTTAAGAACGACCGCGATTAAACATGAAACCCCATTTTGCCGCAGAACTGCATCATACTTGCCCAGTCTGATTGGTTCCAGTGCTCATGACCGTTCGCTCGAAAAATATGAAATTTAAAAAAATTGTAGGGCAGCCCATTTTACCCCGCAGCTGCGTCGAATTACCCTAGCCCGTCTTGCCCCGGTAGCCCATTTTACCCCGCAGCTGCGTCGAATTACCCTAGCCCGTCTTGCCCCGGTAGCCCATTTTACCCCGCAGCTGCGTCGAATTACCCTAGCCCGTCTTGCCCCGGTAGCCCATCTTGCCCCGCAGCTGCGTCGAATTACCCTAGCCCGTCTTGCCCCGGAAGCCCATTTTACCCCGCAGCTGCGTCGAATTACCCTAGCCCGTCTTGCCCCGGTAGCCCATCTTGCCCCGGTCTCCCCTATATATACACACATACGTGTATGAATACATTTCTGATATACACTCAGTTAGACGAGAGAGATTGGGCTTCGCGCTATATTTGCACGCTTCATTATTAGTCGTTAACGCGTCCCATTCAACGAAACGATTTGTTCGCGCTCAACGCTCTTTTGCATGCCCTTTGAACGAAGGCTTGCGAGCTGTGTTATAATAAGCGTTACACGATTCTTTCGCGATACTCCTCGTCACCGCGGCCTTGTTTGCCTCTTTTTTATTGTACACTTCCTCTCCGGCACCGTTTCACAAGACTCGAAAGTACCGATCTTGGTTGTTAATTGAACGCAAATGCGCGGGACTGGATACGCTGTTAAGCGACTTAATTGGACTATTTTTCAAGATTCTTGCCGTGTGATTTTTTTTTAACGCATCCGGAGTGGAAAAAGAATTCGAGGTTTTCACGTACGAACGGGTACATTAAATTTGTCGTCGACAGTGATGGAAAGTAAATTTTACTTTGTACAGTGAAATCAAAGTGGATCATTGGATTTCGAGTATTTACACAGTAAAATTAAAGTAAACCATCGAAATTGTGGTATCGAAAAGAGTTTTCGATATGATCTCGATTTCCATCATAAATGCATATTCAAGAAGATGTAACGAAATATAATAAAACGAAAAATGAATTAAATTAATTCTATCACATTGAATGAATAAGATTTTAACAAAGGCAAATATTATTCAATTTAAACGAGAAATTCATTTATTTACTTCTTTTATTTTACTTTATTATTATTATTATTTATGTGCGAACAAGAATACTAAAATCAAATAATGTCAACTTTATCGGAATTGAAAAAAAAAATTTCGTTATTATCATTGCTCTGGTTTCGCGCAATTTTTAGCGCTTTTTTGATACAATTTTTTTGTTTACTAAAGAAGGAAATTTTCCGTTAAAAATTGCGGAAATTCAATCGTAAACGATTTTTTTTTTGAGCCGTCCTTTCGATGTATTATTCAAATTTGATTTTATTTAAATTCGATTGGATCGAAATATTGGATTTCGAAATTCCAAGGTTCTTGATGAAAAATCAATTTCGTACTTGGCATATACTTTGGGAGATTTGAAATAACGCGAGATCATTTTTTTGTAATTCTCGCCACCGATTCATCGCACTCAACGTTTTTTTCCACGGGATGACTTCGAGAATTTGTTAGCCGTCGACCGACGGAGTATCGAATAAGCCCCGAAAGGTACACGGAAAAACCTTCCCTCAATGGGAACGAAATAATGCACGACGAACCGTGAGTAGCCGAGGCTTCGATCTTTCGAAAATTTACGAGCGCTCCCGGTGACACGCTTGTACGTAGCTTTTCTTTCTCTCGCCGCTTTCCGTCGAGTGTCGCTGAATTGTGCGCAGCTTGCACACCTATTAGTAGGATCCCTTGCATTTCGCTTGTCGCTCTTTACACAACGAGAAAGAGTGCAATCGTGCGTGATGCTCGAGCGTCGATTATACAGGCAATAAATTTATCCGCGATTCGTGACCCCCGTCCGAATCGGTTCCTCGTACTCGAATCGGGAAAAATCTCGACCTGCGCGAGTCCACAAAATCGACAACACTTCGCCCATTCGAGAATGTAAAAAGTACCTTTTTTTTCAAAAAATGTATTTCCATCTCGTAAATTTATTTAAACTTTTCATTTCTATTTTTCGACTTTATTAGAAATATTCGTTTCTATTTTATTCGTTCATCCAAATTGCCTATTTGAATTTTCAACAAATCTCGGACTTTCAAATTTGTCGTAACTTTTTATCTCGATTTTTCAGATGTAACTCAATTTTTCGTATCTCATTTTTCGATCGATCAATCTTTTTCGAAATTACGAAAATGCTTTTCTAGTTTTTTGATTCTTTCAAATTTTCAATAAAAAATGTATCCATTCCAATCTCTTCAACTTTTGTAAATTTTTGTATGTCTATTTTTCGAATCTGAAAATTTGCCATATCGATGTTTCAATCGATTCAAATTTGTTGAAATTACGTTCCAAAAATCGTACATTTTCATTCCAATTGTTTTGATTCTTTCAAATTTTCGAAAAAAAAAATGTATTTATTCCAATCTCTTTAATTTATGTAAACTTTTGTATGTCTATTTTTCGAATCTGACAATTTGCCATATCGATGTTGCAATCGATTGAAATTCGTTAAAATTACGTTCCAAAAATCCTTCATTTTCATTCCAATTTTTAATAAAAACTTGAAATTCCAGTCAAAAAATGATTAGACTGTCTTCTAATTTTAATTCTTACTCGTTCGATTAATAAGAAGGAAGGAAAAAGAAACCAGAAAATGGCAATGAGTGTGCGAGCGACGAAACGGATAAATGGATTCAGAAGCTTATTCATCGGGGCACTTCATTCCTCACTCGAGGAATCTCGATGATCGAGGGAGTCGACAATACAGTTGTAGTTGAAGAATCTTTGTGGCTTCGAGAGTGTAGGCGTGGCGTTGCCGAAGACTTCGCGAGTTCTCTCCGTCGTCCGTGCACGGAAATAGGGTCGCGGCGCGAGGAGGATCGAACGAAAGGTCTTCTCGCTCGCGGAACAAGGACGCTCGCGTCCGAGCTGATTCTTCTCTCGTGCCTCGGAGCGAGGAGCGAGAGAGAACGGCGGCGTGGCATTTTCTTGAGAGCGCGAGTCTGACTTGTCACCGACACAATGAGCCGGGGTGGGGTTATCCACGAAGGATTCGTCGCTGACGTTTTTTCGACCCCTCGCACTCGGGGGAGAAAATCTGGAGGCTCTCTCCTCGAAGCTTTGCGGCAACGAGGCAACCGTGGCTCTCGCAGGACCAACAGACACCGATGGATATATATATCCATCGGTATATATATATATATATATGTGTGTGTGTATAAGCTATATATATGTATATATATATATATGTATGTGTGTATGTGTGTATGTATATAAGCTATATATATGTATATATATGTATGTATATATATATATATATATATATATATATATATATATATATATATATATATATATATATATATATATATATATATAAGCTTCACGATCCTGAGAAATAAAAGGAACAGACCTCGGTCACGACGACCCGGCGAAAAATAGACGCGTGATCTATGACTTCGTACAGCATTGTACGAACGATTGAGAAAGGTGAAGAATAAAAAAAAAAAAAAAAGTCGCGACTCAGACACTCGAGGAGTTATTATATGATGTATTTTGAAAGGAAGCGAGAGGGGTTGCTCGTTGTGTGAATCGGTTTCGCGGGCCTCGTGGCTGCGCTCACAAACAGAAACATGGCATCACATTTTTTTCTTCTCTGCACTCGAGGAAATTCTAATTGTCGTAGCCCGAGATGCCAAGACCCGAATGGCAGAAAAATACCGGAACAATGAAAAAATTGGAAACCGGCACGCCGAGTCCTTAAAAATTTCATCTACAAACATGATTTTCGAAATTATATTAATTTTTTTTTTTTTTTTTTTTTTTTTTTTTTTTTTCATTCGCGTTCACAAAATTTACGTGCTGGGTATGTCTTGATAGCCATAGCCCGCCAGTGCCATATGAGCCCGATGCGCTATCGAAGTAGTGAGCACCCTTTTTCTGAAAATGAAAAGTTTTTCGTGTCGATAGCAGTCCTCGATAAAATGAAATTTCGTGTGCTTCAATAATTTTCTTTTATAAACCCTAGAACGCCAAATGGGATTCAATAGAATATATTCGATACGTCAGAGATCATATCACCGAAGTCAAATAAATAGAAACTTTTTTTTTTAAGGTAGCGTCGCAACATTCAACTTTTTTTTTTAATATAGGCATAAAATATGGCAGTTCAGAAAAATAAAAAGGTGTATACGAAAGAGATGTTAGAAATGTATGATTTCTGATTAACGTATTAACCAACTCATCGATTACAAATTATTTTGATTATTTATAAAATTATTGATTCATAATGAATTAATTATTCATTATTAATTTTATTATTATTATTATTATTATTTTTTTTTTTTTTAATTCACAAAATATGTTTCGAGAAGCACATTCGCTAGATCGTAGATATATTCTGCTATACACATTCTTTGTATGGAGATTGCGAAAAATTTGTACCGAATTCACGAGATTTTTTATTTTTTCGCATCTGGCAAAAATATTTCTTATTTTTTCTCACATCCTTATCGTGCTGTTTCCTCGATTGTTTTTTGCGGTTAATAATAACGATAGATTTGTTTGTTTTCAGGTCACAGCGGTGTAAATCAGCTGGGCGGTGTCTTCGTAGGTGGTCGCCCGTTGCCGGACTCGACGAGGCAAAAGATCGTCGAGTTGGCGCACTCGGGCGCCCGGCCCTGCGACATCTCGAGAATCCTTCAGGTCAGCAACGGCTGCGTCTCGAAGATCCTCGGCAGGTTGGTTGAAATACTCACTGCAAACAAACTTTACGAATCTCTCTGCTCGAATAATATAAATAAAGTGAATGAAATAACCGAATGAATAAAAATAAAGAAGAAATGAATAATATTAAAAAAATGAAAATGAATTAAATTAAATTAATCATTTATATAATTAATGAATTGAATAAAATTAAATAATTCATTAGCAGTCAAACGACAACAAACAATAACAGCTAATAATAAGAATAACATTTTTTTTAATACATTTTTTCTCCATTAATCCTACCACTTTGTTCTTCAGCTTCGTTTGTCCATAAGGAGATAATTTTTCACTCATTTCACGTAGACTTTTCAGTTTTTTGAACCGGTTTTTAGACATTTTCATTCCGCCAGTATCTTTGATCTTTGAATTTCCGTTCTTACTGCATAAGTCTTTGCCCGTAAATTTAGCTAAATTTTGCAGTAAATTTATTTTTAAATTCCGTTTTGCAATTCGCTTGGAAAACTCCACGTATTGCAAGCCGAATTCGCAGTCGTCAATTAATAACAAGATGAATTCCGTGAAAATTAGATCACCTTTTCGTAAATTTCACATACTCGCGTGCATATCGCGAAAAAAAAATGTATCATTCCGGGGATACTTGTATGGTAATGTTATTGTACGTGTGTCTAAAATTAAATATACCTGCGTACGTGTGAAGCGTCGTACAATTTTTATTAATTTCGAAACAAGCGTTTTCCTTCTTTTAATTCTTTAGTTACATAAATTATTTATGAATTTGATTCATTTCTTATTTATTTTTATTTATTCATTTCTTATTTATTTTTATTTATTCATTTCTTATTTTTTTTTATTTATTCAGTTGTTTAATTCATTTCATTTGTGCTGCTAGCCTTGTAAGGAAAGGAAAAGAAAGAAACGCCAAACGACGAGATGAAACGAAAAATAAGCCGCGCAAATAGTGCGAGTATAAAGTGAAATAACGAAGGAAACATTGCGCGAAGTGTACCAGCGTGAATGAAACACACTCGCCGCAGGAATGCGAACCATGCGTGGCTTGGCTCGCTCTCCTTCGGTTCCTCGTGTTTCTCGACTCGCGCACCCTGAATTCCTTTGCCGCCGAGAGGTTGCATAATAACGCACTTAATCTCGACGCATTAGCTCGATTGGCTGAACGCCTTTGTCGCGGCGTTCTGTACTTTCGTGTCGCCGAGACACGCGCGGGGCTCGAAAATGAGAATGACGAAAAAAAAAAGAAACAAAAATGTTCAGCGATTTTTTTAAACTATATTCCATTGAATCGATCGATGCCGAGCCAGAGAAAAATGTTTTCGTACACCTGCACGGAAAGTTTGTACTTTCCTCCCTGATGAGAGGAGAGAAAGTGAGCACTTTTCTCCCTAGGGCGGAAAGAACTCCCAAGGGAGAAAAGTACTCGCTTCCTCCCCCCCCCCCCCCCCCCCCCCCCTCATCAGCGAGCCAAGTATAAACTTTCCATTACAGGTGTATGAAAAAGTCGTATTTGCAACGCGGGCGGAGTCAGCGCTCCAACTCGTGTGTTTGGTGCTGCCCTCGGCGGGCAAAGAGACTTCGAGGAACCCTCGGGCCTTCGGCCCTCGGGCCCCCGACCCTCTTTACCCATCTCTGGCATCACCCAACACCCTCGTCAAGAATGTCCAACTTTCCGCCCTTGGTGCAAAATATACTATTATTGCTCATGATTCGTCGCTTGGATCGAGTATTCTCCGGGGCAAAAATTGAATCAGGCTGCCTCTAGGCTTAGATCAGGCTGGTGTCTTGTCCGGCGGGCATGAAGTAAGGCATGACGGATCAGGCTCCCCAGACAGGCCCCAGATCAGGCCCACGTTACATATCACGAAGAGTCGCCTCATCTTACTAGCCTGATATAGCCAACATCAGGGCCACATCGGGTCATAAAAAGGCATGACACTACTTGTATGATCAGGCTGGCCAGACAACATCACGATCAGCGCCATATCAAACAAGTCGAAGGCTTCCCCTATCAGGGTAGCCGGACGTAATTAATAACATAGCCGAATTATGTAAGAAAAAGGCCGTGCAGATAGGATATTCCAGAAGAGGCTCGTGGTATACAATTTCTGAATAATCGCTTAATGACTGATCGTTCTTATAATAATTAATAAAAACTAGTTATGTTTCCATTTTTGTCACATGGATTAAAAAAATGTAGCCTTATTAAAGATGTCAAGTAGATTGATTTCGTATAATAATAATGGAAAAAATGATTAACAGATTATTAAAAAATATCAACAACTGCCCAATAATAATAGAAAACGGGCGAGCGTGTAGGTTTTTTTTCTCATTACGGAAAAAGTGATTGATTTTTAAGTTTTCGTGCAATCACCCAGAAATTCCTCGATTGCGATGTGGAATCCTGCTAGAAAAACCGTTCTGAAGGTCGTAGGTTTACGTTTATTTTTTGAAGCCACGAAAAAAAAATTACTTCTTAAAAGTCAAACAATTGATTAAAAAAGAGATGAGCATTCTACGAAATATTGGAACTTTGGTCGAATGAAACTTACAGTTGAGAATGTAAAAGTGAAATAACGTTAAGTCCATACGGAGGGTTGTCCGGACATAATAACAATTAACTAACAATTTTCAACCAATTGCTTGCTCATTAAAAAGAAACCATTTTTTAGATAATCGTAAACAGTGTTCGGAAACAATCCATCGATTAATTCTTTGACGCTTGAAAACTTTTTACACGTAACAACAACAAAAGTATGTACTGTGTTGGGGTGGTAGAAAATGTCAAGCTCGTACAAAACACGTTCGAAAACATCCAGTGGTTTTTATAATCTATTGTAGACCAAGTCGTTCAATTATGATTCGTAATCTCACTTCCGACTCTTATATAGACAAGTTATTGAGTATTATTTCTAAGTTCTGAAGAGCGGGTATGGATGCTGATTACTATCCAGGCGACCCGGGTTCAAGTCTCACTCGTCGAATTATCGATGTCGTTTTTTCCGAGAGAAAATAGTTTTTGTTTGCCGAGTATGATCAACTACAAAAGAACAATAAAAAATGAGTGCTTGAGTTGAGACAAGACAATATTTTATCTATTTTATTGTTGAACCTAGCGATGAGCTATGATCAGGGCTGCGTCGGGGAAGAAATCCGGCCCGGATCGAGTGGCCTGATCAGGCCCAAATTCGAAATCCCGTTACATGCCACTTCTGGCCCCGGTTTTTTGCCGGATATGGGCCAGATCAGGCTGACAGGGCAAGCCTAACACGGGCCGGATTCCATCCTGAATAGATTTTTACTCGGGCTGCTTACTATTATGATTTTTTTCTATCGTTTAGACTTCGACAACGAACGATTGGTCGTTCATTGCCGAAGGCTAGAAAAAAATAATCCGATTACTTTTGCAAACGTGGCGACTGTCGGAAGCTCGCGAGTATTTCGTCGTTTATTCCCTACTGAATTGAACCGCAAATTATTATTGTTGCAGGTACTACGAGACTGGCTCGATAAGACCGCGCGCGATAGGCGGCAGCAAGCCGAGGGTCGCTACCGCCGAGGTAGTCGGCAAAATTTCCCTCTACAAGAGCGAATGTCCGTCGATATTCGCGTGGGAAATAAGGGATCGATTGCTGCAGGAGGGTGTATGCACGAACGACAATATACCGAGCGTGAGTATTCAATTAAAAATCTCATTTAATCGACAAACGTATTGTCACATTTTCGGAGTCTCGATCGTTGATGGCGATTGGCCCAGGGAAAATCTGGAAATCAGGAAAAAGTCATGAAATAAACAAACTCGTCACAGAAGTGTATTTTCACAAAAGACCAACTTTACTCATGTATGCATATGTATCTTACGAAAATGTATACTTTCCCCAGTGAAAGGAGTGGAGAATTTGTTAATTTCTTTGATCGCCACCATAAACGACGAATTTGCATGAAATGGAAAGGGATCGAAATTTTGTTTCGCAACCCCGAGCAGAAATTACCGTCGGGCTGATGTCAGGTCCCTATCGGGCACGGCCTGACTCCTCATCAGGTCCTGATAAGTCACCTTCATCAGGCCCTGATCAGATATGTAACCATGGCCCTACAAGGTCCTCATCGGGCCGCCTGCTCGCGGCCTAATCAAAGTGTCTGATTGCCTCCTGAGAAAAATATAATAAATACTTTTTGTTTATTACCGTTATTTTACCGGAATTGTAGACCTTTTATATTGGTTCTTCGGATTAAATTAACCAATTACTACAATGAAAATCACGGAAAAATTGATTTTTCTTTCACTCATGGTTGGACTCGAACCAGCGACCTTGCCAATGGGGAACTGCGTTGGTGGGGCCTTAACCACCTCGGCTATCCTTGACTTGAGAAACGTAATGGCAAATGATCAGGCTGGCACCAGGCTCGCCTCATCTAAAGTGAGGATTGTTTAGTCAGGCTTCGAGACCTGCACCTTATCAGGCCCTCTCAAGGCCTACAACAGGCTCACCTGATCAGGCACGCCCTGTCCATACGTTAACAGGGCTTGATCAGATGTCCGGCAGCCTGGTCTCAATTTCTGCTCGGGTTAGTCAGGCTTCACGACCCGCACCATGTCAGGCCCTCACAAGGCCTACAACAGGCTCACCTGATGAGGCACGCCCTGTCCATACCTTAACAGGCCCTGATCAGGTGTCAGGCAGCCTGGTCCCAATTTCTGCTCGGGTTAGTCAGGCTTCACGACCTGCACCTTATCAGGCCCTCACAAGGCCTACACCAGGCTCACCTGATCAGGCACGCCCTGTCCATACCTTAACAGGGCCTGATCAGGAATCAGGCAGCCTGATCCCAATTTCTGCTCGGGAAGACGAGTCACAGGTTGACGAGTGCGAGCGCGATAAAATTGCGTACAGTCGAAAGTCGAAAGCGAAGGCATGGCATGGCGTCTGTGCCAGTCGAAAGTCTCGCAAGACCCTCGCGTTGCCATGGATATTTGCATGCGTCCAATAAACGGTTGGCTAAAAGGGGCTCTCGACTTGCTTAACGTAAAAAGTGAAAGAGCGAGGGAGGGTGGTCGCTCCCCGCGACAAGGGAGTCTCCTTCTTCGTCCCTCTCGCCTTCGTTCTCTCGTACTTTCGTTCTTCTTTCTTTTTCTCTTCTCCCTTCATTTCTCGAAGCCCTCCGCGAGAGCTCCGCTCTTGTATCGCGGGCGGGCCTCTGCGTCTATTCCTCGCGCCTCTCGTAATGGCTCCGAGGAGCAGCGGCGGTAGGTGTACGCAAGGGCCGCGCCGTCACCCTCAACGTCGCGGAAGCCCCAAGGAGGGTGGCAACTCCGCGAAAATCCTACGGCCTTACGAGGAGGAGCTCCCGCTCACGGTCTTCTCTCGGCTCGCTGCCGCGGAACGTCGGGACGTTTTTCGGCCTTTCAATAATAAATTCTTCAAAGAATCTCCCCCGAAACGGAACACGCACGTTGGCAATCCTTACCGCTGATGAATGTGAATAAAAAAAAAAAACAACCGAAATTTAGTATTCATTTATCAACGTAACGCTGATTTTCTTCGAACGAGAAAGATTCCAGTCAAAAACGGATGCGATTCTCTGACAAACGAATATGTGATGTTTTTTCAAGCTTGTTCAAAGATGGTACATTGAAAATTCGAAAACTGTCCAGATTAGTTGAGTTTTATTGAGTGATGGATGCTCAATCATAAATACTTGTTCGCTCTTCGAATAAAAAAGCAAAACCTTCGGAGAATTCTTCCACGAGCACCTCTGACGAAAAACACCAGGAAAGAAGCATCAAAATTGAGTATTTACTCGTTGGAGTGCAACTGAATTTTTCCTCAATTTCGCGAGCTTCGGAAGAAACATCTTGGACCGTTGCGATTTACGTACCTACAAGTAAATGGTGGCGAAAAATCGCACAAGGTCGACTGAAACACGAAGATTCATTCAAATGACAGTAATGTATAAATAAACTTTAAAAAAAAAAAAAAAAAAAAAAAAATCTCGGCTCCGAAATCACGAAAACCTTGCGTTTGATAAACCGCCTAGGGAGAAATCCTCGGGCCGCGATAATAGCGAGTGGATCGAGCGAATGAGAGTTCAAGCTGTTTTAGCAAATTGCGCGATGCCCTCGAGGTGCGCGAGAAGCAGCGTCGAGGAGAGGAGGGATTTAGTAGGTACGGCTCGCGGAAGAGAAAGAGGAAGCGCGCTCGCCTCCTCCGGTTTGGAGAATTTACCCGGAGGGCGAGCCGGGCGCACGAGAAGGATCAAAGCGTCACGCTTAATCCGCCCGGAGATTCGAGCATCCCGTTCGCCTTTCCGGCCTTTCTCTCGTTCTCGTTTCTACCGCCGGCGACTCTTGTTGTGGCTAAGATTAACGTTTCTTTAATGGCCCGTGTAATATTCCATTACGTACCAAACACCGTCGACTCTATACACGGCGCGAGAGGAAAATTTATTATACGAAGTGCGAGAGAGAGAGAGAGAGAGAGAGAGAGAGGAAGAGCCGCGAACGTGTTCCATTCGCAATAAACGACGCGAGACACCGACCTCTTTCGCGTATGAGTAGAAAATTACGTTAAGACCCCAGTAAAAATTTAATCAGGTTGCCTGATGTCTTGTCGGGTACGCATCAGGTATTAGTAAGGCATGACGGATCAGGCTACCCAGACAACGCCCAGATCAGGGCCATTTTACATATCACGAAGAGTCGCTTTATCTTACTAGCCTGATATAGCCAACATCAGGGCCACATCAGGTCATAAAAAGGCATAACACTACTTGTATGATCAGGCTGGCCAGACAACATCACGATCAGGGCCATATCAAATAAGTCTAAGGCTTCCCCTATCAGGGTAGCCGGACGTAATTGATAACATAGCCAAATTATGTAAGAAAAAGGCCTCCCAGATAGGATATTTCAGAAGAGTCTCGTTGGATACAATTTCTCAATAATTGCTTTATGAGCAGTAACTAATTGTTTTTATAATTATTAAAAAAAATAGTTATGTATTCATTTTTATCACATGGACAAAAAAAAATGTTGCCTCATTAAAGATGTCAAGTAGATTGATTTCGTATAATAATAATGGAAAAAATGATTAACAAATTATTAAAAAATATCAACAATAATAATAGATAACGGGCAAGCGTGTAGGTTTTTTTTCTTATTACGGAAAAAGTGATTGATTTTTAAGATTTCGTGCAATCACCCAGAAATTCCTTGATTGCAATGTGGAATCTTGCTAAAAAAAATGTTCTGAAGGTCGTAGGCTTACGTTTATTTCTTGAAGTCACGAAAAAAATGGCTTCTTAAAAGTCAAACAATTGATTGAAAAAGAGCTTACCTTATCACGAAATACCAGAATTTTGGTCGAATGAAACTTTCAGTTGAAAATGTAACAGTGAAATTACGTTAAGTTCGTACGGAGGGTTGTCCGGACATAATAACAATTAACTAACAATTTTTAACTAATTGTGTACTCATTGTTTACTCATAGATAATCTTAAATAGTGTTCGAAAACAATCGATTAATTAATTCTTTGACGCTTGAGAACTTTTTACATGTAACAACAAAAAAAGTATGTACTTTGTTATGGTGGTAAAAAATGTTGAGTTCGAACAATACAGGTTCGAAAACTTCCAGCGGTTTTTATAATGTATTGTAGACCAAGTCGTTCAATTATGATTAGTAATCTTACGTCCGACCCTTATACAGACAAATTGTTGAATATTGTTTCCAAGTTCTGAATAGCCGAGCGGGTATGGTTGCTCATTACTATCCAGGCGACCCGGGTTCAAGTCTCACTCGTCGAAATATTGATGTCGTTTTTTCCGAGAGAAAATAGTTTATCTTTGTAGAGTATGATCAACCACGAAAGAAATCAATAAAAAATGAGTGCTTAAGTTGAGACAAGACAATATTTTATCTATTTTATTGTTGAACCTAGCGATGAGCTATGATCAGGGCTGCGTCAGGGGAGAAATCCGGCCCGGATCGAGTAGCCTGATCAGGGCCAAAATCGAAATGCCGTTACATGCCACATCTGGCCCTGATTTTTTGCCGGATATCAGCCGGATCAGGCTGACAGGGCAAGCCTAACACGGACCGGATTCCAACCTGATTCAATTTTTACTCGGGGAGTAGAAAAGTTTTGAGAGAAAAAAGAAACGAGACGAGAAAAGCAGCGGTTTTTTGAAGGTCAGACTGTTCGGCACGAAGCCGAAAATATCATTTCTGCCGAAAGGAAATTTCACCAATTACATTGTCGCTTTAGTTGTTGTGTGAATACTTATTTTCATCAAGTATATAATAAATAATAATTAATTTATTTACTTGTTACTTCCAATGGTAGTTCATTCGTGAACTCATTTTCTTTCTTCAAAAAATCGAAAATAGCGCGAAAACTCAGCCACAGATTTCGCGTGAATATAATTGCGATCGTTGTTTCGCAGAAGTGCAATTTCGCGCCAAGTTTTGGCGCGATAACTCGAGAAACGTGTCAATCCAAGCGCTACCGAATATTTTTGAAGAAATTCCAGTAGCGTAGAAACAGAAGAGCTGCATAGATTTTCCGAAGTTGATCCAAAGGAGGGGAACAACCGTATGGTATAAATGTTAGTTTGGTATCTCGAACCATCATTGAAAGTCTCGGAAAGAAGCAAAAATTGCGCCAAAACAAAGCGTTTCGAGGAAGCAAAAGTAATTTCACCGAAACGCTATTTTCACATTATCCGTATACGCGATCCGGACATTTTTCGTATAAATTTGAGCGCGCTAGCTCGAACACGCGCCGCGGAAAACTTTCGCTGCTCGATCGAGAAACACGAGAGTCGAGACGATGAAGAAAACGAGAGTGAAGAGTGTAATCGACGAGAGAAAAAGAGGTGGATGGGTACGGAGCGTTCGTAGGTAGAACGAGGAAGAGAATAAGTCGAGAGGGAACGAAGGGTGACACCGAGGGAGGACGGGATGATGAGCGAAAGAGAGAGAGAGAGAGAGAGAGAGAGAGAGAGCACATTTGCCGCAGCTTCGTGAAACATATTCCGAGCGAGTCGTGGCGATTGGGGAGGGAAATTTCATTATTCTCAGACATTACCCCCGTTATTGTAATGCCATCAAATTGGATACGCTTGGCACACCTCATTCTCTCCTCTCCTCTCTCTCTCTCGCCTCCCTTTCGCCTTCTCTCGGCTCCTCCGTATCCGCGATTCCTCCGCCTTCACCTTCTGCCATCGAATCAGCAACGGACGTACCACCCGGAGCAGTCGTCTCGTTACGCTTTTTACACATTGTTTTTTTTCTTCTTCAGGTCGCTTCAATTTCTTTGCGTTCGTCCTATCAGCTCGAACTGAAACAACCATTCGTTGTCGTTCGAGCTCGGGCTGCAGCTTCGACGATTCTCGACGAAAATGCGGCCGTGATTTCAGGAAAGTAAATTCGACAAATGGGTATCAAAGAAACCAATCGAATTCTCGTCGCGAAATTGTTCGTTGTTTTGGTCTTTTTTTCTGTCTTTCGCGAAAGCTTCGCGAAGACAGACTTCGTGAAGACAGAACATGTGTAACGGTGGTCTCACTTTCGAGTCAAGGCGTTGGCCCTTTACTCAGGGACGGAGACCTCGCCTTGCACTGCCGTAGATAGGGGAAAACACTTGGGAGGATCTTGAAGGGGATAATCTTGAGGATAATCGAAGAATTTGTCGTAGATTTAGTACTCACTATGGTTTTATTCAATGTTCGGCGTTTCGATGATGATACAATTTCCGTGATACAAATTCCTCGTTGGAACACTCGATGAACTTAGCCACGCAGGGCTTATCGAAGAGAGGAGCCTTGCACGCTCCGTAGACGATGGTGATAGAACAACTTCTATGCAACTACTCGGCAACTACTCAGCAACTACTGGTTTGCTAACGAAAATGCTCGCCCTTTTATACTAGTTTTAACCCTATGCTTCTAACGTAAAAATGGTAGAGCGGTGGGGTTAGTTTATTGTAGAGCAAGTCACATGAAAATGTTTGATATAAGTTTAGTTTAGCGAAAACGAATAAGCGACGAAAGGGTTACTGCGGCTCTAGCCTTTGCGGTGCGTAAGTAGTTAACCGCTGGAGACGCATCAAGATTTCGGTAGTCATCTATTAACTGAGAGTAATAAAGTGGAAAATGGATGGAGTGAATCTAGAGACTCTTTTTGGTAAAAATTCATAGACGAGGGGACAGTCGTGGAGGCGCGATCTCTATGTTGCCGTGCGCGCGGAGGCTGCCGCTCGAGTTTTTACAGAGATGCAAGCGTCTTCCCGATAACGCATGGACTGGGTGCGTGGACATAGTTTTACGACCGCGTGCCGCTGACGGGCTAGAAGCGCGCCTAGCCCAAAGTTATGGGCGTCAAGTGTACGAGAACGCGCGTAAGTGAGCCTCCAGAAATTAGTATGTGGAGAGTCTTCAGGGTATCAGTAGATTTTTCATGCAGTGTTTCTGTGTGGTAGGTTACGCAAGACGTAACACGAGTGTCCCGACTTAAAAATCACGAAGACAATTTTTTTTTGCACGAGAGCAAAGCTTTCCCCGCGAGGAAGAAAAAATGAAAAAAAAAAACGAGTCGGAAATGTAAAGTTATAACTTGTCAACGGATCAGTCGCCGGACACGCGAGCGACGCGCGAATGAATAGATCCGCAAAATGTCCCGTGAACGTGGCACACCATCGTGACGTTAACGTGTCCGCACGCCGGATTTGAATCTGGCAACGGGGGTGGCGGCTGCATTATTGGTTTACTCGCGCCACTGGTCGCGAGCAGTGGTTCTCGGGTTGCGGCTTTGAAACACGACGAAAAAAATCAACTGAAACACCTCCTCTTTCGCTCGTTACCTTTTGCGACTCGCTTCATTTCCAATTCTCATTTCTATATCGAACCTCTTTTCAAAAAATGCCCTAACTCTTAGTTTCTTTCCGTCTCCGCACGTTCGATCGTGTCTCGATCGATTCGCGCTCTCTTATCGCCTCGAGAGAATGTCTCTTCAACGAAAAATCCGCTCGCTTCGATTTGTTTCACGACGAAGAGCCGCGGGATTGCGGCAATTGTCGAAAGCAACGTGCCGAAGCACCACTGTTGAACGAGATTACATTTGTCGAGTCAGCCATCCCGGAGCTGTACGGTCACACTCGCCGGGGCTTTGCTCTCGCTCTTCGCGCTGGTCGACGCCGGAGAGCTTCATATCGAATGCTCCGGCTCACTCTTCCCTCTTTCGCGCTTGGGTCCTTCCTCATCCTCCGCTCGACCGCCGACGCGCGGTTTCCATTTCTCTCGATGCACAGACATAACACGGCACCGGAGCGAACCCCCCCCCCCCCCCCCCCCCCCCCCCGGCCCGTTGTTATGTTTTCCCGATAGATACACGCGAACCCCTTTCTACGACTTGCTTTCATTCTGTCGCGAAAGCTCGGTTACCGTGGCAAAAGTTCCAAGTCAGCCGAAGCACCGGCAGTAGAAACAGAAGCGTTAGAATAGAGCGCCGCCGAGAATCAACCCCGAAACTGGTAGGGCGAAGGGTCGCACGGTAATTAATAGTCTCGCCCTGGCTATCGCGTACCCACTTGTTCGTACAGGCGTAAATGGTCAGCGTGAGCGTCCCCTCTGGTCGAATGTACTCTGGACATACACGATCGTGTGTATACAAGGTCGAAAGCTGTGCCGGACCCACCCTCGCGACATCTCGCCAAAAGCCAAACGACCACCCGCCACGGAGACACGCCCCGAGAGAAGTGCTTTCGTGTCGGAGATATCTCTTCGATGATCCCTCTCCTATCGTATCCTATCTTCTTGTCCGCGATATAAATATCACTCAAATACGGATCAGCGCGAAGGGATGAATAGAAATCGTTCATGCGACCGAAACCTCGTGAAGGTTCCATCGTTTGATGGCGCCCAATGTAGCCGCTATACTGATGGAAGCTGGTTTCGCTGAACAATGTCTAGTGACGCTCTGGTAACACTAGTATCACGCGTTGTCAGGTTTGACAGTTTGACTAGCAAAAGGCTGCCAAGCTAATTTGGATCCCCCGAAAGTCAGGCCGTAAATGGTGCCATCACTGGCAAGCGTTTCTAGCCGGTGTCATGCCAGGACAAGGCGAGTTTACATTGCCCAAGAAATCGGTCATCAATCGACACGAATAAGTTTGTCTCCCCAGCTGCTCTTGGCCAGTGGTCATCCTAGAATTGAAAAGAGAAACTTGCCAGTCACCGAGTTCAAGCCATTGGTGTCAGCGGCTAAATTTCCACACGGGACGTGTCATCGATCGAGAATAAATTTTCCATTGATCCATAGATCCATAGATCCAAGCGGCCATCGGCGCTGGTCGCAAACCTCGTGGCCTCCGCACAGTGAATTCGATAGACGTGCTAAAGTAACCGCAACAATGCCGGCAGCGTAATGGATGGGCTCAGAAATCCGAGTCGAGTGAATTGTTGGCCCCCACGTCCGCGGCTCGGCTACCACCCGGGTTACATTCGTACGACCGGTTGAAGATAGAGCGAGACGCGAGAATCCGAACGAGCGACACCCTTTGCCGGGTTCTCTCGACCCGCGTAAATCAATGCACCCCCTGCCTACGTCCTTGCTCTCTCGCGGTTCGCCGGATTCTGTGCCACTGCTACACTTCTGCTTCATGGCTGCTGGTGGTTCTTCCTCTTCCTTCGCGGACTCGTCGCGATTCCGTGCTCTTCCTCCTTTTCTCCCTCGATGGGTTCCGCCGGTTTGCCAGAGCTGCCGCCGGGCGCCGAGGGTGAGTTAGGGGGTGTCGGAGACGTCCGGCTACTGCATTATGTATTTCTCAACCGAAGCAGCACTGTCGACTTTCGCCGTACAGCGCACACCCTACACCAGTCTTCGAACCGCCAGCACCGGCAACTTTCTTCCTCTTCGTCGTCTTCGTTCTCGACTCTACCCTCTTCCTTATCCTCGCCTTGCCGAGCTAACGCCACTTTTTCTTCCTTCATCCCCTTCCCGTTCCCGTGACTCTTCCGCTATACGACACCCTCGTTTCTCTCACTTTTCTCACACCATCGGCGAGAGGAGCCTCGGCCGACACTTTCAGTACCAACGGGCCAGGACATCCACGCAACTCCTTCTTCCTCTGCCCCTCGGCTTCCTGCACTTCCAGCACATCTTTTTCTTCCGTTCTCTCGCCCGAAGCTTCGGATGTCCTCTCCATTCCTCTCGTGACGATAGCTTCTCGGACCTCTCGGGGATCCTTTTTAATCAGCGATCATGCGACCGAGTCCCATCCTCGACTTACGACACCGCAGACGCTATAAACTCACGGACGGTAGAATAAATACGTCGTTGGATTAATTCCCGTCGATGCCGTGGCCGTATTTTCTTTTCTTTTCCTTCCTCGTGGCTCTCGCGAAGAAGAGATATCTCGTCGTGACTTTGCGTGAATAATACAAGAGTGTAAAACGCTCTATCAGAAGATTAGAAATATCGAGAAACCTTTTTTTGAAGATCTTTCCCGTGCGCTTCAGTCGTCGTCGGTTGGCCGTTTGATGGGCAACCCAGTTGCTCGCAGTCTCATTTACTTATATATACACCATATCGAGATAAATCTCGCATGAAGCGGACAATGTCCAGTGTTCGGACGAAGGGCGGTTGATGAAGAAAATCCTGCGAAGGAGACGCGACCGTATCGTGTTACGTGTCTCGTGCCATCGAGGCATCTCTCGCGCTTCATTGTTTCTAGAAGCGAAGAACGACTGGCGAGAGACGCGGGACGGACGCGATGGCGGGTGTTTGTTTTTTTTTTTTTTTTTTTTTTTTTTTTTCGTTGTCTTTTGCCTTCGATCTTCCTTCGTTTTTTCTTCGTTCTCCCTTCGCCCTTGGAAGGCGAAACCGCCCGCGCCTATCTCGCGACGATCTCTCGCGGCAATCTGCTCCTTCCTCTTCTTGTCGTTTTCTCCGCTCCTCTCTCGCAGCGTCGCAACCCAGCGCGAAACAGTGAAACGTCGCTGAGTACCTCGATCGATCGACCGAGAGCGAGCGTCGAGAAGAGAACAAGACGCGGGACAACGTTTTCTCGCTCTCGCATCTCCGCACGCTTCACCGGCGTTCCTTCGTTCCGACTCACCCTCCCGTGCTCTTTGATATTTCAAGATTTTCGTGCGTGTGTTTTTTCAACTCGAGTTCCCGAGCAGTGCGCACTGTCGGAACGTCAGCGCTCGCGGCTCGAGTCCAACGGAGCGATCGCTTACCCGAGTCGACGGTCAGCGGCCCTTTTTGTTTTTTTCGTTCCTTCGACGTTTCGCTTCCACCTCGTGCTCTACTTAATTTCCCGATGATCTGTCCTTGCGATTCTCATAGATTGCCTCGATTTCCGGCGCCTTTTTTCTTAACTCATTTTTTCATCTTTCATCCCTAATGTCGAGCTACGCGCTCTCCGACGGCACTTCGACGGAAGCCTCGGTGGCGGGAAAGAGCTCTCGTACGGAGAGGCCCCGAATGCAAAATTGCACGACGGGATGCCCTCCTCTGTCCTCCGGGTTGTGTATTAACCTTCTCCACAGTGTACCGGAACAACCATATTCCTCGGGGGTGACGAGCGCGAACGGTTGATACGCTTCTCTCATCCGTAGCTGTAAGCCAAGTGTGTTCCGAGCCTTCGCTGTCCTCCTCACCGTCGTAAGAGGCAATAACGGCCGACGCGTGGCGCGGCCGCTCTCGTTCTCCACCCCCGTTATTTTCCGCCGACAGAACCGGGGGAGGCGAACCCCCCGCGGCTCGCTGCTAAATACCGCGATGCCCCCTCGGTTCTCCTGCGCTTTCCGCCGTTCTCGCTTCTCTTCGACTCACACTCGACGCTTTTCATCATCTTCTCTCTCTCTGCGCCCTGCTGGTCTTCCTTTCATTGGATAGAACATCCACCGAAGGAAGAAGGGCCAACGTGGGGCAAAATGGAACGGACTGTTCCATTTTGCCCCACGTTACCCCCCGCCGCCTGCTCCGTTAAGGGTTATAACGCAAAATGGAACGGACTGTTCCATTTTGCCCCACGCTACCCCCCGCCGCCTGCTCCGTTAAGGGTTACAACGCAAACCACCCTCGACCGTTCCGCCGGCAGTAGCACCAGATTAAAAGCTGTGATTATACGTGCCGCATCGAGTGAGACTCTCTCCGCCACTCACGCGACCCGAACATCATCCCCCTATTCTCCCTCCCGCGATTTCGTTTCGAGCTCTCCTCTACACACGCGGATACCCAGCACAGAATCGTCCCCGCTATCTTTCTCTTTTCGTTGTTTCTGTTCTCTCGTTCTACTCTCGTCGCCTTTTGCTACGCATCCTCCCGACCCCGGCAACGCGCCACGCGGCATTTCTACTCTCCCTTTCAAGGGGCTGTAATATATATATATATATATATATATATATATACATGTATACTATATAGTGTATATATTCATCTCTCCCCTGTCTCCGTCCTTTCTCATCCCTGACATCGCGAGTTTCACCTTCTCGCACTCGGCTCGTCCCGTTCCCCGAGTCAAATTGCGAATGCCGCACGTTCCACGGGTTCTATTTAAATGTAATTTGTATCTCGGAGCAGAAGAGCACCGACGACGAACCATCATCCTCGGCCTCCCCCACGGGCGCGGGCAAACTCCCGTTTACCTTCAGCGTGCCGCGATGGAATGGGCAAAGGGGGTGGCGAACGGTGAACTTGCTGTGTATATTCCTCGAGTCTGTACTTGCCGGCTCGCGCACAACGGGATGAAGCTTTAGTTTAGTAGACGGTGGTGTACAGCACAAGAGGGACTCTTATTCTCGACGTCGACGTCAACGAGTTCTTTGCTACCTAGCATCGCGTGACGACAGTTAGTTATACACGGAACAGAGACACCCACTGATGTTATAGTCCCTTTGTGCGCGGGACAATCCGACTGGATACCTTTACTGAGTTATCATGCAGGGTAGGCCGGGGCAAAATGGGGACGTCAAAAAAATTGCAGACACGGGGCAAAATGGGGACATGGGGCAAAATGGGGACATGGGGCAAAATGGGGACGTCAAAAAAATTGCAGACACGGGGCAAAATGGGGACGTCAAAAAAATTGCAGACACGGGGCAAAATGGGGACGTCAAAAAAATTGCAGACACGGGGCAAAATGGGGACGTCAAAAAAATTGCAGACACGGGGTAAAATGGGGACGTCAAAAAAATTGCAGACACGGGGCAAAATGGGGACGTCAAAAAATTGCAGACACGGGGCAAAATGGGGACGTCAAAAAAATTGCAGACACGGGGCAAAATGGGGACGTCGAAAAAATTGCAGACACGGGGCAAAATGGGGACGTCAAAAAAATTGCAGACACGGGGCAAAATGGGGACGTCAAAAAAATTGCAGACACGGGGCAAAATGGGGACGTCAAAAAAATTGCAGACACGGGGCAAAATGGGGACATCGAAAGAATAGCAGGTACGAGGCAGAATGAGAACATCGAAAGAATCTTAGGCACGGGGTAAAAAGCGGATGTCAGAAACGATTTCAACATGAAGAAGATGAGATCGGCAGAGTTCCCGAATGTGTCTATCGTTTAATATCTATCGAATCTGTTATCGCAAATTTGATAGAAAACATTAGGCTCGACCGCCCTCACTGAGCGCTAGCACATCGTCGGCCCTATTGCTTTCTACCACCGACACCCAACTTACTTAAACCGAGCACGACGTTTTTCCTGATTGTTTCAAGTTTTTTTGCATTGTTGTTCCTCTCCCTATCGACCAAGATCAACAGATACGCAAAGTATGGGCCTGCGCACAACGCTACGACGATCGGAACTCTCGGTAAAAAGTGAGAGTAAAACTTAGCACCCCACTCTGCCTCGGTCACCTATCTTTTCCTATGGGAATTCACGCTACTACGGACAACACTGTCGATATTGGAAAACTGTGGGAAAATTTGAGAGTACCCCGGTCTGCCCCAGTCAACGTTTTTTTTTTTTCCAATCGCGAGAAAACAGACGTAAACTGTATATTTGCCTGCCAAACAGTCGATATACGCCCCTACAGGCAATTCCATCCATATAAAAAAAAAAAGAAAAAATCTGCGGTACCCCATTTTGCCCCAGACAATTTTTTCGTTCGGACGGGCAAACACTACGGCGAATATTTTGTTTTTAGGGTACGAACAGTCAATACACGCATGTTGGATCATTCTAGCGGCATTATTCGCTTCGCGTCCCCATTTTGCCCCGGCCTACCCTACATTAGAGCCTCGCAGGGCCCGCGCGCTCGCGTCTGTCCGGAACAACCGACTGACATATCTCTCGATATTGTGACCAAAATTTTCGACAGGAAAAATAATTCAAAGTTACAACAAATTCGAAGAAACAATTCAACACTTGAACTTCCCCAAAAAAATTAGAATAAATTTAGCCGGTGCCCCAAATGGCCGCAAAACCCGTTCTCGATCGCAATTTATTTTTATTGGGCGCCAGTCCGAAGGTTTCGCTCTGGGCCCAATAAAAAGATGTTCAGGATATTCCCGACGGAGGGGGACTTGGAATATTTTTGGCGAAAAGGTACGCAAATGGGAAGGGGAGAAATGTTCCGAATCCCTTTGGGCACTCGGAATATTTCGAGCTGAGGGCCCCTTAGCGACTTTAACCGCACTGTGACATTAGCCGCTCCGCGATTTTGACTTATCCGTGACATTAGCCACTCCGGAATTTTAACTTCTCCGTCACAGTAGTCATTCTGTTACGTTAGCTCCTCCGTGAATGTTGCAACTTGGGTTTTTTCAACCCTTTCGGGTCATTAGCCGGATCTTTAACCCCTCCGGGACTTTGATATATCGTCTGAGCTACCGTCTCCCACGCGGCTGTGGCAGCGACGGCGATAGCGACGAAATCTTCTTTCTATATAGAGAGAGATATAGGGGAGACCGGGGCAAAATGGGGACTTCAAAAAAATTGCAGACACGGGGCAAAATGGGCACATCGAAAAAATAGCAAGTACGAGGCGGAATGAGAACATCGAAAGAATCTGAGGTACGGGGCAAAATGGGCACGTGCGAAGAAATTGCACGTACGGGGCAGAATGAGAACATCGAAAAATTTTAGGCACGGGGTACTTAAAAAGCGGATGTCCGAAACGATTTCCCCGTTCAGAACGAGTACCCCGTTCCGACCCAGTCAACTTTTTTCTTTCCAATCGCGAGAAAACAGACGTAAACTGTATGTTTGCCTGCCAAACAGTCAATATACGCTCCTACAGGCAATTCCGTCCGTATTCAAAAAATAAGAAAAAATCTGTGGGTACCCCATTTTGCCCCAGACAATTTTTTTGCTCGGACGGGCAAACACTACGGCAAATATTTTGTTTTTAGGGTACGAACAGTCAATACACGCATGTTGGATCATTCTAGCGGCATTATTCGCTTAGCGTCCCCATTTTGCCCCGGTCTCCTGTACATATTCCACATTAATTTAATTCAAATCGGTATTTATGTTTGGTTTTTTTTTCCTCATTTGCTTTGCTTTGAGAAAAAATTGAATGTTGATACGATACGTTCGATTGATTTCAACCGAAGTGGACCGTGATAGATCATAATTTATCATTATTATTTTCTGCAATTCAACTCGTACCGACCAATATTTTCATTGGCCAATGGAAAAATTTGCGATAGACTTCATAACGGCACTTCGATGCTTCCTTGTTGTAGAATTTCCGTAAACTCGTCACTTTGAGCAATCGATCATTCGCTAATATCTTAACTTTCTGTATTGCGTGCCCTGGAAACATCGAGCTCGTGTTTGGGATAAAGGCAGTCAACGAAAGGACACTCGAATTTCATACGAGGCGTTGAAAGCAGACCGTGATCCAATCTCGAACCTCATATATATGTATACATATATGTACACATAGTGCGTCTATGTGCACACACATTGTACACATATTATATATCGAGCTCACGCGACACACGCACGTTCCAAGGGGTTGAGATGAAAATGAAAAAGAGGACTGTGATTGAGCGTTATCAGATCGCGTTAAGTAGGTTGTAACAGTACGAAAGCGCGAGCGCGTGCGTCTCGTCGCGCATGATGAAGCCGTCAGTCGTTGGCGACGCGTGTCACCAATGTTTTCTCCTGCGGCCTAAAGCGCCAACATTTCCCACGGCCGTTGAGGCGACACAGATTCTCTTTTTTTTTTTTTTTTTTTTTTTTTTTTTTTTGTAACGCGTATAACTCGCACTCGCAGCGACGTTACGCGCCCCGTCGCAACCAGTGCGCACTGTAGCGGACGACGAGAACTCGCGAGGGGTTGGGACTTTGCAGCGCGCGAAAAAATCTCCCCGGTCGCCCCTGCGGCGCGTGGCTCGGCTCTCGTCGTGGCGAACGCTCGCACCGACAGTGCGCGCAGTTTACACTGGAATTCGTCACGATCGTAATTGGGAATGAACGCCGAGAAATTGCTTTTCTATTTATTTTTCTTTTTGTCCCACACACTTTTTTCTTTATCGTCGCCTTCGCGCAATTTTCCACGTAACGCCAATTTGATCGCAGCGACGAGGAAATTTATGTCGAGGGTTGGGAAATTGTAAATCAGCGGGCAAATTTCTCTCACCCTTTCGCGGACTCGAATTCACAAGTCAATCGGCGCGAACGCGTGCCACGAAACTGGCCTCGGACTGTGACGAATTTTATTGTGTCGCGACGATAGGAAGAGAAAAATGATCGTATTAGTGATTCGATATCCCCGAGGGAAAGTGACGCAGAATTTCGATATTCGCTTTTGCTCGATACAATGTTTTATTAAATTTGTATTCGCGGACGATAAAACGCGAGGAGATACGAGGGAAATCTTCAATCTCGACGAGATTCCGACTCGACGGATACGGCGCCCTTCGATGGGGCGAGATAATGACGGGTTTCAATATGAATCCACGAGACTTGTCGCTCCGCAGGTAGCCAAAGAATATGGAGAGCACGTGTCCGCCCGTATCATAGCAGCCCCTTCCGTCGATCCCATTGAAAAAGCGCCTCGCGTCGCTACGCGTAAAGAAAAAGCTTCAATCGGGGAGAGCGGGGCAAAATGGCATACCGGGGCAAAATGGTACGAAATGGTCAAACGAAGTCCCCCGTATGATAGAATTGGGGCAAAATGGGACGAGAGAAAGTCCCATCGAAGTAGATTTTTTTGCTGTCCCATTTTGCCCCAATACCATTCTGCCCTGGTCACATTGTCCGTGAATACCATTTTGCCCCGGTATGCCGTTTTGCCCCGCTCTCCCCTATCAATGCACACTTTGTAAGCCGCGATCAACGTGTCTCCCCGTTCGCGCCCCACAGTTTGTAGTGTTTGTAACGGGAAAAATGTGCGCCAATATATAAACGACATTATGCCAGTTAAGACAGTCCATGCGTAAGGTGTTCATTTCGCACAAGTTCGAGGAAATCGAGAGTGAACTGCGAACACTTCTCGACGGTATAAAAATCAGAAAAAATTCATGCGCATCAAAGGTACTGAAAAGATGAATTTTGCATAATAATAATTTCGAATTGTTATCAACAAATCGATGAAACAAAAAATTGTTCAAGAAATTTTCCGGCAACACAACTTTTTTTAAATTTGAAATGATTCTCTTATTTTTCCGAATACGTATAAATTTTTTCGGATTTTTTTATTGACTGAATTTTTTTTTTTTAATTGAAAAAATGCGTGAAAAATCATAAAATGCAAAGTCTATTAAAAAATCTGAATTATTTTCATTAAAAAAGAAAGTTGTGTTGCCGGGAAATTTCTTGAACAATTTTTCGTTTCATCCATTTGTTAATGACAATTTGGAACTATTATTATGGAAATTATTATTACGCTTCCTCTGCTTTTTCTATCGCGGTCTACAAAGCTCCGTTTGTCGAAAGAAAGTGCGTTTATCATTTTTGGATTTTTGAAGGAGCTTTATTTTGTGATTAGTTACATTATTTGTTAGTATTTATGTAAATATCTATTTATTTATCATTTATTTTTTGTTTTTTAATCGAATGTATAAAGTACAATAAATATTTTATTTATTTATTTCTACCTACAGTAATTTATTTGTAAGCAAAAGATTTACAAGAAATTCAAACTGGCGCGAAAACGGAACGACCGCGTAGATTTCGCCCAGCTTCGATATCGATCGCTGATTTATAATAGTTCAAAAAATGTGACAATTGAAGCACCATCGGAGAGCATTTGAGAAACATAACCAAGTTGATTTAAATAGTTTTACAAAATATATTTTAACTTAAAAAAAAATCGAAAAAAAGGTTATCCTAAAAAACTTGTTCGTATTGCAAAAAAAGACTGAAATCATACGAGCCCAGCACAAATTAAAAAAAATACTTGGCGGATCCTTGTACAACAATTGAAAAAACTGAAATTGGCATCAAGTGTGGCTTTACTAGTTTTTCGTTATATAAGGTAAAGAGACCAGTGGATGGACACTGTCTGAAGAACATCCATTCACTGGGTTTTTCGCCTACCTGACTGACCATTCGCCGGACGATTTGCCGTAAAACGATTTTTTCGAATCTTCTTTCTATTATATCCAGTCTAATTTTAGAAAAGATAAAAAACTTTTTTTCTTAAAAAAAAAAATTTGAAAACAACTTCCAAGAGTTTGGTCATTTAAAAAAAACGTGTCGCCAAAAATGTGTTTCTCGTCATTTGACCTTCGCGACAAGTGCAGCGAATCATTCGAACGCACGAACCAACGATGATGCAACATTTTGTTTTTCTCGTATATATATTCTTTTTCGACATTCATAAACGCTTATAGAGAATATGTACGCGAAGCTTGAATAAATGTCGCCGGAGGGTTACGCAGTCGTTCTCGGTGTCTCTATTCGAGATCACTGTACCGTTACACCGTGAGACACTTCAGGATATTCTTTCGTAATAAAAACGAGAATGTCATCGGCTTAAAGGGGGGAAAGGAGGGAGCCGTGAGCGGAGATTTATATAGGAGAAGAGCCTTCTTTTCCACCCGCTCTCGGAACGACGACGGGGCGAAGCGGAAGTGGGCTATACGGTGAAGGGCGAATAGTGTGTTACACACCCTCGTGTATTCTTCCGTTCGTCGCGCGAGAATCCCTCTCTCTCCCTTCGTCGCGCACGATCGACGCAGCAAACTCTCACCCTTTCGCATACGCGCACGGATTTTTTCACCCACACGCACACGCGCATTCGGTCGAATAAGGTTACGCGCACGCGGGCGAACAATGATCCGGATCTGAGGACACGGACACGCACTATTACCGAGAGGCGTCACGGGGTAGACAATATTATGACGTCTCTATCCGGCTTCTACCACCCTCTTCGTCGTTCGAACATCGTCCCATGCGTAATGTCGCTTATCGCGCACGATAATTCGCACTTCGGGCTTTATGTGAATCACGCGAATCCTCAGGGAATTGGGAATAATTGATGGGCGATTTTTTGAGGCTTATCTTGTCCCGCTAGCGTTGAGGAAATAGCGCTTCGTAGCAGTTTTCTATAACCCAGCGTGCGTGCGTGAAAACCCAGTGCCAAAAAGTACACTTCCACGCACTAGTGCGGAAAAGTGTACTTTTCGCACTAGTGCGGAAAAGTGTACTTTTTCGTGCCAAAGTGCCAAAAAGTACACTTCCACGCACTAGTGCGGAAAAGTGTACTATTTCGCACGAGTGCGTGAAAAGCTCGTAGAGAGAGAAAATTGGTCTCTCTCGCACTGTTGTCGAGAGCGACCGCTTTTCTCACACGGGCATCGAAGATAACTATTAAGATACTAGTGCGATAAAGAGGACGTTTCGCGAAGGAGACGAGAGCCGCCTACTCAGCGACAGCAGTCGGACGTCCGCTGTTTTGTGGAGATATCGCATATTTTTTGCAGTTAGTGCAGAAGCAGTGCACTTCCGTGGCTACCGATGGTGGCGCGGCAAAAGCGTGCGGAAAGTCAGTACTTCTCGCTATGAAACGGCACTTACCCCACTTTTCGCAGGCACAATAAGTAGCACTTCTCATGCACGCGTTGCAAAATAAAACACTGAAATAAAAAAAAAAATAAAAAAATAAAAAAAAAATAAATAAATGAAATAAATAAAATAAATAAAATAAATAAAATAAATAAAATAAATAAAATAAATAAAATAAATAAAATAAATAAAATAAATAAAATAAATAAAATAAATAAAATAAATAAAATAAATAAAATAAATAAAATAAATAAAATAAATAAAATAAATAAAATAAATAAAATAAATAAAATAAATAAAATAAATAAAATAAATAAAATAAATAAAATAAATAAAATAAATAAAATAAATAAAATACATTTATTCATCGACAATAATTCTTTTTATTTGCGTGAATCATTCGAAGGAACGCCGAGAGAATGATTCGAGAGTT
This sequence comes from Ischnus inquisitorius, assembly GCA_963924025.1. Classification (NCBI taxonomy): domain Eukaryota; kingdom Metazoa; phylum Arthropoda; class Insecta; order Hymenoptera; family Ichneumonidae; genus Ischnus; species Ischnus inquisitorius. Next base: position 3,119,620 of record OZ001253.1, read on the forward strand.
ATTTTCGTCCCTCATGTCGGGCAAACAAATCGTAACGGAGCTTGGGAAATCGACAGAAGAAAGCTGAGGGTTAGTAATAGATGTCTACCACTCGTATTAGCCGCAACCGGTGACGTTGGTACGCGGCAAGTGGCTTGACAACAATAAAAGCGAGTCACCTCGAACGATCCATTGTAGATCGATTCTCGATTGTATTATTCGTGCTGTGTGTGCCTACGAGGTATACCACGATCTCGTCTCGCAGCGACAATGATCGACGCATTGCCGGTGGTTGCGCCGTGACACATGTCGTTTTGCGGGCCTATACGCTCATAGTCGGGGTAAAAAAAAAAAAAAAAAAAAAAAAAAAATGAAACGCGAAGAAGGGCACGTACGCGTTGTGTGAAACTCCACTCGCTCGGCTATATTATAATATACTCCTTGCGGCTTACGAAAAACGACCGAAACAGTTGGACACTCGATGTCACGACGAGGATCAAATGTCGTATTGACTGGCATTCCGGGCTCCTCGCCGCTACTTCTCTCGCTCGTGATCGGCATTGTCGTACGAACGATCCGCGCTCTCCCGCACTCTCGAAATCCTTTTCCTTTCTCCACGCTTATACCTCTATCACCTCGCGTACCTGAGGCTCGCTGCAGTTTCACTCTTTATTGTCGCCGCGACCGGGGCTCTGACTCGTTCCACGCACAAAAACACGTCGCTAGGGGATCAACGGAGTCACGAGAGAAACTCGAAAAGTCGAATGCCACTCTGATCTTTACATACGTATATGCTATATTCAAAAAATACAATAATAAATGGAATAATTGATTATAATACATATCAATTTATTTGAATATATGTTAATAATCATTTCTTTTAATGAACTTTTTTTTCTATTGTATACCTGCTTCTCACACAGCCCAGAAAAAAAAGAAAACATAGATATTGCAGAAAAAAAAGATTGAGGTGGAGGTAAAAATTCCACAAAAAAAAAAAATTCCCAAATTTCCCATTTTCCCATTTTTGGGATTTTTTTTTTCCAAATTTTGGGGTAACGACCAAAATTCAGATTGGCTGAAATTTAGAATAAAGGAAATAACGAAAGTTGCTTACTCAAAAAGCGCAATTTACGAACGTTTCCAAAGTAATGAATGAACATCAAGAACGCAAATATGTCGAAATAAATTTTCATCGAAAACGAAAATAATAATAGGCAATACTCCAAGGGGTGTAATATCGAATTGTCAAAGTTTCGAACATTATCCAATCCGAATACGCAACTTCTAAGATTGCGCAAATCGATAAAACTCAGTATTTCGAATTTATTAAAGGGAAAGACTAATAAACTGAATGGTTACAATAGTGAAAGATCGAAAGGGCGAATGATCGAGAAGTTGAACGTCAAAATAGCGAATGATTAAGAAGCGTCAAGAACATACTTCTCCGTCTTCGGACTAAGGTAATGCTAACCGGCAAAAAAAATCTAATATCCTCAAAGATCTTTGCACTCTTCTCGTTTCGCTATTTCAATCTCTCGGCATTTCGCCCGTCGCTATCGTGGATTTTCGCTATTTTGTGATCCACTCTTTCGATCCTTCGATATTTTATGTATCGAAGCTTTGCGATTTCGAAATTTATATTCTCGACATCTTCATTTTGGGCGTATTGTTAAAAGAAAAAAAGTGAATTTCTCTTCTATTTCTGATCTCGAAAATCGTGACTGTCTAGATCTTTTGGATCTATATTTTTTTCGCTCGAGGTACAAACTGTCAAGAGATATACTTACGAACCAATGAATGTTCGGATAAATAAATTTTCGATGAAATCGGCATTCCACTTGTGAAACGAAAGGACTCGTCCACCTCTTTTGTCGCTATTGTGATAATCGTCATGATGAAATTTCGAAATACGGCTCGATCTCAGTCTCGATCATTTGAAATTTCGAACTCCACCCAGTGCAACTTTTTGAAAAATCTTCGATCGCGATATCCAGTGTCTTTGGAGGAATACCGAGAAATTCGTTGACTACCACCCGACGGGGTTCCGAGACGTCGGGTCGTTTCAACGTCGCGGGCCCCGTGACACGGCGATCGGGCTCGCCCGACGTCCGACTTTCGCCCCAGGGAACGAGATCTCCCTCGGCCAATCCCACGGCCGCGTAATCCGAGAGTCTCTTTATATACCTGTATATACATACACACGCGTTGTACAGCACTGCCATACCCGAATATAGTATACACATAGACGCTACGACATATCGAATAGCGCGCATCGAGCGGGTGAGGATACCGAAAGCGTTTCGCGGTAAAGCGGGAAATTCATCCGAACCGCGTGAAATTTGTCTCCTTTAATTCCAAAACCAATAAGGATCGCTCGATTGCCGATTTGTCACGATCGCCGAAAATCGTGACTTTCGGAAATGAGAAAAAAATCGGAAAAAAAAAGTTTATGCGCATTTCCAGTAATTATTGTCGGCTAACTCGATGACCAGTTTTTTTGCACCAATTTTTTAATATTTCAGCGAAATGGTTGTTATGTAAAATTAGTGTTCGGAGCGCCATCCGTGCGATTGGTTTATCGAGATTTTTATTCCATTGGGAAATAACGCGGAATCATCTCGGAAGCTCACTTTCGATTGGGAATTCAACGATGCAACGCTCTCAGTCGATTCGCGCCGGCTAATGCGAATATCGATAAACGTGCGCGCGTAGCAGTGCGCGCATACGCGCGCGCTACGGAAAGCGCGTGTTGCACTTGTCGGATACGTTGTGTGTATGATACTTAATGCGCACAGTAGGGGGAGAGCGGGGCAAAACGGCATAGCGGGGCAAAATGGTATTCACGCACAAAATGGGATCAGGGCAGAACGGTATTGGGGCAAAATGGAACAGCAAAAAACTCTACGTCGATGGGACTTTCTCTTGTCCCATTTTGCCCTAATTCTATCGTACGGGGGACTTTATTTGACCATTTTGCCCCGGTATGCCATTTTGCCCCACTCTCCCCTATCGATAAACGTGCGCGCGTAGCAGTGCGCGCATACGCGCGCGCTACGGAAAGCGCGTGTTGCACTTGTCGGATACGTTGTATGTATGACACTTAATGCGCACAGTAGGGGAGAGCGGGGCAAAACGGCATAGCGGGGCAAAATGGTATTCACGCACAACGGGACCAGGGCAGAATGGTATTGGGGCAAAATGGAACAGCAAAAAACTCTACGTCGATGGGACTTTCTCTTGTCCCATTTTGCCCTAATTCTATCTTACGGGGGACTTTATTTGACCATTTCGTACCATTTTGCCCCGCTCTCCCCTATACGTATAGGGAGAGACCTCGTGAACGGGGAAGTAATTCGCGGGGGTGGCGTTACTCCGATCGAGAGCGGCCGCGCACGGCAAAGTCCCCTCGGAGTGGAGCGCGAGACGGAAATAATTGAAGACGGAGGTAATTAACTCCCCGGGTGCGGAACACGCGCGCTCGGTGCCCCGGCGCGCATCGTTTTAATTACCTACCCGTGCTTCTAACTTCGTCTCGCTCTCGCTCGCTCTCCCTCGTACGCGAGTACGCGTGTGCCGTCTCATCGGGCAGAGAGGCTTCTCGACGCTTACAAAACCTTGATGTACCCGTGTAGTCTGTAGTTACTCTCGGCGTTACAACGCACGATGCGTTTTCCATTTCATTCGGCGAACTCTCACCAATAACGCGTATTTCATAGACAATTTGGGGCGGGTTTGAGGCGCCACCCTGAAATTCGCCGGATGGGTAGTATTCTTTAAAAAATCACCAACGCGAAAGTATAGAACGAAATATTCTTTTTTTTTTACTCATACTGAAAAACGGATCAATGAACGCATGGAAAAAATTTGGAGGTAAAAAAAAAATGGGGGCGTTTCGAAAATGTTGGTGAAGGCCGTCGCGTGTGGATCCATCTGTATCTTCTGCATGTTGCAACTGGAAAAAAGAAAATATTATCTTGTTCCTGGATAATATCGTAAGAGGATAGCAAACGGATTTTTGTTTTTCAATTAGGCAAATTATGGTGAGCCGATGAAATTTTTTTTTAACCGCAATTTCACGAGAAAAAACGTCAATACAAAAAAACTAATTAAGTAATCGCAAAAATCCATCGCCACTCTTTAGATAATGTATCTAAAAGTATTGTGTAAAAAATGCACAGCATTCGGACCAATAGTTTATGAGATTTGCGTGGTGCTAATCTGAAAAATGTAGTAAATCTGAAAAACCAAGTTCCCGAAGGTATGCGGCAACTCCGTGTTCGGTTCCCGGCAAACTACAATCGCGATACTCAAAAACAAGAAGGTTCAATGCTCAGAAAAATGTACAAACTCGATATTTAATTGGGGCGGGATAAAAGTCCCGAATGCTGAATATCCAGACGGGCCTCATTCTCGATTTTTTTAAACACTATTTGAAATAACCAGAAAATCCGGATTACCGATATTTTGAACGTAGAAAAGCCAATGTCCCGAATTGAAAAAACACGAAAGAATAAATTCCAGAAGGACTGAAGAATCGCTTGAAAAGTTACCGACAATAAAAATGACTACGGCAAAGAAAATCCAATTTCAATTATCAGAAAGCTTTGAGCTCCGAACAGGTTGCAGCAGCGTGCAAGCTTATCGGTGAAAATCCAATTGTTCGGAAATTTAATACTCGGAACAGAGAGTTACCGATATATAAATATTTCGAAATGTATTAGCGGGAAGGTTAAAAATACGAGAGACCATTTGATCGACAAACCGAAAGTACGAGAGGTCAGAAAATCGAAAACTTGAATTTTAGAAAAGTGAAAACCCGAAAACTTAGAACTACGACGAGAAAAAATCCGGAAGGTTTAAACTCGGAATAGCAAAAATCCAAAAGATCAGAAATTCGAATAGTGTAAATCCGAAAGGTCAAAAACCCGAAAACGAACTCGCTCTTGTATATGCTCGCTAACAACGTTGGGAAAAGCGTTTTGAAGGATAATGTATAAATTCGGAGATTTGGCCTTTCGGGGAAATCTGCATTCGGAGATTTGGCCTTTCGAAGAAATCTGCATTCGAAGATTCGACCATTCGGAGAGAGTACTTTCGGAAATTTGACGCTTCGGGGAATCGATTTACGGAGATTTTACCGTTCGCAAAATTTTTATTCGGTACTTCGAGCGTGACATTGGCTTTTCTACTTTCAAAATATCGGTAATCAGAATTTTCTCGTTATTTCAAATAGTGTCGAAAAAATTCGAGAATGAGGCCCGTCTGGACATTCAGCATTCGGGACTTTTATCCCGCTCCGTTAATTCTTCGAACGGGTCATCAGTCGTGTCGACTGATTTTTCTTCGTCGGATTAATTGAATATAAGAAAATCGTTTCGTCTTCGGAGTTATCACAGTTTCATTGATCGATCAAATGTCACGATTGTTATTCTTCATTTTACCAACGGTAGTGATTCGTTTTTTTGATGTTGTGATTTTGGGTGTTTCAGGTATCATCGATAAACAGGGTATTGAGGAATTTGGCGGCGCAGAAGGAGCAAAGACAGCAGCATCAACAGCAGCATCAGCAGCAACAGCAGCAGGGCGTCGGTGGGGTCGGCGTGGGCGCCGGCAGTCCCGCGGAGAGCGTCTACGACAAGCTGAGGCTACTCAACGGTCAAACGACCGGCTGGCCGAGACCCAACTGGTAATTCCTCAAAAACTCATTCGCCTGTGTAATTCCTTCGAAACTTTCTTTCGTTATCGCGCTTCACGGAAACTGCGTTCGTTCGTCGGTCGTGGATCCCCGCTGATCCGACAACTGACGAGCAAAAATGAGAGAATAAAACCATCTCATTGTAACTGTCCGTTTTCTAACGTGATTTTTTCCAGGTATCCGTCGGGCGCGGGGAGTCCTTTTTCCTCGCTGCAACCGAGCCTCAGTCCGAGCCATTGCACCGCGCTGCCTCCCGATCCCGCGGAAATTCTACACGCGAAAAAGGGTAAGTGCTTTTGTCACTCATCGTCGCTCGTGTAATTCGCGACCCAAACCCGTCGGAACTACCGAAACTTCCGATTAGCCAGGAGCTTATTCAATTTTTTGTGAAACACTTGAAACATAAAAATTATTATATACATAAAAATAGAAAATTTTATAATAATAATGATTATTATTATTAATAATTATTAATAAATAATAAATAATAAATTATTATTAATAATAATAATTAATAATAATAATTATTAATAATAATCTATTATTAATAATAATTATTATTGTTAATAATAATTTAATATAATAATAATTTTCGAGAATTTTTCGCTCCTCTCTTCCGGCGAGGCATCGCGATTTTTTCGATTTTTCCATATTCCTTCGACAAACAATGCGCGGCCTCGATCGCGAGCCCGCCGGAGCGCTCGCGCCCGCGCGCCCGTTTCATGTGGCGCGGGGTCTAGCGACTGGAAACCGCAAACCGACCAACCGAGAGTTCTCGCAATGGCCGTTGCGTGCGAGATCCCGAGAGCGAGAGAGAGAGCGAACGCCGAGCGTTTGTCCGCAAATACACGTACGTTTACCGCGCACTCGAGTCGAGCTCGCCGCCGCCCCTCGAGGGGGTTGCCCTCGGGCACCGGTTATGCCGATACGCAAAACACACGCGGCGAAGGGCTCTCGCACGGCAAAGCCGCGAGAACGAGAAAGATGTAGACAGCCCGGAGCGGCACGCGGGCGAAGACCATACTCGCCGCACACAACACGCCCACACGCGCGTTTTAATTAATTAATCCGCGAGAGAAGCCCGAAACGATACTAATATCAATGCAATTCCGTGGGCGGTGGGCCCGCGGTTTGCCGCACGCGCGTGCACGCATCGGGCAATCATATCGAAGCAACGGAGGGCTGACAGAGGCGAAACCGCACCGTATAGGAGGGCGAGACATTCCCGAGCAGAAATTGGGATCAGGCTGCCTGATACCTGATCAGGCCCTGTTAAGGCATGGACAGGGCGTGTCTGATCAGGCGAGCCTGTTGTTGACCTTGTGAGGGCCTGATAAGGTGCAGGTCGTGAAGCCTGACTAAATAATCCTCACTTTAGATGAGGCGAGCCTGGTGCCAGCCCGAGCAGAAATAGGGATCAGGCTGCCGGATACCTGATCAGGCTCTGTTAAGGTATGGACAGGGCGTGCCTGATCAGGTGAGTCTGTTGTAGGCCTTGTGAGGGCCTGATAAGGTGCGGGTCGTGAAGCCTGACTAACCCGAGCAGAAATTGGGACCAGGCTGCCTGACACCTGATCAGGGCCTGTTAAGGTATGGACAGGGCGTGCCTGATCAGGTGAGCCTGTTGTAGGCCTCGTGAGGGCCTGATAAGGTGCGGGTCGTGAAGCCTGACTAACCGAGCAGAAATTGGGACCAGGCTGCCTGATACCTGATCAGGCCCTGTTAAGGCATGGACAGGGCGTGTCTGATCAGGCGAGCCTGTTGTTGACCTTGTGAGGGCCTGATAAGGTGCAGGTCGTGAAGCCTGACTAAATAATCCTCACTTTAGATGAGGCGAGCCTGGTGCCAGCCCGAACAGAAATAGGGATCAGGCTGCCGGATACCTGATCAGGCTCTGTTAAGGTGTGGACAGGGCGTGCCTGATCAGGTGAGCCTGTTGTAGGCCTTGTGCGGGCCTGATAAGGTGCGGGTCGTGAAGCCTGACTAACCCGAGCAGAAATTGGGACCAGGCTGCCTGACACCTGATCAGGGCCTGTTAAGGTATGGACAGGGCGTGCTTGATCAGGTGAGCCTGTTGTAGGCCTTGTGAGGGCCTGATAAGGTGCGGGTCGTGAAGCCTGACTAACCCGAGCAGAAATTGGGACCAGGCTGCCTGATACCTGATCAGGCCCTGTTAAGGCATGGACAGGGCGTGTCTGATCAGGCGAGCCTGTTGTTGACCTTGTGAGGGCCTGATAAGGTGCAGGTCGTGAAGCCTGACTAAATAATCCTCACTCTAGATGAGGCGAGCCTGGTGCCAGCCTGATCATTTGACATTACGTTTCTCAAGTCAAAGATAGCCGGGGTGGTTAAGGTAGTTTCATGCGTAAGATGTTCATTTCGCATAAGTTCGAGGAAATTGAGAGTGAATTGCAAACACTTCTCGATGGTATAAAAATCTGAAGAAATTCATACCCATCGAAGGTACTAAAAATATTAATTTTGCTTAATAACAATTGCAAAAAGTTACTAACAAATTGATGAAAAATAAACTTGTTGAACAAATTAACGGTAACTCAACTTTGTTTTTAAATGAAAATGATTCGTTCATTTTTCGAAACACATATGAATTTTTCTCAGATTTTCATCTTTATTTTGAATTTTTTTCGTTTTTTACATGGAAAAATGTGCAAAAATCAAAATGAAGATAAAAATCTGAAAAAATTCATACGTTTTCCGAAAAATGGACGAATCATTTTCATCAAAAAAAAAGTTGAGTTACCGTTAATTTGTTTAACAAGTTTTTTTTTTCATCAATTTGTCAATAACTTTAGGCAATCATTATTATGCAAAATTAATCTTTTCAGTATCTTCAATGGGTATGAATTTTCTCACATTTTTATACCATCGAGAAGTGTTTGCAATTCCCTCTCAATTTTCTCGAACTTATGCCAAATGAACATTTCACGCATGAACTACCTCAAGAATGTTATCGGATTCTTTAATGTAATGGATATTATTAAAGTAATATATCAATGAATTACAGTTAATCAGCTTATAAGATTTTATAATATATTTCAATTTCATGCGAAATCGATATAAAAGAAGATATAAAAAAAGTCTGAAAAATTATATCTTTTTCAAAAATATTTTGATATTCAAGTGCGAAGAGGCTGCATTTTTCTGAAGTTCAACGGGTCAAAAGGGTGTAATCATTTCTATTTACTGTCAAATCTGAGTCCGTATAAAGGAATTCAAATTAAGGAAATAAATAACATTTTTCGAAAATAAAAAATATTATTTCAGCATATTTCTTTGCCAATCGAATTTTCGGAAATCGAAGTCCTCCCTCAATGTCGATCACATCCCCCGGTCTGCGCCGCTACGGTACTCTCGCTCGCCATCGAGAGCCTGCGCGGTGTGTAAGTGAGCAGAATTTTCTCAACTGTTCGTGGCGCACAAAGTTGCGCCCCTCACACTCGCGCGCCCGCCGACGCGTTGAAAAATCCGAGCGAAGAAATTCGCGCTCGTTTGATCCGCGCCGCCAAAGGGCCCCGGACGTTATGTCGCGAGCTAAACGCGGCCGAGGGAACGCGAGCCGCGGGGAAATTGTGTAACAGAGGCGAAACGCAAAAAGAGAGAGTTGCAAAAAAAAAAGAGAGAAAGTTGTAGAGAACAAATGGGTAAAGGGGTGGGAAAAAAAAAGTTAAACGTTGGTTGCGGTATCGAGAATGCGTAGTCTCGATTGCTGAACAGAGCCCGGGTGAGATTCGAGTGCAAACTCGATCGCCCTATCGAACGGCCCGCATTCGACAAAAGTTATGATTATTATTCGCGCAATCTGCGAAAAAATTGCGCTCGAAAAGCGCTCGCTTCTCCATGGTATGAAAATCTGAAAAAATTCATACCCATTGAGGTACTAAAAAGATTACTTTTGCATAATAATAATTGCAAAAAGTTATTAACAAATTGATGAAAAAAAAAAACTTGTTAAACAAATTAACGGTAACGCAACTTTTTTTTTTAATGAAACTGATTCGTTCATTTTTCGGAAAACGTATGAATTTTTTCGGACTTTCATCTTCATTTTGATTTTTGCACATCTTTCCATGTAAAAAACAAGAAAATCCAAAATAAAGATGAAAATCGGAAGAAATTCATACGTTTTTCGAAAAATGAACGAATCATTTTCATTTGAAAGCAAAGTTGAGTTACCGTTAATTTGTTTAACAAGTTTTTTTTTCATCGATTTGTTAATAACTTTTTGCAATTATTATTATGCAAAATCAATCTTTTCGGGGCCTTTAATGAGCGTGAATTTCTTCAGATTTTCATACCGTCGAGAAGTGTTTGCAATTCACTCTCAATTTCCTCGAACTTATGCGAAATGAACATCTTACGCATGAACAACTACCTCAATAATCGTATCCGATGAGCATTTCCCGCGGTATTATTCATTACAATTCATCTCAATATTTGCCAGACAAAAAATAACGCTCCAGCGTCCTCCGAATGATTGAATAAACTGGCAAATGTGGCGGTGAGGGATGAATTTCGTTGAGTCAACGAAAAACCTTCGGACCTCGATGCGAATATTTATTGGAAATACAATTCGTCTCCCGTAGCGTGGATACATCGCCGATTTGTATTCCGTAACGCGCGTTATAGCTATATCGGTACAAATGCGTGTTCCGGAGGGTTTACAGGAGAGCGTAGGAGCGATAGGGAAGGGGCACAATCAAATATGGTAACTGTTGCAACCGCTCAACCGCACGCGGGCCCCGGGGGCCGGATTATCGGCGGGGGTAGCGCCGTTTATAGGATAACCTCCACGCGAGGGGTTGCTCTCGCTAGGGTCGAGCCGTCGCTTCCGCCCTCCGCAGCGTCGAGCCTTTCGAGTCTCTCTCTCTCTCTCGGCCCTTCGACTCGTTTCCGACGAAACGATACAGGGAGGACGAGGAGAGAGCCGCGAGGATGCCCCGGGCTGGAGATCTCTCTCGTTCTGCCCTTCGAACGCCGACGATACAAACCTCTCCCCAAAGAAGCAAAGCAAAGCAGATTACGTCGCAATCATCGCGCGGCCCGCGCGATTCCGCACCCGCACTCTTATACATACACAATTTAAGCTCGCTCCTCTTTTCCCCGATTGTTCAAAGCCTGCCGTTAAATAACTCGGAATGAATACATTTTCTTCTGCGGAAACATCCTCAGAGACGTTCTGAAATGCGGCACTTGTGGTGAAAAAGCGAAAAAAATGCAGTGTCCTCGAAAAGCGCTACGAGCTTCCGGAAAAATGGCAAAAATATAAAATTCTTCCTAGAAGGCCCGGATAGGATCGCAAAATCGGCCCAGCACTGGGTGAGTACCCGTGCAACAATTCAGTTGGCCAGCCGAAATAAACTATAGGGCCATTACAGGCATACCCGTGGAAAAATCCGATATCCGGAAAATTTGCCGGAAACAATTTGCCAAAAATACAATTTGCCGAAAACAATTTGCCAAAAATACAATTTGCCGAAAACAATTTGCCGAAACTACAATTTGCCAAAAATACAATTTGCCGAAAATACAATTTGCCAAAAATACAATTTGCCGAAAACAATTTGTCGAAACTACAATGTGCTGAAAATACAATTTGCCGAAAATACAATTGTTCTTCCGGCAAATTGTACTTTCGGCAAATTTTCCGTGAACCGTGGAATCCATGATAGGGAATCCAAACTAGGACCCTTCGGGGCCCAATATAGGAGTCCACAATAGAATGATAAGGGATAGTCAAGGAAATCATAGAAGGGCATCCATATTTCGCCTTGCTGGGTCCTATAAAGTAATCTACAGCGAGGATTTCAACAGAGGCCCTATCTAGGTTTGTTGGGGATTCCATAACAGCAATCGAAAATTATTGCTGGACTCTCATTAAAGATAATACATAAATCATTTATTAGGAAAAATATTAACAATGGCATTAATAAATCAGAAACCGCATCAATTAGCTTCACGGAATTTTTTATATTTGTATTTATTTATGACGACGCTGCGAGAAACGCAGTTAATAATTCGTTTGAACGTATACGCATTATTGTGCAATTGTCATTTAATTCGTCAAGGGTTATCGACAATGGTGACTTTTTGATATTCGGTCATACCAACTATCGAATTGTTCGTTAGCGATTGTTAATTAAAAGTTCTTATTTTCAACTGAAAAAACGGCATTAAATATCGTGAAAAAAAACGTTGGCTCACCGAACGGTTCAAATCCAATTTGTTGATAACTTTTCGGCGCGATTATTGTAGGAACGACAGCGAAAAAATCGTGTAAAAAAACTGTAATTTGTATAATAATTGACATTAAATTTATTAACGGAATAATTTAAAAAAAAAAATGTTTTGAAGAATTTTTCCGAAACATCGAATGAATTCGAAAATGCAGAGAAAAAGCATTCGTGTCACCAAAAAAAAAAAAAAAATGCTTCTTCAAATGAGAAACAAACGAGGAAACGCGATTCGCTGGTAGAGTTCACCACCGTCGTGCGCCCTCCCCGTAGGGGAACGAGGCACGGTACTTCTTCCGCTGTTGCTGTTTCTCGTGAGGGTGTTGTCTGGTGACGTCGACAATGGGCACCAGGCCCGCATTGTTCGAGGCTTTACGCGAGAGAACGACGTTGCCTAGCCGTGTTCCATCCGGCGAAGAATTCCACGAGGAGAAACGCGCTAGAGAACTCGCGAAAAAAAAGAAAGAAAGAAAGAAAAAAAAAAAAAAAAAAAAAAAAAACGGCAAAAGAAAAATACCGAGAAGCTGTATCTCCGTCCACACATACGTGCGTTGCATATCATAAACAGAACGAAGCAGGAGCGTGGTAGTGGGACTCGCTGTCTCTGGTTTTGTGATCGAGAGAAACGACGACGAAGGGGGACTTTCGGGTCGCTCTCGTGTACCCATTGTTTTTTCACCTCCGAGGTCCCGCACGGGTGCGCAATTCACCGACGCAAAATAGAAATAGAAAAAAAAAAAAAAAAAAAAAAAAAAAAAAAAAACACAAACTGAAGAAAAAAAAATTGCGAATGTCGTGAATGAGAATTTCTAGGACATTAATGACGTTTCAGGCCCTCGCTGCGAAATCCGGTAGAAATTTCGTGTATCGATGTGTAATCGTTTCTCCATCTTCGAAAATAGAGTCGAGTGTCGGAATTGAGGCAAAAAACGATTTTCTATCTCCGGTATTCGGCGGATATTTCCCGGAACGATTTGTCCTAACTAAAGAAAAACCAGTTGCTCGAGTCGATTGACAATACGATTTGTCGACGATCGCCTTTTTTTTTTAAATTGCTTCGTTTCACGAAATCACGACCAGTTGTAATTCGATCACGAAACATTAGCAAAAAAAAAAATCGTCATTTTTCCGAAATGAACTTTTCGTAAGGGCGAAAAAATGTACATTCATTTTTTCGTCCCTCCAGCTAAATTCGACCCTTCAAGGCTCTTTGAACTCGGTTCCGATTGTTCGAGAATCTTTGTCTCGCTATTTTTTCGATATCCTTTTTTTTGCGATTTCGTTCGGTTCTCTTCGATTAAATGAAGACACTCGTTGATCGGGACGAAACAATGTAATGGCTTTCTTTGGGATGGAACTGGGAGCCGATGACGGCGGTGACGCGTCGGATGCTCGGGGACCAGAGTGCACGAAGGTTCCCCATTATAGTCGACCTCTTTATCTTGTGCGCTGAATCTTTCTTTCGCTTCGTCTCGTTTTTTTTTTGTTGCTTTTCTCTTTTTTCCTTCGTTTCTTCGGCTCTGGCCTTTTCTCCAGCGATTTCTCGTTCTCTCATCTCTCGTTCTCCACGGTACGCCGTCTACCTATCGTGAAAAAAAAAAAAATATATATATATATATATATATATATATGTAAGCCAACGCACGGATATAGCACCGCAGCGATTCGAAAGCCTTTATCGTCGATCGAGACAATGCTCGATTCTACTCGACTCCCGTTATCCTCTGTGCACGCCTCTCTGTGCATTATCGTTTTGTTACTTGTACACAGAACGTGCACCGCAATAGAGATAAAGAGTGCAAACAGGTATAGAGAGAAGAAAAAAACACACACACACACACACACGAAAAGAAGAGTTGCACGATGTAAAAAAAAGACACAAAGCCAAACGTCAATCCAAAAGCCAAGAACATTTTCTTCTTCCTTTGTCAAACTGAATATCGACTTTCCGTCGTATCGGTGACCTCCTCGAGGAAAACGGCGAGCGCAAAATTGGCATGGTCAACGATAATTTTATCGCGTTCGCTCGAGAAAAAAAGTTTGGTATAGCTAAAAAAAATTGGTGTTTGCCGAATCTCGCAGCGGGTTGCAAACGAAATTCATGTCCACAGATCTTGAAATTTAACGATCGAACCGCAAGCACGCATATTCGAAAGAAATCAACGAAAATCAGGCTTTTAGTATTCGGGAAGTGTGTGCAAAACCCTACGACTTGTCAGGTAGTTTTTTTGCCCACGCAGGAAAACTCGATACTAATCCCGAATTTTCGGAGGTCCAAAGTCATGAGCTGCACCAACCCGAGCGGAAATTTGTTCCGGCTGCCATATGATTAGTCAGAGCCACATCAGAGAAGTCCGGCGAGCCTGATCAGGCTCGCCGGACTTCTTCCTGATATGTACCGGTTCAGGGACTAATATGGCAGGCTACATTAGGTTCTCCGGATATCTACCGGATCTGGGCCATTTCCGGCGTTAATAAAGTACGCCGGATCTATCGTCACACATATTGCCGGATCCGGTCCTGATACAAAATTCACTCGATTTGTCGGATCGCCGCAACTTGTATTGTTCCAATTCAGGGCCAAGTCAGGATAGGATCAGGCATTTACAATAGCGATGGAAATGTATTAGGACGATTTTTATTCGCTATTTTGCACGGACTAGAGTCATATTTTTACAACTTCCTAATGCAGAAGGGGAATAACAACAAAAAAAATCTTCCGTTTCGTTCCTTGTACGGAGCATAGCAAGCTTCACTCCGATCGTTGTTGTGTGTTTGTGTGTTTTTTTTAACTTGCCATATTTCGAAAGTTGAACTGATATATTATTAACTGCAGCTAATGAAAGGCTTAAATATTTGGTTGCTTCAACAATAAGTCAATTTCGAAAGACAAGTTCTTTCAAGAAGTTTGTTCGAAAGTGAGGTCATCGACAAACTGACGACCATCTTCAGTCACAAATTGATCAAATAAATTATCAATGTTAATTCAACATTCATTTTGTTGAACTTAACGTCCGTGTGGTTAGGAGAAAGTTGATCGCATTCTGCGAATTACTTAGCTCAGCACCGAGGATGAAGTGTTTCTCTCGCAAGCGGTACCTAGCAAGTTACTATATAAAAGTCACTCTTTTGACTACGATACAAGTTAATGTATTGTAACGAATGTTTACCTAACCTTTCGTTAAGACACAGGATATAAGTTAGGTCGGCCAATAGACGAACGTACGGACGATCGATAGGATATGGATCGTCTTGTCAGAAGAGTCTCGATCGGACTATCAAGATGAACGGACGTGACAGTTCGCGAATTAAATAATTAAAGAACATTATAACTAATAAGATCCGCCCCAAAACCAAATATACCGCGTTTTTATTTCCCTCGGTCGTTACAGTATGATAGGTAGGCAGGCTAAGTAAGATAGGTTGAAAATTAAGGCGTTAATGGATAAGTTTCTCAAACCCTATCCAGTAGTTAAGTGCACAAAGCATTTCTTTTCCCAGAATTCAAAATCCGCCTTGTCGTGCGAGTGGATCCGGCCCAGAATTGATCCATATTTGCGTCGATCCGGTACATACCCGAGTAAAAATTTAATCAGGTTGCCTGATGTCTTGTCGGGTACGCATCAGGTATTAGTAAGGCATGACGGATCAGGCTACCCAGATAACGCCCAGATCAGGGCCATGTTACATATCACGAAGAGTCGCTTTATCTTACTAGCCTGATATAGCCAACATCAGGGCCACATCAGGTCATAAAAAGGCATAACACTACTTGTATGATCAGGCTGGCCAGACAACATCACGATCAGGGCCATATCAAATAAGTCTAAGGCTTCCCCTATCAGGGTAGCCGGACGTAATTGATAACATAGCCAAATTATGTAAGAAAAAGGCCTCCCAGATAGGATATTTCAGTAGAGTCTCGTTGGATACAATTTCTCAATAATTGCTTCATGCGCAGTAACTAATTGATTTTATAATTATTAAAAAAAAATAGTTATGTTTTCATTTTTATCACATGGACAAAAAAAAATGTTGCCTTATTAAAGATGTCAAGTAGATTGATTTCGTATAATAATAATGGAAAAAATGATTAACAAATTATTAAAAACTATCAACAATAATAATAGATAACGGGCAAGCGTGTAGGTTTTTTTTCTTATTACGGAAAAAGTGATTGATTTTGAAGATTTCGTGCAATCACCCAGAAATTCCTTGATTGCAATGTGGAATCTTGCTAAAAAAAATGTTCCGAAGGTCGTAGGTTTACGTTTATTTCTTGAAGTCACGAAAAAAATGGCTTCTTAAAAGTCAAACAATTGATTGAAAAAGAGCTTACCTTATCACGAAATACCAGAATTTTGGTCGAATGAAACTTTCAGTTGAAAATGTAACAGTGAAATTACGTTAAGTTCATACGGAGGGTTGTCCGGACATAATAACAATTAACTAACAATTTTTAACTAATTGTGTACTCATTGTTTACTCATAGATAATCTTAAATAGTGTTCGAAAACAATCGATTAATAAATTCTTTGACGCTTGAGAACTTTTTACATGTAACAACAAAAAAAGTATGTACTTTGTTATGGTGGTAAAAAATGTTGAGTTCGAACAATACACGTTCGAAAACTTCCAGCGGTTTTTATAATGTATTGTAGACCAAGTCGTTCAATTATGATTAGTAATCTTACGTCCGACCCTTATACAGACAAATTGTTGAATATTATTTCCAAGTTCTGAATAGCCGAGCGGGTATGGTTGCTCATTACTATCCAGGCGACCCGGCTTCAAGTCTCACTCGTCGAAATATTGATGTCGTTTTTTCCGAGAGAAAATAGTTTATCTTTGTAGAGTATGATCAACCACGAAAGAAATCAATAAAAAATGAGTGCTTAAGTTGAGACAAGACAATATTTTATCTATTTTATTGTTGAACCTAGCGATGAGCTATGATCAGGGCTGCGTCAGGGGAGAAATCCGGCCCGGATCGAGTAGCCTGATCAGGGCCAAAATCGAAATGCCGTTACATGCCACATCTGGAGCTGATTTTTTGCCGGATATGAGCCGGATCAGGCTGACAGGGCAAGCCTAACACGGACCGGATTCCAACCTGATTCAATTTTTACTCGGGTATCCGGCCCAGAAAAAATATTCATCAGGTCCACATCAGGCCCTTTATCAGGGCCGGATCTGCTTCAGCGTTGCACCATGTATGAGGGCCATATCGATCTTCCATATCCGGGCCGGATTTATTTTCCGGCATGCCAAGTATGGCCCGGTTTCAGTTCCGATAGAATTTCTCCTCGGGGTGTGCAGACTCTCGTGGTATCCGCGACGCATAAATAATCCTTTTTCCCCCGACGTAGCGCGCGGTCGATCGTCAAACGCGAGATTGAGCTACAGCGTTTCCTGCAGCGGGCACATTACACGAGAGTGAGAGAGGACACAAGCTATGCATTGGATTCGCAGGTCAGTGAGTTGTCGCATCGCGTCGTTCGTCGCGCTATCACCGGGCTCCGATTTATCGCGTTCGTCAATCTACTCTGACCTTCCCGTCTCGTATCGGGTTACCGCGGGGCTTGTTCCTCCGTGTACCCACCTCTCGCGTTATAACGGCGAACCCACCGCCTCTACCGTGCCGTCATCGTCGTCGCGACGCTATCTCGTCGACAACAGCGTGGTCGACATGAACGCGCGACGCGCAAACCCGCACGCGTGTGTGTGCATTTTTTTTTTTTTTTCCAAGAGAGGTAGACATTAGTTCGGAACGTCGGAGTGCCGATTTTCGAGCCAGTGCTCGCCGAAGGCACTAGCGTCGGTTTGATGATATAACGACGGCAACAGCCGAGAAAACTACAACCGTCGACACCCCGCGCCCACATATCGTATAGCATTCGCCGTCGACTTCTTTGTTCTTCAACCTATCTTCGTACCAACACACGCCAACTCGTAACGATCGAAGGACTCGGGGCGCGCAGGGAAAACACATCGGTCGAGGATAAAAATCGGCTTTACAAGGTGGCCGAGAGGAGATCGAGAAGTCGTGCCCGGCTTGCGCGATCGTTACGCCAGAGATAATGAGACAGGGGCTTGGCCGACCAACCGACCGACCGACCGGATGATAAATACAATCGACGTGCACGGAATACACGCGCATCCGACGTCGATTTTTCGCGACGCACAACAAAGATTCTCGTTTTGCGTTGCTATTCATTCTATTGTGAAATTTCATGAGTTTTTCGTTAATTACAGAATTGTAACGAATTCGATGTACTTGAATCTTCAATCGTTTTGCGATCGATTTTATCTTTTGTTAGAATCAAAGAAAATACATAATATGCGTTATTATTAATAATTTGTTAATATACATCATTATATTTTATCATCGCAAGAAAAAAACGAAAATTGAACTAAATTATTAAAATGAAAACGACGTACACCCAAAAAACAGTATTCGTGAAACAAAAAATTAAATGCTTGAAACAAGGATAACGATGTTCTTGACTCGTGTTACGATTGATCAAAGAATATATATACTTGTAATAAGCATATCTGATGGATCAATTCAAACATCAGGTACCTTGATCCAAGAATATTTTATTCTCAGAGTACTTATGGTTGCAGCAAGCATAAATGCTTCGAACAAGTATTTATATTCTTGTCTCGAGCATATTAATTCTTGTAATGGCCACGAGCGTCGTGCCCGTCTCACGATTGGCGATCTCATTAAGATTCCCGAAGACGAGAAATCGTGGTATCTGTATCGAACAATACGCAAGATTGTTGACATCCTCGCGACTCCAACAGTTCGTATTGATGAAAAGTATTTACTGTCGAATCTAGTTTCGGAACACCATAGATTGTACTCCATAGAGCTCTTCCCCAATGACAGTCTTAAACCGAAACACCATCTAATGCTACACTACGGCGCAGTCCTTGGAGACATAGGGCAGTTGTCACGTGTTTCGTGTCTTCGCTTCGAAGGAAAGCATAAGCCCTTTAAACAAGTTTCCCGAGTCAGTTGCAACAACAAAAATTTGCCGTTTACCCTCGCTGTTCGACACAAGTTGAAATTTCGTTACCGTTTGCTATGTGGCAACGGGTTAGAATGAAAATTAGCCACTGGGCCCGGCGACTTGCTTCCTATAGATTCGAATCCCAGCTTCGCCGAGTTTTCCAGTACCTTACCCCCGATCTCGATGAGATTCGATCAATAAACTGGGCAACAATATCAGGAACACGATATGAAAAAAACATGGTGCTCATCGTATCGCTAAAGGACGAATTTCCGGTTTTCGGAAATATTAAAGCGATTATCGTAGATAATGAAACGAATGAGATATCGTTTTTATTAACACAGTACGATACTATTAGGTTCAACGAGCACTATCATGCGTATGAAGTTATCGACGCGAAGAAATGGGTGTTTATGAAATATGAAGTGCTGGTTTCGCACGTGCCAACGAATATCCGGGCAGGCTTCGAAGGCCAAACTTGCATAACGTTCCGTCATCAATTATAATAATACAATCTACGTAGTTGTAATGATCGCTTATAACGAAAACAAGACTGATTGGCAATAAACAATCTTGATAATTTTGATTCTTTGTCTATTGAAGTTATTTTCCATCTTTACATCGATGCAGATATATATTGCAATTACATCGACAACTGAAATGTATCTTTATTCCAAATTCAAGCATCAATATTCTTGAATTTACGCAGATGCTTCAATTAAGACTATTTTATTCTTGATTGAGGCATGTATATTCTTGGCGCTATTTTGAGAATAAATGTAGCTCGAAACAAGCATATTAGCATTGCTTCAAGCATACTTTTTTAAGGGTGCGTCGAGCATTATTTTTCGAATCAATTTAAAAAAAATGTTTTTTACGAAACAATGTTTATTTCGCAGAGGTTTCTCGTTGTCTCGTAAAGTCGCAACGAAGGCGATCTCGTCGGCGAAGAAATTTTCCAGGATATCATCGTCGATATCCCGATTTATATGACAACTAATAGCGCAGCGCGCGAAAGCTCCATTGTCCATATCGGTCGGATATTCGCAGTTGCGAACCCTTTCCCTTCGCTTCACGGCTGTATTATCAGTCGAAAACTTGCGAGCGCCGAGAGTGGCATTTATCGGTAATCCATTCGGATCCAATCCGCTCATAATCCGCTTTGCGCCCGCGATATATATTGCCGAAGCGGAATCTCGTCGCGACACGCCGAACCCTCGAAGCACTCGAGAAACCGACCGAGACTGAGCTTTTCCTTTCGTCCTTTTCGTCGTGTATATAAGACGGCACGCGATGATACGCTTCACAATAACTTATTGTACCAAAGTCGCGACGATTCTTCCGATTTCTTGACTCTGAAAAATTGTCATCATTTTTTTTTCTTCGCGGTTCTGTAACATCGAGAATCATCGAGAGAAATTCTCGACAATCATCATGAAAATCATGAAAATTACAATTAATAATCAATAATCAAATTTGGAAAAGAAATCATGTAAATGATTTGACGATCGTTTTAATGATTTTCGAAAATCACGTTTCTCCTTATTTTCTATTTTGTTTTTTTTTTCGCCGATTTCTAAAAGTAAAGAATCAAAAGAAATTTTTGAATGTAATCATAATCACGACAAGTAATCATGATGAATCATGCATTTTTTAGATGAAAGAAATTATCGTGACTATTTTGAAAAAACATGATTTTTTTTATTTATCCCATTTGTTTTCTCCGCGAGCTTCTAAAAATCAAGAATAAGAATAGAAAATTTCGACAATAATCATGATGATCGTGGATATGAAAATCGGATCATCGGTGTTGGAAAAAAAAATCTTCAGACCTTTTCCAATTTTTTTTTTTCGCGATTTTCCAAAAATCAACAATCATCGAGAGGATTTTTCGACAATCATCATGAAAACCATGAAAATTACAATTGATAATCAATAATCAAATTTTGAAAAAAAATCATGTAGATGATTTGACGATCGTTTTAGTGATTTTCGAAAATCACATTTCTCCTTATTTTCCATTTCTTTTTTTTCGCCAATTTCTAAAAGTAAAGAATCGAAAGAAACTCTCGAAAGTAATCATAATCACGACAAATAATCATGATGAATCATGCATTTTTTAGATGAAAGAAATTATCGTGACTATTTTGAAAAAACATAATTTTTTTATTTATCCAATTTGTCTTCTCCGCGAGGTTCGAAAAATCAAGAATAAAAATAAAATTTAACTTAAATAAGAAAAAAAAATCTTCTGACCTTTTCCACTTTTTTCTTCGTGAGTTTCCAAAAGTCAACGATCATCGAGTATTTTTCTTCTCATAATCTCCAACAGTCTTGAAAAAAATGACTTTCTTCATCAAAGAAAAGGAGGCAAAGAATAAGAAAGGCGGAAGAGAGAGCCTGGAGCGTAGGATAAAAAATGACGATATTATGATAATGTACATGGGAGCGCCTGTTGGTCATTTCGTTTTCCTAACAGCTTGGCAACCCTCGCGGCTTGGTGAGCCGTTCGGCCGACCGGAAGAGTCTTCTCTCTCGGCCTCGTCGCGATGGCCTTCCGTCGACTCGTTTCCCTTCGCGATCCTCGCCCTCTCTTCTCTCGTCCTTCCTCGAGACGCTCGAAAAATAAGGGTAGCGCAAGCCCGAACCGCGTACCCGTCGTATTTTTCTTCGAGTCCCCCCCACGAATATTTCCTCGCCAGGGGACGAAAGATCTTGCAACGCAACGCCAATCGATATTGCGCCGGTATAATTCCCGAAATGATCGTTCTCGAATCTTTCACCCTTCCCTCCGACATTCGCGAAATTCATCCCCATTAGCTCGCGCCCGGGGTATTTTTTAATTCACTAGGGACAATCACGCGCTTGCGCGCGCTCGGGTCTGTTCGGAAGATTGATATTGCGTAATAATAACTCATAACAGTTATCAACAAATTAAACAAAAAAAAACTTGTTTATGAAGTTACCCGGCAACTCAACCTTTTTCTGCTGAAAACAATTTCTTAATTTTTCTTAATCCGTACGATTTTTTTTTTTTTTTTTTTTTTTTTTTCAAACTTATAACACTTTTTTTTCTTTTGAAAAATGTTTGGGAAGCCTTTTTTATACGTTTTTCTCATATGACCGCCCATTATTCTCAAGAAGTTACTGAATGAGGAATCAAGTCGATTCGCAAATACGGCTCGAACTTTGAAAAAAAAAGCGATATTGAAGAAATTTCAAAGCCTGGATGAAATTCTGAGATAATTCATAGGTATCAAGAAAAGTTAACGAATAATTTTCATCGGAAAAAAAGTTCCGTGATCGGGTAGTTTGTTGAACAAGTTCTTTTCCATCAATTTGTAGATAACTTTAAAAAAAAAAAAAATTACTCAAAATTAATCTTTCAAGCCCCTTCCATGTGTTCGATATTTTTCAGATTTTTATCCCGTCGGAAAACGTTCGGAATTCTTTCTGCATTCTCTCTGAATCTCACATTTCCTCGGACTATACCGCTCGGCCTACGAAAAGTTCGAGTGAGTTCGAGTCCAATTTCCGAATTTCGAAAAATCTTGAAAGTCTTCTCTCAATTGCACATTTCCTCGGACTGTAGCGCTCCCTACAACCGAAACTCCGAGTGAATCCAAGTTCGAATTTCTGAATGTTTTGAAAAAATTCATCCGTATCAAGATAAATTAACTAATAATTTTCATCACAAAAAAAAGTTAGATTGCTGGATAATTCGTTAAACAATTTTTTTTTCGTCAATTCATTAATACCTTTTTGAAATAATTATTACGCGAAATCAATCTTTCGAACACCTTCCGTATTCTCTGAATCTCACATTTCTTCGGGTACTCTGTGCTCCGGTCGACGTTGAAATTTTCTTCGGAGACTAAGAGGCGCGCGAAGTCGTATCGAAAACACTCGCGAGACCGCGGCCACGAACGAGACTTTACCGAATTCGGAAGGTTCGCAAAACCATAACCACGATTTTCGGCGTACTCGAGAACGGATCGAAATTCGCCAACTGTCAAACTGACAGAGCCGGAAAAAGATCGAAACAGCGCCCACGACCGATCGCGCATCGCGCGTCTCTTCGTCGTCATCGTCGACCAATCGCGGCACGAGTAAACCGACAACAATGTAAATCTCGCATTTCGATAGTCGAATCTCGAATGCGCGAGATATTGCGAGATGATCCACCAACTTTTTAAGAGGCCGACTCTTCGTCGTCATCGTCGACCAATCGCGGCACGAATAAACCGACAGCAATGTAAATCTCGCATTTCGATAGTCGAATCTCGAATGCGCGAGATATTGCGAGATGATCCACCAACTTTTTAAGAGGCCGACTCTTCGTCGTCATCGTCGACCAATCGCGGCACGAATAAACCGACAGCAATATAAATCTCGCATTTCGATAGTCGAATCTCGAATGCGCGAGATATTGTGAGATGATCCACCAACTTTTTAAGAGGCCGACTCTTCGTCGTCATCGTCGACCAATCGCGGCACGAATAAACCGACAACAATGTAAATCTCGCATTTCGATAGTCGAATCTCGAATGCGCGAGATATTGCGAGATGATCCACCAACTTTTTAAGAGGCCGACTCTTCGTCGTCATCGTCGACCAATCGCGGCACGAATGAACCGACAGCAATGTAAATCTCGCATTTCGATAGTCGAATCTCGAATGCGCGAGATATTGCGAGATGATCCACCAACTTTTTAAGAGGCCGACTCTTCGTCGTCATCGTCGACCAATCGCGGCACGAATAAACCGACAACAATGTAAATCTCGCATTTCGATAGTCGAATCTCGAATGCGCGAGATATTGCGAGATGATCCACCAACTTTTTAAGAGGCCGACTCTTCGTCGTCATCGTCGACCAATCGCGGCACGAATAAACCGACAGCAATGTAAATCTCGCATTTCGATAGTCGAATCTCGAATGCGCGAGATATTGCGAGATGATCCACCAACTTTTTAAGAGGCCGACTCTTCGTCGTCATCGTCGACCAATCACGGCACGAATGAACCGACAGCAATATAAATCTCGCATTTCGATAGTCGAATCTCGAATGCGCGAGACATTGCGAGATGATCCACCAACTTTTTAAGAGGCCGACTCTTCGTCGTCATCGTCGACCAATCGCGGCACGAATAAACCGACAACAATATAAATCTCGCATTTCGATAGTCGAATCTCGAATGCGCGAGACATTGCGAGATGATCCACCAACCTTTTAAGAGGCCGACGATTCCAGGCTCGTGGAAATGACGATTTTTCACGGGAATTTTCCGCGCGCGGGATAGTAGACGAGATTGCGAATTCCACATTTTATTAGACTCGTTGTCAATCGCGCCTCGCGTAATAATGCGTGAACACGAGGGGAGGAGAGCCGAGCGAAAGAGGAAGTCATAGTGCACTCTCTCCCGTTGCGTGGACAAAGCCACAGCGCGACGACGAGACGGGGCAAAGGGGTGGCTATCGCGAAGCACACACGAGAGCCGCGCGTATCCTCGAGAGTCTCGCATTCGCGGCTGTACCAACTTTATTGTAACGCCGGGGGTGGAGCGGGGCGCGAAGGGAACACTCTTTGGTTACGAACAGCCCGTACCTTGCGTTATTGACATGCTCGGTGACGTACTCAGCAGCTTCCGACGGTACTGCTCGGTTACCTCTCTCGTCCGGTATCCCCCTCGGATCAACGCTGGATATGCGGACTTCTCTCGTCGACTCTCGGGCCCTCGCTAGACTATATCGGCGCCCAGGAGGAGGTCCCTCTGTCGAGCACAAAAGGCTTCGACGGTGCTAAGCAGGTGCAGGCGCTCCAGCGTCGAAAGAGACGAGAACGATGCGGAATTGGAGCGAGCGAACGAGGCTGCTGTGTACGTCGACGCGAATTGCACGAACGCGCTCCACGGGGCTCTTCAATCGTAACCCGCATGACACAGTCGACTCCGAACAAACGAAAAATTCTCATCACGCGTCCTTCGTTTCTTTTTTTTTTCTTTTTTTTTTGTCATCGTATCTTTCAGGCATTTTTTTCTGAGTCAACAAAATTTCGACCTCGTTCATTCGAAATTCGTCGGTATATTGGAAATACATTAATTTCGGCGATTTCACATGATTCATATATTTTGGGAATGAATTCTCGACTCTCGATGGGATTGGAATATGAACGGAGGAAAACGAAGGCGTAGAAGGCGCTGAAACAATTGGATCGGCGCGATAATAATTTTCGAATGGTATCGACAAATTAACTGAAAAGATACAGCATTTCGTGGCTTGCAATTTTTCGTTTCACGTATAAGTAATTCTACGCAGGGGAGACCGGGGCAAAACGGGCTAGGGTAATTCGACGCGGCTGCGGGGTAAAATGGGCCGCCCTACAATTTTTTTCAAATTTCACATTTTCCGAGCGAACGGTAATGAGCACTGGAAGAAATCGGACTATGCAAGTATGATGCAGTTCTGCGGCAAAATGGGGTTTCATGTTTGATCGGGGTCGTTCTTGACGTAGATATCGCGCGAACAGTCTGACTTCACATGAGTGTCAGAGAAATGAAAAGGAATTGCAAAAACTCTTCAGCTGTCGAAAAATCTGACAAAAAACAACAATTTTCGAGGCGATGAAATTATCGATTTTCCATAATACTCATTGCAAAATGTTGTTAACCGATCATTGCAAAATCGAATTTTTCAAAATACGTGGTCGGTTTTTTCCGAATTTCGTGAAAGCAAGGAAAGGACACGGACGGACATTTTTCCTAAATGTGATTTCTCGACGTTTTGGCACATTCTGAACACGTTTACGTGGATATCTCAAAAACAAATTTTTTTACAAAAACAAAGGTGCTCGAGGAAGCGAAAAATATTGCAACAAATTTTTCCGGTGATTTGACTCTCGTTCACATTTTATTATCGATAAGCCAATTTTTCCGAATACGCATGGACTTATTGTCGAATTTTTTCAAATTTTCGGAATTTTTGTACATAAGGCTAGCCCGTTTGGCCGCGAACGACTTTTCTCTTCGAAAACTTCATGAAATTGGCACGAATACATTTTTTTGATGGATATCAATGTATATATGCAATCAGCCCCGATGTAACATTCTGTATTCTTTAGCTAGGCCGTTTTGCCCCGCCCTCCCCTACTAATACTAATACTAAATGTCGTTTTGCAAAATGAACATCATTTTCTTTTCAAATACCTGGCGCGTTATTTTATTTGTCGCAATTAACTTAATCTATTTGAATTCGAAGAACGTGCCGAGTATTTTTTCAATTTCGTATCTCAGTTGTCGAGCAATCTATTTTCAAGTTGCCCGACAATTTATTTAATGATCAACATCGCGTATTTATAAATACCCGTCGGAACTTACTTGGTTTATGACTTCTCTCTCTCTTCGTTTTTTTCGAGACTTTTCTTTGGAATAAACGACTTATGCACTGTTTCCGTACGTTTGTTACTTCTTTGGGGAAAAAAATTGTTTTTCATGTTGACGGCAGAAAAATTGATTGATCAACGGACAGACGGGTCGAGAAGATTTAAGATACTTCGGAGCGAAAAACGATCATTCGTGCCCTAAAATATGATAGATTGAGTCACAAGCGATAAATCATTTTTCTCAAATGACTAGACGTTGAAATGTGTGTAGTCGATGAATTGGGCCTTGTTTTTTCTCGCGATTTTTCGCACTCCGTGCGGAACGAGAGAGCGCACCCTTAAAAAAGTATGCTTGAAGCAATGCTAATATGCTTGTTTCAAGCTACATTTATTCTCAAAATAGCGCCAAGAATATACATGCCTCAATCAAGAATAAAATAGTCTTAATTGAAGCATCTGCGTAAATTCAAGAATATTGATGCTTGAATTTGGAATAAAGATACATTTCAGTTGACGATGTAATTGCAATATATATCTGCATCGATGTAAAGATGGAAAATAACTTCAATAGACAAAGAATCAAAATTATCAAGATTGTTTATTGCCTATCGGTCTTGTTTTCGTTATAAGCGATCATTACAACTACGTAGATTGTATTATTATAATTGATAACGGAACGTTATGCAAGTTTGGCCTTCGAAGCCTGCCCGGATATTCGTTGGCACGTGCGAAACCAGCAGTTCATATTTAATAAATACCCATTTTTTTGCGTCGATAACTTCATACGCATGATAGTGCTCGTTGAACCTAATAGTATCGTACTGTGTTAATAAAAACGATATCTCATTCGTTTCATTATCTACGATAATCGCTTTAATATTTCCGAAAACCGGAAATTCGTCCTTTAGCGATACGATGAGCACCATGTTTTTTCATATCGTGTTCCTGATATTGTTGCCCAGTTTATTGATCGAATCTCATCGAGATCGGGGGTAAGGTACTGGAAAATTCGGCGAAGCTGGGATTCGAATCTATAGGAAGCAAGTCGCCGGGCCCAGTGGCTAATTTTCATTCTAACCCGTTGCCACATAGCAAACGGTAACGGAATTTCAACTTGTGTCGAACAGCGAGGGTAAACGGCAAATTTTTGTTGTTGCAACTGACTCGGGAAACTTGTTTAAAGAGCTTATGCTTTCCTTCGAAGCGAAGAAACGAAACACGTGACAACTGCCCTATGTCTCCAAGGACTGCGCCGTAGTGCAGCATTAGATGGTGTTTCGGTTTAAGACTGTCATTGGGGAAGAGCTCTATGGAGTACAATCTATGGTGTTCCGAAACTAGATTCGACAGTAAATACTTTTCATCAATATGAACTGTTGGAGTCGCGAGGATGTCAACAATCTTGCGTATTGTTCGATACAGATACCACGATTTCTCGTCTTCGGGAATCTTAATGAGATCGCCAATCATGAGACGGGCTCGACGCTCGTGGCCATTACAAGAATTAATATGCTTGGGACAAGAATATAAATACTTGTTCGAAGCATTTATGCTTGCTGCAACCATAAGTACTCTGAGAATAAAATATTCTTGGATCAAGGTACCTGATGTTTGAATTGATCCATCAGATATGCTTATTACAAGTATATATATTCTTTAATGAATCGTAACACGAGTCAAGAACATCGTTATCCTTGTTTCAAGCATTTAATTTTTTGTTTCAAGAATACTGTTTTTTGGGTGCGGAGAGGTATTGCAGTTCCCGTGAGCGAATTCCATCCATAAACCGATTCTTTCCGGGCCGGTTCCCGTGGTCGATGTGCGCGAGAGTTCCCACAATCCGTGAGCGAGCGCGCCGCGGGTGGCGTCCGCCTTATTTTCTTAATCGCGTCCCGTCGTCGAGGAAAACAAACGGCGGGGAAAAAACAACGGGAGCTCGCCGCTGGAGACTCGGATCGCGAACGAGCGAAAGAAAGGAAGGCACGAGAAGACGCGAAGGAGGGCGAGACGCGCGAGGAGACGCGAAGAGCCCGAGGGCATCGAGTGAATTCGGGACTTGGCGGTGTGCGAAGCCAACCCTTGCTCGAAGTTGGCCCTTCGAAGCGCGCGCTGGCCGCCGGTACAATCTCGGAGGAGTCGCCGGAAGCCTCGCACTGCCGAGATTGACTGTCCGGCGACTCCCGGCGAGTCGTCGGAAAAGCCTCCTCCGGGCTCGCTTCGCTCCCGTTTCCCTCTCGTCGCTTCCAACAGCTTCTCCCTTTTCCCCAGATGTCGCAGACCTGACCTCGAAGCTTCGGATCCTAAATTCCTTCGCGCCGAGCTCGCGCTTCTCCAAAGTCCGAGGCTCGATTGAGCTCTCTTCACTTTCCCGAGACGGAATTTCCCAACGCCGAGCCATTCTCGCCCATTTCACGTCCAACCGGATTCGTCACTTTGCTAACTCGCTCTCTCTCTTTGCGTTAACGAGCTCGCTCAATTCCGGATGCGAGTAGCTCGGGAGAAATTAATTAGTCATACGTTTACCGCGAACGCGACGAGTCGCACGATTTCGCGAGGGATAAAGAAAGAAAAAGAAAAAAAACAGGAAAACCGGTGTGGAGTTTCACGATTTCTTTGTTGGCCGAGTTACCTCGAGTGAAAAGCCGACAATGGGCGCGTTACAAAAAAAAAAAAAAAAAATCACACTAAATAGCTTTCTTCGAAAACATGAAGAAGAAAAATGAAGCGCATTGAACGCCGAGTCGTCGGGCAATTGAAGGGAAAAAGAAAGATACGTGTGAGAGGATGAATGGATGAAGATTCGACGGTTTTAATCTCGCTAATACGGATGCCCGGCACCGAGAGAGCGCACCCTCCCAAATGAGTTTATCGGAGATTTTCCCAAACTGAAATCGAGGCGAAAAATAGCGTGGCTCTGGTCGCTCGGATGATCTTTGTTTTTTCTTTTTTCTTTGCCGCTTCGATTTTTTCGCTCTCGGCGGCGAGAAGGGGTCGCCGGTCTGGCGAGTGGAGAGGCAACTTCCGGAAAAATTAATATCCCGAGGGAAAGTGGGCTCGAAGGAAGGAAGCGAAGGGCTGGGTGGCTCGGATGTTGGCTGCGCCGGCTGTTGGCTGCTGGGGCTGGTTCGCTAAAGTGTCCGGGCTCAGCCAACGGGGAACGCTTCGCTCGTTCTCTCCTCGCTCGCCCATCGCCAAGTTCTGGATGCCGAATTCTGCACCGGAGCACGCGAAGGCATGCTGTGCGCCCAAAAGCTTTTGTGTAACGATAGATGCGCCAGTGAACCTCCACCTCCCCCGGGGATAGATGAGAAGCTGAAACTTTGTTTTCGAAAGGAGGTTTTCGCCTCTCCTTGGCGGAGAGAGTCGCGGAGGAAGCCAAGTTTCTCTCCCCGAAGCGCTCGAAGACTACGACGGTAGAGTTAAGTTCGGCGCCGTTGCGAGGGGCGGCTGATGGGCGAAACTATACCGGATCGAGAGTAACGCGGGTCGAAGCGAAGCGTTTCCCGTGCGGTCGGTAGTTCGCGCAAGGAACCGGTCAAGTTCTTGCGAATTAATTGGCTCGATCAAACTGGCCAATCCAGAGGGACAGAAAGTACCCCGCTCTTCTCACTTGCACCATCCGGTCTTCAGCCGCTGACCGCAGGGTCGAGTAATTGCTGTTGGATTCGCTGTCGATCGCTCACGGCGAAGCTCGACCGCGCGAGAGGAGGGAAGAGATTTTAAGTAGAGACGGAACGGATGAAAACGAAAACGAATCAAATTAAGACCCCATGTCCGAATATCCAGAGGTATCGGAACTGCCGTGAATTGGCCTAACACGATTGGCAAGTTGCGTTTCAGGCTCTTGAGCGGTATTGGTAAACAACTTGATGACGAATGGGGCCAGTACAGGGAAAAGTTCACAGCTGCTCCAGCTGATCCAGAACTGGGACAGTTATGGCTGCCTGATTTGCCGGATCTGTCCGAGTGTAGATGAAAAACTTGAACTGGACGAGCATTGATTGCTTGCGCAGGCCAAAATCCCAAGAACTGGTACAGCTTCTGTTACAAAGTCTTGCTCGAAGGCCTGGTATTGAAGAACTTCACCTAAAATTGTGCAAATGGAATCGGAACTGCCCAGAATTGGACTAGTCACGATTGCCGAGTCGCGTTTTCAGGCTCTGGAGCAGTATTGGTGAACAACTTGATCACGAATGGGCCGTATTACCAGTACTGGGAAAAGTTCACAGCTGCTCCAGCTGATCCAGAACTGGGACAGTTATGGCTGCCTGATTTGCCGGACCTGTCCGAGTGTAGATGAAAAACTTGAACTGGACCAGCAATGATTGCCTGTGCAGGCCAAAATCCCAAGAACTGGTACAGCCTTTGTTACAAAGTCTTGCTCGAAGGCCTGGTATTGAAGAACTTCACCAATAATTGTTCAAACGGAATCGGAACTGCCCAGAATTGGGCTAGTCACGATTGGCAAGTTGCGTTTCAGGCTCTTGAGCGGTATTGGTAAACAACTTGATGACGAATGGGGCCAGTACAGGGAAAAGTTCACAGCTGCTCCAGCTGATCCAGAACTGGGACAGTTATGGCTGCCTGATTTGCCGGATCTGTCCGAGTGTAGATGAAAAACTTGAACTGGACCAGCAATGATTGCCTGTGCAGGCCGAAATCCCAAGAACTGGTACAGCTTTTGTTACAAAGTCTTGCTCGAAGGCCTGGTATTGAAGAACTTCACCAATAATTGTTCAAATGGAATCGGAACTGCCCAGAATTGGAATAGTCACGATTGCCAAGTCGCGTTTTCAGGCTCTGGAGCAGTATTGATAAAAAAGAATGGGCCTTAGCGTATTGCCAGTACTGGGAAAAGTTCACAGTTGCTCCAGCTGATCCAGAACTGGGACAGTTATGGCTGCCTGATTTGCCGGACCTGTCCGAGTGTAGATGAAAAACTTGAACTGGACGAGCATTGATTGCTTGCGCAGGCCAAAATCCCAAGAACTGGTACAGCTTCTGTTACAAAGTCTTGCTCGAAGGCCTGGTATTGAAGAACTTCACCTAAAATTGTGCAAATGGAATCGGAACTGCCCAGAATTGGACTAGTCACGATTGCCGAGTCGCGTTTTCAGGCTCTGGAGCAGTATTGGTGAACAACTTGATCACGAATGGGCCGTATTACCAGTACTGGGAAAAGTTCACAGCTGCTCCAGCTGATCCAGAACTGGGACAGTTATGGCTGCCTGATTTGCCGGACCTGTCCGAGTGTAGATGAAAAACTTGAACTGGACCAGCAATGATTGCCTGTGCAGGCCAAAATCCCAAGAACTGGTACAGCTTTTGTTACAAAGTCTCGCTTGAAGGCCTGGTATTGAAGAACTTCACCAATAATTGTTCAAACGGTATCGGAACTGCCCAGAATTGGACTAGTCACGATTGCCAAGTCGCGTTTTCAGGCTCTGGAGCAGTATTGGTGAACAACTTGATCACGAATGGGCCGTATTACCAGTACTGGGAAAAGTTCACAGCTGCTCCAGCTGATCCAGAACTGGGACAGTTATGGCTGCCTGATTTGCCGGACCTGTCCGAGTGTAGATGAAAAACTTGAACTGGACCAGCAATGATTGCCTGTGCAGGCCAAAATCCCAAGAACTGGTACAGCTTTTGTTACAAAGTCTCGCTTGAAGGCCTGGTATTGAAGAACTTCACCAATAATCGTTCAAACGGAATCGGAACTGCCCAGAATTAGGCCCATTATGGCCAAATATCGTTTCCCGGCTCTGGAACAGTAGTAAACAACTTACCCATGAATGGGTCTTTACAATACAAGTACTTTACATACTTTATTTCGCCGTCGAAGAAATAATGAAAAAGCGCAGTGAATTTTTCTGATTTGTCGTTCGAGCCAGATTTCAGAGATTCGTAGCGACGGTTTTTTTTTTTTCTCCCAATTAGAAGAGTTCGATACGAGTCAGAGCGGAAAAGCGAGCAAAAAAATGCACGAAACCACCCTCGGAGATTGGTCCGAGGGGGCTGTTTGCCGGAACGCGGGGGTTGCTCGGATTTCTCGGACCGACAGCATCGCCGCCTCGAAAATTCGTTTTCTCTCAGTCGCCCAGCCCTCCTCGCTGTCGAAGTGAAGTTATGAAACGCCCGCGCGTGTTCCACCTCTCGCGCCGGGTGGCGAGGGCGATATTAAATTTCTGGAATTTTGCGGTAAGACGGCGCGCAACGCCCCGAACGGGGAGACGAAATCTCCGTTGCTAGACTCGATCTCTACTCCAATGGGTTCTTCGACTGCCTCCACCTTGGTCATGCGATCGACGCACGCATGCCGAAGCTTCAGACCTCCTCTCGCCTAAGGTCAGGTTATTCATCGGAACCGAACGAATTGACGCTATATCCATAGCTCGAGATACCGACGATCAAATTAATATCGACATTTTTTTTTTGTTTTTTCTTCCCTCTCACGAGACATCAAAGAAATTGGCATTGTTAAACCGAATTTTCTCGTCTCGAATAAGGGCGAAAAATTTCTACGATTCCGAATGGTTTTTCCAATGTTATTTGCAAATGTAATTTTTTTTTAAATTATTTCTTATTTGCAAAAATAATTTGTCCGAATGCTTCGTTACATCATTAGTCAAAAGAGAGATTCAAGAAGAATTTCGAAGCTCGATACATTTTTTAGTGTAGTAATTCATGACTTACAATGAAAAAAAAAATTGAACATTTAGAAAATTGTTTTTATTTTTTTTTTTTTTTTTTTTCTGTTTTGTACGTATTCAGCAAAATTAATTGGATTCAACTTTCAAATGGTACAAATAAACAAATCAATAATATTTATGATTGCGAATGATTTTTCAATTTTTATTATCCACGAAATTTCTGTACATAGAACGAACATTTGCGTTATTTACAAGATAAGCGATTTTTCTCGAAAATGCGCCTCGAGCCTGTGATTTCGGTATTTCCCGTGATTTTGGAAAATTTCGTCTAGAAAGAAATGAGGTACCTCTGCTCGTTGGCGGGGGCCTGGTAGTTAGCGGTGTAGGTAGCGTAGGAAGCGCCGACGGGTTGAGCGGCAGCGCCGGCGAGGTCGACCACGGCGGCCAAGGCTTGTCGTTGCTGCTGTTGCTTCGGCGATTGCTGCAACTTTTCCGGGGCGGCGTTCGGCGCGTTTTCGCGAATCGCGACTACCGGAGTCGCGGCGGCGTAGGGTTCGGCGATCGCGACTCGGAGACCGGCCGGGGCGAACTCGAGCTTCTGGAGCGGCGCGTAAGCGTAGATCGGGCCGCGAAGTGGCTCGACGTTCTCGGCGCGGATCTTCGCGAAGTACTTCATCGCCTCGACGTCCTGGCTGCTCATGTATTGGACGCGCTGGAGTCGACCGTCGGGCAGAGCGACGTAGTACTCGCCCGACTGTCTCTGCTGCTCGTCGACCTCGCCCTCGTCGTCGAGCTCGTTCACCGAGTCGACGGGTTCGGACTAAAAAAAAAAAAAAAAAAAAAAAAAAAAAAATTTTTTTAAATTAAAAAAAAAAAATAAATAAATGAGAAAAAAACGATAGATCGGTGTGAAGGTGCTCGAAGATGTATGGCTTCGGCGTGCCGAGGCCGAATTCGACCGATCGGCCGGTTCAGAGAAGAGCGGCACGCGTCGTGCGCCCCCTCGCCCGCGCTCCTCCGGCAATGCTGCGATCGTGATCGAAAGTAAACGGCGTCGTGAATACCAAACGCCGGCGACAGAGGAGGGAAAGACGAATTGATACGACGATTTAAATTCCGCCGTTGGTATCGGAGCTTATAAAGAATCCTCGCCGCCGCGGCGAAGAGGCGGCGGGAGAGAGACACAAAAAAATTGAAAGTGATAGCATAACTTCGATAGAATGCAACGGAGGTTACAACGCTTTCGCGATAAATATTTCACGATCAAGGTAATCGTGCTCGGGAGCGTTTTTCTCAGTCGATCGGATAGTCTTGAGTGGGTGATTATAATTTGAAAAATAGTCAATAATAATGAGAAATTGCGAATTAATCAAATTTGCCGCGTGAACAAAATTCCGATGATAAGATTCAGATGATAAAAATCTCGGTGAGGCCATTAAAATTCGATAAAAGAAAATGAACAATAATATAGTTGTCAAAAAAATTCGTTCCATAAATAACGAACTAGTGTTAATAAAAAAAAGATATTGTCGAGAACAGTGTTGGTGAATAAAAAAGATTTGAAGGAGTTAAGATTTAAAAAAATTAAAATAAACAATAATAAATTGTGGAATTGCGGATTGCATAAAAAATGAACTGGGATTGATAAAACACGGAATTTAGGACCGAAGTCCAATCGGTGAAACAATCGCCTTTACGAGCTCATAATTTTTCGCACGATTTTCGATTAATTAATCAATAAAATTATGTTCTTATACAATGAAAATAATGAATACCGATGATAAATTGTATTGTATGAAGTTGAACAATCCCAAAATTAATAAGCTCATGTCGATAGACCGGTAAACACTTCCCGATAGTACAAAAATCTGAAAAAATGGATGCACATGAGAGGTACTGGAAGGATTAATTTTGCATAACAATGATTTCAAATTGTTATTAAGAAATTGATGAGACAAAAAATTGTTCAAGAAATTTCGCGGCAACACGACTTTTTTTATATGCGAATAATTCTTTTATTTTTCTGAATACGTATGAATTTACAGATTTTCTAATTGACTTTGACCTTTATGATTTTCCGCACATTTTTTCCATTCAAAAAACAAATTTCAAAGTCAATAGAAAAATCTGAAAAAAATCATTCGGAAAAATGCAAGAATCATTTTCACGAAAAAAAAAGTTGTGTTGCCGGGCAATTGCTTAAACAATCTTTTTTCTCATCAATTTGTTAATAACAGTTTGGAATTATTATTATGCAAAAGTAATCTTTTCGTTACCTTCGATGCGCATGAATTTTCCCAGATTCTTATGCCATCGAGAAGTGTTTGCGATTCAATTCCCAATTCCTCTCGATTTCCTCGAGCTCACGCGAAATGAACGCCACACGCTTGGACTACCTTAATTCCGGATCTTCGAGAGGACGGTCGTCCAATTGTGTCTTACCTGGGACTCGGTGGCTCCGGGAGCATTGGTGGAGTCCTCGAAGTCCGGGGAAGTTGGCTCTTCGGTCGTGGTCACTCCTTCCGGTGCGCCGTAACTCTGTTGAGGTGTGGTCGCCGCTGGCGCGCCGTATTGTTGCTGAGGACTAGCCGGTGCTCCGTACTGTTGCTGAGGCGCTGCGTATTGTTGCTGAGGAGCCGAAGAAGCCGCAAACTGTTGTCTCTGCGGTGCTCTGTATTGCTGCTGAGGCGCTGCCTGAGGCGCCGCCTGAGGAGCCGCCTGAGGCGCTCCGTACTGGTTCTGAGGAGCCGCCTGAGGCGCTCCGTACTGGTTCTGAGGAGCCGCCTGAGGCGCTCCGTACTGGTTCTGAGGAGCCGCCTGAGGCGCTCCGTACTGGTTCTGAGGCGCCGCCTGAGGCGCTCCGTACTGGTTCTGAGGCGCCGCCTGAGGCGCTCCGTACTGGTTCTGCGGCGCCGCCTGAGGCGCTCCGTACTGGTTCTGCGGCGCGCCCTGAGGCGCTCCGTACTGGTTCTGAGGAGTCGCCGGTTGCTGTTGCTGCCTCTGCGGAAGTTCAAAGGACGGACCGGCGGGTTTCCAACCGGATGGCTGATAAGGAGCCTCCGCGGGCGCCTCGGCTTCCTGCTGCTCCTGACGAGCGAAGTAGTACCGATTCCTCTCGCCTTGATACTGCTGACGATACCTCGGGGGTTCCGCCAGTGTCAGAGCGACGAGGAGAGAGAGACCGAGGAATACCTGCGCGTTAACGGAACAAATTAGCTTTCACACACGAAAATAATTAATAATCGATGAAATATTATAAATAATCGACAATTATTCAAATAATAACATTATTATTTTATTATTATATCGATATTTGATTTTTTTTGTTAATAATAATTGAATAACAATAATCGGACTATTGGATTATTTGGACTTTATTCAGTTCTCAATGAGTTTCGAACTTTTGAATTGTGAGAGAAAAAAATTGACGCGATAATCGGATGTTTTCGAATAGCGGGATACCTTCATGATTCTCGAGAGAATAACTTGTTCCGCTGTATTGACTGTCGATCGACTGATATCGGGCTGTGCACAGTCCGTTCCTTATATACGAGAATCGGTCAGTCTCGCGTCTCATAGGAAACTATTGGCACTACGCGAAACATCCCCTCTCCCCGCAACACGCCCTGGATTCGCGGCCCGGCTTCCCCCGTGACATTGGCCCTCTTAAAAAAAAACATTAAGTACAATGCTGAATAAACTAAGGTCGCGCGACGTTGGCAATCGCCCGACGAGACGCGGCACGCTTCGCCGGGCTCTTCGGCCGATGACGCGACCAACGAGAATCCTCCCCATTCTCATGAATCCCCCAAGCATCTTACGATAGTCTCTGTTCGAGTGAGCAAATCGAAAAATTGTTATAAACAATTAAAATTTTTTTTTTCATTATTGTTTTATTTTTTCATTATAACGTATTTTCAGATTTTTTGTTCGTGTCAAAAAGTATCGTGATTTTATACGAATAAAATTTCTCCAACGAAAAAATCGCCGAAAAAACTCTCATTCGTGTGACAAAAAATCTTCGAAATCCATTGCCAAAATTTTCTTCGCGATCGGCCTTGAACCGATGAAACTTTGAACGAAGCTTTCAGAATATTCGACAATGAATTTTGGGCATGTCTTGCACTTCAACAAGAGTTTCTTCAGCGATTTACCCGTTGGACAAATTTCAATCTTTCAACATTTTTCGATACGAAATAAAATCTAAAAAATGCCTATCAGAGAAAAAAACGATAACTCGAAAAAAATTATTTCTCATAATTATTCGATTGACTAATTTGAACACAGATTATCAAGCGCTCATAAAATAATTCCTTTTATCGCTAGACAGGAATTCTAAAAAAAAGTAGAAAAATGGGAAAAATTTGTGTCGATTGAAAAAAAAAAAACAAATATATAATATATAATATATAATATATAATATATAATATATAATATATAATATATAATATATAATATATAATATATAATATATAATATATAATATATAATATATAATATATAATATATAATATATAATATATAATATATAATATATAATATATAATTATTATTAATAAATCGCCATTGCGATCTTCGAAATCGTTTCTCGGGCACGGGCGGGTCGGATGCACGTACGATTACCGCATCGTATATCGAATATAGAAGCGTAGTTGTTGTTTCGAGCTCGCGGCGTCATCGCCACGTACCTTAACAGCCATAACGCACCGATCGCCGAATACTAAAATCCCATTGTCAGACTCTTGTGTGAGTGTTTCGTCGCTACGCGCCGTCGGACTCGCGCCGTCCGGCCGCGGTGCATGCGGTAACTCCGGTACAGAAACCTTCGACGATTTGTCATTCGATCCACAGAGCCAACGAGGAGGCATCGTTCGCGCTATTGGGCCCGCGGAACGCGCCCGACGGACACGCTCGCATCTGTCTCTCGATCCGTGTTAATAAATTCGCGTGTACTCAATTTGCGGCCGTATCGTCGAGCGCGAGAGGCGAGTCTCTCATCGAGGACGCGTACGATTGAATCACGACGAATGGCTAATCTCGATGAGAGCTGAGAATTCGCCGGAGACCCGCAACGATTGCCAGACGCGGATCCCGCGCGAGTTAAGGCCGTCCGAGCGGCACAGTCCGGGAAAGTTTCGGATTTGGAGAGAATTTCGAACGGTTCCCGATGGGATGAAAATCTGAAAAAAAAAAAAAAATCAAGCGTGTGGAAGGTTCTCGAAAGATTGATTCTGCGTTAGAGGAATTCCAAAAAGTTATTGACAAATTGATGAAAAAAAAAATATGTCGAACAAGTGACTCGGCAATGCGACTCACTTTTTTCCGATGAAAATGATTCGTTAATTTGTCGCTATACGCATGGATTTTTTTTATTTTCTTAAACATGATTATCGATTTTTTCAATGCGGACAATCAGTTAATTTTTGGTTTGATGGATACTTTGGGTTGAGGAGCTTTGCAAATACAGTTCAGAATTTTGAAAAAAAACCATTATGAATAAATTTGAAATTTGGAAATCTTTAAAAAAAATGAAGAAAAATCATGAAAAACATCGCATGGAAGACGCCGGAGACAACTTGTGTAATAACAATGCAAAAATCATATCGACGAATTAATGGAAAACGACATTTTTCAAAGAATCACCCGGCGAATTATTTTCTATGAACTCAACATTCTCGAATTTTCTTTCATGCTTCGATAGCCCCGAGTATTTGGATATTTTGAATTTGTCAAGTAAATTCGCAAACGCAGTTCGGAAGAAAAAACGCATTTTCAAATGAATTCGAAATACAGAAGGAATTTGAAAAAACTCATACGTATTAAGAAGCGTTGACAATTTTTTGTATATGGAAACAAAGTTGAGCTGCCGACGCGTTTTTCAACAGTACAAATACGAGAATGCATTCGAAAAACTGACATTATTAATAACAATTTTGTTATCGCCAATTTCAATCGAACAAAAACTTTCTCCTCATCGTTCCCATTGCGAGCGAACCAGCGCGAACTGTTACCAGCGCCATGTCTTGTCCATCGAAATTAAAGAATAAGTTAACGAAGAACAATTTGCCAAATTCTTGATATTTGTTGCTATTAGAAAAAAGCTGTTCCAAAGTTAGTCCGACAGAATATGATGTGCTTCAACTCCAGTCCAACTTTGACATCGTTGTCTGTAGCAATTGTCGAGCCGCCGTGAACAAAGTATCGAATAGTTCATATTTCTCGCTCTTTTAGCCTCAATGTTGCTCAAATCGTTCCACACCCTGACGAGAAAATATTTTTCAACCAACCAGAAATGCTGTTTTCGTTCGACATTTCGAACCTCCCCGGCTTGACGAGTCTACTTTCGCCGACTGTGACCAAGTTCTCGGGAAAAGTTGGACCGGATTGCCGAGCCTATCTCAGATATGATCGGTCGAAGATTTGAACGAAAGAGCGGAAAAGGAAAGAAATCAACGATAAAGCTTGGGCAGCGAGAATATGAGGGTGGGGGGACGCGTGCGGATCTCTGGGTTTGTACGTCAAGGCTGTTCGAGAGACAGAAGCGATAGAGACGAGGGATGAAAGGGAGGAGGACGGCGAATGAGCGAAGAGAAGAGAAGGATGGGGTGTGCGCTACGGCTCGTCGGCAAAGCAAATTATTCACACTCAAACGACTCCATTTCAATATCGAGCCGAGGCCCAGGGACAAAAGAAGGGCGAGATGCCTGTCTCCCTTCTGCTTTCGCTTTTGCTATGCCAGTGCCCCGGCTCCTCTGTACGTAGGCTACACCGAGACCGCTGGGTTGCTCTGCCACTGCTTCTGCAGTTGTGCCTTCTCTGTGCGTCTGCAGCCTGCCTACCCCGGCTTAACTCGCCGTCCCTCCCTTCGCTCTCTCTTTCCAACCCTCCGCCTCACTCGGATCTTTTTTTTTCCTGCTCTATCTCGCTCACCGCGGGCTCGACTCTCGTGTCAGTCTCAAACAACTGGGATACCGAATCCCCCGCGGTCATCATCATCGCGTCATCTTCATCCTCGCTCGCTGCTGGCCCCAAACCCACCCCTTGAAAAGAAATGGTCCTTTGAATTGATCGTCAGCCTCTGACGGAGAGTCGCTAACAGCCAAATCTGAACTCGTATAGCGTTGATCCAAGGACCGAATTTGCAGTTCCAAGGTTGAAATCCAGTTCGCACCTTGGGTGGATCTTCATTTTGGGCATCAAGTTGGAACTTTCACTCTAACGTGAATACCAAATCAATGTTGAAAGCAAGTTCGGATTAATCGTCAGTTGTATCTCCTTCATGGAGAGTCGCTAACAGCCAAATCTGAACTCGTATAGCGTTGATCCAAGCACCGAATTTGTAGTTCCAAGTTTGAGATCCAGTTCGCACTTTGGGTGGGACTTCGTTTTGGGCATCAAGTTGGAACTTTCACTCTAACGTGAATACCAAGTCAATCTTCATCCTCGCTCGCTGCTGGCCCCAAACCCACCCCTTGAAAAGAAATGGTCCTTTGAATTGATCGTCAGCCTCTGACGGAGAGTCGCTAACAGCCAAATCTGAACTCGTATAGCGTTGGTCCAAGGACCGAATTTGGAGTTCCAAGGTTGAAATCCAGTTCGCACCTTGGGTGGATCTTCATTTTGGGCATCAAGTTGGAACTTTCACTCTAACGTGAATACCAAATCAATGTTGAAGGCAAGTTCGAATTAATCGTCAGTTGTATCTCCTTCATGGAGAGTCGCTAACAGCCAAATCTGAACTCGTATAGCGTTGATCCAAGCACCGAATTTGGAGTTCCAAGGTTGAAATCCAGTTCGCACCTTGGGTGGATCTTCATTTTGGGCATCAAGTTGGAACTTTCACTCTAACGTGAATACCAAGTCAATGTTGAAAGCAAGTTCGAATTGATCGTCAGTTGTCTCTCCTTCATGGAGAGTCGCTAACAGCCAAATCTGAACTCGTATAGCGTTGATCCAAGCACCGAATTTGTAGTTCCAAGTTTGAGATCCAGTTCGCACTTTGGGTGGAACTTAATTTTGGGCATCAAGTTGGAACTTTCACTCTAACGTGAATACCAAGTCAATGTTGAAAGCAAGTTCGAATTAATCGTCAGTTGTATCTCCTTCATGGAGAGTCGCTAACAGCCAAATCTGAACTCGTATAGCGTTGATCCAAGCACCGAATTTGGAGTTCCAAGGTTGAAATCCAGTTCGCACCTTGGGTGGATCTTCATTTTGGGCATCAAGTTGGAACTTTAGCTCTAATGTAAACACCAAATCGATGTTGAACGCAAGTTCGAACTTAATGGTCGAAATAAAGTTCCGACGCAGAATCGACCTTGATGGTCGAAATAAAGTTCCGACGCAGGATCGAACTTGATGGTCGAAATAAAGTTCCGACGCAGGATCGAACTCGATGTTCGAAATAAAGTTCCGACGCAGAATCGACCTTGATGGTCGAAATAAAGTTCCGACGCAGGATCGAACTCGATGGTCGAAATAAAGTTCCGACGCAGAATCGACCTTGATGGTCGAAATAAAGTTCCGACGCAGGATCGAACTTGATGGTTGAAATAAAGTTCCGACCCAGGATCGAACTTGATGGTCGAAATAAAGTTCTGACGCAGGATCGAACTTGATGGGCGAAATAAAGTTCCACCTCAAGTTCGAAGTTGAGCTGAAACTTGATGCTCGAAAAAAAGGTTTCAACTCAACACCGAACTTGAGCTGGATCTTTGCCTCTGCTTTTTCTCGATGATCGCAAATTCTAGATGCAAAAAAAAAGGTATTTTTTCCAAAATAGCTATAAAAAATCTATGAATCAAATTTTAGTTATTCCCTATTTTTTTCCTACTTCACGAATCTGGCTCTCGATTCCACAAAACACACACACATCACACGTGCAACGTGTCCATTAGATACGCAATTCCATCACGTTTGAGAAAAGTCGCGAGAAAGGTCACAAAAAAATCGTGCATTACTAAGGGCCGAATTTATTTCGGATAATTTCAGATTTCGGAAAATCGATGAGTTTTATTTAATTTTCAAAAAAAAAAAAAAATGCACGAATTTTCGAGCGATGTATATTGTCTCCGGTCAATGCCACGCGAGCGTTATGTATAGGCGTACAAACGCGTGTACGAGGCAAAGTCAGGCAGCAGGTTCGAGTATCCCGGTAATTGAATATATTTAAGCGGGCGGGAACGGTTGTGCGGATTCTCGGCTTACCCGTGGCGCGTACTGCCCCCTTGGGTGCACTCTCTTTCACTCCGCGCGGAGCTTCGGGCTGTGTAGATGCCCCGGCGTCTGCATGTAAACTGGATTAATCGTCTATGAAGGGGGAAAAAAAGCACGAATGTATCCCAATGTGATCCTCTCGAGGCCCGCGAGGGATGCCGGCGGACCAACATCACCGCCGCATTTTTTTTTTTTTTCAGTTTTTTTTTTTTTTTTTTTTTTTTTTTTTTTGCAATCGAAACCCTTCGGGGATTGGGCGATAACCCTCGCCAATTCCTGCATCGCCCCTTTTTTCCTATTGCAACTCGTTCGGCATTGCGAGTCACTTTCGCTTTTCGGACGCCTTTGCGAGTCATTTGTACGATTTTGTCACGCGACACCGTTCCGACGGTACCGCAAGCTCGTTGTTCCGATTTCCAGCTCGATTTCCTCCGACGGAAGCGACCGTGCATCGAACAACGTGGCGAGAATCGGCAGCTCGACTCGTTCGATCTTCCCGCCGGACCGTCGAGAGTACCCATCGCGATAGGAGCGCGAATCGTTTTCTTTTCGTTTTTTCGAAACGAGCGGAAAATCGTTCGACGCACTCGACGATGCGTACGACGATCCTTCGAGCTCGCGGTGAATCGGCGCGAGTTCGCGTCGCTGTAGAGCCGAGATATTACGAAAGTTGGACTTCATGGGCGACCTAATAATCGGGACGCGTGTCGTGCCTGACAAATCGACGACCCAGTCTCGAGTCGCCTCGTCCTCTTCGATCATTCGGCACTCGCCAAGCATTAACCCCGACACGGTTTCGCGACGCTTCATTACCAAAAAAAAACTCACCGCAAATTTTGAGTCAACGATAGCGAAAGTTTCTTACGAATCAACTGCATAATATCAATTTATCTCTTAAATTGGAGTCAACGCTTTACTCTCAATAATCCAATTATTTTTTTTTTTTATCACAGTGAAAGAAAAAATTTCACTGCAAAATCCATTAATTTTTATCAAAATTGTACTTCACATTTCTATTTTTTGTTATCGTAATATCGTGAATAAAAGAATTACGTATTTCAAAAAAATTTATCGAATACAAAATAAATAACGATTGATATACATTCAATTATATTGACAAAATATAACGATATATAACAATTGATTTGATTTTCATTTCGTTTCACGACCACTAATTATTAATTACAAACATATAATAATAATAACAACAATAATATATGATTATATATTATTAACCATTATTGTTATTATTATTATTTATTTATTATAAATTACTTGTATGCAAACTTGTCGAAACTCTTATATTTCTAACATTGATATGGTTTTTGTTTTTTCTATGAAGTTTCTTTTAATTGAAAATCACAATATTAATATAACAATAAGAATAATGATAATCAGTCGATAATTAATCAACATTCGTATTGATAATATCATCGATACTATTTCTATTTTCGGTTCTCCCGTTAATCGGTCGAAAGATCAACGCGACCGCGAGTCGCATCGATGCGATTACCGTTGAGAAAAAATGGTTGCACAGTAGCGAGCGACTGCGTCGAATTGGTTGGAGCCAACCGTGGCGATAGCACCGCGAGAGTTCGCCCAAACCGACACGGTAGGCGAACTCGGCGGAGATGGGTACCGTCAGTCAATGTTTGCGCGCTTAACCAACCGTGCATCGGGCTCTCTCGGTGTTTGCTCGAGATATTAGCGCCCGCTCTCGCGCCTCGCCGTAAACTAGTTCTCTCCCTTTCTCCTTATACATTCGAGACCGCTGTTGCTCCCGACGGGATCCGTGCTCGCTACGATTTCATTCTCTGGCAAGGAGCGAGAGAACGGATCCCCGAAAATTGAAGACGGCTTCTCTCCTGGAATGAACGGAACAGATAATGCAAATTGAATTTCAACGTTGCTTTCGTATCCGTTGACACTCGCACTATGCGAAATTCTTTGGCCAATTTCGGCCTTTTCACGGAAAAAGCTACCCGGGCAAAAATTGAATCAGGCTGCCTGATGTCTTGTCAGGCACGCATCAGGCATTAGTGAGGCATGACGGATCAGGCTACCCAGATAGGGGAGAGCGGGGCAAAATGGCATACCGGGAAAAAAAAACGGAATGGTCAAATAAAGTCCCCCGTATGATAGAATTAGGGCAAAATGGAACAAGAGAAAGTCCCATCGATGTAGATTTT
Organism: Ischnus inquisitorius; assembly: GCA_963924025.1. Lineage (NCBI taxonomy): Eukaryota > Metazoa > Arthropoda > Insecta > Hymenoptera > Ichneumonidae > Ischnus > Ischnus inquisitorius. The sequence continues at coordinate 3,164,005 of OZ001253.1, forward strand.
TTCGCTGTCCCATTTTGCCCCAATACCATTCTGCCCTGGTCCCATTGTGCGTGAATACCATTTTGCCCCGGTATGCCGTTTTGCCCCGCTCTCCCCTAGCGCCCAGATCAGGGCCACGTTACATATCATGAAGAGTCGCCTTATCTTGCTAGCCTGATATAGCCAACATCAGGGCCACATCGGGTCATAAAAAGGCACGACACCACTTGTATGATAGAATTAGGGCTAAATGGGACAAGAGAAAGTCCCATCGAAGTAGATTTTTTTGCTGTGCCATTTTGCCCCAATACCATTCTGCCCCGGTCCCATTGTGCGTGAATACCATTTTGCCCCGGTATGCCGTTTTGCCCCGCTCTCCCCTAGCGCCCGGATCAGGGCCACGTTACATATCATGAAGAGTCGCCTTATCTTGCTAGCCTGATATAGCCAACATCAGGGCCACATCGGGTCATAAAAAGGCACGACACCACTTGTATGATAGAATTAGGGCAAAATGGGACAAGAGAAAGTCCCATCGAAGTAGATTTTTTCGCTGTCCCATTTTGCCCCAATACCATTCTGCCCCGGTCCCATTGCGCCTGAATACCATTTTGCCCCGGTATGCCGTTTTGCCCCGCTCTCCCCTAGCGCCCAGATCAGGGCCACGTTACATATCACGAAGAGTCGCCTTATCTTGCTAGCCTGATATAGCCAACGTCAGGGCCACATCGGGTCATAAAAAGGCACGACACCACTTGTATGATCAGGCTGGCCAGACAACATCACGATCTGGGCCATATCAAATACGCGAAGGCTTCCCCTATCAGGGTAGCCGGACGTAATTAATAACATAGCCGAATTATGTTCGAAAAAGGCCTTCCAGATAGGATATTACAGAAGAGTCTCGTGGTATAAAATTTCTAAATAATCTCTTAATGAGCAGCAACTAATCGTTCTCATAATTATTAATAAAAAATAGTTATGTTTCCATTTTTATCACGTGGATAAAAAAAATGTAGCCTCATTAAAGATGTCAAGTAGATTGATTTTGTATAATAATAATGGAAAAAATGATTAACGAATTATTAAAAAATATCACCAACTGCCCAATAACAATAGGAAACGGGCAAGCGTGTAGGTTGTTTTTCTCATTACGGAAAAAGTGATTGATTTTTAAGTTTTCGCGCAATCACCCAGAAATTCCTTGATTGCGATGCGGAATCCTGCTAGAAAAACGGTTCTGAAGGTCGTAGGTCTGCGTTTATTTTTTGAAGTCGGCGAAAAAAAGAATTGGCTTCTTGAAAGTCAAACGATTGATTAAAAAAGAGATCATCATATCACGAAATATTAGAATTTTGGTCGAGTGAAACTTTCAGTTGAGAATGTAAGAGTGAAATAACGTTTAAGTCCATCCGGAGGGTTGTCCGTATATGATAACAATTATCTAACAAATTTTAACCAATCGCTTACTCATTAAAAAGAAACGATTTTTTAGATAATCTTAAACAGTGTTCGGAAACGATCCATTAACTAATTCTTTGACGCTCGAAAACTTTTTACACGTAACAACAACAAAAGTATGTACTGTGTTGGGGTGGTAGAAAATGTCAAGCTCGTACAAAACACGTTCGAAAACTTCCAGTGGTTTTTATAATCTAATGTAGACCAAGTCGTTCAATTATGATTCGTAATCTCACTTCCGACTCTAGTATAGACAAAAGTTATTGAATATTATTTCTAAGTTCTAAATAGCCGAGCGGGTATGGTTGCTCATTTCAATCCAGGCGACCCGGACTCAAGTCTCACTCGTCCAAATATTGATGTCGTTTTTTCCGCGAGAAAATAGTTCTCGTTTGCCGAGTATGATCAACTGCGAAAGAACAATAAAAAATGAGTGCTTGAGTCGACGCAAGACAATATTTTATCTATTTTATTGTCGAACCTAGCGATGAGCTACGATCAGGGCTGCGTCAGGGAAGAAATCCGGTCCGGATCGAGTAGCCTGATCAGGTCCAAATTCGAAATGCCGTGACATGCCACATCTGGCCCCGATTTTTTGCCGGATGTGGGCCAGATCAGGCTGACGGGGCAAACACGGGCCGGATTCCATCCTGAATAAATTTTCACTCGTGCACGGCCTCGAAAAGAATGAACACCGACGTTTTCATTGTCGATGGAATTAAAACTCGAGCCGGCATGCGTGGACGATATTGCCGCTGGTTTCCTCGCGCTCGGAGGAAGGGCAGCCTTTTTTTTCGGTACGATTCGACACAGCACAGCGCCTATCGCACACATTTCTTACTTTACAAACTCTATCTTACACTCTGGTTTTCAGCCACATTTTTTTAGATACATTCGACTTTTTCACCACAAACCGATTGTACACATTTGTATTTTACACATTTCATTCCGTACAAATCGTTTCAACACACTGAGATCGCTGCGTGATTCGATTCGCGACAATTCCAACCAACATATTCTTTAATCCGCAAACAGGATGTTACACCGAATTATTCCTTTACATTTTTAATACTCACTCGCGTTGTTCACAACGCATCGATACTACACACTTCTTTTACGGACATAATTTTCAACACGAATCATTTGAACGCACCGAATTTACCGCGCGTTACTATACGCGACAGGGGGGAACCAATACATTGGTTCCCCCGAAAACTGCGCAACGCACACTATTTTTCCTTCACACTATTTTAATGCACTTGCTTTTTTCACGACGTATCGATACTACACACGTTGTTTCCCGACATAATCTTCGACATAAATCGTTTAAACGCACTGATTTTACCGCGAAATCCGATGTACGACAGTGGTGTACCAATACATTCGTTCCTGCGAAGATTGTATCGTTCACACTATTTTTCCATTACATCCTTTTACTTCACTCGTTTTTTTCACGACGTTTCGATAGTACACGCGTCGCTTATACACATCGCTTGCCAGACAAACATCGTTCTTCACGACGCGATTACTGTACAGACCGATTATTCGCAATGTTTTAATCAGACGATTTATTGCACCTCACGTCAATCCTACACTTTCTTTTCCACACAATCTTGAAAACTGCATAGAACTTTGACAACACAACCCGATTGTATACGAAATCATGACGGTGCTTTTTAATCCGTCACATGCGATCCACTACAAAGTTTTCCAACATATTTCGATTCTACACAAATTTTTCCAACACATTTCGATACTACACAATTGCCGCCGTCGGTATCGACGCAAGGTATCTCATAAGTCGGTGCGAGGTATCTCATAAGTCGATGCCGACGGCGGTGATTGTGTAGTATCGAAATGTGTTGGAAAAATTTGTGTAGAATCGAAATATGTTGGAAAACTTTGTAGTGGATCGTATGTGACGGATTAAAAAGCCCCGTCACGATTTCGTATACAATCGGGTTGTGTTGTCAAAATTCTATGCAGTTTTCAAGATTGTGTGGAAAAGAAAGTGTAGGAAAGTGTAGGTGTAACGCGCGGTAAATTCGGTGCGATCAAATGATTCGTGTTGAAAATTATGTCCGTAAAAGAAGTGTGTAGTATCGATGCGTTGTGAACAACGCGAGTGAGTATTAAAAATGTAAAGGAATAATTCGGTGTAACATCCTGTTTGCGGATTAAAGAATATGTTGGTTGGAATTGTCGCGAATCGAATCGCGCAGCGATCTCAGTGTGTTGAAACGATTTGTACGGAATGAAATGTGTACAATCGGTTTGTGGTGAAAAAGTCGAATGTATCTAAAAAATGTGGCTGAAAACCAGAGTGTAAGATAGAGTTTGTAGAGTAAGAAATGTGTGCGATAGGCGCTGTGCTGTATCGAATCGTACCGAAAAAAAAGGCTGCCGGAGGAAGAGTCTTATATCCCGCGAGTTAGAGGCGCTACAAGAGGGCCGCAAGGGTCGGAGGACGAGTTTGCCCGCCCGCCCGGCCGCGAGCTAATCGGAAGGGAAACTTTGCGGCGTAAACGGAGCTTAACCGCGAGAAGCTCCGACGGCGAAGCGCGCACACACGCGCAGCGACGGGAGAAGCAGCGAGCCGGCGAGCGGAAAGGAAAGGGGTTTAAGAAGGGTCTGGGTGGCGCACGAGAGCCTCGTGCTTTGCCGCGCGTGAGCGGGGCTGACGATGCCTCACACCACGCGCCGATTCTACGGATACCGACGTGCCCCGCGCGGGTTAGTTCTCCGAGGGGCGGAGGAGGCCCGCGACGGGAGGGCGGCGGAGAGCGAAACTTGCAAAAGTACATCGCGACTCAAGAGGCCGGAAGTAATAGCGCGCCCGCGAGAGCTCGTCGTTGCGAGAGAGAGGCGCGTCACCCACCGCCGGGACTCGAGGAAACTTGTCGCGGACGTTCTGTGCAATCGCTTCTCTCCTTATATTATTTAGTCGGTTATGCCATCGCTAATGCCCTTTAATCCCCTCAATGCCGCGCTTATTTCATAGGCGTGAGTTCGCTAACTACTTTCAAACGACTCGTTTGATCATGAAAAAGCAAAAGACTCGCCGAATTGAGGTCGAAATGCATTTTTTGGCTGGTTCACCTGTGAAAATGATAATATCGAAAAGAATAGGGGAGAGCGGGGCAAAACGGCATAGCGGGGCAAAATGGTATTCACGGACAATGGGACCAGGGCAGAATGGTATTGGGGCAAAATGGGACAGCAAAAGAATCTACTCCGATGGGACTTTCTCTTGTCCCATTTTGCCCTAATTCTATCATACGGGGGACTTTGTTTGACCATTCCGTACCATTTTGCCCCGGTATGCCATTTTGCCCCGCTCTCCCCTACGTGAAATATACAAATATTTAAAAACGCGTCCTTATGGAACGCTTGAATTCTTTCAATATTTCTTGTATCCGAAGGACAAAAGTGCTTTACCGATGGACAATTAAAAAAGCTATTCATCGAAGGGCACATATTATTTCGAATAAAATTAGAGATATGAATATGAAGAAAAAAGAAATGGAGAATCCTTCAACTGGAACCACTACCACTGCCACCACTGCCACTACCACTGGTGGTGGTTCCTGATTATTTCACCAAATTATTAATTATTATTAATTATTATTAATTTTCACCAAAACGAAGCTTCTTGCGCGAGAGCGCGATGTGAAAAGAAACGAAAAAAAAAACACTTTCGGAATTGAGATTCACGAACATGTCCGAGCGGCGAAAAAACTTTCGGTTCGAGTTCCGAATAACAAACAAATCTTGGAGTGAAGACGGCTTTAAAAAAAAGATGAAAGACGCGGTAAAAACGTAGGGAAAGGAGAGAGGGGAAGACAGTGCGAGGCGCGAGTGGGAAGGAAAAAGACGGACTGGGTGGCTGACAAACCGGGCAAATGCCAACGGAATTTGATTGAGCTGCGCGCACATAAGGAGATTTGGGGAGCCCGCGCGGAAGCTCGTTCGAGCGTTTGTTGGCAAAGAGGATTGCGCCGCTCGTTTCTCGCGGGAGTGGAGACTCGGCGAATCCACGGGGAGAATCGAGCGAGAAAAACGGGGGACAGCGAGAAGCTTCGGGATCTCTCACTATCGCTCCTCGTCGTCGTCCACGAGAGCCCCTTCTGTATGCTCCGAACATACGCGGGGAGTTACAAATGAATCGCGTAATAAACTATCTTCATCCCTTTGTATGTATAGTATATCTCGCATCGTGTAATATACTTTCCAATACCTTGGATTCATTATTTGGGTTATTATTATTATTGTTATTATTATTATACCTTGGAATACCTTGGATTCATTATTTTCATTATTATTATTATTATTATTATTATTTTTTTTTTTTTCTTTTTTTTTTTTTTAATTCTTTTATTATTTTTTTTTTTTTTTTTTTTTTTTTTTTTTTTTTTTTTTATTCATTGTATCGTATGGGGCTCGATTATGTTCCCGAAGTCCAACGATGCCGAAAATTTTGCACGTTCATGGTCGTGAAGTTTTTTCGTCTTGAAAATATCCTCGAACTTTATTTGTCCTAAAATGTTCGCGATTTTTTTCTCGTCCCAGAAAAATCCTTCAATTCTTCTTGTTCTGGAAACGTCTTTTAATTTTTCTCGTCCTCGGGATGTCCTCGAATGTTTCGTTGACGTTTCATCGAATGACATGTTATTCTGACATGTTATTCTTGAAAATCTTATCGGTTCTGATACGCGCGCCGCGCGCTCGGGATATTTTTAAGCAAAACTCATCTCAATTGTTGCTACGCAACGAAACAATCGGGAAATAACCGATAATTTTCAAGCTCTCGGGGTATTCGGCTGATTATTTTTTCAATCTCAATTTCGACCAATAAGATTGTGGTATTCAACATTTTAGTGGACAGGTTTTATTCTTAGAGATATTCTCGAGAGTTTCATCACCGAATCGCTTCCTTTTCTCACTCATATCGATGGTCGTGAATAGTCATTTGACGTTCTAAACATTCGCGTGGGTTACAAGTGACAGAAAAATTATTGTTTTTAGCCCAGTTTTTGTTGTTTCGACCCAGTTGTACCGCGTGATGTCAAATACCGCGCTTTTAGGGGAGAGCGGGGCAAAACGGCATACCGGGGCAAAATGGTATTCACGGACGATGGGACCGGGGCAAAATGGGACAGCAAAAAATCTACTTCCATGGGACTTTCTGTTGTCCCATTTTACACTAATTCTATCATACGGGGGACTTTATTTGACCGTTTTGTACCATTTTGCCCCGGTATGCCATTTTGCCCCGCTCTCCCCTATTGGTCGAAAAAATAATCGAAGGAATAATTATATCTCGAATTTGGCCTCCGTTCACGCCGCGCTCGCCTCCCTCCCGATCTCTGCGGTGCTTTACTACGAGGACGACAAATGCCCGACGATATCCAACCGAATGGCAGCGGAGATTCTCGCAACCGGGATTAAGCGCATTAGGCCGCGCGGGATTATACGTTTCGGATCTTTATGCCCGCAATGTGCGTCGCTACAACGATTCCCGATCCGGACATATCCGGGACAACTCGCGCTCGCCAACAAAGCTCAACGCCCAAAACTTTCCGTGTCGATTATCGTTGTTTCTCCAATCGTGTCATCCGATTATTCGTTACCGCGAATATTCCACGAGGATTCCAATGTAATCGGGTTCGGTAACGGAATTACGCGCACGCACGTTGGATCGAGCGATCCATTGTAGTTCGATTTTCCCACAAATATTCGGGAAGACGAACCGATTTTTTGTGATTTGCGCCAACATTTTTGGAGCCTCGAAAAAAATGATGAAAAAAAAATTGAAAACAGCGACCAATTCGAGTGCACTTGAAAAAAAGTTGCCCAAGCACAGAACTGAGAAATTCGAGGTTTGATTTTGCATAATCGAGGTCTTCAGCCTTGTAGAATGTTCTTTACCCGACTCGTCCCAATTTCGTATCAATTTCGTCGACGAAAGTCTGAAGTTCTGAAAAACCTTCTCGACAAATGAAAATGCCCTTGAAAAATGCGTTCCCTCGTCTCCGGATTGGTTTTCTCGTTCTTCTTCCTTCGGTCTTCGATATCCGTCTCATTCACCGGTTAATCTTGTGCCTGAATAATATGGCCGTTGGCTCGGCTCGTCATGATGGCCGATCATTTGTCCCTAACGCTTTGCAGAACCGCCGAGGGGACTGCGGGCTCTTCTGTTAGGCCCCTCGTTGCGCGCCGCTCGCACGACGGAATGATAATCGGGGAGTCCCTTCGCGAGAGGGGTGCGAGGTGTCACACCGGAACGCAACAGCCCCAATCGATGCACGCGCTCTCGCGATCCTGGGACCTATCAACCTCGAGGATTCACGATTTTTTTTTTTTTTTTTTTTTTTTTTTTTTTTTTTTTTTTTTTTTAAAGAGGCGGTCGTTTCTCGCCTCGGCTTCGCCCTCCGAAAAACGAGGCTCCGGTGTGTCCGCCTCTCGGCCTCTCTTCCTCTCGCATTACACGTTATTAGCCGACCCTAATAATAATAATCGACCGTTTTGTCGAGAGGGGAAGAGACAAGCGTCGCGCACAGTCGAGCTTCGAGGGCCCTTTTTTTTCGCCGTTTAACATCTGTATCATTCGTGACATTGTCGGATTCGACGCATCTGCTCTCTCGCTCTTCTCTCTCTGCCCCCCCCCCCCCCCCCCTTTTTTCCTTTGAACACTTTTGCGCGAACAACGTCGATTAGCCGCTGAATTCTACGGCTCAAGGGGACGTATTGTGGGGCCATTTTTACAAAATGACGTTTACACCTCATCGAGCTTTCACATCCCCCTCATATTTTTCCATTTCATTCCTTTTTTCTTTTTTTTTTTTTTTTTTTTTTTTTTTTTTTTTTTATTATAGTGAACACATTAAAGGATATAATACGCGACTTTAGGCTCGGGCACTCGAGATCGGGAATGAAAAAGGAGCAGTTGCCCGGCACGCGAGTTCTCGAAGCTCCGGCTACGCGGGTCGGCTGCTTGTGCAATTGTATTTTTTTTTTTTTTTTTATTATAGTGTATGCGATTCCGGAACCATTGCTCTTGGCGAGAGCGTACCCGAGTGCCGTTGGCGTTTCATTGTTTCATTATTATTATATATATATATGTATAGACTTTTTTTTATATGACTCGTTGACCGCGACTGAAACGCGGGGCCTTCGAGAGAGCAAGAGTCGAGTGTGTCACTCGAGTGTCTCCCGGAAGGGGGGGGCTTTCGGGTTATTATATCGCTCGATGATCGTTGGCACGTGGATTCCCGAAAGGTGAACCGCCGGTTCGTTTAATGAGGGCGTATCGCTACATTCCCAACCAAAAGCGAGATACGGAAATTTCGAAGACCACAAAGTGCGTTGAAAATGTGAAAAAAAAAATTCCAATTTAATATTTAAAAAAAAAGTACATAATAATAATAATAATAATAATAATAATAATAATAATAATAATAATAATAGTTATAAACATTTGGCTGGGCGAATTAAAAAAGAAACGAACATGTGAAAAAATACTCGAAAAATGCATGTAGGGGAGAGCGGGGCAAAATGGTACGAAATGGTCAAATGAAGTCCCCCGTATGATAGAATTAGGGCAATATGGGACAAGAGAAAGTCCCATCGAAGTAGATTTTTTTGCTGTGCCATTTTGCCCCGATACCATTCTGCCCTCGTCCCATTGTGCGTGAATACCATTTTGCCCCGGTATGCCGTTTCGCCCCGCTCTTCCCTATATTCAGAAAGTTTGAGGAATCTGCTACGATTCAAAGAATGTTACTCACCGAATCATCGGTTGAACAATTTTTCAACTAAATTATGTAAAACTTTTGATCAATCAAATCAATTCAACTTTCCGAGTATACGTTAATTTTCAAAAAAGGTCATTTTCTTTTGTTAGTTTTCGATATTTACTTTCGTATCATTAAATGAAAATTCGTACGGAATGAAGAAATTTTTCTGCGTCTCCTGAGAAAAGTTTCTTTGTCCCGGATAATTTTTCAGTGGACCAAATAAATATTTTCTGGGTCCACAAAAGAGACGAATAACGGGACAATTTCGAGAGGAAGGAAAAAAAATTCTCGAAAAATTCGTAGTCAATCGGAAAAAAATTACTGATCGATTTCAAAATGTTCATAATTTTTCGCTAAAAAAAATTTGTCGAATTTGATTGTTTTTTGGGCGTATCGTTCCATTGAGAATCATTCGAGATTCGTTTCGAATCTCACTTTTGGTTGCGAATGTAGCGATAAACTCTCCTCAAAGTCGAGAGAGGGGCATAAACTTCGGAGTCCTCCTTGACGCCCCTTCAAAAATACCTCGCGCCCTTCTCATTGGCGTCTATAGAAAATATGTATAATAATACCCTTTTTTTTCGTGTACTCGAATAATTGTAGGGGAGAGCGGGGCAAAACGGCATACCGGGGCAAAATGGTATTCACGCACGATGAGACCGGGGCAGAATGGTATTGGGGCAAAATGGGACAGCAAAGAAATCTACTTCGACGGCACTTTCTCTTGTCCCATTTTGCCCCAATTCTATCATACGGGGGACTTTATGCGACCATTTCGTACGATTTTGCCCCGGTATGCCATTTTGCCCCGCTCTCCCCTTGCCAACGTCGAGCTGGCCAGCGTTGCGACTCTCCTCATAACGAGCCTCTCCTCGTCAATCAAAAGTAAACTATAGCGATTGAAAAGTTGTACACATTTAAAGCGTTCCACGTCGTCTCTCTGCTCGACAATGCAATCATACGGCATTGTTGCACTCTCGGACCCGGGGAACAATGGAGGCTGCCGACGTCGAGTCTTCGACGTTTAGCTAAGTGCAACGACGGCCCATTATCGAATTTAATATAAAGCTCTCTCGCGCGCGCGAAGCACGCCGAGCACTCGTCGGCATCGTCGTCGTCCCTTTTTTTTTTTCTCTCTTTTCGCTGCTTTCTCCCATTCATCCGCGGAGACTCCGAGAGAGCTTCGCTATTTCTGCGAGAAATCCGCGAGGGACGGAGAGAAGGCGGAAAGCGAACGAGCAAGCAGTCTTCCTTCCGCGCGACTGACTCCGGTCAGTCTTCAAGCGCTTTGGTCGTCTCAACGCCCGACGCTCCTTTTACATGCGTTTCTATATGCGCACACTTGACCCTCGCCCGCCCCTCTTTTCCCCGACTTCTTTTTCCGCTCGGCTCTCTCTTCTGTTCTCTTTTCTCGCAAGACTCGCTAGCGGAAGATGTTGCGAGTCTCGCCGGTGGAAGTTGCCCGAGCTTTTCTCGAGCGCTTCCAAAGCTTCGAGGCAACTTCTGTCACGCTCGAGCGATCCGGAGAGAAATGCGCCGGCCTCGCGTCGTCCGGTTGACGGATAAATCGCCAACCCGAAGGGCGCATCGCGGATCGCGGAAAAACGAGAGAATGTCGGAGAACGAGCGAAGAAAAATGTTGAGAAGCGAGGAGGGAGGACGGCGGGGATGTGCGAACGACCGCAATGGCATCGGAGTTGTTCGATTGTATTTTTTCCCTCCATCGCGAAACTGTCCCACCGGGCGAAATCTCACAGCCGGCGAATCTACGTACCCGCGAGGCCGAGTTTGGGACGAAGGGAGAAAAAAAAACGATCCACGAGAAGGGTCTCGCCGAGGGTCGTAAACATGGCTTTTCGCACCTACCAACTGCGAACAGAAAATCATTCTTTGGGAGAGACTTTTGAATTTTTCAAAGTCAAATCGGCATTCGTGTGCTGAGTTTAATTTTTTCTCGTTCATTCAATTTTTATTCATGACGCGATAAAAGTATCGATATAATGTAAAGACAATATACATAAACGAATGTCTTAGATAATAAAAAATATATTATGATTATTATTCACTCATTTATTTTTATTTTATTTATTCAATTTTCGAAAGACAAAATTTGTTGTAAAAATATGGATTTATGTATTACCACAATCGTCTCATGGAATTCTTTCAAAATAAGTCAGTGACTTGAAAAAGAATTATCTTCAAAAGACTTCAATGTTTTAAAGTAAATTCTGATTCTAAACGTTTCAAAGTATTTTTTTCATCAATTCACAATCAATCATATCAATTTTTTTTGCTTCCTCAAGAAGCTTTGTTTCGGTGAAATTTTTTTTTTTTTTTTCGAGATTTTCATGAAAACGTGGTCAGAATGTGCCAAAACGTCGGAAAATCACATTTAGAAAAAATGTCTGGATGTATGTGTGTGTGTGCGCGCGCTTTGTTTGGTCTCATAACTTGGGAACGGTTTGAGATATCAAGCTGAATTTTATCCCACATATTGAGGGGTCAAGTCTCCCACTTTGGTGCAATTTTTGGCCAAATCTATGCAGTTGTTCAGTTTTAACGCCATTTCCAATTTTTTCAACTTAGCAAGGCGTAAATTTCGAAAATATGACGAATGAAAGAATCATGTGCAAAAAACTTCGATAACTCGAAATTAAAACGCTTTCATCAAATCCGTAATAGTATCGGAAGTATTTGTCTAGCGTGAACAAAAAAGGAAGCATAACATTTTTATTTCAAAGATGAGAAGGAAAGATACGATTAGTAGGGGAGGGCGGGGCAAAACGGGCTAGCTAAAGAATACAGGATGTAAACGTGTTCAAAATGTGCCAAAACGTCGAAAAATCACATTTAGGAAGAATGTCTGTCCGTGTCCTTTCCTTGCTTTCACGAAATTTGGAAAAAATCGACCACGTACTTTGAAAAATTCAATTTTGCAACGATCGGTTAATAACATTTTGCAATGAATATTATGGAAAATCGATAATCTCATCGCCTCGAAAATTGTTGTTTTTTTGTCAGATTTTCAGAAAACTGAAAAGTTTTTGCAATTTCTTTTCATTTCTCTGAAACTCATGGGAAGTCGGAATGTTGGCGCGATAACTACGTTAAGAGCGACCCCTATTAAACGTGAAACCCCATTTGGCCGCAGAACTGCATCGTACTTGCCTAGTCTGATTTGTTCCAGTGCTCATTGCCGTTCACTCGAAAAATATGAAATTTAAAAAAATTGTAGGGCAGCCCATTTTGCCCCGCAGCTGCGTCGGATTACCCTGGCCCGTTTTGCCCCGGTAGCCCATTTCGCCCCGGTCTCCCCTATACAAACGAAGTTTGTAAAAAAGTGAATTCAATTTCACAAATTCAAAAAGTGAATTCAATTTTCTTATTGTCAGAAAACATTTATTCCACATGGGCATTTGTCGTTAAGATTCTGCAGAGAACTCGCTCGCATGCCAACAAGTATTGTTGGCTCGTCGCTTTCCCAAAGAGCGTAAATCATCCGTGCGAGCTTGCGAGTCCTCCCTCCCCGACGCTTTGAAGTCGCGCGTAGTTGCTCGACGGAAGCTTACACAGTTTCTCTGTCTTGTACGTACAATGTTTACGGTAGTTGCAGCGGATCGGCATGAGCAGCGGAATTCTCGGGCCGAGGAAGGGGGAGACTGCGGAAACTTGCTTCGCGAGTTGTCGGAGGGGAACAGCGGGTTTTAATTGCTGCTTAAGGAGGTTGCGCTCATCCCCGGTCGGCTCCCGTTAACCGTAACGGTGAAGATCCAAGAGAGATCCTCTCGGCAAGCTCGCTTCTGTACTTTGTGTATACACACACGTGTACGACGAGAGAGGATGCAGGGATAGGCGAGGATAAGACGCGAGAGGGAGGGTCGCGGCTTGTCTGCAGCCGCAACGACGATGTGGCTTGCGCGAGAAGGTCGGGGCTAAGACGGTGTGTACCGACGAGGACTCACCCCTTCGGCCTGGCGAACGCCGCGAGCGCACTGCCGTTTAACCGGCGGGAAGGCTACGGCGGGAGTTAGCGAGTACGAGAGGGGTTGCTCTCGGTTGGTGGCGCATGCCGACTACAGAAGAGAGAACTTGTCCCGCAGAGAGTTCGCGCTCGTATAATCCGCGAGCAAGTTTACTGCCTTGGTCGTGGCTGCTTGCCATTACGTGTACACGTAGCTTCGTGGTTGAAGCGGGGCACGAGGGTGGTGTGCAGAGCACCGGAGGAACGGGAGTAACGGGAGGGCAAGGGACGAGAGTGAGAGGAAAACGGTGCCGGAGATCGGGTAGCTCGAACATCGGCAACATACCGATGTAGCATCATCCCCATCCGAGAGTGGAATACGGCACATAAGGAGCCGCTGTGTCGCGGAGGCTTATCTCGCGAATGCTTCGCGCCAAACGAAGAGTCTCATGCGCATCGCGTTAGCCTGTTATCCCTTGCTTCGCGTAGAAGCGAAAGACTCGGTGCGTTTACGGGCGTTACGGACGATATCCGTGAAGCTATGGTTCCCTTCTCGTGCAGCCTCGAAGTTATCTTGCTTCGTAAAGCGGGCAATAGCGTCATAATAGTTTTTGAAGCACGCGACTAACCGTGCAGAAATTCGGTGCGGAACCACGCGGAAATTCCGGTGGAATCGGCTCCTCGGTTGGAATGGTCGGTCGGCTGGATGGGTGGATTCACTTGCAATCGGTTCGGTTTGTTCGGTCGGGTTCGATTTGGTTTTGTTCGATTTCATTTGGTTTACTTGTATGTCATAAGTTTATTTTCTTGGCTTTCGGCACTGAAAAGGGGTTTACACGATTTTCATTTTACATTATACATTGTGTATCATTATTGTTATTTTCCAGTCGTTCCTTTAGAACTGCCCTCATCCATAGTTGTCCGCCCCCTGCCGCGTTCAGGATCTCCGTCGTGTCCATTTCGCAGCGCAGTTCCTCCCGGCACGCTTCTTTCATGTGCTCGATAGTCTCTGGCTGTGCTTTGCATATTCTGCAGATTTGGTTTTCCTCTCGTTCCCAGTATCTGTTTGCCTTTTCTTCGTTGCCGCGCCTGAATCTTGCTATTATTTTCTGGTCTCCCTTGTGTCCCTTTCGTTTAGGATATTCCGGGGTGCCCTGTGTCACTATGTGCTTGTACCTCCTGTTGTATTTCGCGTTCTGTATTTGCAATTGCTGCTCTTTGTCTTTGTCTGTCTCTGTCCTGGTCGACTATCTCCGGTATTAGGTCTCCTCCTCCTTCGATCTGCCTCCTCTGCCTCTCCCCTGTGACTCCGTGTCTTTCGTAGTATTCCGACCTCTTCTGTTCCCATTTTGATTTTTCTGTCCATATGGTGTCCATTTCGCAGCGCAGTTCCTCCCTGCACGCTTCTTTCATGTGCTCGATAGTCTCTGGCTGTGCTTTGCATATTCTGCAGATTTGGGTTTCCTCTCGTTCCCAGTATCTGTTTGCCTTTTCTTCGTTGCCGCGCCTGAATCTTGCTATTATTTTCTGGTCTCCCTTGTGTCCCTTTCGTTTAGGATATTCCGGGGTGCCCTGTGTCACTATGTGCTTGTACCTCCTGTTGTATTTCGCGTTCTGTATTTGCAATTGCTGCTCTTGTCTTTGTCTGTCTCTGTCCTGGTCGACTATCTCCGGTATTAGGTCTCCTCCTCCTTCGATCTGCCTCCTCTGCCTCTCCCCTGTGACTCCGTGTCTTTCGTAGTATTCCGACCTCTTCTGTTCCCATTTTGATTTTTCTGTCCATATGGTGTCCATTTCGCAGCGCAGTTCCTCCCTGCACGCTTCTTTCATGTGCTCGATAGTCTCTGGCTGTGCTTTGCATATTCTGCAGATTTGGGTTTCCTCTCGTTCCCAGTATCTGTTTGCCTTTTCTTCGTTGCCGCGCCTGAATCTTGCTATTATTTTCTGGTCTCC
The DNA here is from genome assembly GCA_963924025.1 of Ischnus inquisitorius. Classification (NCBI taxonomy): domain Eukaryota; kingdom Metazoa; phylum Arthropoda; class Insecta; order Hymenoptera; family Ichneumonidae; genus Ischnus; species Ischnus inquisitorius. Next base: position 3,179,155 of record OZ001253.1, read on the forward strand.
CTTGTGTCCCTTTCGTTTAGGATATTCCGGGGTGCCCTGTGTCACTATGTGCTTGTACCTCCTGTTGGATTTCGCGTTCTGTATTTGCAATTGCTGCTCTTTGTCTTTGTCTGTCTCTGTCCTGGTCGACTATCTCCGGTATTAGGTCTCGTCCTCCTTCGATCTGCCTCCTCTGCCTCTCCCCTGTGACTCCGTGTCTTTCGTAGTATTCCGACCTCTTCTGTTCCCATTTTGATTTTTCTGTCCATATGGTGTCCATTTCGCAGCGCAGTTCCTCCCTGCACGCTTCTTTCATATGCTCGATAGTCTCTGGCTGTGCTTTGCATATTCTGCAGATTTGGTTTTCCTCTCGTTCCCAGAATCTGTTTGCCTTTTCTTCGTTGCCGCGCCTGAATCTTGCTATTATTTTCTGGTCTCCCTTGTGTCCCTTTCGTTTAGGATATTCCGGGGTGCCCTGTGTCACTATGTGCTTGTACCTCCTGTTGTATTTCGCGTTCTGTATTTGCAATTGCTGCTCTTTGTCTTTGTCTGTCTCTGTCCTGGTCAACTATCTCCGGTATTAGGTCTCGTCCTCCTTCGATCTGCCTCCTCTGCCTCTCCCCTGTTACTCCGTGTCTTTCGTAGTATTCCGACCTCTTCTGTTCCCATTTTGATTTTTCTGTCCATATGGTGTCCATTTCGCAGCGCAGTTCCTCCCTGCACGCTTCTTTCATGTGCTCGATAGTCTCTGGCTGTGCTTTGCATATTCTGCAGATTTGGGTTTCCTGTCGTTCCCAGAATCTGTTTGCCTTTTCTTCGTTGCCGCGCCTGAATCTTGCTATTATTTTCTGGTCTCCCTTGTGTCCCTTTCGTTTAGGATATTCCGGGGTGCCCTGTGTCACTATGTGCTTGTACCTCCTGTTGTATTTCGCGTTCTGTATTTGCAATTGCTGCTCTTGTCTTTGTCTGTCTCTGTCCTGGTCGACTATCTCCGGTATTAGGTCTCCTCCTCCTTCGATCTGCCTCCTCTGCCTCTCCCCTGTGACTCCGTGTCTTTCGTAGTATTCCGACCTCTTCTGTTCCCATTTTGATTTTTCTGTCCATATGGTGTCCAGTTCCCTGAGTACTTCCTTCAAGATCGCGTTGTTCGTCTCTGTTCTTATTTTTTCGTCGTACTTCAATGCTCTCTTTCCCGCGTGTATCCTCATTTTATCACTTTTCGATTCTTCCCTGACGACATGTCCTGGTGTACATCTATCCAGTTCTAGAGTCCATCTCAGGTATTCGTCTTGCATTGTTTCTAGCTCCTTTTGATCTGTTTATCCCCACATTTGGTTTACTTTGTTTTGGTTGGGTTTGGTTTGGTTCGATTCGATACTGTTCGTCTCTGAAAGATGTGTGCCTGGAAAAATGGCATGTGCGCGTTTGAGGGTTCGTTGCGGAGGGTTCGTCGAGTTTTTTCGGGTTCCTTCGCCGGAGGCCGTTCCTTCGTGGAGGAGCACGGCCGGGGTGGCGATATCTATCGGGCAGCGAGGCCCGATGGCAAGCCGAAAGGGGGTATGGGCTGGTCGTTATCAGGTTTCCATTACCCACCAGTGTCCCGGGACGAATGCCGGAGCGCCTTCTGCAAAGTGCGCGAGCGAGACGGCGTCAGCCAAGATAGGAGAGACTGCGAGGGATAGCGCGACGAGAGACCGTCCCGAGAATGACGAGAATATAGCGAAACTCGGGGAGGAAAAGTATACGTAACGGAGAGAGCAAGGGAGGAGCAAGGGTATATCTCTTTTCGCTCTTACGGATGACAGAGAGCTGGAGTAGGGTAGTAGCGTAGGGTTGGCCACACGGGGCCACCTGCATCGAGGCTTCCCAGCGGCGTCGGGACGCCCAACATCTTATCGCGTTCTCTCCGAGTCGTTCTTCCGCCCTCCCCCACCTTCGCCGCCATCCCCCGTCGAGCTAAAACCCACTGACGCCCGAACGCGCTCACCCAGAAACCGACGATAAGGTTTGCCGCGGCTGGGCGACGCCGGGCTCTCACTCTCTTCGCCTTCTCTCCTGTCACCAATGCGCTCTCCGCGCCCTGCACGTATCTTCACGCACTCGCGATCGACCCTCGACAGCGTAGACAGAAATTCACCCTTCGCGCTTTTGCCATCCTCGTCACTTCGGCTCGTCATCAATCTATGTTTCATTTACATGCTATGACTATGGCGGATTTCGGTACGAGCTGCAAGGCTTGGAAGAAAAAGCGAACATGATGAAAATGACTCAATGCCGTGCAACCATATTGGCGGTGGGAGAATTCATGCAGGTTTTGCCGGAAGATCAATGAACCGGCCAGTGCAGGGGTAACGATTGGTGCATTGCTTTGGTTATTTTATTCGGTATTTTTTTGGCTCAGAAAGATCTTTAGCCGAGTACCAACTAGCCGAATGTGGATTTGCTGATTTAAGACCAAAATTCAACCGAGTAGTAGGTTTTCGATCGCTGGTTTGCCGGTTTGAGCCCAACGGTCGGCTGAATGTTGAATAGCCAATCGGCGGTTCGCCAATTTGAGGTTAATTTTCGGGATTAACGCACCAATCAATGGTTCGCCATATTTGGCGACGGTATTCGATCGAGGATCAACTGGTCGGTAGTTGGTTGGCGATACTTACATCCAGCAATTGCCGATACGACGCCAACATTGCACCATCAACTAGCGGTTTTCGCCGCTAGATGGCTTCAACCCGATTTCTTCTCGCAAGCGAAAGGGTCCTCGAGCGACGATATAAGAGCATAGATATTGTACTTTTTCAAATCACGCAAATAATGCATTTTATTTTCAATCATTGAATAATTCTCGAGTGTACTAATGATTGATGATTAATTATTTCGAAAATTTATCGAATTACAGTAGCAGAATTGGAGGGTGGAGCACATTCGGACGAGACGAACAGCGGCGGTGACAACAGCAACGCCGGCAGCGTATCCGGCGGCGGTGACGACGATCAGGCACGCTTGCGTCTGAAACGAAAGCTTCAGAGAAATCGCACGAGCTTCACGAACGAGCAGATCGAGGCGCTTGAGAAGGAATTCGAGAGAACTCATTATCCCGATGTCTTCGCGAGGGAACGACTTGCCGGAAAGATCGGTCTACCGGAAGCCCGGATACAGGTAATTATACTAAAGCATTTTCGTCAAATACGCCCTTATACAATCACCAAACTTTCGTTTCGGGAGAAAAACAATTGAAAAAAATATTAGTTATGATGAAAAAGGAAAAAAAAGATGGTTGATTGGAGATTTAGACAATTCGTTTCTACGTTTCTCTGTTTGCTCCACTAACTCAGGTGTGGTTTTCGAATCGTCGGGCGAAGTGGCGACGAGAGGAGAAACTGCGAACCCAACAGAGGGACAATCCGCAACAGCAGCAGCAGCAACAGCAGCAACAGCAACAACACCAACAGCAGCAGCAGCAACAACAGCAACAGCACGACGGCGGAGTCAGTCTCGTCGGTGGTCATCCGACTCCGCCACCGACCGGCGGAATTCACGGTGGTCAGCCGCCCCCTCAAGCTCCCTCGCCGCCGAGAATTCATCACGGCTTCGCGCCGACCGGCGTCTATCCCGGAATACCGAGTATGCCGGACTCTTACAGGTGAATTAGGCTGCCAATTTCTGTCTTTGCTCTGCTCGTATCGCCCAATCTATCCACGAGTACTTTAACAAACATGATATTTTAACGAATCTTTCAGCTATATTATCAAAATTCCACATTCATCGGAAAAAATTGAAAACAAATTTCAAAATTTATTTATTTAACCAAATAGGTCGATAAATTCATACAAGTGAATTACTAAATTTACAAAGTCACACTGTTGAACAGATTAGCTGAAAAATTGATTCACCGATAGCGAAAGTTTTATGCATTATGAAGCAAAAATTCGTTCTCGATATATTAGAAATAATCGACGAAATTGTTTGCTTCTAATGATTTACTTCGATTTTTTTCTATAAGAATATTTCGAATTTAACGATTTACTTGTAAATCACTGAGTACCATATTCATTTTCCATGATCGAGGTACATCAAATCTAATGTATCCGTTAACGCATAAAATCGTCCAGTACCCCCACATTCAATTTACAACGTTTCTGTATAGTGAAATGATCTATGGATCATTAAGATATCTTCGAATTCCTTGGCATTTGTTCATCTGCCTCGATCGCCATTATAATCACAGTTGTTTTTATTTCTCATTGGTCGATTTAAATCTCTTTTTCATGGTAAGATGGTTCTATAGATCATTTCGATCTTTTCAGACATTCTTAGAATTCGTTGTTCGGCCTCGAATTCCATAATAATAACAATAATGATTATCTTGGAATTCCGCAATGAACATTTTTGTCCAGTCAAATGATCTATAGATCATTCAAATTTTCAAAAGACTTTTATCAGAATCGCTCGCATGCGCTGAGTATTATTACAACAATAATTATGATCACTTGAGCATTTTCCGGTTAAGAAATTTTCGACAATACAATGATCTATAGATCAATCGCATCGCTTCGGATTTCTGAAAAATGCATTTTTTCGGCCCGATCGCAAATATGAAAATGATCTTTATTTTGTCTCGCGTCAGTACAATGTATCGATATTTTTGTTTCCCGCAGTCCGATGCCGTCGATGCCGAGCTTCACGATGTCGGGCCAGCAGAGTCAGCAGCACACGAGCAGCATGTCTTCGTTGACCGGCGGCGGCGGTATGGGACCCATGGGCATGACCGTGGGCATGACCGTCGGCCCAAGTCCCGGCGCGTGTCTTCATCAACGCGACAACGGGTACTCGTGCGGTGTCGCGCGACCCCCGAGCTACGAGCCACTGCATCTCGGTTACGGCGCGAGACCGACGTGCAGCCCGACCCAGCCTTATCACACAGCGGGCCTCAATCAGTACAATCAGAACGCCAGCTCGACCGGTGAGTGTCTACCGCACTCACTGCACTCGCTGCTCGCGCTCTAGCCGATCGTGGGACTCGGCTATCATCACGCTCGTGGATACCACTATTGAATGAGAGAGAGAGGGAGAGAGAGAGAGGGAAAGAAAGAAAGAAAGAGAGAGAGAGGGGAGGGAGATAGAGAGAAAGAGAGAAATTTGAATCCACAACGCTGAAAACTCTCCTCGAACCGGTAATGGAACACGCATGAATTATTTTAGAATTAAAAAAAAACAGATCTTTTTTTTCGAGCCATTCGATTCCTGCCGAGTCCGCTCTCGAACCACCGCGCCGAGTGTCCAATACTCGCCCGAGTAAAAATTTAATCAGGTTACCTGATGTCTTGTCGGGTACGCATCAGGTATTAGGAAGGCATGACGGATCAGGCTACCCAGATAACGTCCAGATCAGGGCCATGTTACATATCACGAAGAGTCGCTTTATCTTACTAGCCTGATATAGCCAACATCAGGGCCACATCAGGTCATAAAAAGGCATAACACTACTTGTATGATCAGGCTGGCCAGACAACATCACGATCAGGGCCATATCAGATAAGTCTAAGGCTTCCCCTATCAGGGTAGCCGGACGTAGTTGATAACATAGCCAAATTATGTAAGAAAAAGGCCTCCCAGATAGGATATTTCAGAAGAGTCTCGTTGGATACAATTTCTCAATAATTGCTTTATGAGCAGTAACTAATTGTTTTTATAATTATTTTTAAAAAATAGTTATGTTTTCATTTTTATCACATGGACAAAAAAAAATGTTGCCTTATTAAAGATGTCAAGTAGATTGATTTCGTATAATAATAATGAAAAAAATGATTAACAAATTATTAAAAAATATCAACAATAATAATAGAGAACGGGCAAGCGTGTAGGTTTTTTTTCTTATTACGGAAAAAGTGATTGATTTTGAAGATTTCGTGCAATCACCCAGAAATTCCTTGATTGCAATGTGGAATCTTGCTAAAAAAAATGTTCTGAAGGTCGTAGGTTTACGTTTATTTCTTGAAGTCACGAAAAAAATGGCTTCTTAAAAGTCAAACAATTGATTGAAAAAGAGCTTACCTTATCACGAAATACCAGAATTTTGGTCGAATGAAACTTTCAGTTGAAAATGTAACAGTGAAATTACGTTGAGTTCATACGGAGGGTTGTCCGGACATAATAACAATTAACTAACAATTTTTAACTAATTGTGTACTCATTGTTTACTCATAGATAATCTTAAATAGTGTTCGAAAACAATCGATTAATAAATTCTTTGACGCTTGAGAACTTTTTACATGTAACAACAAAAAAAGTATGTACTTTGTTATGGTGGTAAAAAATGTTGAGTTCGAACAATACACGTTCGAAAACTTCCAGCGGTTTTTATAATGTATTGTAGACCAAGTCGTTCAATTATGATTAGTAATCTTACGTCCGACCCTTATACAGACAAATTGTTGAATATTATTTCCAAGTTCTGAATAGCCGAGCGGGTATGGTTGCTCATTACTATCCAGGCGACCCGGGTTCAAGTCTCACTCGTCGAAATATTGATGTCGTTTTTTCCGAGAGAAAATAGTTCATCTTTGTAGAGTATGATCAACCACGAAAGAAATCAATAAAAAATGAGTGCTTAAGTTGAGGAAAGACAATATTTTATCTATTTTATTGTTGAACCTAGCGATGAGCTATGATCAGGGCTGCGTCAGGGGAGAAATCCGGCCCGGATCGAGTAGCCTGATCAGGGCCAAAATCGAAATGCCGTTACATGCCACATCTGGCCCTGATTTTTTGCCGGATATGAGCCGGATCAGGCTGACAGGGCAAGCCTAACACGGACCGGATTCCAAACTGATTCAATTTTTACTCGGGTCCCTTTCAATTTGCCGATACTACTTTTTTCTTTTCAATCTTCACTCGAAAATCGATCTGAGAATTTTTCGGAAAAATAGTCGTCTCTTTTGTTTTTGCCCAGTACGGGGAATAATTGACGATTTTTCGCGATCTGTCGCGCATCGATCGTCTTGCTTGCCGATTTTTCTTGGAAATATCATTCTGTGCTCGATTCGGATACGATTCTCGTCGGACTCGCGTCGCTAAAAGGCAATTCGTGATCATTGTTCCAGGCTTGATATCACCGGGCGTGAGCGTGCCGATAGCAGTGCCGGGACAACCGGCACCGGATATGGCGGCTCAGTATTGGTCACCGAGACTCCAGTGACCGTGGTGGTCGTCTACGTCGACCTCGACCTCGTAGACCCGAGCCAATCGCGTTCTCACCGACAGCGGGGACGTTGTCATGGAAAGTGGGGGGAAAGAGGTCTTCGTGACTGCTCTATAGAACATAAACCACATTTTTAATAAATTGTATATGTATATATATATATCATTGGCTCCTGCCCAAGCGGATTGCCGTCGCGATGCAACTTTGCACAGTCTCCGAAACCACATTGACTGCCATCACGTTCGGTAGGGATGCCGCGGATCGATTTTTCGAGGAAACGATTTTTCCACACTTCTTGCACTTTCGATGCACTTTTCATTGTGATTAAAAAAAAACTTGAAGCATAGGATAAAAAAAAAAAGAAAATTCGAGAAAATTGGGAAATTACCAATTTTCCTGTATTTTTTTTATCGAAATTTTGATTCAAATACTTGGACATACTTTTTTTGAAGGAAGTGCGAAACCGCGGCGATCGACCATTAGCGAAAAGAATATTAACAAGAAATGAATAACGACCGGGTGGATTGAAGATTTTTGTAAAAATTGTACAGTGTCGAGGAAAGCGCTGCAGTTCTTATTGAAATATTTATTTGAAAAAAACGTGATCGGCGATGCAAAAACAGGCGTTTGGAGAAAATTGTGGAAATTCAATATTCCGTACTTTTTTTCTGAAAATTCATAGGAAAAAAAAATTTTATTGTAACTTTGCAACTTGTAAAAATTTGAAAAAAAAAAACCGTTCCTTTCAGTATCGATATTTCGTGCATCGTTTGTATTCTCGATAAATTCGATAAATAAAAATGTCAACGATCCGGCATCCCTAAAGTTCGGTCTCTCGCGCGAAAGCGCCAATTGTCGATGACTCTTGTCTTTTCTTCGGGCACTTATTTGTAAAAATCGTCGTCCGATCGAGAGCTTCGCGAATACGCCGACAATAAGTAAGACGCCGATTTGTTTCGCGCTCAATGACAAATTGAATCGTGGCTGCATCGCTCGAGAGACGAAATCGTTAAGTTTGTCTCTTCTGTAAAAAAAAAATTGAAATTAAAAAACGGGGCAAAAAAAAAACATTAATTGCGATTGCGAAACGGCGAAAAACGAATCTCATGGAAGACTAGCCGACCTAGGCGAGCCGCGTTTTAGTTAAATGACGAATAAATGAAATAGTAATTTGATGAAAAAAAAAAAAAAAAAAAAAAAAAAAAAAAAACGTAGCAACTAAGTCGATATTACAAGTAATATTTATATATTCGTGTAACGAAAAAAAAAAAACGAAAAAAATGTGAGACGAATATCCCGGATTGACGATTAATGGATTTTTCGTACGTGTTCCCATTGAATTTCATTTCCTGCGATGCCCTTTTCTCCTCCACCCACACACAATGTCTTTTTGCAAATAAGATATACTTGATTATTATGATTGCTAAAAAAAAAAAAAAATTAATTACTTACCCGGCGTCGACTTTGCTATGTATAAATATTATGAATATTATATATATATATTATATATATAATACATATATATTATATATATGTCTCCAATTGTACAAGGTCGCGGAGTGACGGTCGTTGAGTTGACGGACGACCGATTGTGATTTCTCTTAGGCCAGGTATCTTAAGCGTACAATTATACATTCTAAATAAATATAGACAGCGTGTGAAATTAATCAACCATATCCCGAAAAACAATTCAACGAACCCTCATCGCGTGAAGAAAAAAAAAATTGGCAAAAAGAAAAGTAAGGAGAATTTGGAACGATTTTCAATAAGATAAAAACCTGGAAAAAATGCGTGAAGACAGCGCTGGAAAGGATTGATTTTTCATAATATAGACGATTCACAACGTTGTTACCGATTCAATGGAAGTTAATTGCCGACGAACTTACCTGGCGAACCAATTTTTTCTCCAGAAGAAAGCAATTTTTCTTCATACATATGAATTTTTTCTTGATTTTAGAAATTGTTTTTATTAAAAAACTTCAATTTTTTTTTTTTTTTTTTATTTTAAAAATGTATAGAAATAGTTTTGGTTATGCGTTTGTTATAAGGCCGCCCATTATTCTCAAGAAGCTTCCAGATTATAAATCAAGTATACTCACAAATACCGCTCAAGCAACTTTACAAAAATGCGAATATCGACAATTTCAAAAACAAGAAGAAATTCCAAAAAAATTCATACGTATTTAGAAACAATAACGAATCACTTTCATCCGAAAAAAAGTGAGGTTGCCGGCTAAACAAATTTTTTTCTGTCGAATTTTTTGTTTTTTTTTTTTAATTTTTCTGTTTTTTGTTGAAGTTATTGAGTTATTATAACGCAAAATCAATCTTGTCAACACCTTCCATACGCTTGATTTTTTTCGGATTTTTATCGCATCGGAAGATGTTCGAAATTCTATCTGAACCGGACGTTTGGCCGGTCAGTACTTCAATCGAAACAAACGTCGGTATGCAATGCGCGATTTGAATTCCACATTCGAAAGCTTAGAATTTCGAAAATTGATTAGTATTCATAATTCTTTTATTATCCGAATATCGTGTATAGATAAATTTTGAATCTAAACAAATTATGAATATTCGTAAATTTGGTACAATTCAAATATCCATCAACTAATTGTCCGAAAAATCACGAATTTCATGAATATTTGATTACTCGAATATTCGTGCTAAATTGTACGCATTCAATCATTCAAATGTTAACGAGTATGGATTATTTCTGAAAAATCTTAGAACGTTCGCGAATGTTCCAAATAAATTATTCGATTTCGATTCACCACCGCCAATTCAAAAATGAATTAAAGAAAAAAATCGCTGCGAACACTTTTCGTCGGAGATCCGGAACAACGAGAGAAGTGCGGTAAGTAAAAAAAACGCGTCTATAATCGAAAAATGTAACAATTGTATATTTCTGAGCCGAACAATAATTCGTTTGTAGATTTTTTCGGACCCGACGAGATGAAAAACGACGTTACTCGCTGATCGATCGGGATCTCGGCGTACTTCATAGATACAATATTCGTTACAAAGGCATTTATCGCATCTTAAAAAAAAAAAAAAAAAAAAAAAAAAAAAAAAAAATATATAGATTTTAAAGAATAAGAGATCGTTTGAGAGCAAAGTTTGAACTACTTCGATTATAATGTTGTGTCAATGGTGCGAAATCGTCGAAGAGATGCAGATAATTATTCGTAATGTGGACGCGCGTGAGACGATGTTTTTTTTTTGTTTTTGTTTTTTTCCTTAATTTCGTTACTTAAAAGAACAACGAGCAAGTTATTCCGTTATGAAAAAAATGGAGTGATGAGAATAAAATTTGCGGAAGTCCGGGCTCGATCGATGAATCACGCAACTGTATTTTTTTTTAGCGAGAATGATCGTCCATCACGTACAAAATTTCGATGCGGAAAAATCCCGCGGTTCTTCGTGGACGGTTCTCTTGCGCGACTCTTTCACTAACCGGCCTCCGTCATCGGAGTATCAAACGTCTCTCTTTCCGTTGTCGTTGATCAAATTTTTTACTATTTTTCATTATTCGTTTTCGTACGGAAATTAGAGAGAAAGTTATTTCGATTGACTCGGTCACTATGACGAGCTTCACCGATATTCTAGTTTTTTTATACATATTTATTTACAAAGACCGCGGGTTCATCGCGAGTCTCGATTTTTTTTGTTTTCTTTTTTTTTTTTTCATAAAATTAGAGTACTGGGCCACCAGCAATTGCGAACGGGCTTTCGATTCGACTAATGTTATGATTCTCGTTCGTTCTCGAAAGCGAGCCTCGATTAAAGGCATTTCTAATTCGTATCTTTTTCGTCGACGCAATTCGATCGCCCGATATTGATCTCGATTCTCGAAACCGTCGCGAGACGTTCAAACGTTAGTTTTCTCTTTGAGAAGAGCGTCGATGTCTTTGAGAATGTCGTCCGAGGCCCGATCGACGGAGGCGAGATAATCGTCCTCGTTCGCGCTCAAATTCGTGTCGCAGAATTGTTCCTCGAGTTTGAGATAGTCGGGCGTGACCGACGGGTTCGCGTCGCCGTCGCGAGCATTCGTGTGCGTCGTCGTCGTCGTCGTCGATTCGATGGTCAAAGTTTGAACGTCGTCGGAGGTGCTGCTGTCGCAGAGTCTGACCTCGATCTCCTCGCTCCGCGAGGCGTTCGTCTTCGCCGATTTCTCGTCCCGTTCGTTTCTCGAAGCGACGCGGCTCTCGTCGCGGGCGAAGCGCTTCGGCGAGCGGCGAAGCCTCACGGGCGGCACTTTGCTGACTTTGCTCGTTCGCGAGAGCTCGCTGTCCTCGAGGCTCGTGTAGAGTTCGGCTTGTTCGAGGCTGCGCTTTCGCGACGAATCCGCGAGGCCCTTCGTCGCATTCGCGGCTTTGAGCTCGGCCAGAGTCTTTATTGCGTTCTTCAAGAAATCCTCGGACTCGACGCTCTCCTGGCTCTTCGACGGTAGTCTCGAATCGTCTTCGCCCGACGGGACTTGCTTGGAGATCGCTTGAGCGGCCCGTCGACGACGAATTTCCTCCAAGGTCAATATCGTGAAGTTTCCCGAATTCTCGCCCGTCGTCGCGCTCGCTTCCGTCGAGGTCGACGACGATGGCTTCTCGCGGGAGTACAAGAGGACCGCTCGTCTTGCCGCCCGCGCCGACGTCACTCTCTTCTCCTTGCCACCGCCGACGCTGCCGAGGTAGTCGTCCGGCTCGTAGGAATAGTAGGCCGCGCTCTCGGCTTGGATCTCCTCCAGTCTGATCTCCTCGTACGTCTTGCAATACGGCACCCTCGCCGTGTGAGGCTTTACCGGCGATGACGCGCTTTCACTGTCCGACTCTGCAAGAACACGGGAAAGAATTTATCGTGATAGACGGATTAAGCTTTCGATGGTCATTATCCTTCGATATTTAATCGATCGATGCATCGCTGCTTCTCTCGCTTGCGGCATTTGCATGTCTCTTTCTTTTTCTTCCTCTCACAATCTCCCTCTCTACCGTTTCTCTCCTCGACTAGTTTTTTCGACTTTTCTTTGGTAGTTTAGTTTCGTTATTTTGTCGGGCAGTTCCATTCGTTACTGGCTCGCCTCGCATTTGATCTACGATTTTTCGCTCTTTGTTTGTTTGTCGTTGTCTTTTTTGTTCTTCCTATCTACAGTACTTTTCGGATCCTGTGAGTGATCTTCGCTCGAGCTTCGGGACAGTCTTCTCTTCGGGCACCGAACCGATTCCTCACTTTCGCACACGTTTTATCGACACTCAGTGAACTCCGAGGAAGAGGCAATTTTGGTGGTTTTTTTTTTTTTTTTTTTTTTTTTTTTCTTTTTTTTTTCTTCTAAAAGGATTCTCGTTCGACAAGCCGAGCATCGACGGATCACCGGACCAAGCCTGAAACATACGCTTGTTGCGAAGGTATTGGATTTTTTGTTGCATTTCTTTTTTTTGGTTTTTTTTCGTTTTTTGGGAAAATGTAGAGAAAATGTCGTCGAAGCTGGAGACGTGATAAAATCATAAACGATTTTACGGCGGAAAGGTAAGAAAGTGGTGTCGCAGGATGCGGTTGCGGGAGACGCGGTAGAAACGAAACTTCGGGCCGAATTTGTAGTCCCGCGTTCGAACTCAATGCTTGATTTTTCAAAGATTTCTCTCCGATCGGGAAACGTTCGAAATTCTCGCTGAATCTCCCATTTCCTCGCACGCGGACTAAAGTACCGAATCAAGTTCAAACTCACCGAACGAAATAAAGTTCCGACTCAAGTTTGAACTGCTTTTCACTGTACAATTTACATCTTCGCTGCATATCCGTCTAATTTATGTGAATATACCAACGCTTCGTAGACACATAGAACGAATTACGAACATTCAATGAAATTGTGCGTTTTTCGAAGTTTGAAAAAAAATGGATTGTTTTCTCTTCGGACTTCGTGCCAGATGACGCACGAAGCTTCGAAGCGGGAATTAACCGCGAGAGCTAAAAACGTATTGTTTCGAGTGGGTTGTCCATATATGCATTGTACAGTGAAAAACAGCCGGATTTCCAAATTATTAGCTGGAACTTTATTTGTGAATTAAGCTCGAATTTTCAGCTGGAACTTTATTCTCTGAATCAAGCTCGAACTTTCAGTTGGAACTTTATTCTCTGAATTAAGCTCGAACTTTCAGTTGGAACTTTATTCTCTGAATCAAGCTCGAACTTTCAGTTGGAACTTTATTCTCTGAATTAAGCTCGAACTTTCAGTTGGAACTTCATTTGTGAATTAAGCTCGAATTTTCAGCTGGAACTTTATTCTGTGAATTGAGCTCGAACTTTCAGTTGGAACTTTGTTCTGCGAATAAGCTCGATCTTTCAGTTGGCATTTCATTCTCTGAATTAAGCTCAATCTTTCAGTTGAAACTTTATTTTGTGAATTAAGCTCGTACTTGAGTTTGTGAGCTTGAACTCGATGCGTTCAACGGCTCAAGCTCGAACTTGACGCAATGAATAGAGTTCCAACTTAAGTTCGAATTTGGAAAAACAAATTTGGCCCGTAAACCAGTAGTGAATGAGGAGGAAAAAGCGTAACGGCAAAAAATGGAAAGAATCCGCAAGTTTCTTCCAAGGGGAGGCTCTGGAGTGCGGTAAAGCGACGCAGGTTTGTCCCGAATCTCGTTAGTTCTCTCTATTGAATTGGTCTTTGCGTAATGTTTTTTTTTTTTTTTCGTGGTATGAAGTTTATTGAAATTCAAACATCTCAACGTAAGTATTAATTTTTTCATTCGCTTACATCGATCATATAATAAATGCGCATTGCGTATCAGCGTATCTTCAATAGTTAATGTTTGTGTGTGTATTTTTTTTTTTTTTTGTTTTTTTCATATAATTTTTTTTTTTTTTCAATCTTTTTCTTTCTTTTACATATATACGTATGTGTACGTAATTTCTATACACGCATACATAGGCACATATGCGCATATACGGACATACGCCTACACATATACACAGATCTGATTTGCTCTGCATTATTCGTTACATCGCCTTGGATAGCACGAGTGACATTTTTTTTTCTATCTTTTCTTTTTTTTAGTTTGTCGTTTTTTTTTTTTTTTTTTTTTTTTAGTTATTAAATATCCCGAAGAACCGTCGCAACGGCAGTTACATTTGCCAGAAGGAAGAAAAATCGGATGTGCTCAAGGCGAATTCTCGTCTCGCGCTTCAAACTGGGCTCATTTTACCGTTTTTTTTTTTTTTTTTAACTTTCTCCGACCGCGCAGCTTTCTTTCGAACTAATCGCGCGAAGAACTTTCCAAGACCAATGCAAATGCCACTACGAAGGTTTTACAACTTTACATCGACGATTATCGGCGCTTCGCTTCGCGAAGCTTCACACAGGATGGGAAAAAAATAGAAGATATATATATATATATATATATATTATGTCTATATATGCGTGGAAATAAATTCATGATTGAGCGCGCACGAAAATTTTCGGCGCAAGATACACGCAGTGCAACGAGCCGCCGGGATAAAATTTGTGATTTTTTTTTTTTTTTCCCTTTTTTGTTTTCAGGATTAAACGTTTGAAAAAGTGTGAAACAACGAAAAAAAGAATTAATAAACAAAACTTAAATAGGGGCAATGTGATGCGAATCGTGAAAGACCAGTGTAAGGAGCGGGAACTTTCGGAAAAACCGATTAAATGTGCGAAAAAAAAAAAGAAAAAACAAAAAAATGCAATAACAATCAACGAAACTTCGGACTCTCGTTCGGATATCGAAAGTTATTATTATTACTATTTTTTCCGCTAATAATAGATGCTGTATTTTGCACGGGGTTTCGCTCCATCGGCCTTTCTCCGTTTCTCGTCTCGCGACCGGCAAAATTCCGAGAATTCGTTTTTTTTTCGTCGAGAGCGACGGAAAAAGGCGGAGAGAGAAGACGCGAGGGGGAAGAGAGAAAGAGAGTTTGTGTCTTTGCTACTAATTCGACCACTCGAAACCAACAGTTTCGTTGTTGTGAATTAATCGGTGGTTGTTATTTATGGCTGATAATTTACAAATTCTCTATACAAAAAAAAAAAAATTAAAAAAAATAAAAACAAGTATTAGCTATATCGTGTTAAACGCGATGAAGAGAGGACGAAAGGAAAAAAGGAAGACTCAGCCGTGATTCTACATTTTTCTATAGTCCGTCGGTCCTTCTCTCTTCCTCTCTCCGATTTCTATTTTTTTTTCTTTTATATTATGCCTATAATTTCAAAATCTAACCATTCGTATTTTTTTTTTTCCTCATATTTTTTTCTCTCATTCTTCGCTTTCGAAAACATGACGATCGAATACCGATATAAAAGCAATGCTATAAATTACGTTACGTGCGGAGAGTTGCAAGTCAGTCGAAACTTTCGGGCTCGCGATAGTTTTTTTTTTTTCTTTCGTGAAAAAAAAAACAAATTGTAGCAACTTCTTTCTTCGCGAAAAAAAAAAACGTTTGATCGATTTTTTTTTTTAACGCTGACGAATAAAAATTTTCGTCCACGTGAAGCGTTCGAATTCGAAATTCTAACTGTCGCTACTTTAGCGCACGCGACTTACGACTCGCCAATATTCATCGTCTAGTTAACTTATAATTCGAATTTCTACTCTATTACCAAAACCGACGATATTAATTAATATATGATTGATTTTATTACGAGCCGACGCTTGGGAGCCACGCGCAATTTTCTCCCGCCTGCCCGATCTCATTCGATCCCTTCGCATGCTTTTTTTCGTTCATCTCTTTCGTTTCACGTGCGTTTGCTAAAAATCGTGTAAAAAGCCAAAACATATGAAGGCATATTCGCGCGAATTTGTGTGACGCATTTGTAACAGTGTCGACCGAGACTAAACGTGATTCAGGTGGGAAACAGTGGTCGGGCGTGATCGCGCGATAACGTCGTCGAAGCTCTTTTTTCCCTCTATCGAGAAACACAATCGGCAATAATTTTTGCCTCTTTAAACTCGAAAAAAACACAAAAATTGCACGAAAAGCAACGAGTGTCGAATCGAAGGAAATAAAAAGTTGTGTCTTCGTCACGCGCGTTATCGGAGCTTCGCGAGGGCGGGGCAATTCTCCGAGCTGCGAGTCGATTCTCTCGAGGCTCGAGAGACGAATTATATGATTTAGATCGGTCGTTTTTACCGAGCGTGACTAGGCGACTAAATTGTTTTAGTACGTAATCTTTACCTATTAAATAATCCGCGAAATCGGACATTTTTCCTTCATTATCATCGTTTTTTTTCTTCCGTTTTCTCTTTCAAACGATACTTTTGATTTGGACACAGAGATGCCGATGCTAATAATTAAAGGTACAATTACACCAGGAAAAGTCGAAGAAAAATAACGAAAAAAGAAAAAACAGTTTAAAGCTAAACGAGAGAACGGAAACCAAATGTTTTCCTTATTTTTTTCGAGTAAAACAAGTGCTCTTTGTCCAAGTTTGCGAACGAAACCAGCGCAAGTCTCTCCATTATCGAGGACGAAAGTGCGAGATTTCCAGCTAATCTTGGTTTACTCGAAAAAAAAAAGGCAAGAAAATATACATAAACGTTATTATAGTTATTATCAGCCCCGTTTCGTATTGGTATGGCTGCGATTATAGATAAAGCGCCACCGCGCGGGTCGCGCTCGATATCATTATCGGTTTCCCGACTGCAATAGTTTTTTTTTTTTCATTTGTTTTCTTTCCTTTTGTTTTTTCGTCCATCGATAGAAAATATCGAGCGACGGGGCGTAAAACACACGAGTCTTCGAAACTAGTCCCAAAGAGTCATTTCTATCGTCGTTTTTTTCCATATTTTCTCGCCACTTTTACTAGTTCTGTCGTATATTGCCCGCGAATTTAGTCCGTCGCGATTCGTTCGATATACATCGACGTTTCTTCGTCGCGAGCGCGATTATCGAGACGAATTTTTAGACTCCTCTCGTTCGCGACGACGAACGGAAGAGAGGGAGCGTTCGGAAACGTTTTCTTATCTTTTTTGTGTATCTTTGCATTTTCTTTCCGCCAGAAAGGATTATTCTCGTATCCGCAATGCGACAGTCGCACACTCATCGCCAGGCTTGAATAATTCGCTTGTCTATCGCCCACCGTGTCTAGACCTACGAGGAAAGGATGGGAAAAGTCGTGTCGGTAGGAAACTCGTCAGTATCTTCTGTACGACGCGAAGCCGAGAAAGGGAAAGGGATATCGCGATCTCGGCTGCTGAGCGTTTTGTTCGGCGTGCGAGGACGGATATGGGACACGCTGAAGATGGGACGACGAGGCCGACGACGACGAGGCTTGACTTTGCATTCCCAACGTCTGTCCGTGGGCGTGCGCGTGAGGATGAAAGTTCGTTTGATGAGCGGCGAACTGAGCCGACAAGTGGTGACAAGGATTCGGTTGCAAATTTTGGACGCTCGTTTGCGTGACATTGAGAGGACTCGCGACGCCGCTCGCGCCACCGGGTATGTTAAGGCCGGACGGCATGTCGATCGGTATCGACATGCCGTTTCTTATGCTCAGCGCGTTGCGGAGATTCAAGCTCGTTCGTAGGCTAGACGGTAGGGACAGGGGGCCTGGCGTGAGGTAATGCACGTTGAAAGATGGACGACGGGGGGGCTAGTAAAGCCTCATACCTTCGTCAAAGTTGACGATAAGAGGATCGACAGCCGGGCTGCCGATGAAACTTCCTGCCTCGCTGCTGCCACGACCTTGATCCGACTCGGTGCCGCTTCCGTCGTACTTCCCGTCATCTGTTTCAACAGTTCGTTCAACGTCAATAAACATTCCGTGGATTCGTTTTATACATTTTTTTAAAGGATTCGTGACTTCTTTCGAAAACTTCGAATACTTGGCGCAGATTCTGCAATCCGCGCGAACGAAGACGTTGACGACAATCTTTCAAAGAAATTTCAATTCCACACTGAGAAAAGAATTTATTCGCAGCGAAATAAATGTTTAATAAATCCTATTCTCAGTGGACTCGATGTGTGCTTTCGACATTTACTTTTTATCGTGGACAGTATCTTTTGACATTGATATAGCAGAAGTTGAGGCTGTCGAAAAGCTATACTTCGTTGCGATTTCGCGACTAAAAGCGGAGGTCGAGCGGCACAGTCCGAGGAAATGAAAGAATTCAGAGAGATTTTCGAAGGTCTTCCGATGGATTAAAATCGTAGAAAAAGTCAAGCGTATGAAAGATTAAAAGTGAACGATTGGTTTTGGGCAATGATAATTGCGAAAGGTTATCAACGAATTTATGAAGAAGAAACTTCTTTGACAATTTACCGGGCAAACGAATTTTTTTTTCGATGAAAATGATTTTTCATTGTTTTGTAAATATTTATGAATTTTTCGCATACCAAAAATTCGTAAGTTCCAAACATTTGTGAGCAACAAAAAAAAAAAATATTCAGTCAAGAAAATATTTTAAAAACATCCATACACGTTAAGAAAAATTTACGAATCCCTTTTGTCGGAAAAAAAGTTAGATTGCCGGGTAATTTGTTAAACCAGTGTTTTTTTCATCAATCCGTTGACACGTTTCCCGAATTATTGCTACGAAAAATCAATCTTTCGAAGAACTTCCACGTCCTTGATTTATCACAGATTGTTATCCGATATTCGAAATTCTCTGTGCATCGCCCACTTTATCGGCCGCTCGGACTACCTTAAGAAGAAATTGAACTCTCGCCTCTGAAAAAATTGGAAAAAATATCTTGAAAGTGCTTCGACGTCTCGTCTAGCGAAAATCGCTCGAAAAATATGTATATATTGTCTTTATCGACATTCATCGAACATTCATTGTAAAAAATGGACGCATTCGAAGTCAGGAACTTCCGTCGTATTCGAAGGGTCGACGAGATTAGAATTTTTGTTTTTTCATTCAAAACAATGACTGATCTTTGTGAAAATTTCGGGAATTCGAATTTTCATTTGAATCGTACGGAGAAATTGTGATTGAAGAAATAATAAGACTTCTTACCCGGACGATTCGACCATTCTTGAGTGACCGGCTTCGATGTCACCTCGGCAGTTTTGATGGGATTCGCGGAATCCGCATTCGTCGCCGGTCGATTGCCCAAGTGCATGAAAGGGCAATGAGGCTTTTTGCAGCCGCCGCGTTGCGACTCCCAGAAGCAAGGAATCGACTTGCGATTTTTCTATTTTTTTTTTGCAACGAATTTTTCGTTATTAGAAAACTGGCCGTTCTTTTTGTAAATATTCTATTGGATGGTGAATTTTTGCGTTTACCTTCAGTTCCATGTGTCTAAAGTTGCAATGCTCGTTGAGGCAGTTTCCCTGCTGCCAATACGAGCACATGACCTCGCAGCCCAGCGCGGATGGTTCATGTCTGAACGCACAGGCGTCGCCCTGCAAAAAAAATATACTCTCAACACAGTATTCGACAGAATGTTTAAAAAAATGAATTTGAACGAATATCTATCGAACCGAATGGCAACTTTTGCTAGAAGAGATTCACAAAAAATTTGCTTATTCGTACATCGAATCGTACATTCTTTCGTAAACAAATTTTCGATATATCGACTTACGATATTGATGGAATTTTTTTTTTTTTTCAACTTTTCCATTAAATTGACATACTTGTAACTTTTTTTTGTAAAAAACATTCGTAACGTTCATCGGCAACATCTAATTAGTTTATTAAAAATGTTCATAAAATTCATCGGCGATAATGAACATGTTTTCGTCGTAACCCAGCGTTTCCGACTAACACACATAAAGGAGGCTCCGAAGTTTCTATAGAGCGCGTTTGATCGGCACGAATCGTATTAAAACTAGGGAAAAAATTGGGATATAATTTAAATGAAGAAGAAAAGTACAAATTCATTTTTGCAAAATTCATTACAAGCATTCGTTCATCGCAACGCACAATAGAACTTGTGGAATTTGCACTCGCTATAAAATTTCTAACATCCGGTATTCGTTGATACGGAAAAAAATGCAAACAAACTCAAAAATTCTGAAGAAACGCTTGAAAAACTTGGACGCACCCAAAAATTGTAAAATAAATTCAAAAGAACGCAAAAACTCCCAACGAATACTTCACAAATTTAGAAAACTTCCAAACATCCCTCATATTTTTTTTAAACTACCAAAAATCTTGAAAAATCATTTTGAAAAACTCCCGAAAGTCGCTCGAAAAATTGAAAAAACTAAGAAATTCCCAGAATCGACGCAAAAAATCGACAAACTGAAAATCTTAAAGAAAATTACTCGGAAACGTCCGTCGCGACGAAAGCTCGTCTAAAGTTGGTCGTAGCTCAATGAAACATCGAGTACGTTGACGCGAACCCCACGACGAGCCTTCGGTAATGGTTCGTCGCGCGATTCGCCTTGTCCCAATCGAATTCTCGTTGAAAGACACAGAAAATTCGAAACTCCGCGATTTCTGCAAATTCTGCAAAATTCTACAAATCCTAGAAATCTCCGCGAGAAAATTTTTTTTCAACGAAAAATTATCATTAATTTTTATTTGCAAAAAAAAAAAAAAAAAATTACAAAAAATTTGTCCATAGTGCGAAAAATCTCGAAAAACGGATTTTTTCTTTCTTTTTTTTTTCAGTTCTCAGTTTTCAGTTTTTGTTTTTTTCGTTTTTTCAGGGGGCCTACAGGTGAGCCTTCCAATATGGCTATTCTAACCTTACAAAATTCCGTACGATCGCCATGCAATATGGAATTCTTTCGTGCGTGAACGAACCGTTCCTAAACCTCCGAGAACAACGTGAAATTGCCGGAGAAACAATCTCGAAGGACGAAACTACATTGGCTCACCTTCGTGCACGTTGAGTAGTAGAAAAAGTAGCAGTCGTTATTTTTATGCGTGGGCTCCATTTGCAAGAATTTATAAAATTCCGAGTGATCGTGCTCTTTGCTGTGGAAAGAGAAAGGAAACAGAGTGATTAAATCGTTCGGCTTCCTCCTTCGCGTCGTTGACAACAGAAACGTTCGAAGAACGTCGCAAAGAGAAAAGAAACACGGAGGGAAAGCGGAACAAATGAAAATCGCGAAATTTTCAAGGCGATCGAAGAAGAGTTACCATTTCGTGCGAAACATGATTGCCACGAGATTCGAGCGAGACTTTCGTTGGCACGTTCAATTCGAGAGGCGACTTTGTATTGAGAATTCTCCCGAAACTTCGAGCAACGAAACCGCGAGAGGAAACAATATTCGACCCTCGAAGGTCATTTTTGTGTATTTTTTTTTTTTTTTCTTCCCTTTCGTATATTCGACGTAAACTTTGGTGTCAAAGTATACTCACGTTTCACGGCGATACTCACACGGGAACTTCTTTTTTTTCCCTCACGTCTCTCGTAGGATCCTCGCGAGCGATGGCAAACACACGCGCAACACTAACACGCTGGGCGAACGAGCGAACTCGGTACAACAACTCCGCGGGGCCTGTCTCGCTCTTTCTCTCGCTCGGACGACTGCGCTATCTCCCCGCGCTCCCCGCGAACCACGTATTATACCTCGAACCGGAAGTATCGAAACGAATCGAGATACTTTTCGACATGACTTTTCTTCGCCCCGCCGCGGCGCGGCGGTGGTGGTGTGTGGATGCGATAGATATCGATTATCGAAGTACGAGAAGCGCGCGCGCAATGCGTTTAATTTTTGAAAGAATAATCGCGCCAATTGGAATTGCAACGTTCTTAGTTAGAAATGCACCATCCATTAGCGGGAGGTGCGATTTCTTCCCTACCGACTCCGGACTCAATCGGTATCAAAAACTATAAACAACTTTTCTCAGCCATACTCGCATTTACAGCTTAAAAAAGAGTCTTACGGTCCGCTATGGTGATAGCCGCATACCGTAAGACTTTTTTTTTACCTATAAATGCCAGTATGCCGGAAAAAAGTTGTTTACAGTTTTTGTTATCTATTGAGCACGGGTTGGGTGGGGCGGAAGGGATTGCACCTTCTCTCAGGTCGATGTGGCGCAGCAATGCGAGCTGCTCCAATGGTATCAATTAGCCTTCCCCATGTTCTCCGAAACGATCGCTCCGACGATGAAAAGTCAATCAGGTTTCAATGCGTCCGTCCGACGACTACGGTCGTCGGAGCAAGCATTTCGTAAAAAACAGGGAAGGCTATTTCGCGTTACCGACTGAGTCTATGGAGTACAAAGCTCTTCGGAATTGATTTGCAGAGAACAATCTCCCCGCCTTTCACTCACGAAATCATCCTAGGTGGAGAAATTTAGATTACAGTTTTTGTTACCGACCGAGCAAGGCGATCCACCTTACCCTAAGAGAAAGTCATAGACAGCAGCAGTCATACATAAAAACACTATCAATAGTTTTTATTTGATTTCAACAGTGAATTTCAACTGTTTTACTATCGAAAGCAATGGACATACTTTTGAAACGTCATTTTTTCAAAAAAGTCATGTACATAAATTTCTTTTTTTTTTTTAATTTTATTCGGGGCAGAGGTCTGTGAAATGCACGATCAATAATCGTAAAGCGCATTGCCTAGGCGATCGGCAAACAAGCTTAATGCACACGAAGTTGATAGACGGATAGTTCCAATGTCCGATATAACGGAACTCATTCTCGCGAAATACTATGGTCTCGGCGTCGATTCGGAATGTAAAAAATTCATCACGACTCACTGCGCTACCTACGATCCGTCGAAATTTGATCGATCGTCGGAGACAACGGATCCGTCGGTGAACGAGATCGTCGCGGAGACTTCCGGCGATCGTACGAACAGCCAAGTATATATACACAACTCTACTTCCCTACATTTTTCATAAAAAATTATGTATATATATTTTTTCGTTTTCATAGAAAAAACATGTATTGTTTATAAAAAAAATTAGAAAATAGATTAGAAATAGAGGTAGATTAGAGGTTCGAGATTAGATTTCCAATTGGATTATTAATAATAATAATAATAATATTGGATTATTAATTGATAATAATAATAATAATAATAATAATAATAATAATAATAATAATAATAATAATAATAATAATAATAATAATAATAATAATAATAATAATAATAATAATAATAATAATAATAATAATAATAATAATAATAATAATATTTATATTGATATTTTTCTTTTAGTATTTTTTTTTTTTTTTTCATATTTTTTAATTAATAAAGTAGATTTATTTTTCGAAGTAAAAAAATATATTTTTAGTTCTTGAAGGATGAAGAGGAAGATTCGATTTTGGGAGAAACCGTGGAAACGCGGGTAATTCGATCGTCGCGCGCGATACTCGACGACGAGAGCTTGGAGGACGAAGAGAACGACGCGAACGAATTGGAAACATTGTTGGAATGTTCGACCGTTTGGAAGGAACGTTCGCCCGGCGAGGAGAGCAAAAATTCCGAGGGAAAGGATCTCTCGACGCCAAAAAAAATCGGCATAATCGACGATCCCGAGGCCATCGATGGAAAAGATTCTCCATCGGGAAACGTCGACGATGCTCTTGCCGGCAATGTTTTCGACATTTCGTCGACACCGTCGAAAAAAAAGTCTAGGAAAAAAAGCGCTCTCACTTCGGTGTCGACGGTCTCGCGCGCGCCACAACGGCCGAAAAAACTTCCGGCTTGCAACGGACTTTTTCTCGATCTGACGAATCATTCTCTCGGAGAATTTCCCGTTAATATGTTGGGAAAAATACCGAATTTGAGGGTAAGGACGATTTTTCAAATCCTGCACAGTAAGCGATCATTGTCGTGGATTATAATTTTCCAGATGCTCTATTTGGAAAATAATTCTTTGAGCGAACTTCCGAGGGAACTGTTCACCAGTTTGCGACACCTTCAGTGGCTCGATTTGAGAAATAACGCGCTCACTGATCTACCCGATACCATAAAGTATCATCCGTCCTTGGAGACTATTTTGCTCGAGGGAAACTTGTTTGAAAAATTGCCTATGGAGCTTTGTAAGTAGAATTTTTCAGTAATTCAATTGATTAATCAAATATTGATAAATCACCCAATCAATAAATTAACAACAAACAACAAACAACAAACAACAAACAACAAACAACAAACAACAAACAACAGACAACAAACAACAAACAACAAACAACAAACAACAAACAACAAACAACAAACAACAAACAACAAACAACAAACAACAAACAACAAACAACAAACAACAAACAACAAACAACAAACAACAAACAACAAACAACAAACAACAAACAACAAACAACAAACAACAAAATAAATAAATAAATAAATTGTTATTGTTAATAATAACAATAACAAATGAAACATTTTTTTAATTAATGAATCAACGTTACAGGTTGGCTTCTGTAGAGTACAGTTTTTTTGGTCGTCGGAGTCTCATAAAGAAATGTTAACATTAAAAAATTAGCACAATGAAAATAGATTTATCCCCTGGAGAACGGTGTTATTTATGATATATCATTTTTATATTTTTCTCGGACAAAATTCCGAGTAATTTTTGTGCTAATCAAGATCGAAAAAGTAATCATATTTTGCCGATGAAAAATGTTACGATTCCGAAGAAATTTGCAATTCTAAAAACTACTCTTCAGAAAGACCGCAATATTTTTGCTTTTCGATGAAGTAATAATAAAAATGATAATAATAAACGAACGTATGAAAAATAAACTCTGCGAGTTTGACGACGAATGGCGCGCGAATTTCGTTGAAAAAAAAAAAACCAAGGATTCATCAACATTTCGTCGATTTGATGGAACGACGTTTCAGGTTCACTTCCGAACTTGAAGGATCTTCAGACTTCCCGAAATCCGCTGGTGTTTCCACCGGTGGATATTCTGGCTCTCGGTTTCGCAGCGACGATGAATTATCTGCGAATCGAATGGAACAAGTCGCATCCCGACGAAGCAGTCGAGTCGCCGAAAAGTAAGTCGGCAAATTGTAAGCCCCGATCGACGATAATCGACTGTTGTGATTTTCTTGGAGGAGACGATAGAAAGCCCCGTCCATCGAGGATCCTCCGTTCGGATCCAGCGATGTCTCGTGCGAATTCCAAGTCCTCGCGACTCTTCGCAAGCTCGTCGACGGGCCACGTCTCGGAAAGCAAGATTTCTGTCCGAGAAAAAAGCAGGAATTACAAGCCGAGCAACAGGTACGACGAGATCGGCGATAATAAAAAAAATCTCGTAGATCCCGCGGACGCGAAACGGAAGAGAGTGCCGCTTACCGTGTGCGATGCTTGCGCAAAGAAAATTAATGAAAATCCCAAATCACTGGGAAGATCGAGGAACATCGACGATCCAATCGTCGCGCTAAAGCCGAGCAAGATCGAGTTGCCGAAAATCGATCGGAGACGAGATTTGTCGTCGGAAAAATCGCGAAAGAACGTTACGGCGAGCGAGAGAGTATTCGATATCATAACCAACGACAGAACGGCGGAGAAATTATGCCCCATGCGTCTGAAGGATCCAGACAAGATGTTGGCGTTTCTAGAGAATTATCTCGGGATCAAAAAACGACCGATGGGCTGGTTTCCTCCGCGACACTCTCGTCATTGATGCGTCAACAATTTTGATCGAATTTTTTTCTCATTCCGTCAACACGAATTTTTGACTCCTTAGTCAAAAACTCCGATTCTTAAGATATTCTAATAAAAAACTCCAATTTTCTATATCTCAATCGAACATTCTAATTTTTGGAACTTTCATCAAAATCGCCAATTTTTTATGCTTCAAACGAAACTCAAATGTTTTATATTTTGAACGAAAACTCGAATTTCTTGAGTTGTGATCAGAATTCCTATTTCTTTGAATGTTGTAATCAAAACGCTCTATAAAATTTACCAACATTTTTTTGTTTAATTATTTAATTAAAAAATTTCTTTTATTTTTTGATACCAATCAGGATCCGATCGTTAATAAATTGTCAGTTTCCAAAGCTTCGAATGCATTTCAACAAAAATATCCTGTCCGACCCTTACTTCTCAGATGCGAGAATCGCGGCGCGAATGAGGACTTGGAAGCTCGCCTGTTGTGGATCGCCAAAGTGAAGGAAATGCTCACCGAGCAAACTGTCGTCCTACAAAAGATCAAGTAAGATCGTGTTAAGGAGCATCGGTGGCTGAGAGTTCATTTCGCATAATTTCGAGAAAAGTGCGAGAGAATTGCAACTACTTCTCGATGGTATAAAAATCTGAACAAGTTCAGGCTTATTTACGGTATTGAAAAGATTAATTTTCCATAATAATAATTGCAAAAAGTTATTAACAAATCGACGAAAAAAAACTTGTTAAACAAATTAACGGTAAGTCAACTTTATTTTTTAATAAAAATGATTCTTTCATTTTTTGGAACACGTATGAATTTTTTGAGATTTTCATCTTGGGTTTGAATTTTTTCTTTTTCTATACATTTTTTTCATATAAAAAAAATCAAACCCAAGATAAAAATCTGAAAATATTCACACGTGTTCAAAAAAATGACCGAATCATTTTCATAAAAAAAAAAAAGTTGAGTTACCGTTAATTTGTATAACAATTTTTATTTTCATCAATTTGTTAATAACTTTTTGGAATCATAACTCTTCAGTACCTTAAATATGCGCCTGAATTTTTTCAGATTTTTATACTATCGAGAAGTAGTTGCGATTCTCGCTCATTTTTCTCGAACTTATGCGAAATGAACTCTCGGCCACCGACCCTCCTTAAAAAGAAGTACAGTGAACGATACAGATCCAAAGTTATACTTGCGGTACAGAGCGGTCAAGCGTGAGATGTAAATAGAACGTTGAAAACTTACTTCCGAATGGGATACAAATTTGAAAAAAAATCAGGCATGTCGAAAAGTAGCTGAAAAGATCGATTTTGCATGATAATAATGCGGAAACTTTATTAACAAAGTGACGAAAGAAACTTTAAAAAATCACCCGGAAACCGGACTTTTTTTTCAATTGAAAATAACGTGTCAATTTTTCTGAAAACATAGGCTTTTTTTTAAATGTCGCTTTTCTTTAAATTGCGTTTTTTTTTTTCGCAAGTCTGTAATTCAAGTCAACCAATGGTACGATAAATATACGGGTATACATACCATATATATCGAATTCGTGAGTTTCACACAATTTAAAACAAAAAAAAATCGCAATTCAGAGAAAGCAATCTGACAATATTCGTCATTCTATTCCGGAAAATTGACGAATTACTTTTGAAATATAGCTTACCGGGTGATTTTACGAAACTAATTTTTTCATTGGTTTGTCATAAACATTTTGATATCATTATTGTACAAGATGGATCTTTTCAGCAGCTTCGAGACGCTTGATTTTTTAGAAAGATTTTTATTTCACTCCGTGCGTAAAGTGCGGTTTTACGCACGCTTCGCGTGCGCATATCCCCATTTTCGCACCTCGTAAGATAAAATTTCGCACGATACTTGTGCGACAAACCTTTTTCTGACTCGCGTGATTGCAACACTCGCCTTTCGCTCGTTCTGCAAACTCACACTCGTCAGAAAAAGCTTTATCGCACTAGTATCGTAATAGTATATTGCGATACGAGTGCGAAGAAACGAACTTTTTCTCAACTCGAACACGAGTTGAGAAAAAGTTTCTGGCACGAGTACCGTACACAGTATTATTGCACTAGTGCGTAAAGTGCTACTTTACGCACGCGCAGCGAAGCGAAGCACATTACGCGCCCAGTGAAATAAAGTACTGTTATCTCAATTTTATCGTGTGATTGCAACACTCGCCTTTGGCTCGTTCTGCAAACTCACACTCGTCAGAAAAAGTTTTATCGCACTAGTATCGTAAAGTACTGTTATCTCATTGAAGAGTGTTTGAGATTCTCTTTGAATCCCACGTTTGGTCGGACTGTACCGGACCTACTAGCAAAATGTGTAATGGATTGATTAAAAACAGAGATCGAGACGCTCTGGGCGATTGGAGACGCGATCGTAGAAGCTACGCGAAAAGCATGAAGAGAGCGGCCAACAGAAGCTCAGGTATCGTCCAGAATCAATCGAATTTTCAGTGCAAGAGCCGACACAATGAGTAGCAGAAGAAAAGACCGGGGAAAAGAGGGCTTCGCGAAAAAAAAGGCCGACGGAATCAAAGACCGCGGATAAAAGGGCCAACGAGAAAAATCGCGTCAAATGCATCGCACACTGTTATACAGAGTATTTATTTGAAACACAAGACTTTTGTGTATTCATTAGAGATGTGTGCATTTTTCCCATCAGCCATTTACTCCGTGGGCCGTTTTTTTCCTCAGCCATGCTTTACAGATCCTTTTTTCAACGGCCTTTTCTACCGACAACCCGCGACAATATTCGATATAATATTTTCCACGTATCCACAGAAGACATTCCTTACGCCATCGACGTCGAGGATTTCTCGGCGATTTTTGTCAATCAATTGAAAATTCCCGTCGCAGACGCCGAATCGAGAAAACGGATTTCAGCATCGCCGAGGTAAAGCAAACCGAAGACATTGCGGTAGCGAGAAAGCTTGAAAAAAAAACTTTGTTTCCTCGCTTGCAGGGATATCAACGAGAAAATGTTGGAAGTCTTCGAATCATTGAATCGACTCCGTGAAATCGAGAAATCGGCGAGCGTGAGTCCGCGATCGGAACGGATCTTCTTGGAGAACCAGATAAAAAAGGCATCGCTTCCTTTTCCCTTTTTTCTCGAAGTACTTCGCAGTCAGTGCCGTCAATTCGAACTCTGTTTTTCTCTGCAGCTCTCGGAGTTGCAGCTCGAAATTCGGAGTCTCCAACGACGCAACGCGACGAGCACAGCGCCGTTGGAAGTAAGCCCATTGCTGCCGGACACTGAGGCATACAAACCTCCGCCGTCTATTATCATCTAAACAGAAACGAAAACGATCCATTAAGACAAATCGCACGTGCGGTCTTCAGTCTTTACGTGTTTATTCAAATAAACCGATGATAATGAAAATTTACGTTGTAAGATTAATAGTTCGTACATTTTATCATAGATGTAATTACGATAACGAGATTAACGATATTTCGTATCTTTCTTTTTCCGCGAAAAAAATTCCGGCGTTATCGCGTTTGTGCAACGAAAACGGATCGACATTTTCACGGTCAATCGTATCTTTTTGTGCTTGCAATCCATCGCAATAAGTCCATGGGAATTCGGTAGATTTGCATTTTTGTTTAATTACATCTTAGAAGATACTTTTTTTCTCCGGTAATCTCGATATCGTCGTTGGTACTTTCGCAATACGTTCATCGCCAGGATGTTTTTTCTTTTTTTTTCTCAGTATAAAAGTCGTATTAAGCAAGCGTTCGATAAAAATACAGCTCATATCGGGCATGCTCATGCATCGTAGCCTTGGCTCAGCGACGCTCACTGTGTTTTACAGCATTTGTGCTAATGTCCGTGTACGACGCGAGGGAAAACTGTGAGCTTCTTCTCGTAACTACTCAACAATGTTCTATTACAAATTGTTGTTTCCTTTCTGTTTTTCTCGCGATCTTCGTTTCGAGGAAAGATTATCGTTCACATTTCCAGCTAAAAACGAGATTTTCAGCCAATTTTGAATACCAATGGGATAAAAATCAACCATAAGGCACTTAAAAAAACAATTTCACATCATTTTTAAACTCCTTACGTTCTTCTTACGAAATGAAAAATTGCAGATTTTCGTTTTTACAATCGAACTGCTAAAAAATTGCCCGCAAACATATAAACAAATAAATTAATAATAATGCCAAAAAGTTCTGACAAATTGGTTAAAATAAGAGTGTCCGTCGAATCACATTGAGTCGTTAATTTTTCTGAGTAGGCAAAAAAAATCGAGTTTCTTCATGTTTTCTAATTTTTCAAATCTTTTTGTACGGTAAAAAGTCCCAGATTTTTCATATGATTCTAGAGAAACTGAATAGCACTCGTAAAAATTATAGTTATCGATCGAACATGGTCGCAAATATCGATCAAAGATTTTTCCAAAAAGAATATTTCTAGAAATCAGAAGATTCATCGAAAACGTCGAATCATACGTCGTTCATACGTATTAGGAAAAATAAACGGATCAACTTTCGCTAAAAAATTGAGTTACCGTACGATCTGTTGAACATTTTTTCTTCGAGCCCATTTGTTGAACATTTTTTGGCATTGTTATTATAAAAAAATGCATGTTCTTACTACTTTTCGTATATTTGATTTTTCAAAGTCTCGAAATTCGAAGTCTCAGAAAATCTTGTAATCTCGATTTTGACTGGAAATATAGCGACACAAGCGTTTTAAGGGCATTTGGCACAGAAACTGGAGATGCTCCGATAACTTGCATTTTCTTCGAAACATTTGCTCCGACCGCCAGAAGTTAATTCGCTTTACCGACATCTTTCCAAATTCGACAAAAATCCAATACATTTTTTGGTTTCCGAGCAACTATTTCGAAAAGAATGAAAAATCGATTTTGTTACCGACCGAGTCTGTGCCTCATGCCCTCGTCGCGTTCTGCACGAATTTCGCTCAATTTTTACTCAACAAAATTTAAACCACGTCGTTTTGGCGAATCGTCGAAGCATCGTACGTTTTGCTAAGCGTGCGCGAAATCTCGTTACCGATTATCTACACCGCGAGATCGCATCGTCTCGACGAATCGTTCGATGCTTTTGCCGCGTTTGACAATTTTCGCTTTGATCTATCACTGTACAATTTCGTTCTCGTTACTGATATAGTGCGGCACATTTCGTCGACGAGACTCCCGCTTTTTGACAATTTTTCCATCGCACCTTCCACCATTCATCGATTCGAATATCGATCGCTCGATTTTCTTTTAATTCGCGTTATCTCTAGACCGTCCCCGTCGCCTCGGTCAACGGCCCGAAGAGATAAATCTTATTGACAAATATCACCGACGGATTGGCTCTCTGTTAGAAGCTTCTACACATCGTCACGACTCCCGGCGTCTCGTCTTGTCCTTGATTGAAATCGACGAATCCCAATTTACTGTAGAACTCGTGAGTCTCCTTGTCTATCGGCGACATTGTCGTGTGTACGCCAAAGGAGCCTGAAATTATGAAAATTACAAAATTATCGAATTAACTTTGTTTTTTCGTCGGTAGGGATGCCGGAACGAAAAATCTCGATCTTCGATATCATATCGCTTCGTTAGTTATCTTTCAACAATGCGTCGAGAAAATAAAAATCGGTAAGAAAATTCGTCTTTTTGCGAAGATAGACGAAGAGTGTAGAGAAAAAAAGGTTTTTAAGAATTTTCTCGCTTGGAAATTCATAGATGAATCTCATTGCTTTGCGAAGATATGTTTCGAGATTTCGCGTTTGTTTCTCAATTTGAAGAAAAAAAAAAAATTCTACATCGGTCGGATTTTACGATTAAGAAAGCGATCAACCGTATCGTTCCGTCTTCGAAGATCGATTGGGAAAACTGATATCGAGGGAAAAGAAAAGCATTCTCGAAGAATCGATGGATTACAAACCGTTTGCTCTCAGAGCCGCGAGGATGCAGGTGATCAATCGTTTTGGCACCGACTGATCCGTGACCGTTGGCAGAACCGAGCAGTAGATCTGGGAAGCGTGCTGACGACAGAGTTGCTCCGACACGTCGGGAGTGAACGAATGAAAGTATCGGATGGCCTCCTGAAAATTGATAGTCTGATAATGACTATTAATGATTATGACGCCACTAAGATTAATAGCAATTGTGCGATATTGCACAGATGAAAAAGGTGGGAAAAAAAAAAATGATTTTCGGAGTACGCACCTGAACGCTCGAGGATACGTCGTTGGTTATCTCTTCCAGCGGATATTTCGCTTGCAACTCGGGAATCCACGACACGGCCATCTTTTGATTGTAGGTCTTGATGTTCAAGGCAGCAACGGCGTAACCGACGATGCCGTCCTCGTCCTCGACGACCATACACAGCTCGGGACTGACAGTCAGATAACCACCGACGAGTCTGCAAGAATCATCGTTTGTTGCCCATGACTTCCAAAAGGTTCGCAAAGAATGTGAGCATATTCTAAGACTTGTTCCAGGATTTTTTTAAGGTAGTAATTTTGGCCTTTCGAGATAGGTAACAATGAATTTAAACAACGGGACAAGAATTCAAGGACATTTCCAGGACTCCCAGGTCTTGAAAAATATTTGAAACGAATTTCAAGTCGAGGGAGTAATGAAATTCCAGAAAACGCAAAAAAATTGACCTTGAAGATATCTGCATCCGACAAAATTGAATTTTTGGCCAGCCATAACTGCCATAAATATCAACGTAGGGACTTCTACCTGGGCTCATATTTTTCGTCTTCAAATTCTCTAGGTGCGCAATTTTACGTTTTTTTTTTTCTTATATGCGGCAATTACGATATAAACGTTCAAACCACTATAACTATCGTGTTTGTCAACACGGAGGAGTTTCGGAGTGCTCATTTTCACCGTTTAGAAAGTCTCTATGAGCGCAATACTCATATTTTTTCGCTCTCGACTCCTGACTGTCTGTTATGGCAAAAAGGCGGGAGTTATAGTTTTCCCAAAAATAAGCGATTTCGTTGCAAATTGATAGAAATAAAGATATTTCTTACTTCGACGATACTTTTTCTTCTTCTTCATTCACAGCAGACGATTTAAGGCACTGCTTGTCGGCTAGCACGATAAATACTTTAGCTCATGCGCCGTATGACACACACAGATGACTGGACGCGGCTACTCAAAGAGCTAATTCGTAGAATATCTTTATTTCTATCAATTTGCAACGAAATCGCTTTTTTTTGGGAAAAATATAACTCCCGCCTTTTTGCCATAACAGACAGTCAGGAGTTGAAAGCGAAAAAATATGAGTATTGCGCTCATAGAGATTTTCTAAACGGTGAAAATGAGCACTGCGAAACGTCTCTGTGTTGAAAAACACGGTAGTTATGGTGGTTTGAACGTTTATATCGTAATTGACGCATATAAGAAAAAAAAAAAAAGAAAAAATATGCGCACCTAGAGGATTCAAAAACGAATAAAATGAGCCCAGGTAGAAGTCTCTATGTTGATATTTATGGCAGTTATGGCTGCCCAAAAATTCAATTTTGTCGGATGCAGATATCTTCAAGGTCATAAAAAATTAAAGGACTCTTCGGGCCTTTTTCGGGACGAGAATATGAGGAAATTTCCAGAACTTTCAGGACCACTGGACACTGCGAAAAATGAAACTCAGATCGAGGAAGTATCTTTCACGAATTGAAGAAAACTCACCTATCCGCCACTGCGGAGGTTCCAGTGACGCCGGTAATTCTGTTGCACACAGCGTAAATCGCGTCCTCATCGCTCGGCGCGTAAGGCCGTATCGTGTATATTTTGCTCGTCGGCACTTCGGGAGCTTTGTAAACGAACAAGTCGTTGCCACTGTCGACCGGTATCAAGCGCTGAAATATTCGAGAAATAAAATCTTATCAATATGTGTGCGAAATGCGTAAGTGTAGAAATTTTCTGATTTAAAAAAAAATTGTTATCATCCAAAACAGGGAAATTGAACCTGCAAATCAGCCGTAAGACCGCCGCGGAAGACCCAAGGCTCCTGATCGCCGCTCATGAAAGTTTCCTTCCAGCCATTCGAGAACCCTACACCCGTGATGAAAGCATCGACACTCGTTAGACACCTTAATTATACTCGTTTTTCTTCGCGGCTAAAACCTAAAACGCGCGCTTTGCTTGCGGCAAAGAATTTTCCACTTTTTCCCATCTACCGACATGCAAATTCGACTCAACGGGACGATGAAGATTCGTCGATTCGACCAGTCTTTCAACAGAAACGACGAGTCGCGTACGGAATTCTTTTCATTCGAGAATTCAGCTTGCCAGATTTTTCATTAAATCTTTTTTCGTTTTGAAAGGTTCAAGCACGAATAAAATTTCATCGTTCCATCTTCGTCAGAGGTACAATATTCTCGATTGATTTTTGTTCGCCGAAAATTATGTACCCGATTGTCGCGCGCGTCATAAACTCTTGAGCGGCGCGGGATGGGTCATCGAATAGGAATTTTTTTTACGCCAAAGAAAGAAAAAGAATGCGCCTGAAATAAAACTTTGTATTACAACCTGAAAAGAACGTGTAAGGTTTTTCTGTAACTAAGCAAAAAAAATTAGTGCGACAGAGGCCGTTGGATGAGAACGGAGGTGATACTCGAAAGTGTCGTCATTGAACAGGTAATAATTGTTGTCTTGTACCGGACCCGGTTACTGGCTTCTTGGGGGGCTCGTCCGTTAGCAATCGCGTCGCAACGAAGAAACGTTTGCTCACCGATAACGACCTAGTTTCATCAATCGAAAGAAACACGGATTCAAGAGTTTATGAAATCAACTTATTTTTCTTTCTTCTCTCTTTTGCCTCGTACCGATTGAAATTTCGCCAATTCGAGGGGTGAAATTCGTGCAAATTCCCTTACCGAATGCACGAGAGCACATGCGTTTGCAGGTCCCACGAATGGGCTGATTTCTCATTGTGGTAGTCATTGCGCATTATGCGAAATCAGCTCGTTTCGCATGAGCTTGCGAAAATTGCGAACAATTCTCGATGGCAGAAAAATCTGAACAGAATCGTGCATTTTGAAGGCACCGAAAGGATTAATTTTGCACAATAATAATTCCAAAAAGTTATTAACAAATTGACGAAAAAAAAAATTGTTAAACAAATTTCACGGCAAAGCAACTTTTTTTTTCATGAAAATGATTCGTTAAGTTTTTTGAATACGTATCACTATTTTCAGATTTTCAAATTCACTCTGACGTTTGTGTTTTTCCACACGTTTTTGTTGTATAAAAAAAAATGTAAAGTGTTTTCAAATATTTGAAAAATTTCATACGTATTTAGTTTCACGAAACGAATCAGTTTCATTGAAAAAAGGAACTGGTTTTGCCGGTGAATTTGGTGAATTTTTTTTTCATCAATTTGTTAATATTTTGGAATTATTATTATGCAAACTTAATCTTTTTAGTACCTTTAATATGCGTCATTTTATTTTTTTTTTCAGATTTTTATACCATTCAAAAGTCTTCGCAATTATCTCTCACTTTTCGCAAAATTATGCGAAATAAACACTACGCGCGAGGACTACCTGAAGGTATGTCCGGGGTGCAGTGCGGCCAAACGGGAGATTTCAAAGAGAATTTCGAACACTTCTCGATAGACGAAAAATCTGAAAAAATCAACCATACGGAAGGTGCGGCAAAGATTGATTTTCCATAAAAATATTAAAAATTCATAAAAAAATTAATTAACAAATTAATTGTGCAACTTTTACTAACTTTTTTTCACTGCAAATGATTCGTTTATTTTTCTGCATACGCATGATTTTTTTCGGAATTCTGTGTAATTTTGTGCAATTGCGTTTTTTTTTCGACAAAATGATAGGTGCGATTTCAAAATATTCGGAAAAAACTCTGAAAAAATTGACACGTGTTCGGAAAAATGAATGAATCTTGTGCATGAAAAAAAAATTAGGTAACCGGGTAATTTGTTAAACAATTTGTTTTTTCGTTAATTTGTTAATAACATTCTGGTATAAATTTTTTTTTTTCCTGGTATTACTATCATGCGACATTATTCGATTCAGCACCTTCGCTATGACTAATGTTTTTTTCAGATTATTATCCCATTGGCAACTGTTCGACATTCCCTTTAAATCTCACGTTTAGTCAGGCTATAATGGACAACTTTTAGCGTTGAAAATTTTACAGGCCGCGCGCAGTTAGCTTGGGAGAATGTCTTGTTGGGAGTTATTTTTCACAATCAACGCGCAAGGATATGCATTCGTTTTACGTTCCCATACGACCGGTACCAGGACTCTTTCTGTGTGTAAAAAAAGAGACGGTACCGGCTTGATCTTCGATTCGTAAAACTTGCAAATTCAAGAGATGAGGATCGCGAGCGCGCGCGCCGCGCATTGCTGTGAGTTACTCAGAGCCAAGTAAGTCGCGTACATGTGTAGCTGCCCTGGGTAAACGTTGTCATCGTCGACGGGAATCTGCCAAACGCTATAAACAAAACAAAAAGATATAAAGGCCAAATTAGTAACTGTGTCTGATCCAGATCTCCGCACAACCGCCATCGCGCAGTACCGAGGAAGGAACGCATCGGTCAGCAAGAAAAATGTGGTTACCGCGACCCTGAGGGAACCGTGGTTGTTCGTTCGTTTTGAGCGTGTATGTCGGCCAGCAGTGAAACTAATAATACATCAAAAATACTAAAATCAGAAATGATAATTTTCGTTGGAAGCCGGAATCGGAGCTGGGTACGCAAAGTAATTTTGAAAATGCATTCTTCATTGCAGAAACTTTGTTC
The DNA here is from genome assembly GCA_963924025.1 of Ischnus inquisitorius. Classification (NCBI taxonomy): domain Eukaryota; kingdom Metazoa; phylum Arthropoda; class Insecta; order Hymenoptera; family Ichneumonidae; genus Ischnus; species Ischnus inquisitorius. The sequence goes on from OZ001253.1 coordinate 3,215,584, forward strand.
TTCCTTCTAAAATTTGTTAAAAAATTGGTTTTTTTTAAGTTCTTTGAGCTTGCGTTTGTGAATGTAGTCAATCACCCGGGAATTTCTTGAGAATAATGGGTCCTCCTATAAGAAAAATATATCCAATATTCGCGTTTCTCTAAATATTTTGTAAAAAAAAATCGAATTTCTGAAGAAATTTCGAAAGCATTCATGCGTATCAAGAAAAATTAACGATTGAGAGATACGCCGTTTCGAAAAATTTGGGAAGGTGTTGTAAAAGCTAAACTTTGCATAATAATAATTCCTAAATTTTGTGTAACCAATATTCCCTTTCCATTGTTTGTTTGATGCAGTGGCCGATCGATGTAACTGTTGTTTCCTGAGCTGCGGCTTCGGAACGACCTTAATGATTTTTTTCCTCTTTTTACGTTCCGATCTCGATCGAGATCGAGAGAGCAGTGACAAGCGAAATAGAAAGAAATGCGACAAAGTAGAGTCAGTAAGAAAATGATTAACTACGAAACGATCGAGAATTAAAAACATGATGGAAAATGAGAGACACAGGAAAACCCGGAAACTCAAAAATAAAGCACACAAAAGGGATGACCTCGAATCGTCACAACACAATATGTAAAGGAATTAACGTAACAGAGACAGAGACAAGAACAAAGGAACTCAGGAGAAGGAAAAACGATGACAATAAACTTCTGAAGAGGATCTCGATCGAGATCGGAACGTAAAAAAGAGGAAAAAAATCGGTAAGGTCGTTCCGAAGCCGCAGCTCAGGAAACAACAATTCCTTTTCCATCTTCTTCTTATTTTTCCGGCTCTTTTCCCTATAACTGACACCATTTTTCGACATCCGAAGCCTCCCCGGTTCCCGCAATAATTCAGCCACGGAAAAGTTTCAACGATCGACAAGCAATACTGATGCGTAAGTTCCTTCCTGGTTCCTCGCTGAAAAAACAAAATCTATAAACATGTTCGTTAACTGGCAGAGCGATAGCGTCGTTAGGCAATTTTTCTTTTCGTAGCCTTCGGCAGAGTTGCTGTTGAACAGTTTCTTGTGTCGCGCAGTCTTAAGAGTAAAAAAATTCACTGATTCAGAAAGCCGCACGAAAAATCGAATATTCCACAAAACAAAATTTGCATCTCAAGATTACGCCCAATTCGGTAACGTTGTTACAAGCCTATTATTTTCTTTCTCGGCTCTCTCAATTCAGCAAACGCGCGATCGGGTTGCGTTCACCTCTAAAGCGCAGAAGTGAACGAACACGCTTACATTCGGAGCCTCGAGCGCACTTTTGATCCATCGAGAATGTTGCAAAGAACAAAACACGAAAAAAAATTGCGCGTGGAAAAAAAGGACACAATCGACAGACGAAATCAATTAACCGACAGAAACAAAATCACACGACCCGCATTCCAATGCTGGCGCGAAGTTGATCACGCGAGCTTTTTCGCCTCTCGCGCCATTCACGAAAATTATTCGTTTCTTTGAAATTTTGTTCATTCGCGCGGTACCAACTTCGCTACTCGGTTCGATCATTTTTATTCGCTTTCTCTATTTCTACACACTTTTGGATAAACATTCGCAATCGCGCAGCGTCGATAATTTCGATCGAACAGAGGAATTGAAAAATATAACATAAATAGAAACTTACCAATACCGGAAACTGTTCGCTTCTGAAATTCAAGTATAGAGAATTACAATAGTTTTGCATGAAAGCTGAACAACAGCACTCGTGACTCGCGGGCGTAGCCTTCGAATTGATTCTCAAGTGTTTATTTTTCGTCACATCGCGAGTCAAATATCAAATCGTAAAAGCGGATTCTGCTTTTTTTTTTTCTTTTTCGTTTGTTTTTACATTTTTCAAATGAACAATACCACAGTGCCAGCCTAAAATCATGAATAATTGATTTTGCTTAGTCAGTTTGGTTAATTGCTACAAAATCTAATGTCTTTCGGAGAATATACAGAAAACAAAAAAAAGCAAACTGGACGCGCATACCGACACGCACATGGCTGCTTCGTTAAATAAGAAGAATAATTTCTTTTCGTTTGCACGGACTTACCCAGCCACTTGACATAGCTGTTCAACAACGAGACAACGCCTCGCATGTCCCAAACGTACGAATAGAGATCGTACAACAATTCGCGATTGTTGCAGTACGTCAGACGCTGAAATAGCCTGTTGACGGCGTTGCACATGTCGTTCATCTTCGCCGCGCGCGCGTGCCACTCGTCGATCTGAAATAATGCAAAAAAACATTAACATTCTTAATACTCTCAATTCTTATAAAGTACTCCGAGCGGAAATGTGCGATTCAAAGACAATTTCGAGGGTTTTACAATGGCATAAAAAAAGTTTCAAAAACAATCTGAAAAGTGTTCGAAAGATTAATCTTGAGCGTAATACGAATTCCAAAAAGTTATCAACAAATTGATGCAAAAAGAACTTGGTCAACCAAACACCCGACAGCTTAACTTTTTTGTCCGATGAAAAGAATTCGAATTTTTTCAGAATTTTCTCTTGACCTTGTATTTTTTGTTATTTTGAGAAATTTGTGGAAAACGGCGAATTTCGGATGTGTGTTTGTCATCAAATCGCCCATTATTCTCAAAAGGTTTCCGGACGATTGATCAAGTAAATTCACGGATACAGCTGAAATAACTTTTGAAAAATGCAATTTTTCGGAAATTTTTAAAACAAGAAAAAATTCCGAAACAAACAACAAATCATATCCATCGGACAAAAATGAGATTGCCGTTATATTCGCTAAACTAATTATATTTTATCAGTGTGTCAATAACTTATTGCACAAAATCGATCTTTTGAACACCTTCTATGTGTTTGATTCGAATACTTCTGCCGAATTAAACGTACGGAGTTGAAGTGCCGATATTAATTAATCAACTCATAAAAAGTGAGATAAATGGGGAAAAACTTCCGAAAAATAAGATCTTAAAGATAAGTCTTAAAAATCCATTTCTACAAAAAATGCGAATAAAGTCAATTGAATCGAAACGTAAACAGAAAAGTAGATGGAAAAAAAAAAAAAAAAAAAAAAAAAAAAAAAAAAAAAAAAAAAACCATTTCAAAAATGATCGCTATAGAAAAAATAAAAACCAAAAAACTGCGCGGAAGATATAAATAACCACAAAGCCAAACATCTTGGTAAAACAGCGGTTTCGTTAACGAATTATGCTCTGTGTTTTTCTCGTTTACAAAAAATTAGTGCTTTGCGGAAGAACGATACGTACATCAGCTTTGCGGCTTGGATTGCCCTCGTTCGCTTTGCTAATAGCAACGTGGGCGTTGCTCTTCAACCAATTGAATTCTTGCAACAACTGTATACCCTGACCGCCGTGCTCGAACGGCAAATAAAAAAGGTCACACAGCAGGGAGAGATCCTCGTGGGCGAGAATCTTGTCCTCGTCCTTCGCATCTATCGTGCCCGCGCCCTCGTTGTTCTCGTGATTGTCGTTGTCGTTCTCGACGATCATTCGACTGCCGTTTATCGTCGGCGATGCGCCGTCAATCTCCACCTGCATGCTTCCCGACGCTCCGCTGCATGTCTGCGATAAATTAATTACACGTTCATCAAATCCTTTTTCTTTCGCATCCTCGAAACCTTTGTTTTTTGTAAAAAAAAATATTAAAGATTTTAGAAAGTAAGAGATCTTCGAGATTGAAATTTAAATTAATTTTGCTGGATAAGAATAATTGCAAAATTTTATTAACAAATTGATGAAAAAAAAAAAATTGACTACTTTCCACCCGCGTTGCGGGGATGGAATGTGATCTTTTTATCGTAAAAAAAAAATTGTTCGACGAATTTTCCGGTCACCCTACTTTTTTTTGCTAATGAAAACGATTCGTTCATTTTTCTGAGTACGTATACATTTTTTTAGATTTTTTACTTTTTTTTATTGGAAAAAATGCATGGAACATTATAAAATTCAAAGCGAATTTGAAAATCTGAAAAGTCATACATATTCGGAAAAGTGAACGAATGATTTTCGTTGAAAAAATAAAGTTGGGTTACCGGGAAATTTGTTGAACAATTTATGTTTTCACCGATTTTTTAATAACATTTTGGAATTATTATTATGGAAAATTAAACTTTGTACCTTTGATGTCCATGATTTTTTTCAGATTTTTATACTATCGAGAAGTGTTCGTAATTCTTCGTTAATCTGCACAAAATTATGCGAAACGAACACTATGGCAAGCTTTACCTTATCAGATTTGAAAAATTCATATTTATCGAAAAAATGGGTCGCTGCCACCTTCTTTTTATTGTACACGTTGGGACTCTGCAACCCAGTCGAGCAGGCCTATTAATTTTCAAGTTCGACCCAAATCGATAGAGTGATTCGAAAATTGTGGATATTTGCGTTCTCAATGCTATGCATTTTTTGGCGAATTTTGATGAAACGTTGATAAATGACAGAAAAAGCTTCGCTGAGAACTTGATCTACAACATTTAGTCTCTCAACCTTTAACCAATCAAGAGTTAAAAGAAAAAATCTCTCAAAATTATGCATTTTCATAATATTTTCCCTTTTACTCGCAAAGTGTCCGATTCAAGGAACCCGAGAAAGATGCTTTTTCGTGTGAAAAATTCCGTAAAGGAATTAAAAGCCTGCTGGAAGCATCGTGAAAATTTGAATGATTCCGGATTTTGGGTAGAGTTCAAAATTTTTAATGATCGAGATTGAGACCGACCTGTATTTGAAATTTCATAATGACGATTATCACAATAGCGATAAAAGAAGTAGACGAAGTCTTTCATTTCATAAGTGAAATGCTGATTTTATCGACAGTTTATTTATCCGAACATTCATTGGTTTGTGAGTATATTTTTTGGCGGTTCGTACCTCGAGCGAAAAAAATATGGATCCACAAGATGTAGAGGGTCACTATTCTCGAGATTAGAAATAGAAGAGGAATTCATTTTTCTTTTAAACAATATGCCCAAAATAAAGCTGTCGAGAATATAAATTTTGAAATCGTAAAGCTTCGATACGTAAAATATCGAAGAATCGAAAGAGTGAATGGCAAAATAGCGAAACTCCACGATAGCGACGGGCAAAATGCCGAGAGATTGAAACAGCGAAACGAGAAAAGTGCAAAAATCCTCGAGGATATTAGAATTTTTTTGCCGTTTATCATTACCTTAGTCCGAGGACAGAGAAGTATGTTCTTAACGCTTCTTAATCTTTCGCTATTTTGACGTTCAACTTCTTGGTCCTTCGCCCTTTTGACCGATCGACCTTTCGATCTTTCGCTATTGTAACCATTCAGCCTATTGGTCTTTCCCTTTAATAAATTCGAAATACTGAGTTTTCTTAATTTGCGCGATCCTAGAAGATGCACATTCGGATTGGATGATGTTCGAAATTTTGAAAATTCGATATTTCACCTCTTGGACTATAGCCTATTATTATTTTCGTTTTTGATAAAAATTTCATTCGACATCTTTGCGTTCTCGATGTTCTCTTATTACTTTGTAAACGTTCGTAATTTGGGCTTTTTCGAGTAAGCAACTTTCGTTATGTTTTTTATTCGAAATTTCAGCCGATCCGAATTTTAGTCGTTGTGAATTTCGTCTCCCACCTCGGATTTTTCGTCGAAATTATTGGTTTACTTTGACTCACAGATGTATTTTCGACCATGGCGTCGTCCTCGGTGGTGATCTTCGCCGCGTGAGCGGGCGAGTTGCTCGGTGTTGTATTGCAATCCATCGGTTCGGTGGAGGCGGTAACTTGGGAGACCAAGCTGTTGCCCGTCGTGGTGTCGACGATCGGTACGACCGGCTCGCTGATTACTTTGGTTTCGGAAACGAGAGAATTCATTACCGGGCCGGGAAGCGGTTGGGCGAAACTATCGAGACCGGTCACGTTGGAGCACACTTCGGCGAGGGCCTGAAGATGGTTGGAATTCGTCGTTGGGGCCGGTGTCGTCGAGACGGTCGTGTTCGTTGTCGTCGTGAGACTCATGCAAGTGTTCACGGAAGGTATAATCGGAATCGGTATCGTCGGAGCTACGCAGGGTTGGGGTTTGGCTATGACGCCCCAGACTACGCGCTTTTTACTGAATTCGGGCAGCCAATCGTTTATCGCGTTTTTCAACGCATGTCGCGGATGGTACATATTCGGGGACAGCGTTGAGGGGACGTCCTCGCCGACCACACCGTCCTCGGTCTCGGTTTCGAGCTTTATATCCGCCGAAACTGTGTCGTCTGAAAATGGAATGCATTGAATATTCGATTAATCGAGTTCAAGACTGGGCCGTAGCTGGAGTACTCGAAATCAATGAAAGAAAATTTCAATAGAAATTGATTCAAATTAAAATTCACTTAAAATTAAATTAAACAAAAATATTAATCAAAACTAATTGAAATGAACGTTTCGATTGAAATTAATAAAAGTAGAAGTTCAACTTGAACTAGTGAGAATGAAAATTTTACTCAGAATCAATAAGAATGTCATACTATACAATTTCAGGTGTGCTTCCAGTAAACGTATTTTTTTATGTGAAAACATCTTCAGCGGCGCTCTAAAATGCAAAGAAAGGTAAACATTTTTTATAGCGGTTTTCGGAGTGCCCTTGAACTTTGGACGAAAATTGTCATTGGATTCTTATTTGGCGCGAAAAAATGAATGGATACACAAGAAATGCATAAGCTTACGAAAAAAAAAAAAAAACGAAAAGATGCAAAGTCTATTAAAAAAGCGCTATCGTCCTTGTAGAGGAAATTCGAAGAACTAGGAATTAAGAGTGTTTGTAAATTGCAATCAAATAAAATCCCGTCTCCTATTCCGAAGCGAAACGACTGTAGATGTTTTCACATAAGATTTTCGGTTGGTACACACAGGTTCAATTACGATTTTTTAGTGTTCTCCGAGTACCTAAAGTTTTTTGGAAATAATGAATTCATACGTTTTGGAGTTTTTCTCGATTGTTTATAATCGAAAAAAAATGCTGTTAATAGTCTCGACTTCTAAAAGTTCCATGAATCACGACGATTAAAAAAAAACTTGGGGCTCATTCACAATTCCAAAAACGAAAGTGTTCGAAGTACAATTTTTTATAAAATCTCTAAAAAAATCGAATCATGATAAATAGAATAAAGTTGTTTCAATTGAAATATGAAAGCAAAATGATTTTCATTTAAAAAAAAAACGCCTTCTCGCTATATTTTGCATGTGATGAAAATCTAAAAGAAATTCATTCCAGAAGGCGTTTCGCGACGAAAATGCGAACATAAAGATGAAAATACATTGAATAAAACAAAGTGGAACTAATTTTGCATGAACCATTTCGAATTTTAAAAACGGCGTATCCTGTTATAAAAAATGTATCGCGTCGGAATTTAATAGCAAACCTCGAAGGCAAAATTGTTTCTATCTCAAAAATTCGTGCAACGCCTCACGTTGGAAACAGAATCTTACGAGTCGTTTGAAATGCCAAAAAATTAGGTTTCTCCCATGAAATTTCAAGTACATGATACTTGAAGTATCAGCTGCGATAGACTGTCAGTTTACGTGTAAATTAATCGTTCGGAAGACTAAAAAGCTGTGTTTTTCTTTTTTAGAAAAACAAATCTACAAAACGGCGAAACGTACTCAAAGTCAAATCTCTTTTGCCATCGACGTTGCATCGGCTCCACTGGGCGAGGGTGTGAATCGCAACGAAATTCGCCCCGTACTCGCAGTTCGGATTCGTCAAGACTCCGCGAAGTTTCGGAATCAAGTCGGGCGAACGACCGGAATAAGGCCCGAGAAATACGCGCTTCTGATCGTAATCGTTGGCGTGCAAATTGTCCCAGATGACCGGCGGACGTCGCAGAACCTCGGTTATTTCCTCGATCGACTCGACGGTCAACAGTCGCGATATTACTTTCGGCCCTGTCCACATTATGTCGATCTCCTGCGCCAACTTGCTGCCGAGTGTGTTGAGATACTCGGACGTCGGCACATTCGGCATCGCGCGGGTCGCGCAATACTGCGTCGGACAGAGAAGAAACCTCGGCTGTCCGAGATGCTGGAAAATGTCGTTGGTCACGGAAACCTATGGAAAAGAAGAAAAAAAACGTCGCCTCAATGTCAGGGCCGAGAATCGAAAAAACAATGCGTAATCACATCACTGATGACATAAAAAAGTATTTTAAAAAATGTATTAAATTCTTTCTTCCGTTAAAAAACAGTGAATTACTATTCATTGTTAAAATGAATGAAAATTAAAAAATTCTACGAATGTTATTTCATTGTTCTAATAAAAAATGCATGAATATCAATACATCGTTGACGACGCGAGAAATTTCTTTTTTAATGCATTATATTTCCATCTTCTATTGAAAAAAAGAAATCATGAATAAAAAATCATAATCAAAATGAATAAAAAGATTATTCGAAAACTGAAGAAACATTATTTCGATGAAAAAACGAGTAAGCAAGACATTAGTAAAAAAATGAACAATCAAATGATGAAAAAAATGAATAAGCGTGTTTAAAAACGCAAGAAATTTCTTTTCATTCCAATCGACAAAGAAATGGAGACACGTTTTTTCGATGCTTACCTGAGCATGCGCGAAGGATTGAAAAACCTCTTTGTCGGCTTCGCTCATCTCCGGCTCGATGTCATCGAACAGTAGTGCGAAAGCCGTACAACCGAATTGTCCGACTTGCTCCAATTTTCTCTTCAAAGCCGTGACTTCCTTTACGCTCGAATAAGTTATATCCAAGCCCGGCGAGAGGGCATAGTAGAACGTGATTCCACTGTCTCGAGCTGCAGTTATGAGCCCGGTAAGATGTTCCGCCTCTTCGACGGTGTACAATTCTCGCCAATACGCTCGATGCTTGTAGTCGTCCTTCGGAGCGTAGAGATACGAATCCATTCCCCATTTTTTCATTCTGCCGCAAAATATTCAAGAAAATTATTTCGTCAATAATAAACAAATTTATCATAAATAATTTATTTTCATAAATAAATTATTTATAATAAATAAATTATAAATAAATAATTTAAATAAAATAATAAACAAAAATTCAACAATTAACAACAAAATAACAATTTGTTAAATAATAAAATAATAGCAATCTACTAATTAATTGAGAACGAATGAAAAAAAAAAATTGTCAACCACGTCGATTCTCAGATCTTTTTTGTTTAGAAAAAAAACGTTTCTACAATTGAATTTTTGGGAAACGCAAACGTCGGAAGTTACGACGAGTGATTTCCGATTCAACGATTTTTCATGACGCCTCTCGAAAGACTGACGCATGGTGACGTACTTCTGGAACAGATCCTTGCGCTGCTCCGTAGTCCAGGGACGACCGTAGAATCCTGCGAAGATAAAGAGTCGCAAGCGTTACACCGAAAGCTTGTGATATCTGCGAAGCGAAAGCGTTCGCAACCTCTTCGGAGCGAGCGGACGCCTTCGAAAGGAACAATCGGCGAGGCGCGATTGTCGGAGCACGAGAAACGATACCTTCGACGACGCCGCAGATGAAATTTCCATTTTTCGCGTTCGAATTGACGGCCCCGTTCGTCTCCGCCATCGCGGAACGAAAATACAAAACACTTTTGTCGGGGAAAATCCTCTCGCGAATATGGCCGATGCGCGAAAAATAACGGATTCGGCTCGGAACACGGAACTCGCGAGGGACACGGTATCGCGACACTGAGACGGAGCGAGAAATTTGGGGGTGTTTTACGTTGTTTTTTTTCTAAGTGGCTAAAGCGACTCGGGAGACGCGAGGTGAGCACGTCGTTTTTAAACGAATTTAAACGATAAAGCCGCACGGAAAGCTCCCGAACACTCGGGAGACCGACAATATGTATACAGATTTCTCTTTTTTCTTTTTTCTTTCTGTTTTTCTTTGGCGTAGCGAAAGTACGGTCGATACGATATCAACAACGCGTGTTCGACTCTCGATCGATTCGCGTGGTTCCCGGCGCCTCCGCGCGATGCCTTCGGTGGCAGCACGAGCGCGCGTGTGTGTGCCGAACTGCGAATCTCGCTGTTAGTGTTAGTCAGTAGAGTTAGTTAGTCGCCGTCGATACGGTAGGAAACTAGGAAATTGGTAGACGCACGGAAGTTAGCGGAGCGCGAATTCAAAACGCATCGTTTATTGTGCCTCTGCCCGGAATTATTATCATTAAGAACTGTAATTTTAAGCAACAATACTGAAACGAAAACGTGAAGAAATCTGTTTGGCTTCTCGACGACGAGAACCAAGTACCCGAGGGCAATAAAATCGCTCAAGGGTTTCACCCCCACACAGAACATTTGTCAAAAAGAATCAAATGCAAACTCCCAAGGTTCGAACATACTTTCTCCTTTGAATTCCAAGAAGCCATAAGCTCTATTTGTCTACGTATATTTTAAGACGAGGTGAAATACCACGGTCGGTAACAAAAACTGTAAACAAATTTTTTCAGACATACTGGCATATACAGCTTAAAAAAGAGTCTTACGATCCTCTATGGTGATATCCGTATACCGTAAGACTTTTTTTTAACCTATAAATGCCAGTATGGCTGAAAAAAGTTGTTTACAGAGTTTGTTATCTATTGAGCCCAAGATGCGTGGGGGGGGGATTGCACCTCCTCTTAAAACGGGCATACAGAAATAAATGAGTATAGAGAATGGAGCCCTTTCAAATGTCGAAGTGCATAGTTGGTGGTCTCCATGTTAAAGACAATAGCCCGATGGCCGGGATGCCTCTCGAGTCCCCGAAGTCGGGACCACCGTTGACTCAAGTTTTTCTAAGCGGAGTAAAATATAAACGCGAGGTAGAAAGCGAACGGTTCGAACCAGGGTGGTGTTTGAAAAAAAAAGTTATTCTCAGCGAGAGAAAGAAAGTCGCGTAGGCGTGTGTTAAAGAACACACTTTGCTGTTGGTTAAAATAAGTTGAAGCAACTCGTCCCCACACTCTGTAACTTTTTCCACGCTGATCTGGGGGATGAAACAAACGGACAGAATAATTTTGGCTCTCACCGTGTGCAGCTCGTGGCGAACATCGTTCAGAGAGACCAAACGCATACTTAACCTTTTTATCTGCTCGTCTATTTTGTTTCATTTACGTTTTGCGTATTACTCGTGTTCATTTTTTTTTCTTTTTTTTCGTATTTTTTTTTTTTTTTTCTTAATTTGTTAAATTCTTAACGTACAGCGAACTGTTTAATGTTTTAATTTCAAAATTGCCGGTACCATCGGAATAGTTCATTGCAGCGCGAATCCCCGACGAGATTGCGGACTTCTTCCCGACCAATCAGCAGGGAGCTGGGCAGCAGAAGCCGCTGGTGTTTGACAAATTGCGAACCTCGATGTTCGTCGATACGATAGGAAACCGCGAAATTGCGCGAATTTAAAAGTGTCCTTGCCTCTGCCCGGAAATATTGTTAAGAGTTTCTTTTTCAACAATTATCACACAACAGACGTAGAACTGAGTTGCCTTCCCATCGATAAAGACCGCCACTCGAAATGACATAAATTCTTTCCAGTGTCGCAGCCCATTCGGACATATGCATCGCAGAAAAGGAAAATTGTAAACTCTCAGGGTTCGAGCATACTTTCATCTTCGAGTTCTTCGAAGTCTCAAAGATCTATTTGTCCGCATATGTGAAAGAACAAGCAGAAAATAATATCAAGTAAACCGGGCCTAATTGTCCAGTATAAGAAACGAATTGTTGGTGGTCCGCGCTTGGCCGCAGCCAATTGCCGGATGGCCCACACGTTCTCGGGTTTCGAACAAGAAACCGTCATTCACTCGTTTGTCAAATCAGGTACAAGTTAGAAACTTTTATGGATAAGAAAACGGAAGTTGACGCTCGAACCAGGGTAGTGCCTAATACAAAGAACGATTTTAAAGAGAGAGGGAAAGTCAGTAAAATGCTGCGAAAAAGAGATATCCGATGTTTTTTTTTTGCATATAAATTCCTTATCATTTATTCGCTCGAATCAGCGTTCGCGTCGTCAACATGAAGTCGATACCTCGAAGACGTCTCCGTACAGATTCCAGTGCTAGACACGTTGTCGTGTCCATAACACAATTACGAGTCCGGAGGCATTTTTTTCGTGCTACTTATATATTACAATGTATAACTCAGTGTTCGTTTTCTCGCATAGGGGAGAGCGGGGCAAAATGGCACACCGGGGCAAAATGGTACGAAATGGTCTAATAAAGTCCCCCGTATGATAGAATTAGGGCGAAATTGGACGAGAGAAAGTCCCATCGAAGCAGATTTTTTTGCTGTCCCATTTTGCCCCAATACCATTCCGCCCTGGTCCCATTGGGCGTGAATACCATTTTGCCCCGCTATGCCCCACACACGTGCGAGCCGTCGTTTCTATATCGTACGTTCATCAGCTAAAAATCGTTTCGAATTATCTAACAATATTTCTAATAGTCGATTAATACTAGTGAGATCATCAGTCGGCGAGGCCGCGCCCTTCAACGCGTCTTTCACTTAACGCGCGGCGTTTCAACGTTTATCACTTATAAATCCACCGGCAATTTTCGGGGCTCACAAACGAAATCTGTGGCTTCTTCTCAATTTCATAAAGACTAATTGATTTATCGAGGTTATTAGTCTCAAATGTTTTTTTTTTTTTTTTTTTTTTTTTTCAATATTATCTCGATTTTTGCGAAGCAACGAGATTTTTCGCTTTCACTGTCCCGGTCGCGGATTCTATGGCAGAATCGCAGTAGTCCGAACCGCGTCGATCGTCGATCGAAGATCGCATTTAAAAAAAAAAAAAAATTCTTTGCATCTGCATTCGAGTTCATCGACGCTGAACATTTTTGTCCTTATCTCGGACGAAATTAATGTGGAACCTTCGACGAGTCGCGTCCTTACGGAACAACACAATCGCGTTCTCTCGCGACACTCGCGTTTTTCATCTTTTTTACATTTCTTTTTTTGCGTAACAAACGAACAGGGCTCTTCTCCGCTCGATCTATCGTCGCTCGACGACGCCAGAAGCGCGCTTCTTCTCTCGATATTCGTCACGATAAATATCTTCCGCGTCGAGGGCGTTGAATCTTTCGAGAGCCTCGAACTCCTCGATGTCCGGACGGTGCTCGGACAATTCTTGATAGGCGAGATTCGATCTCGATGGGAACAAGAGCAACGAGTCCTTCGGCTCCGGGAGGGTAGTTCCGACCTTGAATTCCGGTACGACCGCCGCTGCTTTCTCACGTAGAGCCTGCAAGTTGAGAGACAAAAAGAAAATTAGTTACCTTTTCACGGGACAAAACACGATTAGCGAAATCATTTTTTTACACCGGTGAAAATCAATTTGCAAATTATGGAAAAAATATAGACGACGATCGACGAATCTCGATGAAAAGAAAGCAAATAAACTAATTAATATCACGATACATTTTACGAGTCTATCGGACATTGAATATTTCAATAAAAATCAATAATAATGATAAGTTATTATAAAAAAATTATTGTTATTAATATTATTATTAATTATTAATAATAATATTAAAATTTAATAATAATTAATAATAATAATAATTATTATTATTATTATTAATAAATTATTAATTGTTAATAATTTATCATTTTTATGATAAAACGAACTATTTTAATAATTTTATGGATTCTCGTTCCATCAATTGAAACGTTTACGAGCCGAAAAGTTGTTTGTCCATGAAAAAAAAATTTGCAATTGAATGGCATTGGTGCAAAAAAATATGCCGCAATTATACAAAACGAAAGTTCATGCGGTTACAAAATTCTACGAGAATGTCATATACATCGCTATTGTCTCGGTTAGAGTTCCAATACGGAATTCGTTCCTCGACGAAATTGATTCACATTTCGCATGCAAAACGAGTCGTAAAAACTTATGCACCCGCAGTCGTGCCGTGACTGTTACAGTTCTTTCGTGATGCAACGATATCACGTAATAGAACCAATTGTCATTTACAATCCGTCACGTCGAACTATTCGTGCAGTTACAACGATTCGCAACGAAAAAATCGCGTGGCACGAAAAGTTTAAAATATCAAGACAACAGCGATTAATGTTATTTATAGAACTGAAGATACGAGGATGAAAAATTATAGATCGTTGGGAAAACTGCATCGCCTCGTGATAAACGGAAGAACGTATTTCAGAGTATTTAGAATTTCGAATATTTTCCATCGAATGTAAATTTGAACAAAATAAATTAAACGAATTATTGACGAACCAAATTTTTTTTTCACGTGGAAATTGAACATTTTTAAGTATCGATTGTTTTAAAATTTTCCAATTTTTCTTTCTTTTTTATGTATGAAAAATGACGAATTTCAGACGCGCGAAAATTAGAAAAAAATGTATGCGTATTCATACAATATTCACAAACGAATTTCTGCAAAAAATGCGTCAAGTTATCGGATGATTCGTTTAGAATGTTTCAATTTTTTATTCATTTGTACACTCACTCATTTGTACTTTGTTCATTTGTTAACTTTTCGTGCATTATCGTAAAAATTAAGGTTCTTGGCTTTTTTTGTGTGGTTGATGTTTTTTCAGATTTTCATCCCATTAGAAATTCTTTGAAATTCTTCAACGAGTCTTAGTCGCCAGGCGAGTCTTTCCCATCGTAAGTGTATTTTTTTCCGCAGACTTTTCAGCAGTCATGAATTTTAACAATCATATACTATATGTTAATGACGGAAAAAAAATTAATGATCGCCTAACGAGGGCAAGCGCGAAGATCCGCGAAGAGGGTTGTGTATGTACATTCGTTAGTGTTGCGAAACAGTTGCAATGCGAGTGCCGAGAGAAAAAGGAAAGTGTGACTTATTCAGGCCTGAATTCTCAGTCATAAGAACGACCTTGCGGCTGATTTTGCGTTCTAATTTTAGTTGGTCCTTTATATTGTGCACCGAGTTCGTACTTGATTTTGAACTCAAGTATCGAATCAAGTCCGATGTCAAGTTCGGATTTCAGTACCGAATCGAGTCTGAACTTCCAGACTTAAGATCGAGCTTAATGCACAAGAGAGAGTAACAACGTAAGCTCGAACCGTCGTTGGCACTTTATTTTGTACATCAAGTTGGAACGAAAGTCGAACTTTGGTACATTTAAACTCAAGTTGAACGTAATGTTCAAGATGAAGTTCCAACTTAAGATTGAAATCAATGTTCAAGATGAAGTTCCAACTTAAGATTGAAATCAATGTCCAAGATAAAGGTCCAAATAAAGTTAGAACTTAATGTTCAATATAAAGTTCCAACCAAGTTTAAGAACCGTTGATTCCAATAAGGACAGTACGTAGTTTATTAAGCCAGTCGTTCGACCTTACCGCAATTTCGGGACGTTAAATATGAGCTCTACAAACAAAACTGGGTAAAATTGTAATGTAAGTTTGAACTTGAGTTCGAACTTTATTTTACGCATGAAGGTTGGGACTTGATTTGGTACTTCCCGAGCAGAAATTTTAGCAGGCCAGAAAACGGGCCATACTTCGCATGCCGGAAAATAATTCCAGCCCGGATATGGAACATCGATATGGCGCTGATACAGGGTGTAACGCTCATGCAGATCCGGCCCTGATAAAGCGCCTGATATGGACCTGATGAATATTTTTTCTGGGCCGGATATGTACCGGATCAACGCAAATATGGACCAATTCCGGGCCGGATCCACTCGCACAATATGCCGGGTTTCGAATTCTGGGAAAAAAATACTTTGTGCATTTAACTACTGGACAGGGTTTGAGAAACTTATTCATTAACGCCTTCATTTTCAACCTATTCTACTTATTCTGGCTACCTATCCTACCTAACCATCCTATCTATTATACATTAACTTGCATCTTCTTCTTCTTCGACAATTCGGCTGGGGCTCTCGATAGAGGGCACACCAAGCCTGGCCACACGGAATAAGCCCACACCGGCCATTCACAATTTCTTTATTTTTAACGTTTGGGTCGGATCAGAGCTGGACCAAAGCTATAAGTACCTGCTTGGTACAAGCAAGTACAGCAATCGAAAAAGTTCCGTGACTACTCAGTATGCTAGGACAGGAGGTTTCTACGGATACCGTATACACCCATCAGCCCAGATACTTGAGTACCAGTGTAAAACAAGTAGGTACTTCTAGCTTTTGCCCAGCTCTGGGTCGGATCGTTTAACCGTAATGACTTGTCGACAGAGAAGAGGACCTACAATTTAAAGTGGGTTCCGAACCACTGAGGATCACAGAAAAGCACATAGAAAAATCCATTGGTAGGTGACCGGGACATTAACTTGTATCGTAATCAAAAGAGTGACTTTTATATAGTAACTTGCTAGGTACGGACCGCTTGCGAGAGAAACGCTTCATCCTCGAAGCCACCTAGTGGTGGCTTCAAGCCATTACATATGATTCGCTGAGCTAAGTAATTCGCAGAATGTGATTAACTTTCTCCTAACTACACGGACATTAAGGTCAACAAAATAAATGTTGAGTTGACAATGATCATTTGTTTGATCAATTTGTGGCTAAAGATGGTCGTCAGATTGTCGATGACATCACTTTTGAACAAACCTCTTCGGTTGTGATAACTAAAGAAGTTTTCTTTCGAAATCGCCTTATTTTTGAAGCAACTAAATATTTGAGCCTTTCATTAGCTGCAGTTAATAATATATTAGTTCAACTTTCAAAATGTGGCAAGTGAAAAAACACTGAGCTTAAAAACGCGATCATTGTCATCGATCGAAGTGAAGCTTGTGATGCTCCGTACAAGGAACGAAACGGAAGATTTTTTTTTGTTATTCCCCTTCTGCATTAGGACGTTGTTAAAATATGACTTTACTCCGTGCAAAATAGCGAATACAAATCTAATAAATTTCTATCACTACTATAAATGCCCGATCCTATCCTGACTGGGCCCTGAATTGGAATAATACAAGTTGCTCCGATCCGGCAAA
Source organism: Ischnus inquisitorius (assembly GCA_963924025.1). Lineage (NCBI taxonomy): Eukaryota > Metazoa > Arthropoda > Insecta > Hymenoptera > Ichneumonidae > Ischnus > Ischnus inquisitorius. The sequence continues at coordinate 3,232,500 of OZ001253.1, forward strand.
TCGAGTGAACTTTGTACCAGGGCCGGATCCGGCAATATGTGTGAAAATAGACCCGGCGTATTTTACTAACGCCGGAAATGGCCCAGATCCAGTAGACATCCGGAAAACCTAATGTAGCCTGCCATATCCGTACCTGAACCGGTACATATCAGGGAGAAGTCCGGCGAGCCTGATCAGCTTCGCCGGACTTCTCCCTGATGTGGCCCTGACCAATCATATGGCAGCCGGACCAAATTTCTGCTCGGGTTGAGTTCAAACTTAAGTCTCAATTCGAAATAAGGGAGTTGCAGAGAAGAAAAAAGCAAGAGAGAGGGCGCGAGAGAGACAGAGAGAGAGATAAAAATTGTGCGCAAAGAAGTAGAGGAGAGCGGGGCAAAATGGTACGGAATGGTCAAATAAAGTCCCCAGTATGATAGAATTGGGGCAAAACGGGACAAGAGAAAGTCCCATCGAAGTAGATTTTTTTGCTGTCCCATTTTGCCCCAATGCCATTCTGCCCTGGTCTCATTGTCCGTGAATACCATTTTGCCCCGGTGTGCCGTTTTGCCCCGCTCTCCCCTAACATCACACTCTTGCGTGCAAAAATGTTTGTATTTAGATATTTTTTTCTCATTAGTGAAGCACCTTGCCGCGACGACGACGACGCCATCGACGTCGACGCCGGCACTCGCGTCTCCACGTCTCACTAACGTCATCGTTAACAACGTCATCGTCGTCATGATTCTCACGGTTGTCGATTGGACGCGCTCTTCGTCGCTCGGTCCGCTTTCGCTCCGCGTCGCTTGTCTTCGTTCCTCTCATACCCCGTCGCGCATGCTTTCTTCCTCGTCCTCTACTACAATTCAATTTTCGTAACCTCGTACTATTGCGATTCTTACTTTTGGTCGTTCTCTCATTATTATCGCTAGCGGCGGTAACCGAGCTCGGCCGTTTCTCCGTGACCAGTTCCCTCGTCGAAGAGTACGGCAAATTAACGATTCTCAATGACTCCTCGCTGAAATCAGAAGAGAAAAATTCAATAAATACCATGAAATAATAATCAATGAATTTCAACAATAGTAATAATAATAGAATTATTAAGTAATAAATAAATTATTTAAACATTATTATTATTGTTATTGTTATTTATCGATTAATAATGAAAACATCAATTATTTATTGTGTAATCAATAACAATTTTTAATATTAATATTACTAATGATTATTGTATCGATAAACAAAATTATAGTAAAGTATTAATCGATCAATTGTTAATAGCGTGGACCGAACAATGAAATATGATTCAATCGGGGTGGGGAACGGTCGCGAGATGTAACGAAAAAGCGCTGCGATCAGAGCGCGTAAACATCGAACTGTTCTAGAATACAAGATCGTTATGGACTTCGGACGCTTCTTCATTGCATCGCCCGAACCAACGCCACAAGCATATCCGGATGCTCGCTAGCCGCAAGGTGATACCGTCGCATTCGTGAATCATACATTTGTGGAACGGATCTTCGCGTGCAAAGTATGCGCTCCTCGACCGGAAGATTTTTTGCCGGAAATAGCCAGCAAAACGGTAAAAACATTAATGCGAAATAACAAAAATAATTCAGCCGGTCTCGAACTCGGAACCTTCTGAGTTTTGGCAATTTTTTTTGACCACTTAACTAACCCGTGACTATGATTTGAACAGTCTTAATGTGTGATATTTACACTTTCGTTGGATTTCCGTCCGAAAACCCGAGTAAAAATTTAATCAGGTTGCCTGATGTCTTGTCGGGTACGCATCAGGTATTAGTAAGGCATGACGGATCAGGCTACCCAGATAACGCCCAGATCAGGGCAATGTTACATATCACGAAGAGTCGCTTTATCTTACTAGCCTGATATAGCCAACATCAGGGCCACATCAGGTCATAAAAAGGCATAACACTACTTGTATGATCAGGCTGGCCAGACAACATCACGATCAGGGCCATATCAAATAAGTCTAAGGCTTCCCCTATCAGGGTAGCCGGACGTAATTGATAACATAGCCAAATTATGTAAGAAAAAGGCCTCCCAGATAGGAGATTTCAGAAGAGTCTCGTTGGATACAATTTCTCAATAATTGCTTTATGAGCAGTAACTAATTGTTTTTATAATTATTAAAAAAAAATAGTTATGTTTTCATTTTTATCACATGGACAAAAAAAAATGTTGCCTCATTAAAGATGTCAAGTAGATTGATTTCGTATAATAATAATGGAAAAAATGATTAACAAATTATTAAAAAATATCAACAATAATAATAGATAACGGGCAAGCGCGTAGGTTTTTTTTCTTATTACGGAAAAAGTGATTGATTTTGAAGATTTCGTGCAATCACCCAGAAATTCCTTGATTGCAATGTGGAATCTTGCTAAAAAAAATGTTCCGAAGGTCGTAGGTTTACGTTTATTTCTTGAAGTCACGAAAAAAATGGCTTCTTAAAAGTCAAACAATTGATTGAAAAAGAGCTTACCTTATCACGAAATACCAGAATTTTGGTCGAATGAAACTTTCAGTTGAAAATGTAACAGTGAAATTACGTTAAGTTCGTACGGAGGGTTGTCCGGACATAATAACAATTAACTAACAATTTTTAACTAATTGTGTACTCATTGTTTACTCATAGATAATCTTAAATAGTGTTCGAAAACAATCGATTAATTAATTCTTTGACGCTCGAGAACTTTTTACATGTAACAACAAAAAAAGTATGTACTTTGTTATGGTGGTAAAAAATGTTGAGTTCGAACAATACACGTTCGAAAACTTCCAGCGGTTTTTATAATGTATTGTAGACCAAGTCGTTCAATTATGATTAGTAATCTTACGTCCGACCCTTATACAGACAAATTGTTGAATATTATTTCCAAGTTCTGAATAGCCGAGCGGGTATGGTTGCTCATTACTATCCAGGCGACCCGGGTTCAAGTCTCACTCGTCGAAATATTGATGTCGTTTTTTCCGAGAGAAAATAGTTTATCTTTGTAGAGTATGATCAACCACGAAAGAAATCAATAAAAAATGAGTGCTCAAGTTGAGACAAGACAATATTTTATTTATTTTATTGTTGAACCTAGCGATGAGCTATGATCAGGGCTGCGTCAGGGGAGAAATCCGGCCCGGATCGAGTAGCCTGATCAGGGCCAAAATCGAAATGCCGTTACATGCCACATCTGGCCCTGATTTTTTGCCGGATATGAGCCGGATCAGGCTGACAGGGCAAGCCTAACACGGACCTGATTCCAACCTTATTCAATTTTTACTCGGGAAAGGGTGACTATCGAAAACAGGAAACCGACAGCGAAACGTTATCGAAACAGCGATTGGCGGAGCTTACAAAAGAGACGATTGAATAATCGTTTGTCAGAATTCGCAAAAAATAAAATGAGTTACAAAAGAGCCGCGAAAGGGACCTAAGTCGAACTTATCGCGAGAGAGTTTCGCGAGCCGGTAAACACAGTCGTGAACTTGCGAAAAGCGAGACCGATACGGAGAATTTTGTGTACGCATTCGCGCGGGCATGCGAGATAAGGAGCAACGCACCGTCGACAAACTACGATGTTCCGGCTACGCAATGCCGTTCGCGTGCTCGGATTACGCGCTTCGATCACGCCGCCGAGAAAGCCCGCACAATTCGCGGAGATCGACTGCTCGTCGTGTGTCCGATTTTCGTTTTGCTTCCGTACACGCATCGTTTACAGAGCGTAATTCGAGAAAAAGTCGTCTGCGACAGTTTTTTTTTTGTTACCGACTCGACGTTCGTTGCACGCAAAAAAAAATTCGTTCGCCAATTAATTCGCCGCTTAGTTCCAATTGTGGCCATCACGTTCGAAGGAATAAAAAAAATCTAATGAAATAAAAATTATTAAATAAATTGGATCATTTTATGAATTCATATAAATTCTTTCGAAAAATCAACATGTAATTTTGGAAAAATTTATTTTAAGGAGCTAATGAAAAAAAAATACATCTACTTTAACGTTGAGGAATGCACAAAGAGAAAAATATTACTTATTTCACTCCGTGACATAAAATTTCAAACGATACTCGTGCAATAAACTAGTATCGTAAAGTACTATTTCACTGTACTGAATAATTTCCCCATATACCTGTTTTTGTAGATATTTATTTTTTATTATATATATATATTTATATTTCTCGTTATTACTCAACGGCATTATTAAATATCGACGTGCTGTTTGGAAAATACTTTCTATAGTACAGTAACTATATCTTAATAAAGTGACTATTCTTTTCCATGATAACCGTTTTTTTCCTGGACAAGAATTCCTCGACTTTTCCCTGATTTTTTCCTGACCAACTTATCAATTTTCCCCGACCGAAATTCTAAGGACATCTATTAAAAAAATGTATAACGCGAATAAAAAAAATGTATTAGAAACAGATACGTGTTTTTGATAAGCTATTTATTCCTCGATCAACAACGAATAGTACTTCTGAAGATATATTTTTGATCTTCGGAATTACGATACGTTAAATCCTATTAAATACTAATTTAATTTAATAATTTATTATGTATGTGTGATGCGATGTGAAGTATAATACTTATTTTAATAATACATAAAAAAATTTAAACTTTTTTTCTCGAATGCTTGGATTTGTTGGAATAGACTTATGTTGTAATATTAATATCAATTTCTTTTTTTTATTATTATTTTTCGTTTTTTTTTTTTTTTTTTTCATGTCTTTCTTTTATGGATTTTTATTCAGTCATTGGAAGTTTGGCAACAAACTACTTTTTCCCTGACCAATTTCGATATTCCCCGACTTTTCCCTGATTCCCTGACCAATTCTTTATTTCCCTGCCTTTTCCCGGATTTCCCTGACCGCGGCCACCACGTTTTCACGATGTAATTTTTTTCAACGTTGGAGTTGAGTCGAGTTATTGTTGAAATCGACTGAATGAAGTTTAGCAACAGTTTTCTAATGATCAACGAATTTTATATGCCTCGACTTGAGATTTGGTAACAATAATTGGAACATTCATTTTACTACATTCGAGTGATCAAAAATTCTTTTGATGGAAATACAATATTTCCGGCATTTTTAGCGATCGTGACATAAAACCCATAACGTTGATTGACGGATCGGATCGATAGTTTCGAAGCGCCAATAATTGTACGAAAAAAGGCTCGCGGCCCAATGATGGCCTGATTATGACTTAAAAAAGCTCCCAATTATCACAATCCCATATTGCATCCTTCCTCTTTTTTTCTTAGCGTCTACCCAGCTCTGTTTATGAAAAAGTGCGTTTGACTTCCCTGAGAAACTTTGTTTTGTAGTTTCGCCAATTAGCTTTACTTCCTCATAAAAAAAGCTTTGTTTTCGTGAAAAAAAAGGTTGAAATTTATATGCAAACGTGTTTAGAATGTCACAAAATTTGGTCGCACATTTGCAGCGATTTAGTTGAAATTTGATATAAAAGTCGAGTTAATGCTAAGGTTGTTTGGTATTGAATTTGGCCGAATTTGATGAACTTCCGATCCGAAACTTACCGACGCTTTATTTCTTGAAATTTGTCAAAAAACTGTTTAGACACCGCCGTTTCCACAAATTTTGAGCAATTAATCGAAAACTTCGCAAACGAGCTCACTGACCATTAACGTGAAGTTGAGGTGTTTGTATTTAGATTTTACCCAAATCGATGCAATCATGCAAAAGTTATGACCTTTCAATTTATTTTATTTTTGACAAAATCATTTTCGACCGCTTCGGCATCTTTCACTCAAAGTTGGACAAAGGCCCAACTTTGTACCGATATTTCGTCGCAGTCCTCGAAAATTATGAAAGCCAGAACCCGCCGAAAAATCATTGAAAAATTCAAATTCGATTGACACTGAAGAATTACACAGATTGACCCTGAATTCAAAAACGATATTTTTTCTAAAACAGTTCAACTTTATATCGATTTGCTGTCCAATATTTGAAATTTTTTTACAACTACGGAGCGTACAGAATAATGCAAAACACACCTGTAATAAACTTCGTTATCTCAAGCCATCCCCAAACCATGAATGTTAAGGTCGTCCATGCGTAAGGTGTTAATTTCGCATAAGTTCGAGGAAATTGGGAGAAATTGGGAATTGAATTGCAAACACTTCTCGATGGTATAAAAATCTAAAAAAATTCATGCACATCAAAGGTGCTGAAAAGATTAATTTTGCATAATAATAATTCCAAATTGTTATTAACAAACTGATGAAACAAAAAATTGTTCAAGAGATTTCCCGGTGGTACAACTTTTTTTTAATGAAAATAATTCCTCTATTTTCTTGAATACGTATGGATTTTATCAGATTTCTTAATTGACTCGGAATTTTTTTTCTTTAAATAGAAAAAATGTGTGGAAAATCATAAAATTCGATTTAAAAATCGGAAAGAATCACGTAAAAATACGTTCGGAAATACGTATTCAGAAAAAAAAAGAATTACTTTCATAAAAAAAAAATTGTATTGCCGGAAAATTTCTCGAACAATTTTTCGTTTTATCAATTCGTTAATAACAATTTGGAATTATTATCATGCAAAATTAATCTTTTCAACCTTTGATGTGCATACATTTTTTCAGATTTTTATACTATTGAGAAGTGTTCGCAACTCACTCTCAATTTCCTCGAACTTATGCGAATCTTTCGCGGGGACTACCTTAATTTACCCCTAAAACCCAAAAAAAACCTTCACCGAAATTCAATTTTCCAATTGTCGCCACATCATAAATCCATTTGCACGAAAAGCTCAAATTGAAAAAAATGTTTTTACGTAAAAAACGTGCCGGAAGACAAGAAGGAAAAAGATGTACGAAAAAATGCAATTGAACCTGGATGAACTTATATTCCGTCTTGACAACTTAGACTCTTGTCGACAAGGTTGTAACAACAAGCAACAAGATTGTAAATGACTTACAATCTTTGCATTTTTTTTAATGGAAAAAGTGCGTGGAAAATCATAAAATTCAAAAACAATTAAAAAATCTGAAAAAATGCATAGGTATTCAGGAAATAAAACAATGATTTTCATTAAAAAAAAGTTGGATTGCCGGAAAATTTCTTGAACAATTTTTCGTTTCCCCAATCCGTTAATAACAATTTGGAATTATTATTATGCAAAATTAATCTTTTTAGTACCTCTGATGTGCATGAATTTTTTCGGATTTTTCTACCATCAAGAAGTCTTTGCAATTCGCTCTCAATTTCCTCGAACTTATGCGAACCTTGCACGAAATTTTTTGCACATTTGCACGAAAAGCTCGATTTAAAAAAAAAAAAAAAAAAAAAATTTACGTAAAAAAACGCTTTTTGCTGGAAGACGAGAAGGATAAAGATGTAAAAAAAAATGCAATTGAACCTACATGAACTTACATTCCGTCTTGACAACTTAGACTCTTGTCGTCCGTCGACAAAGTGGTAACAACAAGCAACAAGATTGTGAATTACTTACAATCTTTGCATTTTTTTTAATGGAAAAATTGCGTGGAAAATCATAGAATTCAAAAACAATTAAAAAATCCGAAAAAATGCATAGGTATTCAGGAAAAAAAATTATAATTTTCATTAAAAAAAAGTTGTATTGCCGGAAAATTTCTTGAACAATTTCCGTTTCACCAATCCGTTGCTAACAATTTGGAATTATTATTATGCAAAATTAATCTTTCTAGTACCTTTGATGTGCGTGAATTTTTTCGGATTTTTCTACCATCAAGAAGTCTTTGCAATTCGCTCTCAATTTCCGCGAACCTTGCACGACATTTTTTGCACATTTGCACGAAAAGCTCGATTTGAAAAAAAAAAAAAAAATTTACGTAAAAAAACGCTTTTTGCTGGAAGACGAGAAGGATAAAGATGTAAAAAAAAAATGCAATTGAACCTACATGAACTTACATTCCGTCTTGAGAACTTGGGTTCTTGTCGTCCGGCGCGGGTTTGCAGTATTGCTCGAGCTGTTCGAGGCTGCACGACCTGTAGCAGCACTCCTCGACCAGGCCCGGTCCCGAGGGCGCTCTGGCTTCTTCCTCGCCGCTGTAGGAGAACGGCTCGGCGTAGCCGCCGCGATCGCGGCACACGAGATAAAGAGCGTCGCTCAGGCTCTTCGAGCACAGTCTTATGGTCCGTTGACGTCCGCGAGCGTGGGGCGCGGCGTCGACCGTCAGCGCGAGCCCGAGAACGGCGAGAGCGACGAGGCCGAGACAGAACGTCCGAGCCGAAGACATTCTCCTCGTCAAGGTCGTCGTCGATCCTCGCGACGAATTCGCGAACGAACGAATCTCGGCGTGCATCGCGACCGCTTTCATGCGCCGGGTCGCGAAGAGGCGGGAGACGCGTTCGACGTCGAAACTTAATTATCAATTACGCGAATTATTTTCTTCCTCTCGTCCCAAAGCTCGCGGAAACAAAGCGCATTCACGTTTCCAATCAACGAAGCTTCTCCGGCGAATCGGCGAAACACTCGATTGTTTTCTTGATTCACGAAATCGTCACGTTTGTCTTTTTTCGTTCGAATGAACGATACAAAGTTGAACACCAAAATATGGTATTTCGAGGAAAATTTCGAAGGACGGAAGTCAGTAATTTTCGACACTTTTGGCCTTCGAAACAAAAGACTTTTCGGAGATTTTTTTTCAAACTTTCTTGCAGTTACGATTTAGAGTCGGGCGTCGCGATTTTTGGGGAACTCGGGCCGAGAACACGGAATAACACTGCGAGAAGCCGACGACGACGGAGAGCTTGTTCGCTCGAAGGACGCTCGTATCGATCTTCTGGCTTGATCCTTCGCGTCGCGAGGTTTTAAAGCGTTGGCCGGCGCGGCGTCGGAGAGACGGCTCTTGTAGGGGGGCTGCACGCTCCGTTGGTAGCGCGCTCCGCGCACGGACTGATCGCGAGGTTTCGCTTTCTTCGCCGCGTCCGTGGCGCGTTCTTCGTCGAGGCGACGAACGGAGAGAGAGAAAGAGGGAAAGAGAGGGAGGAAACGCGAGCGAGACACGGACATAAGAGCGGCCAGCGGCGATAATAGCGTGGGGAGCGACGGAAAGATTGCGGCGACGAGTCGATAGATAGTACCAAGCTCGGGAAGCTCAGACCGCAGGGTTTTTCGAGATATCGATAGAACGAGCATAATAACTCGGATAAACAGGCCGATAGGGGGGACGATGGAGCCTCGATCCGGGAAAGGCCAGATCCTTGACCGGGCAATTTTATTTGTTTATTTAATAAATAAACACAGAGAGAATTGTATTCAGGAAAAACCAGAGATCGTTAACGTTGGTTATAAGTAGAAGCGAAAAGAAAAGTTGACGATAAAATTTGGGAAAAAATACACTTTTTTATTCGTCGCAAAAAAAACAACAAAAAAACCAGGCAACCATCCTTGACCGGGCAATTTTATTTATTTATTTAATAAATAAACACAGAGAATTGTATTCAGGAAAAACCAGAAATCGTTAACGCTGGTTATAAGTCGAAGCGAAAAGAAAAGTTGACGATAAAATTTGGGAAAAGAATACACTTTTTTATTCTTCGAAAAAAAAAAAAAAAAAAAAAAACCAGGCAACCATCCTTGACCGGGCAATTTTATTTATTTATTTAATAAATAAACACACAGAGAATTGTATTCAGGAAAAACCAGAAATCGTTAACGCTGGTTATAAGTCGAAGCGAAAAGAAAAGTTGACGATAAAATTTGGGAAAAGAATACACTTTTTTATTCTTCGAAAAAAAAAAAAAAAAAAAAAAAAAAAACCAAAAAAAAAACCAGGCAACCATCCTTGACCGGGCAATTTCATTTCTTTATTTAATATATAAACACAAAGAATGGTATAATTCAGGAAAAACCAGAAATCGTTAACGCTGGTTATAAGTCGAAGCGAAAAGAAAAGTTGACGATAAATTTGGGAAAAAAATACAATATTTTATTCATCGCAAAAAAAAACCAGGCTATACCATCCTTGACCGGACAATTTGATTTATTTATTTAATAAATAAACACGGAGAGAATTGTATTCAGGAAAAACCAGAAATCGTTAACGTTGGTTATAAGTGGAAGCGAAAAGAAAAGTTGACGATAAAATTTGGGAACAAAATACACTTTTTTTTTTCGTCGCAAAAAAAACCAGGCAACCATCCTTGACCGGGCAATTTGATTTATTTATTTAATAAATAAACACGCAGAGAATTGTACGATTCAGGAAAAACCAGAAATCGTTAACGTTGGTTATAAGTGAAAGCCAAAAGAAAAGTTGACGATAAACTTTGGGAAAAAAAATACACTTTTTTTATTCGTTGCAAAAAAAAACCAGGCAACCATCCTTGACCGGGCAATTTGATTTATTTATTTAATAAATAAACACGGAGATAATTGTACAATTCAGGAAAAACAAGAAATCGTTAACATTGGTTATAAGTGAAAGCGAAAAGAAAAGTTGACGATAAAATTTGGGAAAAAATACACTTTTTTATTCGTCGCAAAAAAAAACAAAAAAAAACCAGGCAACCATCCTTGACCGGACAATTTTATTTATTTATTTAATAAATAAACACAGAGAGAATCGTATAATTCAGGAAAAACCAGAAATCGTTAATGCTGGTTAAAAGTAAAAGCAAGAAAGAAAAGTTGGCGATAAACTTTGGGAAAAAATACACTTTTTTATTCGTCGCAAAAAAAACCAAAAAAAAAATCAGGCAACCATCCTTGACCGGGCAATTTCATTTATTTATTTAATAAATCAACACAGAGAGAATTGTATTCAGGTAAAACCAGAAATCGTTAACGCTGTTTATAAATAAACGCAAAAAGAAAAGTTGACGATAAACTTTAGAAGAATATACTTTTTTATTCGTCGCAAAAAAAAAAGTGAAAATAAATAAATATTATACTATGCGAATTGCATTATATTATTATTTATATTTGCACATCGCTTCGTAATTTTGTTCGTCACGTCGTTTACACTGCTAAAGTGTCTCTTCCATGAAAATGTTATTCGACCAATTGTGGAGTGCTCAAAGTGCAAGCTTTCCGAACGGCGTTAAAAATGAGGAGGCGATGTGTGAATATAATTTGCATAATTTTGATATTGTTCAAATCAATTCTAAATATGGCAAAAAAAAAAAAAATAATACTCGTCGCTACAGTTCTCTTTGTTTGACTCGTATTGTTTTTGTCATTCTTTGAAAAATTGGCATTTCACAGCCAGAAATAATGACTTTGCTGAAGATGTTAAAAACAAAAATATTTATAACTCTCGAATTATTTCATCGATTCGGGTCGAATTTGAAACCAAACTCTCTTAGCGGTCAGTAAGCTCGGTTGCGAAGTTTCAGCATATTTGCTCGAAATTCACGGTAAAAGCAGTGCGCCCAAACAGATTTTTTGTAAACTTACAAAATCAAAAAAATCAAAAGTCTTAACTTTCGGTTCCTCTATCGAATTCGGCGAAATGAAATAACGCACGACCTTAGAATTTACTCGACTTGTACACCAAATTTCGGCCGAATCGCTCGAAATTCGCGACCGCTATCGTGTTAAAAAGATTTTCTTCACAATCACGCCCACCGATTTTTTTTTTCGAAATGCCACGTTTGGGTCTTATGGAATTTTTTTAACGCGCGGACACGAAGATCGCAAATTTTTTTTTTTTTAACGAAAACAGCGCTTTCTCTATCAGGAAGCAACATATATAATTTTGTTGATGAAAAAAAAATTATATATCATTATTATTATCGCATATGAATATGTATATGCAAAAATAAAAATATCAGTTCGAATTACACAAGCTTCATATCTCTCAGTCGTTGATCAATTTAATTGAAAGAGATTTTTAGCGCGTAGGTCAAGACGGGTATTTATCTTTTTTATTTGTTTCATTCAGCCCTCTCCAGCCCCTGCCCGTCCTTCCGCTCCAGAGCGTCGCGAAGAATTATTACTAATTGTCGTATACAATTGAGAAGAAGGGACCGTAGTACACAGGTCATGTATAAGCGTTACGATTATCGTTGACCCAGTAACCCATTTAACGATTGCATTGGCGTACTCGTTAAAAAAAAACATCAAGAATGGTGTAAAAATATTAAAATTAAAAAAAACACTTTTTCGTAAAAAGTTCAAAAACGGATGTCAAGCAGATGAAAAATTTTTTGCAAATCATTTTTTAATAAATAAAATAAGAAAAAATCATACGAGCCAAGTAAACTTAAAAAAAAACCTTGCTCGTCCTTTCTTTCGATGCACCTGCATTTATTTGTGTTCTAAGGACTCGCCAAGATTTTTTTTTTAAGTTTACTCGGCTCATATGGTTTTTTCTTATTTTAATGATTAAAAAATAATTGCAAACTATTTTTAAACTATTTAAACGGAAAATAAAAAACTATGGCATTGAAAAAAAAAACACCAACATTTTTTACCCGGCTTTTGCGAGAGATGTTTTATTCCGTTTGAGCCGAATGTACGAAAAACATATTTGCGAAAAAATAAAAAAACGCAATATCCTGTAATAATTGGACGGAATTTTCTCTTAGCAAACATATTAGAATCCGTTACTTCGGGTAAATAGTTTTAGCAGGACGGTAACGGTACTTGTCCCTTTATATAAAAAAATATCACATGCATGCACAATTTCCGTTGAATTTTCATATTTTTTGTTAATATTTATTATTATTATTATTTTTAAAAAATTTGGTTTTATTTTTAAAAAAATGTAGACAAAAATAACGTTGCGTATGGAATATAAAAAGAACAGAATGCTAAAAAATTGGTAAAATTGGCTGCTGTTTGTTTTTTGGGAGAAAGAGCGCCCACGCATTCGGATTCGCGGTTTCGGGCTGCTTTGCGCTCTCGTCTAGAAGTCGCACGTAGGCAATGTTTACATACCGGGCGGTTTCCTGGACTTTCTTCGAGTTATTTTTACTCGCATACCAGCGACGCGCTACCGGGAATTCGTTATGTTTCGAAAAAAAAAAAAAAATGGTAATAATAATAATAAAAGTTTCTAGAAAAGAATCGCATGTGTGCGAAGATAGAGAGCGTTTGGAGATTCGCGCGACGGTATCAGCAGAGGAGGGCTTTATCGATGCATTCCTAGCGAAAAGCGAGATTCGGAGACTTCACGATGGAATAACAATGTGGAATAAAAAAAAATATTTAATTTTGAAAAACTCCGATCAACTTTTTTTATTTACAACATTTTTGTGCAATTTTTGAAATTATTTTATATTTGTTATATTTATTATATTTATTATTTTTTTTTAAATTAATTTGTTGATTATTTTTCATATTCATTTTTTAGTCCCGTTGGAAGACGCCTTTAACATCGTAAATGTTATGTTATCATGTAAAATCGGCCCTTAAAGTACTTCCAATTCCAGTTCTTCGAAATATCACTTCAACGTTAAAAAAAATCCCGCAAACCATTCGACATTGCGAAAAGCGTGTTTCGCTTTATTTAACAGAAAGCCTTGCAAAATGACCTTGTTTTGATGTTTTCATTCATACGAACCGCCTCAAATCAGAAATAGAATGTTATGAATCATTTGAAATTACAGAAAATAAGCGCTTCAAAATCGAAATTGAAAATAAAAAAATCTTTGCGAAGACGTCGATTTTCATAAAAACTCGTTTATTTGCAAAGTATTTTTTGTTAAAGCACTTCACGAGATTTTTCATACTTATTTGAGTTTGCATATCATTTTTTTAAACGAATGTGTTTGGACTTCCAATTTTTTTATTTTTTCCAAAAATAATTATTTTTTCAAACATTTTCGACTGGTTATCCGTATCCAAAACTCGTGAATTCTTCGTCCACGAAAGAAAAGGGAATTCGAAGAAATTGGGAAAACATTTTGTATGACTTCACTTTTTTTCAACCAATTTGTGAATAATTTCCCGACATTATTATTATGCAAAATTAATTTTTTTTCATTTTTTTCAAATTCGATATTCGGTATTCGCATATTTTTTTTGTGATTGAATTGTATTTTTGGTTTTTTCTTAGATTCTTGGTTCGTCTTATTCGCGTTTATTCAATACGAACTGTGTTACAAGTCGAGAAAAAGCCGTGAGTATTTTTGTTTTTAATGTACGGACGCGAAACGGTGCTCAACGCGCTCAAAAGTGAGAATTCAGAGATAATTTCGACCACTTCTCGATGGAATGAAAATCAGAAAAAAATCAAGCATATAAAAAGCGTTGAAAAGATTAACCTCGAATAATAATAATTCCAAAATGTTATCAACAAGTAGGTGAAAAAACGAATTGCTCAACAAATTATCCGCCAATCTAACTTTTTTTCAAGATAAAAATTATATATAAACTTTTCTAAACACGTATGAATTTTGTAATAATCGAAATTTGGTGTTTTTGAAATTTTTGTTTTTCTTCAAAAATGCGTGTTAAATCACGAATTTTGACGTTTTTATCACAAAACCACCCATTAAACCCGACAAGTTTCGAGAAGATCGATCAAATAGATTCGCGAAATCGGCCCAAACATGAAAAAAAAAACCAAATTCCGATGATTACAAAAAATTCCGAAAAAATTCATACGTGTTCAGAGAAAACTACGCGTCATTTTAATCCGTCAAAAAAGTTAGGTCGACGGACAATTTGTTGAAAAATTATTTTTTTCACCTATTCGTTGATGACATTTTGGAATTATTATGATGGAAAATTGGTCTTTTCAGCACCTTTTGTATGCTCGATTTTTTTCAGATTTTCACTCTATCGAGAAGTGGTCGAAATCACCTCGGAATTTTTACTTTTGAGCGCGTTGAGCACCGTCTCGCGGCCGCACATCCTCGAGACGCCGAGAATAGCTTGCGTGCGTATGCACCGTGTGAAATCGCTATACGAATAGATTCGCTTCGACGACACGTACGTGAGGCAGGTTTATTTTTTTCCGTAAACAACGAGACGTCCCGTTGACCGATTCGGGGCGGCGAATGACGCGAATTTGCGTTATCGGCTCTCGCGCGATCGGCACGACGTCTCATCGACGTCGATGATTTCGTTCTCGCGCGTGCCGCACGTCCGTCTCGATGACGACACGCCGGTGTTCCGCGCTTGGGCGTCGATGCATTTATTTATAAACAAGAAGAAAAAAAAAAAAAAAAAAAAAAAAAAAAAACGAGGTTTATAACGCATAAAGGAGGTTTACTCGGGAGGGGAAAAAAAGTCAAGTAGGAAATCACGCTGGAGAACACGCACTCTTGTGAAAGTGCGTTAATACGAGCGTTCATTGGACGCGTCCCGACGGCGGCAACACTTTGCATCGATCGATCAACGTCGATAGATGCGCGCCGGGCGCGAGTTGCATCAGCTCCGTAGCCTTTCGTGCCATAACAAAACACGAAGAGCCGCATAAGCACGCACGATACTTCGATAGAGCTCGTATAAATGTTGGAAAAACAGAAAAAAAAAAAAAAAAAAACAAGAGAACAAAACGAGGACGCGATACATGCATTAGGAGAAAAGGGGCAATACGGAAACGCGTTTATAGTAGCTTTCCCGGCGGTATTCGGCGATATGAGACTTGCACGGACTTTACAAGTTTCTCGGAAAAAAAGACTGTTTCCAGAAAAAAATTCCGGTTTGATTTTTTTTTTTTTTTTTTTTTTTTTTTTCATTTTTTTTATTTATTTGTTTTAGCGAATCCTTTGACATATTGTTTTGGGAATAGCAATTGAAGGGTATAAAGTATTTTTATTGCAACTTTCTGGGCGTTCGCAATTTTCGGTTCGGGAATTTCGCTGGACGAAAAAGAATAAAAGTTTCGAGTTGTACTCAAGGCACAACCTTAAGTCCAAGCGAATGGTGTTCCATTTCGCATAAGTTCGAGGAATTTGAGAGGAATTGGGAATTGAATTCCAAACAGTTCTCGATGGTGTGAAAATCTGAAAGAATTCATGCACATTAATGGTACTGAAAAGATTAATTTTGCACAACAATAACTCCAAATTGTTGTTAAGAAATTGATGAAGCAAAAAATTGTTCAAGGAATTTCCCGGCAACACAACTTTTTTTTTTTCCAATTAAAATAATTCTTTAATTTTTTTGAAAACGTATGAATTTTTTCAGTTTTTTAAATATTATATGATACTATAACAAAAAAAAGTGGAAGTGCTTGAAAAAATGTCGTATACAATTTGAATCAAAATTGGGTTTTTTCTAAACTGTACGGTTACTGAGAACGGCGATTAAGAGGACATAGAAAATCTGTTTATTGCACCTTTCCGCCTATTGGTGATTATCGATATAAAAAACGCGCAAGTTTAAACTTGATTGAAGCCATTCTGGATTAATTTCTTACGTTAATTAATTTGTTGAATTAATTTTTATTCAATTTAAGACTAGTTCTGAAACGATTCCTTTTTAGTTGCACAATTTCTTTGCCATGTCGTATCACAGTATCGAAAAGAGCAAATAACAGTTGTTAATTGCAGTTTTTCGGGCCTCGGGACTTCGAAACGAAAGACTTGCACAAACATTAATGAGATTGTAAAAAAAAAACATTATTCATCTCTGTACGTTGATCAATAAACCTAACGAGTAAATTCTATCAACAGTGCTCGGAGATTTCGTACGTTTTATACTTCGCTCTTAATTCTAAAAATACAAAAAGACGAATGAGAAAAAAACAATAATAATAATAAAGATTAGGACAAAAACTAAAATTAAGTAAAATGCCGATAAGTTGAAGTAAAAGTTGAAATTAGTTACGGTAAACTTAAAACAACCTTAGATTAATCAAAGTTAATCAAAGTTAGTTAATCAAAGACGATTTATATAAAGAGTTTCCAATGAGACCTGATCATTATGAGCTGCACGGACGAATTCCGGGTTAATGTTGAATAAAAATTTACCATTTTTCGATCGATAGAATTTCTCTGACAAGTTATTCCGAGAACGGCAGTAGAACGGATAGATAAAAGCAGTCTTTATCGTTAAACCGTTTACCCGGCGTTTTTTCAACGTTCATAGGACGGAAAGCGGCGATATGGAAGCGTGTTTACTGCATCTTTCCGGGCCTCGTTGCTTATCGCTAGAAAAGACTCGCACAGTCGGATGTTTCTCTGACAAAAAAACAAATTTTGTTTTCTTCCTCCAAGGCACTTGGAAAAAAAAAATACTGAATTAATTTCGAATCATAAATTAAATTTTTTCTCAATGCAAGATTCCTCTCTCATCTTATTTCGGGGACAGAAATTGAAAAAAAAAAAAAAAAAAAAAAAAAAAAAAAAAAAAAAAAAACGTGTAGATAAATGAAGTTTTCTCGTACGGCTGTGTTATCCAACTTTTTTTGATTCTCCTTCCGATCGAGCGAGATGCGAGTTCGTGTCAATAGCGTGTACAAAAATATCCTCTTGCCTCGCGTGTAGATTCCACAAGCAGCGGAATTGATTAATGAGATGTCCAATTAAGACGATATTTGTTCGTCGAAACAAGTCATCGGTCGGCGATTGCCGGCGCGAAGAGTCGGACGTATTTAGGTCTCGGGTCAGCATAGATTTTCTATAAAGGCTAGTGGCGTTTTTCTCTCGCACGTCGAGGGGTCTCGCACAAATCGGTCGATTTTATTTTTATCTGCTCCACAGTACGCCTGTCTTCGTCTCTCGTTGCCTTCGCGCGGATATCCCATTCGTTGCTGAAAAATCGGCAATATCGGTATTTACTCGCGAATTATAAATAATTGAAAAAAAAAAAAAAAAAAAAAAAAAAAAAAAAATCGGATAACGGAATACCCCACTTGGTGTTGGGAAGCGAACGAGCGCGGTTCGTATCTCGGAACTGCGGCCGCGCCTTTCAGCGAGCGATCCCGTGAGAACTTCGCACCCAGATACACATTTTTCCCTCCTTCGCTTTTTTCATGCGCTCTTTCCTCGATCTATTATAGCGTATCTTCGATTCGAGACCGGGAGTGCAATGGTTTTTCCGAGAGAGAGAGAGAGGGAGAGCGAGAGGAGGCGGCCTGAATAATCGATGAGAGAAAAGAAAGCTTCATCCGTCGTGTAGGGGAGAGCGGGGCAAGACGGCATAGCGGGGCAAAATGGTATTCACGCACGATGGGACCAGGGCAGAATGGTATTGGGGCAAAATGGCACAGCAGAGAAATCTACTTCGATGGGACTTTCTCTTGTCCCATTTTGCCCTGATTTTATCATACGGGGGACTTTATTTGACCATTTCGTACCATTTTGCCCCGGTGTGCCATTTAGCCCCGCTCTCCCCTATAGTTGATGCGATGCACGTTATCTTGTATTTCCCCTCGTCCAGCTGCGACGCGGAGCGACGTTTATCGTCGGGGAAGTCGAACTAGACTTCGATCTGAGAAAAACACTCTATAGTCGTCCCACTGTTGAATGCCGAGACTGTCCTGTTCGCGTGAGGTTTGTTCTCTTTGGTTGTGCGCGACTCCTGAACGCGACCCCTTCGCCGAGACCGGAACGGGGTTAAGTTCGCGGCGAGCCGTGAGCCGCGTCGTGGAGGAGTTTCAATAATTTCTATGTAACATCATTATATGTTACAGACGGGTGGATGAACATGAGCTTTTTTCGCACCGGAGTCGGATTCTGCTGGGCGAAAAACGGGGTCAAGGATCGAGAAAGCTACGCTTTCTTCATTTACGTAAAAATCCTAATCATCTCGAGGACTCGCGCGCAGTAACGATTCGTCGCGGGTCAGTCGTGTGCTGTACCCGAGGAGATTTAATCAGGCCAGAAACCGGGCCATATACTTGGCATGACGGAGAATAAATCCGGCCCGGATATGGAACATCGATACGGCCGATAGATGGTGTAACGCTCACGCAGATCTGGCCCTGTTAAAGCGCCTGATGTGGACCTGATGAATATTTTCTCTGGGCCGGATATGTAACGGATCAACGCAAATACGGACCAATTCCGGGCCGAATCCACTCGCACAATAAGCCGGATTTCGAATGCTGGGGAGAAAATACTTTGTGCACTTAACTACTGGACAGGGTTTGAGAAGCTTATTCATTAACGCCTTAACTTTCAAACTGTTTTACTTACCTTTTTCTTAATATCCCTAGCAAGCCCGGTCACCGACCAAACCACCATTGAAGTCACCATGGTGGTTTTGTGCAGAAAGTTCACTTCATATTTTGTTGAAACCACTACGTAAACCACCAGTCTAATATTCATTAGATGTGGTGGTTTCGATGGTGGTTTTTTCGTTTCACAACTGCACAAACCACCCATCAACCAAGACGACTTTACGGTGGTTTCGACAGTGGAAACCACCGTCCGAAAGCCGTCTCGAAAAAAATTTCTACCCGAGGTGGATTTGAACCCGAGACCCTGCGAGCATCAGGCTAGCAACTAACCGCGAAGCTACAAATTATTATATTAATCTATCATGTTACTATCAGTATTGAATCGCGGAAAAGTTATCTGAGGTTGTGTGAATGGTGGATGAATATTTAATTACTTATTTCAAATATTCTGCTGATATGACAATATTAACCGTGAGTAATCAATTATTCATCGACCAATTATCGATTATTCATGACTGAATTTCAGAGAACTTTCGCGCGATCCAATACTGGTAGGAACAGTTTTTATTATATCAATGATCGGTAGCTGAGTGGTTGAGTTCTAGACTGATGCGTGCAGAGTCTCGGGTTCAAATCCACCTCGGGTAGAAGTTTTTTTCGAGACGGTTTTCGAACGGTGGTTTCCACTGTCGAAACCACCGTAAAGTCGTCTTTATTGATGGGTGGTTTGTGCAGTTGTGAAACGAAAAAACCACCATCGAAACCACCACATCTAATAAATATTAGACTGGTGGTTTACGTAGTGGTTTCAACAAAATATTAAGTGAACTTTTTGCACAAAACCACCATGGTGGAAACCACCGTGAAAACATCGTGAATTTCACAGTGGCTGGACCTGCTAGGGATAACGTTTATTTCTGAAAGTGAAAAAGGTGTTTGTGGTACATCGAGTGAAATAAATACATAAAGACTCAACTCTATGAATAGTAAGGTGATGGTAATACTTACGTAAGAAGCGCACAATCACAAGGGTAGCTCTTGTAGGGTGAGTACAACTCAGAAAAGAAGAAGGTGCTCCGGTGAGTTTGACGGCCCTGTGGCCTCAACGAAATTTGCGCACCGAAGACGCTATTTCTATACCGAAGACCTATCATACATTAACTTGTATGAAGACCTATCATACATTAACTTGTATCGTCTTCTTCTTCTTCTTCTTCTTTCCGATATGGATTTAAGGCTCCTAGGCCAAGTGCCAGTGTCTTCTTCTTCTTCCTTACAAATTGGCCGGACCCTCAACGCAACGGAAAGTACCGATAGAGGGCACTGCAGCCTGACCACAGGTAATCAAAAGAGTCACTCTTATATAGTAACTTGCTAGGTACCGGACCGCATGCGAGAGAAACACTTCATCCTCGAAGCCACCTAGCGGTGGCTTCGCGCCACTACATATGATTCGCTGAACTAAGTAATTCGCAGAATGTGATTAACTTTCTCCTAACTACGTGGACGTTTAGCTCAACAAAATAAATGTTGAATTGACATTGATAATTTATTCGATCAGTTTGTGACTAAAGATGGTCGTCAGATTGTCTCAGATGACCTCACTTTTGAACAAACTTATTCGGTTGTGATAACTAAAGGACTTTCCGTTCGCCATTGACTTATCGTTGAAGCAACTAAATACTTAAGCCTTTCATCAGCTGCAGTTAATAATATATTAGTTCAACTTTCAAAATGTGGCAAGTTAAAAAAACACTGAGCTTAAAAACGCGATCATTGTCATCGATCGAAGATAAGCTTGTGATGCTCCGTACAGGAAACGAAACAGAAGAATTTTTCTTTGTTATTCCCCTTTTGCATTAGGAAGTTGTGAAAATATGACTTTAGTCTGTGCAAAACAGCGAATAAAAATCGTTCTAATAAATGTCTATCACTATTAAAATGCCTGATCTTACCCTGACTTGGCCCTGAATTGGAATGATACAAGTTGCAGCGATCCGGCAAATCGAGTGAATCTCGTATCAGGGCCGGATCCGGCAATATGTGTGAAAATAGATCCGGCGAACTTTACCAACGCCGGAAATGGCCCAGATGCAGTAGTTTTCCGGAAAACCTAATGGGGCTTGTCATATTAGTACCTGAACCGGTACTAATACCGGGTCCGGTACCGGGCAAGCCCGATCAGTCTCGCCGGACTTCTCCCTGATGTGGCCCCGACTGATCATATGGCAGCCGGAACAAATTTCTGCTCGGGTAGGAGTTGAATCGGTTACATCAAGAGAGGTGGTAGCTGCTGTATGCAAAGTACTGAAGAGAAAAGTGGCGTGCAGCCGTGACCTACACCAATATACCGGAAGTGTAAGTTTCGATCGATGTATCTTAGGGACAGTGCTGGGCAAAAGCTATAGCAAGTACCTGCTTGGTTTACACAAGTACTCAAGTACCTGGGTTGATGGGTGTATACGGTATTCGTGAAGAACTCCTGCCCAAACATACTGAGTAGTCATGGAACCTTTTCGATTTCTGCACTTGCTTGTACCAATTAGGTACTTATAGCTTTTGCCCAGCTCTGCTTAGGGACGGTAGGGACGGAACGAATCGAATCTCAAAGGCCACTTCCATCATATCATTTGGGGTAAAACGTTCAAGAGCGCTTATTTACCATCCAATCGGTTCAGTCGATTCTGAGGTATCGGGATCAGAAATTCCACAGGTTTCAAACGATTATAAAATGCGGCGATTGCGACGAGTGTGAGTTTCGCGGCCCGAGCGAAGCGTGTTATCGCCAATTCGACCTGAGTTACACCTTATACATGAATTTACTCGGTGCGTAAAATACGGTTTTACGCACGCTTTGTGCGCGTGAAACCCCATTTTCACACCTTGTGAAATAAAATTAGGTACGATACACGTGCGATAAATGTTTTCTGAACTCGTTGTGATTGCAACACTCGCCCTCGGCTCGTGCCGCAAGCTCACGCTCGTTAGAAAAAGTTTAATTGCACTTGTATCGTAAAGTACTATAGTAATAGCAAAATATTAATAAATGACAACAACAATAATATATTATATACTATATATGTATATACTATACAATATGTTATTGGTGTCGTTATTTATTAATGTTTTTATTAATTTGTTAACAAATGCGATTTTTTCGGTTTGTTTGTAGCGAAATCGAAACACCAGATCCGGCCCAAGAAGACCTTGGGGTTAGCTGATCCAATAAATTATTTGCTAAATAGTTATTATTCTTAGGGGAGAGCGGGGCAAAATGGTATTCACGCACAATGGGACCAGGGCAGAATGGTATTGGGGCAAAATGGGACAGCCAAAAAATCTACTTCGATGGGACTTCCTCTTGTCCCGTTGTGCCCTAATTCTATCATACGGGAGACTTTATTTGACCATTTCGTACCATTTTGCCCCGCTCTCCCCTATAAAAGAACACAGTGTATAAAGCATTGGCTAGCGCCGGTCCCACAGACCGGGTTCGACGTTCTGGGCCTAAAATCGGTCAAGTCGCTATTCACCCACCCTCCCCGACCGTACGACAAAGCGATTCCGTTTTGCAACACATTTCAACGATGCTCGTTCTTCCGGCAAATATTTTTTTCTTCGACATTCTCATCACGACGTGACGTCGTGCCGCGAGTCTCAAAGTGCGAAATGTCTCCCATACAATGTTTGCTTCGATTCCTTCGATATCTCTTGCCAAATCGAAGTCGCGGGGTCGTCGCTCGTCGGAGAAATTTTGCCGTATTGCCTCCGATCTCCAACCTTAAACTGTTTTTTTTTTATTTATTTATTTATTTATTTTTTTTTTTTTTTTTTATTTTTTTATTTTTTTTTTATCCACTATCAAAGCCCGCGCGCGCCGCACATTGTAATTCAATGCTCAAGCGTTGTTGACGCTTCAATTCGATCACCCTCGGTGAGCGCGCGAGGGCGGCCAAGCGGGCGACTGAACTTTACACCGCGCCGACAATAACAAATGGTCGATTCGCTTCGAAATCGGAAAGCACGGTTCGTCCGTGATGTGAACAATGACACACGTAAATATAGGTATTCACGCGAAACGCAAACGGGGTCGTTCATCCGCCGGGAGGGGCCGCTCTCTTTGGTCACGATAATTGCTCGCGTGAAAAATAATTACATTCCTTTGTGGTCCGAGGAGGATCGAAGAGCGGACCGGCGGCCCGTTCGTGCGCGACGTCCCGAGCTCGCCGATAAAAGCTGAGAATATCGGACGCCGGAGCGCCCCTCGCGCTCCCTCGAACGTTTTTCCCCGGACGCAAACACGAGATTACACGCAGTTCACGCGTCCGACAAACACGCTGCGGGCCGCAACTTTCGCTCACGAATGTTTGCGCAACGATTCCTCACTTCCACCGACCAATATCTATTTACGGCCTCCCGAGACTTTTGAACTCGAGCCTTTATTACTCACGGATGTATTAACGATACAAATGTAGTTGCGTGAAAATTCTATTAATACACTTTTCAAAAGTCGGAGACGGTTGTATTGACCCCCCCACCCCTGTCGCGGCACCAATGACGGAGCAGCGATTATTCAGTCTCGGGATCTTCGTGGCTTTTGTGATCGAGGACGTTCACACCGAACAATTGGAGTAGCCCTGGTTAGGGCCGTCGCGTTGAGTCATCCGGCAGTGAGATTATCGAGGAGTTCATCGTCGGAGTTCGCTTTCGTTGCCGTCGCGAATAACCGATGGAGCGTTTTCTTTTTCTTCTTGCAATTAATTGATTAATCGAAGAAGCATTTTTTTTTTCAGTTTGCGTCTCAACAATGAGAGAAGATCGACCGGGGTTGATCGACTGTTCGTCAAAGGTGGACGTGTTGGGTCAATGACACTGACGACCTCCAAGACGCTTCCAACGCCTCGCCAACGTCTCGCTTAAGGGGAAACTTGCATTTCTTCTCTCATTTCAAGGAGGATGCATGTTAGAGTGTCAGTAGGAAGTTCGATCTACCGAGGATTTCGAACGCTTCTCGAACGAATAAAACAACCCGAATTATGCGGGTCGACCCCAGCAAAAACACCCACCATGTATTCCACCTGGTGTGTACCTGCCCTAGCAAGCCCGGTCACCGACCAAACCACCATTGAAGTCACCATGGTGGTTTTGTGCAAAAAGTTCACTTCATATTTTGTTGAAACCACTACGTAAACCACCAGTCTAATATTCATTAGATGTGGTGGTTTCGATGGTGGTTTTTTCGTTTCACAACTGCACAAACTTCCACCCATCAACCAAGACGACTTTACGGTGGTTTCGACAGTGGAAACCACCGTCGGAAAAACCGTTCCGAAAAATATTGAAAAAAATCTTACCGGCGGCGGATTTGAACCCGAGACCCTGCGAACATCAGGCTAGCAACTAACCGCGAAGCTACAAATTATTATATTAATCTGTCATGTTACTATCAGTATTGAATCGCGGAAAAGTTATCTGAGGTTGTGTGAATGGTGGATGAATATTTAATTACTTATTTCAAATATTCTGCTGATATGACAATATTAACCGTGAGTAATCAATTATTCATCGACCAATTATCGATTATTCATGACTGAATTTCAGAGAACTTTCGCGCGATCCAATACTGGTAGGAACAGTTTGTATTATATAAATGATCGCTAGCTGAGCGGTTGAGTTCTAGACGGATGCGTGCACAGTCTCGGGTTCAAATCCACCTCGGGTAGAAATTTTTTTCGAGACGGGTTTCGGACGGTGGTTTCCACTGTCGAAACCACCGTAAAGTCGTCTTTATTGATGGGTGGTTTGTGCAGTTGTGAAACGAAAAAACCACCATCGAAACCACCACATCTAATGAATATTAGACTGGTGGTTTACGTAGTGGTTTCAACAAAATATTAAGTGAACTTTTTGCACAAAACCACCATGGTGGAAACCACCGTGAAAACATCGTGAATTTCACAGTGGCTGGACCTGCTAGGGTGCCATTCTGCCACTGTCAAATTTCACCTGGTGCTAATATTCCACCTGGTGCGTACCTGCCATTCTGCCACCGTCGAATTTGTGATTTCCACCATGTATTCCACCCCGAAGTGACACCCCGTTATCAGTGGTACAGTGGACGATCAGATAATTCCAATATTCGGGAGCCAGACTAATCCACCACCATCAGATAAGTTGAATTTCCTTCTACCTGCTTGAGGGCTTGCCCACTGCCCCTTCCGCCGAAAAAAATTCCCTCTCCAACGCTGTTTTGCGTCGCGCGTGGGGATGCGAGTAGCCGCTCGTGGAGCGCGTGGGGATGAGGACAGTTGTGGAAATTACCGTAAGAGTCTATCTTGCGATCATTTTTACCGTGTCAACAACGTCATGTACGGTGGTTGCAAGCATAGCTTTCGAAACAATTCTTTTCAACTAATGCAAAATTATCAACAACGAATTTTTACTTTTTTCATGTTTCGTGGTTAAATCATTTAACCAGGAATAATGTTTGGATTTCATTCCTTATTTTAAAAAAAATCCGATTCCAGCCAAAAAGGCTAAGAATTACTGTGGGAAAATATTTTTGTGTGAGATTCTTTCATGACTGGATTGGAACGACATACCTTCTGAATAAAAAAAAAGTAAAAGTTTTCTCAATAATATCCAGTGTATATTAAAGTTGATATTACATGTGGTTAAAATGATTTACCGCTATCGGGGCCAATCGATGGTTAATAATTTTGATTACACCAACCGCTAATCCTTTGATTGCTCCCAGCCACAAATATGACCATTTATACTACTTTTCTCAAGCGACACAAAATTCTTGTATTTCCGTTATAATAACAACCATCGTTTTTATCACTTAAGGCGGAATTAAGCAATGAACTTATTTTAAATCAACAGAGCACCCACAATATATAAACTGCAGAAAACTACGAAAACTTTGCAACAGCAATATTTATATTACGAAAAATGATTCATTCAACGAAAATTATGAAAAAATCAATCGTATTAAAGATATCAAGAATACTAATTTTGCGCAACAAAAATACCCAATTGTAAAAAATAAATAAATAAATGAAACGAAAAGAGCCGGAGATTTTTTTTTCCATTTGAAATCAATTGGTTAATTTTTTTAGAAGCCGTATACATTTTTTCAACATTTTCTGATATTTTTGAAAAAAAAATTGTCGAAATTTTGAAAAATGAATATAAATTTGAACATTTTCAAGAAATTTTCAAGAAATAAAAAAAAACGTTTCTGATAAGACAAATATCTGTATCAATAGCGCATCATGGTACTACGGCACGGGTCTACTTTTCCTTTATGGTGAAGTGACGGAATGTGTCCGCTACTCGAATACGAAAAACTGTAGAGTAGGAGAGAATCGTCGATCTTTGTCTCGCCACATGCTAGCTGCCGCGTTCTTTCTCTGTCAGACAAATTTCAGCAACGATATTATTGGTAGATATCTAAAGGGAAGGGGACTGCCGTTGCCTCGCCGAGCAGGTAGACGGAGCCGAAAAAGGGTCCGGATTCAACTTACTTGGTCGTCTTTTCGTCAACTTAACTGATGGTTGGAATTATCTGAGTTGGAAATACGTGATCGTCCACTGTACTAGTGCATGTATTCCACCGGTATTTCATTGTGTTAGCCACTAACATTTAGCGGACTCAAAAATGGGCCTTAGGTGTGATACATGGCTAGGCCACCGTGAATCCCACTACAAAAAACGGGACGAAAAGTGCTCTTTTCATCCCGCTTCTACAAAAAGTGGGATGAAATAGTATATCCCCCTCCCTCGGGTCGCAATATACTATTCGTCCCGCTGGTCGAAAATTGATTACTTTCTACCCGTATAATAGGGATGAAAATGGGTCTTTTTAGCGTAGTCGGGAAAAATAGTACATTGTGCAACAAGGGCCGAAAGTTAGCGTTTGCGACGCGTGTGATGTTTGCTGCCCGAGCGAAGCGAGGGCCGCAATCGCACGAGTCGCGATCGCCAATTCGGCCCTCGTTGCACACTATATTTTTTGCAACGTGGGCAGGAATGAAGGTGCTTTGAGGGGCAGTGTTTGCGGGACGACCATGACCAGTGAGGTTATGGCCGGCGGGCAAAAAAGTCCACTTTTTTGCCCTAGGGAAGAAAAGCAACGTGACGCGCATGCGCAAACTGACTTTTTGATGCTGGTACGCAATGAGTTACTTTCGTCCCGCAAAACTGACCCGAAAAGCGCCGTTTTCATGCCCGAGTTCCAAAAGCAACAAGGGCCGAAAGTTGGCGTTTGCGACGCGTGTGATGTTTGCTGCCCGAGCGAAGTGAGGGCCGCAATCACACGAGTCGCGATCGCCAATTCGGCCCTCGTTGCACACTATATTTTTTGCAACGTGGGCAGGAATGAAGGTGCTTTGAGGGGCAGTGTTTGCGGGACGACCATGACAAATGAGGTTATGGCCGGCGGGCAAAAAAGTGGACTTTTTGCCCTAGGGAAGAAAAGTAACGTGACGCGTATGCGCAAATTCACTTTTTGATGCTGGTACGCAAAGAGCCACTTTCGTCCCGCAAAACTGACCCGAAAAGCGCCGTTTTCATGCACGATTCACAAAGCACGTTTACAAAGCAAAAACCTCACTTTCCGCGCTGCCGTGAAGGAAAAGTACTTTTCGTCCCGCTGGTCGGAAATCGATTACTTTCTACCCGTATAATAGGGATGAAAATGGGTCTTTTTAGCGTAATCGGGAAAAAATAATTTTTTTGGAACTCGGGCATGAAAACGGCGCTTTTCGGGTCAGTTTTGCGGGACGGAAGTAGCTCATTGCGTACCAGCATCAAAAAGTCAGTTTGCGCATGCGCGTCACGTTGCTTTTCTTCCCTAGGGCAAAAAAGTGGACTTTTTTGCCCGGCGGCCATAACCTCACTTGTCATGGTCGTCCCGCAAACACTGCCCCTCAAAGCATCTTTATTCCTGCACTCGTTACAAAAAGTATAGTGTGCAACGTGGGCCGAATTGGCGATCGCCACTCGTGTGATTGCGGCCCTCACTTCGCTCGGGCAGCAAACATCACACGCGTCGCAAACGCCAACTTTCGGCCCTTGTTGCACAATGTACTATTTTTTCCCTATCCATTACTGTACATGAAAATTGCATTTCACACTCAAAAAATGCACCATCAAACTATCACCTTGAATATTTTTGGAGTAAAAAAGTGCATTTTTTGAGTGCGAAACGCAATTTTTATTTACAGCAATGGATAGGAAAAGAAAATTATTTTCTGTTTTCTCAGGTGACTCAGTCCCCTTAATTCCGTTTACAGAAATACTTTTTTATTTACTTTTAACCAATATTTCATAAATTAAACTTGTTATGTATCAGATAAACAATTCAAAAGAGAACGAATAAAATATGATATAAAACTCCTACATTACGTAATTTTTTGCCGAAAAGATTGAAAAAATAAGTTTTCAAAACTTCAGCTCATCGGAAAGTGTTCGAAATTCTCTTTGGGCCTCACTTTTGAACGGGAAGGTAACGATCCGCCCTACTCAAATATTGTCCGCCGCTAAACTAATCAAAAACTCTGTAAATAACGAGTCGATATTTTTAATTGCGGCTCGAAGCAGTGAATAAAAATACATTTTTGCTTTGGAGAAAAAAAATATGAATAATAAAAAGTTGATGAAGAAGGTCATTGAACGGTGAGCCGTAGTGGTGATCGATCATGCCGGCGTCCCGGCGTCAAAAAAGGGTATTCATCAATTCTCCGAACTTCGATAGGTCGTGATTATTAGTCTCCGAATAATTATCGATTGATCACACAAGCACACACGCTGATTGTCCGTATTACTTTAATGTATTTATATATTATAGAAAAAAAATGCTGCCTATCGCATTGGCATATTGCTCTCTTTCCTTTAACGCGGTCCACCAAACTCCTGAAACTGAACGACTGCACAGATTTTGCCCAAAATGAATGCCGATCATTGATTTATAATAATTCAACTTAGTACCAAATTTGAGCCCGATGTCTCGAAAAATCAGATATTTTTGAAAAAATTCAAAACAGCGTACAAACTGAACATTTCGCTAAAAATTGGACCAAAGAGAAGAACCTGTTGGCCTTAACATGTGGTATAAATTGCAGCTTGATGAATATCAAACCGTCATGAGGTGATATAATGCGCGCCCACACATACGTACACACATTTTTTCCACATGTGATTTTTCGCCGTTTCGGAACTTTCGGAAAACATTTAAATAAAAGTT
Source organism: Ischnus inquisitorius (assembly GCA_963924025.1). Taxonomy (NCBI): domain Eukaryota; kingdom Metazoa; phylum Arthropoda; class Insecta; order Hymenoptera; family Ichneumonidae; genus Ischnus; species Ischnus inquisitorius. The sequence goes on from OZ001253.1 coordinate 3,261,776, forward strand.
TTGCAAATAAAAAAATGTCATCAATATCAAAGCTTCTCGAGGGTAAATGACAATCGAAGTCGAAAATATGATATGGATCACTTGACCCTAAATCGAACAGGATAGACTACAATAATAATAATGATCACAGTAACAAAAAAATAATAATAATGTGGAACAACAATTTTCGCGTCGATCTCGTGTGTTTTTATCGTATTACGAATTATTCTCAAAGTGTTGACTTTCCTATATTGAATAAATAAATAATAAATATAAATCCAAATTTAAATATGTAAAAAATAAATAAATAATTACTAAATGAAAGGCATTTTATGCAAAAAAAAGTTGTAAAAAATGTAAGAAACTTTTTTTTTTGTAATTTGTTTTCTATTCGACAAACGAAAAAAGAAAAAAAATACCTTAGAACACGCGAAATACGTTTGTGGGATACCGAATTTAGCACGACTCGCCGTCACTGATCACCAACGGACTAACCGCGCGCAAGTGCGACAGATTTCATCTCACGCATTGTCGTTATATCGCGCGCACATCGTCCTCGAGCCAAAACCTATCCCACTCGACCACGCCGCGTTGATACAAACGAGACCGATTTTGTTTTTTCCACACGTTAAACGACATATTTTATTTTTATACTGAAATTTTATATATTTTTTTCTTCATCTCGTTTATTTACATCGTGGACGAGCGGAAATTGCCGCCGAGATATAGCGATAAACTCTGGGGTTACACCGGCAGTTTCGCGCAATCGTGTACGGTTTAATAGTTTGTTACATACTGAGAAAAATAGGGGAGAGCGGGGCAAAACGGCATAGCGGGGCAAAGTGGTATTCACGCACAATGGGACCAGGGCAGAATGGTATTGGGGCAAAATGGGACAGCAAAAAAATCTACTTCGATGGGACTTTCTCTTGTCCCATTTTGCCCTAATTCTTTCATACGCGGGACTTTATTTGACCATTTCGTACCATTTTGCCCCGCTCTCCCCTATATTCGATTTATATGGTGGATTATCTTTAAAATTTCGTTCCGATGTCTCGTTTCCGAGAAAAAAATTGTCAAAGTTCAGGAAGGCACGATATTGGCGTAGGGGAGACCGGGGCAAAATGGGATACCGAGGCAAAACGGGCTAGGGTAATTCGACGCAGCTGCGGGGTAAAATGGGCTGCCGTACAATTTTTTTAAATTTCATATTTTTCGAGTGAGCACTGGAACAAATCAGACTAGGCAAGTATGATGCAGTTCTGCGGCAAAATGGGGTTTGATGTTTAATCGGGATCGTTCTTAACGTAATTAACGCGCCAACATTCTGAATTCGCATAAGTTTCAGAGAAATGAAAATACATTGAAAACAAAACATTGCAGTTGTCTAAAAATCTGACAAAAAACAACAATTTTCGAGGCGATGAAATGATCGATTTTCCATAATATTCATTGCCAAATGTTATTAACCGATCATTGCAAAATTGAATTTTTCAAAGTACGTGGTCGATTTTTTCCAAATTTCGTGAAAGCAAGGAAAGGACGCGGACAGACATTTTTCCTAAATGTGATTTTTCGACGTTTTGGCACATTCTGAACACGTTTACATGGATATCTGAAAAACAAATTTTTTCACAAAAACAATGGTTCTCGAGGAAGCAAAAAATATTTCAACAAATTTTGCCGGTGATTTAACGTTTGTTCACATTTTATTATCGATAAGCCAATTTTTCCGAATACGTATGGGCTTATTGTCGAATTTTTTCAAGTTTTCGGAATTTTTGTACATGGGGGTAGTCCGTTTTGCCCCGAACGACTTTGTTCTTCGAAAACTTCATAAAATTGGTACGAATACATTTTTTTGATGGATATCAATGTATACATGCAATCAGCCTCGATGTAACATCCTGTATTCTTTAGCTGGTCCGTTTTGCCCCGCCCTCCCCTACAAGGACACGGTAGCGCTCGACGCGCGCGGACTTTTTACTTTTTAAACTACTTGGCGTCGAGATACTTCCGCGTCTCTTGATATACGAATAAATGCCATCAATGTATTGACAATATCAGATAGTAACATTTTTACCATCTTTTTTTTTCGATGCAGGAGTGGCCCGTTTGTGTTTCGTAAACGATTTGAATTTCTCGACGAGCCACAACCGATACCGCGGCTACGAAATATGTTTTTCCTTTTTTTTATCTCATCGACCTAAGTACAAGATCGGGATGCTCTTTGGGCGTGTGAAAAAAAAAAAAAAAAAAACAATGTTGTCCGAGTCGATGACGAAATTCGTAATTAATAGGGAAGCGCGAGGAGCTCCGGCGCCTGTCTCAGTTTCGTCCCTTCCTCGCTCGTAGTTCTGTGTTTATGTCCACGGGTCTTCGAGATTCGACCCCGATGAATTCGGACTATCGTCTTTATCTTATCCCGCGGCTACGAGCGAGGGTCTCGGTCGCGGGAACTTAAATTTCTGTTTTTTTTTTAATAAAAATTTTTTCTACCCTCGAATCTCTCGTCGTTGGAGTTGACTATTGGAATGAATGAAAAAACAGAAAACGACATGTATTGCCACGTAGATATATTTTCTGTGTAACGTTTGCATGAATATTCCACGACAGATAAGACACTGGGGCTTCTGAACGATAACCCTAGAAGTGAGCGGCCCCTGCTCGCTGACTGGGGGTCAACAAATATACGGCACGCTTTTCTTCCCTCTATCTGCGCGGGTCTCCCTCACCGTGCATAATCGCGTGTATTTATCGTTCACCGGAACCAAGCGTCGACAGACGAGAGATTTTTCTATTTTCGGATTCTCGAAAAGGAGAGCGAGAGAAACGAAGGCCTAGTTTTTTTCGAACAAAAGTTTTTCGACAAAATATTATGTCCGTTACGTGTAAGTTTAATTGAAAAAAAAAAAAAAAAAAAAACAACAGGACGAAGGTCTAGTTGGGGTCAATAATAATAAAAATCGCTGTTATTATTATTGTTCCGAGGAATTGCAGAGTTTCTTTTATGGATTTATTCCCACCACCGGTGATCACAATTTTTCGTCCTTTTTGCGCTATCTCTTGTATTTACGGAGAAAAACGCAAAAAACTGTTTGGGCACCACTACAAAATGTTGGGCACTTAGTCCGATGTATTTCAACGTGCTGGACACGTATCTAATGTGACTTTCAATGTGAATTTCAAACACCTCCAACTTTTTCGTTTTTTTCTAAATTCTCCACCTTCTTCTTTTTTTATTCCGAGGTTTCAAACACACACAGAACGGATCAGAAAAATAACCGATACAATTTGAATAAGTTTTTTCCTGGCACTCGATTGGTCGACAAGCTCGACGCACCGCAGCGCCGGCTGGCATTGAGGTGGCCGAAAGGCAAATCCCTACTGCGCTCTTTGCAACCGAGTCGAAGTCGTTCAATGAGAACTCCACACAAACGCAAGTCATATAATTTCACGGCATCCGCGCGCGAAAAGAGGCAAATTATGAGGCATGCGACAGCGATCGATTATTCGAAAAAGCCGTCCCCGTATGTTTACACATACCCATGGCGCATTTCGACGATTTCTATGAATTGAAATGATGATTTAGCGAAATGCAGAAAAAACTGACTCATACCCGAGCTGGAGCCACTTTCGATGGAATCCGGAATTTTTTTGCATCAAAAAGACAATAGTTTTTGCTATATCTTGAATATCTTTTCTTATATGACACTTGGCCCATGTAATGTTATTTGTTTTTTTGAATAATTTCCGTAAACAGAATTTTCACGTACTTGGCGTACCTTTTTTTTTTCGAAAAAAATGTTTTTGGTTAATTTCTGTCTACTTGAAAACCCCTCCGTAGGCCTCGCATTCCTTTGCAAAACTCGCGATGCTGTTCCTCGTGTTTGTTCGCCCGCATCGAGGGTCGAGAGTCGCGAAGATATCTTCTCCTTTTTTTTGTATATTTCTTCGAGTGACCATTTCTATCCTTTATACTGCTATGCTATTTCCATACGCGCCAACGTAACTCGAGTGGGCGCGTAGTTGCGGATTTCGCGTGACGTGCGATTATTGATTGTCGATACGATCGCTGCCGTGCGATACAGACGAGATGTGCGAGATCGAGAAGGCATCCGCGATTCACGATTACTCGAGAATGCTCGAACAGCCGAAAACAAACAATAACCCGATAATTCGAACCAAGGAAACAATGGACAAAGAAATATTGCGCGCCGTCGTCAAGAGCCGCGAGGAGGTTAAGAATCCTTCGGAAAATCACGAATCCTACGAGAAGTCTCTCAACGACGACAAATTCCCGGTCACCGAGCGCAATGTACTCGCCGCTCTCGCGAGATCCTTCGCCGATCTTCTCAGCTACAGAGTCTCAACCGAAGCCACACAGAGATACTCAGTCAGAATTCAAGTTATCGTAAGTCTCAACGAAAAATCCCATTGTTTTTTTTTTTTTTCCATTAAATGTTTTTATTATGAAAACTAGTCCTTCTATTTTTATTAAGATAAAAATTACATTCCCTAAAGATTTTTGTAAGTTTATGTAAATGACAAATCCGACAAATAGAATTGTTTATTCATTTATTATTAATTATTATTATTATCATATTTTTTATTAATTAATTGATTATTATTATTATTTTATTTATTTATTATTAATTGTTATTATTCTTTTATTTATTATTACTTATTATCATTATTATATTTTTTATTTATTTATTATTCGTTACGTCTGACCGGTAACATTATTATTGTTATCATTCTCCGGGCCTCGACATTCAAGATTTTTGTATCGACAGGAAATGCTACGAGACTGGATGCGTCCACCGATGGTGATAGAGGCGCAGAAGACTTTTTCGCAGAACGAGAGACTACTGGAATTGGTGGGCAGAATTTTGGCGATAAACTCGACGAAGGATGCTCCGTGCGGCGAGGAGGTAGTCGACGTTGTGGTAGAGACGACGAGAGCCACCATCGAATTGTCCAGACGAGACGAAAGGTTCTCCGTTACGTCGGAGAGGCTCCTCGACAGAATAGCTGCGTCGAAGGCGACGGAGAGCAGTCAAAGACTCATGCTCGACGCTGTCGCGGCGAAGGATTTTCTGAAACTCCGTCCGGAGACGCTGGAACGCTTGTACGTGGCTCTGAGTCGCGAGCTTATCGAAGAGCCGTTGGTCGACGATTTTGTCGATTTTCTGCGCAACAACGAGACGAGAGGAAGGACCGAGCGATTCGACGATCCGCCGAAACTGAACGAACTGCTGAAAATCGCGATCGCCTCGGCGACGATCTTTCAAGTCGCCTCGTGCGCGCTCCGCGAGATTTTCGTTAATACCGACTATTCGCGCGCGGCCGCGCGTTACATCGAATCGTTTCTCGAATGCGCGCGTTCGCGGTGTCGCGAAACCGGTCGGGATTTTCTGGATCTTTATCCGCTGAGCGTGCAATCGCGGGTCATCGTGCTGGACATCGAGCCCGAGCGTCACACGAACGATTCGCGAGCGAAAACGCTGGATCTCCTCGAGGTAACGCGATGCTCGTCGCCGGGCGAGACGCTCACGCTTCTGTCGCACTTCCCGAAGTGGTCGCGGCTCGTCGCCGAGCGGCTCGCCCATTCTCACGGTCTCGAGGCCTCCGCGAGCTAATCGACTAATTGTTTTTTTACTACGTTCAAGTTTTGCTTCGTCGGATCCACGGAATTTTTCTCTTCACGATCACCCGTCGGTAGTCGCAACTTTTCGGGGAAAATTTGCTAAAAAAAAAATGGCTAAATTGCTAAATTTCCTAATTTGCTAATTTGCAAAAAAAAAACAAATTCCTAATTTGCTAATTTGCTAAAAAAAAAATGGCTAAATTGATAAATTTGCTAATTTGCAGAAAAAAAAAATTCCTAATTTGCTAAAAAAAAAATGGCTAAATCGCTAAATTTGCTAAAAAAAAAAATGGCTAAACTGCTGAATTTGCTAAAAAAAAAATTGCTGAATTTGCTAATTTGCCGGGAAGTACTAAAGTACTTCTCGGTACTTCAAGTATTTTTGCTAAGTACAACTAATTTTGCAAAAAATTGTCAAAAATACATGTCGCCAATTATTTACATAACTTTGAACGAAATATTGTTTGCCATCGAACTACGTTCTATCGGACGAGATTTCGCGTTGCATTCGGCTCGATATTTCGCACCCGTAACGAAAAGAAAGCTACTCGAGGAAGCCGAATGTGGCAAACGAGAACTTTCCGACGAGCTGGGTTAGACTGTGATAAAAGGAACGGAGAAAGCAACATGCCAAAGTTGCACCATAGTTTTTTTCTTTTCTTCAAATACATTTTTTATACGTTTTAACGCTTCTCTTCGTGCACGTAATGTGCAGTGATAGGAATTAATCAATCACACGCGTACATATACACTAAACATCTTTCTTTTTTTTTTTATTGAACAACAGTTCAGGCCGGCAGCTACCATCGCCGTCTCATAATTTACGACTTTTTATTTATTTATATATATATATTATATATATATAGAGATTTTTTTTCCAACTGTGCTGTCGAAGAAGAAATGCAGCGTGTTTTTTTTTCTTTCGTCCTTTTGTCTAAGACTCATTCCTAACGCGCTACGAATATACGTGAAATTCTTCACCGTTTTAAATTTATTTATCCACTTTTTGTTTTTGGAATTTAGTTTTGTTTTTCTCTTTTTTTTTATTGCACACGACGCTCTTGCACATCGGGCACTTGGTCTCGCGATCACGCGAGAGGCCGGGAAAGAAAGAAAAAAGTTTGGGCAATAATGTTTTATCTGTAATGTGGCAGTGATGTGCTATACTTCCCTTTTTTTTTACGATCCGTGTCTCTCAAGTCGCTTCGCGCTCATTTCGCACAAGTTCGAGAATGAGGGGAGTAAATTGTAAATAATCTGTTGATAACATTTTCGGATTATTATCATGCAAAATTGATCTGTTCGGTAAACTTAATGTGCATGATTTTTTTCCGATTTTTCTACGATCAAGAAGTATCTGCAATTTGCTCTCATGTTTCTCGTACTTGTTTGAAATGAGCGCGAACCGACATCGCTACCTTAAGGTAGTCCATGCGTAAGGTGGAAATTCAGAGTGAATTGCAAACACTTCTCGATGGTATGAAAATCTGAAAAAATTCATGCATATTAAAGATACTGAAAAGATTAATTTTGCACAAAAATTCCAAATTGTTGTTAACAAATTGATGAAACCAAAAATTGTTCAAGAAATTTCCCGGCAACACAACTTATTTCTTTTATGAAAATCATTCTTTCATTTTTCTGAGTACGCATGCATTTTTTTAGATTTTTTGATTGACTTTGAATTTTATGATTTTCCACAATTTTTTCCAAAAAAGAGAAAAAAATGTCAGTCAATTAAATAATCTGAAAAAATGCATGCGTATTCAGAAAAAGAAAAGAATTATTTTCATTGAAAAAAAGGTGAGTTGCCGGGAAATTTCTTGAACAATTATTGTTTCATCAATTTGTTAATAACAATTTGGAATTATTATTATGCAAAATAAATCTTTTCAGTACCTTTAATGTGCATGAATTTTTTTCAAATTTTTATACCATCGAGAAGTGTTTGCAATTCCTCTCAATTTCCTCGAATTTATGCGAAATGAACACCTTATGCATGGACTACCTTAAGGATGTATGGGAGATACAGTCCCGCCAAACATGAGTTAACATGAGTTTCAGAAAGAATTTTGATTACTCGTGGAGGGGATGAAAATCTGGAAGAAAATCAAGTATAAAAAAGAATTGATTTTACACAATAATAATTCCAAGATGTTATTAACAAATCGATAAAAAAAATGCTTTCATCAATTTGTTAATGACATTTTGAAATTATTATTATTATGCAAAATCAACCCTTTTAGCCCCTTCCACATGCTCGATTGTTTAAAGATTTTTATCCGATTGAGAAGCATTGGAAATTCTCTCTGAAAGCCGCGCTAACTCGCGTTCGGCTGCACCCTTCATGCGTTCTCGACATACCTCGGGCTTTTTTTTCTTCGTTACCGAAAATCGTGATTACGAAAGATCTCCGCGTTTTTGATTGATCGACTAATCGCGACGATTTTACAACGATATCATTCCTTTTGGAGGATTTTTCTTATCTTGTTTTATTATATTTATTGTTATCCCTTTTTTTTTCGAGAGAAGAAAAATTGAAGCGAAAACGGCGATTGAAGGTTTTGAAGAAAAAAATTCTCATTCTCGTTGAACTATTCGAGAAAGCTACGATTTCAGTTTCGCTACTTCGCAATCGGATTACAACTCGGTTTTCTGTTTTTTTTTTTTTTTTAGCTAATAAATGTTGCATTTCGCTCGCGTCGACAGAGAATGGTCTCCAAAAACGGCGCCCCGAAAAAGAAACATTTAAAAGCGTAAACAATAAAATGTCTAAATGGGAACATCATCATTAACTACCCTGCGACGCAGGATTGTTTTTAAATCTGTATTAATTCTTGTTTTTCTTTTTTTTTTTTTAATTGTGTGGGAAGAGACGATATTAATTTTTTTTTCTACTGGAAAAAGCGCGATAGGTCAGAGCTCGCGATGCGGTTAACGAAGGTTTATCGCGATTCTTGAATGAATCCGAACCGAACGGTTCAACGGAGAGCTTTCGATCGAGACCTCGGGGCTCTTTTTTTTTTATTCTGCCGCATAATGGAAACAAAAAGAATTAAGATAGTTCACGTCGCTTCGCGCTCGTTTCGCTCAGGCTCGAGAAAAATGAGAGTAAATTTCAAGCACTTCTCGATGGCAAAGAAATCTGAAAAAAATCATGCATATTAAAGGCACTGAAGAGTTCAATTTTGCATAATACCAATTCCGAAATGTTATTAAATTCATTACAACATAATTTTTTTCAGATTTTCCGGGAACCCGATTTTTTAATGAAAATCCGGCAACTTAATTTTTTCTTTTTCGTGAAGATAATTTGTCAAATTTTTTGAATGCACAAGGATTTTTAAGTGTATTGTTTAATTTGAGACTTACCGAACGAATTTTTTTTAATGGAAGAAATGTGTGGTAAATCATAAAATTCAAAGTCAATTGAAAAATCTGAAAAAATTCATACGTATTCAGAAAAATAAAAGAATTATTTATATTAAAAAAAAGTTGTGTTGCCGGGAAATTTCTTGAACAATTTTTTGTTTCATCAATTTGTTGATAACAATTTCCAATTATTGTTATGCAAGATTAATCTTTCCAGTATCTTTAATGTGCATGAATTTTTTTAGATTTTCATACTATCGAGAAGTGTTTGCAAATCACTTTCAATTTCCTCGAACTTATGTGGATTTTTTTTTTATGGAAAAAATGTGTCGAAAATCATGAATTTCAAAGTCAATTGAAAAACCTGATAAAATTTATACGTATTCGGAAAAATAAAACAATTATTTTTATAAAAAAAAAAAGTTATGTTGCCGGGAAATTTCTTGAACACTTTCTTGTTTCATCAATTTGTTGATAACAATTTGGAATTATTGTTATGTAAGATTAATCTTTCCAGTATCTTTAATGTGCATGAATTTTTTTAGATTTTCATACCATCGAGAAGTGTTGGCAATTCACTCTCAATTTCCTCGAAGTTATGCGAAATGAACACCTTGCACATGGACTACTTAAATCCAATTATCTGTCTTGCCTGAAATTATACATATCTCTCGCGTTCCCATTCCCCGCTCTGTGAACTTTTGTGCGTTTGCCTATCGTGTACGCGTCTCATTGATCTCCCATGCGCGAAGATTCGTCTCCAATTCGATTCAAACGAAAAACGATGAATTAAAAAAAAAAAAAAAAAAAAAAAAAAAAAAATATATCCGGAGTCAGATCGAGATTGCTTAGCGCCTCGATCGTTCTCATCGAACGACTTTTCCGACGTTTTTCGGCCTCGTCAACGGGACCGTGGCTTGGAAGGAAATTGGCCGACGGCGCGGACATCGGAGACGGAAGCCTGGATCGGGGACGATCGCGCTATTGCGGGAGGTCCTCGTCGGAATTTTTTCGTCATTCGAGAAATTCTCGTCCCGAACGACGGCGCGTCGTTATTAATTCGCAATGACTTTCGCCTCTTGCTCATGTCCTTATCGTTCTCGCACGCTGAACTCTTCGAGGGAGCTACCTGCCGAAATCAATACGAATCGTCAATTATCGAACTACGAAAAACGAGTCGATTTTTTTTTTTTTTTTTTTTTTTTTTTTTTTTTTTTTTTTTTTTTTTTTTTGGACGGAAGAGAGCATTTGGTATAGCGCAGATCGACGTGGGAATCGCAACGGTGCTGTTCCGGCCTTCACGAGACAATTACGTAGTAATGTAAATACTCAATGTTTTTTTGTTTTATTATTTAATGAACAGCCTAGGCGAATGAGCCAGACCCGAGTGGGCCGATCTCGTGCGAGGAAAAAAAAAACGAAAGAGGATGGAACAATTTTTAGTGCTTCGTTTTCATAATTTTTCATTTTTTCTTTTTTTTTCTCGTGTTTTTTTTTCCCTCGTTAACGAGGGACAGTTGCAATATCGTTCGTGAGGAAAATCGACAAATGGCAAAAGTTCGAGAATCCTTATCGTAAGACTCACAGCTTGAAGAAAAAAGAAATAAAAAAAATATATATATTTTATACATATATATGTGTGTATGTGATTTGAAAGAAAACGAAGATTAATCAGCCCCCTCGAGGCCCGGTTCGTTATTTAGGAATCAGGACACAACTGGCAATGCACTACGTCTGTATGAGTAATCATAATAATAATAATCATAATCGTAATAATAATGACAATATAATCGTAATTGTAATAATTAAATCGCTGCGGCAATGTGGAATCGATTTTTTTTTTTTTTTTTTTACAACAAACCGCGGTTTCGTTCAATTATTATTATTATTTTTTCTAATCTCCTGCCGTGCCAAATCGCGAAGAACTCCGCGCTTGGCCGTTCGACGAGAAAAGAGGTGAAAAAAAAAAATCTCCGGCTCGGGCGGGGGAAACAAGTGGCAGCGACAATAAATATATTAATTAACGAATAAAATTTGCCTCGGGGGCAAATCGAACGCGCGGGGGCTGTTTCTTTTCCTATCCGACTACGTTTTTTTTTTTTTTTTTTTTTTTTTTTTTTTTTTCATTTTTTTCTCCGACATCAAAATCAGGCGAACGAAGGCTCGCCGATTTTACCAACTGTACAACGTTGTTTTTTTCTCGTAAAACAGCAAACGAAAACACCAAAGCTATCCTCTAACAACCGCATTTTAATCGTTATTATTATAATTTTTTTTTTTTTTTTTTTTCTTCGACACTAAAGTGAAAACAAGGAAAGAAAAAATGATTCGATTGAGACAAGTAATAGTTATACAAACTGTGTCGATTCATCATCATGTGTGTGTGTGTGTGTTTGTGTGTGTTTTTTTCTCTCACTTTCCTTCTCGTGTTTACGTGTGGGCCGTGGCAATAGTATTTAATCGTTACTTCAATAGTATTTTTTTTTTTTTCTTCTCACTAGACACGATTCAACATATAGAAAGTTTATCGTTATTATTCAATAATTATTATTCATCATTTATTAATATTTTCTTTTTTTTTCTTCTTCTTTTAATCTTAAAGCTGTCTAAGAACTCGCTGCGTGGCAGGAGCGTCGTGTTTTTTTGTTTTTTTCTTCCTTTTCTCCACCTCTTTTGTTTTTTTCATTTTTTAGATTTGGAGGTGCGGTTTTTTTTCTCGCTGCTTTTTTTTTTTTATTTTATTTTTCTTCTCATTCCTAGTCTTGTTTAGCTGTCGCTTCGGTAAAGGTACGTTTGTAGTCGTTCACGCTCCGATCGTACGCGCGTTTAACACAAGCGCACAGAGCTCGAGTTTTTTTTTGTTTTTTAATTTTCTTTATTTTTTACGTGTCCCCGTTTTCATGATTCGCCTCGTCCGTGTTCGTGTTCGTTTTGTGTCAATAATCGTTAACATACCTTAAATATTTACTACTTGTTGATGCTTTTGTAATTTGTAATTTTTCTTTTTCTTTTTTTTTTTTATAGATCACAATGTGTCATACCATCCGCGCCGGTGAACAATTTTCTTCGTTTTTTTTTTTTCTTTTGTTTTCATCTTTTTTATGCCCTTTTCGTTTCCATTCTCAACGCGACCGTCAACGCCGCAAGCGCGAATCCTCGAGGTTCGGTCGTTCGACTCTCCCGAAAAAAAAAAAAAAAAAAAAATCCGTCGGGGGTCGCCGCACTTTGATAAATCTCTTTTAATCGTCTTTATTTTTTTTTGTCATATTTTTTTTTTCCAAAATAATTCGCCAAATCGTTTTGACACGAGAGATATCGTTCCAAACGTTCCCGTCCCTCGCGAGTCGCCGACCCGCGCGCTTCGTCTCGAAATTCCTATTGTGATTCGTATTGCGTTACAATTTGTCGAGTCCCTAACGTTCTACGTAAATTCAGACCAGCCGAAATCGTCGATTTTTTTTTTTTTTTAGAAAGGAAGAAAGACAAGAAAAGAAGTCGCAAACATTTATGCGAAAAAAAAAAAAAAAAAACAAAAACGTGAAATCTAACCGGAAACGTCGCTAGAGTATAAATAAAATTTCACTTTTCATACCGAAGCGCCGACATTCGGAGTCGGGAGCTGTTCGCACAGCGCGCAAGCACACACGCGAAACTCCGTATTGTCGCGCTTTCTTTAAATAGCACTTTGCTTATGCATATAATATACCCCCCCCCCCCCCCCCCCTCCCATCCCTCGTCGCTAATAATCAATAATGACCATTTCGCACCAGTGCGAAATTGATAAGTTTATCTCGATTCGTTATTTCCATTTTTTTTTTTTTTTTTTTTTTTTTTTTTTTTTTTTTTTTTTTCATTTCAATACAAGGAACACAAGTAGAACGATTTTATTTCCCCTTTCTCAATGTATATTGTTGATATTAGCACAGCGTTGCAGAATGAAAGCGTATTAAGATTCTCGATTTTTTTTTTTTTTTTTTTTTTTTCTGGAAATTACTCAAACGTGTACCATTCTCGACTCGATCTTGTTGCATAATTTTTGTCCCTTCGTACGTTATCGTGTGGTTTAAAATTTATTTATTTATTTATCTTATTTTTTGTTTTTTTCTTTTTTCACGAGTAACTCGTTTCTCTCTTGCCATTACTATATATATATATATATTTTTTTTTTTTTGTTTTTGTTGTTGTTGTTGTGTTTCCCTACTTTGCTTCCTGCGCCCGGGAGAGGACCCGAACCGGTTGCAGGATCCGCAACACTGTCGTGAATTCGAATCGCGCTAAAACGGCACAGCGTTGCGAGCTTTAACAGTCGATTGGGTCCGCGGACATTGGCATTTCGTTACAATTATACAGTTATATAGATTCTATATAAATACCTAATATGCATTCGTATATTACATACCTAATATGCAATTGTGTTTTGAAGTCGGCCGTCGATCAATCGTAATTAATATTATTTTCTTCCTGTTTTATCATCGTTTTTCCTTTTTTTCATTTTTTTTTTTTTTTTTTTTTTTTTTTTAATCCGATACGCGTCGACACCGTCTCGCGTGTTCATTCCCACATATTTTTTTCTTCCCCGTGGTCGTCGCGCTTTTTTCGTCCAAATTCGATCTTTTTCCCCAACGATTTTCCCCAGCACTTTTTTTTTCCTTTTTTTTTTCGTTACTCTCGCGTCTTCTCGGGTTACGGTGTTCTGTATAAAAGTGTTTATTTAGTATTTTTCGCGTTACGCGCGGGCGCGCCCGTCGTACGCGTTTTGCGTGTTTTTTTTTTTTTTCTTCCATTGTTTTTTAAACGAAAATTCAACATAATCAACGTCGTTTATAATGTACATATTATATAGATTTGTATCCGGCTAGCATTTTCATCTCCTATGTTTATATATTATTTAATTATCATTATTATTATTTTTTTTTTCTTATCTTTTTGTTTTACTTTAGTTGTTTGTTTCATTTTTGTTTTTTTTTTTTTCCTTTTTTTCTTCGATAGAGAAATGTCGCGGACGATTTTGCGGCGTCGCGGTTCGCGAGGCGGGGGTCGCGGCGGAGCGATCAATGCTTTGAGCGACGAGCCGAACTCGTCCAACCCCACCGAGAGAGCCGAATTGATCGGCTCGAATTTACCTCGGAGCGCGAGGACGATCGGGCGAATTGCAACCGCTTTTTTTTTTTTTTTTTTTTTCGGTTCGTTCGATTCTCGAAAAATCGAGATATCTCGACTTTTGGCTCGAAATTTCGCTCCGTTCTCGTGCGTTTTTCCTGGTTATTTTTTTTCCCCGATTTTTTCGTCATTCCGTTTGTTCTCTTTCGTTTCCCTCGCTTCGTCCCCTTGCCGCGACATAATCGTTAATATAACAACTATTTTTTATCCATAAAATCTGAACGATCAAATTCAATTGTAACGTAACCCCCTCTCTTTTTCTTTTCGTTTGCTTCTTCCACTTGTTATATACTTTTGCTTCTTTTCTTTAATTCTTTTTCTCCACTACAGTCCATTTCCCGTGGGGAATTGTCTCGCGTTTCGTCGATTGGACGTCGATCGATCTTTTTTACGTCAATTTGTTGTTTATTCTTTTTTTCCGTTCCTCGGAGCGAGGCGGGAAGCCTCGCCACGATCGACAATCTCGAACGCCGAGCGCGCGACTCGAGGAACTCGGGGACCTGCGGAGGATTCGAAAACGGGAAATGAACGGTAGTTCGACTGTGACGCTTGATCGATGGCAAACTCGCCGCGGTTCGCTCGGGACATCGGAGATTTTTCTTTCGTCGTCGCGCGGCCTCGCGCCGTTCGCCTCTTTTTTTTCCCCTATTTTAGTCATTAGTTGGCATTGTATGTTTTTTTTGCATCTTTTTTTTATCACTATCTACGGCGAATTTTTTTTTTTTTTCTTTTTTTTTTCGAGGGTGCAAATTTCGAGCTGCGCCCCTCATTCGATCATCATCTCGCCGCGACGCTCCGCTCGTCGTCCCGAGCGACAGTTCTCACCTCGGCGTTGGGACGCATCTCAGTGATTCGCAGTGTTTTGCGCTTCGCGCGAACGATTATACTCGCTGGATAATCGTAATTGAAAAATGTACTACTACGGCGAACGATATTGTATCGTGGCGACGATTCGTCGCGTCGGCCGTTGTTGTTGTTGCGAGCGCGCGACGAGCTAAATTTACGATGACGATGACGCCGACGGCGTGGATGACGGTGACGATGACATAGACTCTGACAAGTTTCTTTAGTTCGCTCAACGAATTGAAAACGAGTTACGGTTATAATTTCAATGTTCGAGTTAAGTTAAAGCCTTTTTCACTTGAGTAAGGTCGAGTCTAGGTTCGGATTCGGATTAGGCTGCTGCGACGCCGACGAGGGCGACGGCACTTGGGCGACCGACGAGCCGCCCTTGGCCTCGCTCATCGCGCTTCCGCCGCCGCCAACTCCGCCCATGCTCACGCCCGCGCCGCCCTCCTTCATCTTGTCGCAGTAATCCGCGAATATGTCGCGGAACCGCGCCCATGACTTCTCCGGTATTGTGATGGCTGTTCTGAAGTTTGTCTTCACCTGGAAAATTCAACAGTGTTCAGTGTTTTGTCTGTTATTTCTGGTTTTTATTATCTTTTTTAGATCTTGGGATTCTTTGAATTTCTATAGATTCGACGGTGGCATTGAATTATCGGCGATAAAGAGGAATTCTGGTCAAATCTATCTCGGAATCGGTATCCGGCCTGAATCTCTTTGGACGAAATCTCATCGGATACGATCCGACAAAAAGCCCCAGGTCAAAATTTCTCCGCCAAAATCCTCCCCGGAGACTGGGAAGAAGGTTTAGAGCAGCCAAAGAAAATTTGTTTGAATCAACGAAATCCGGCAGTGACGGGTGTCGAACTAAATGCATGGTTTAAAGAACTGGGACATTTGGTTCGATTGCAAATACCGAGCTGTTTCTCTGAAATATACTTGGTTTCATCGAAAGAAGGTTGTACCCGAGCAGAAGTTTTATCAGGCGAGAAACCGGGCCATACTTGGCATACCGGAAAATAATGGAATATGGAACATCGATATGGCCCTGATACATGGTGTAACGCTCACGCAGTCCCGGCCCTGATAAAGCGCCTGATGTGGACCTGATGAATGTTTTGTCTGGGCTGGATATGTACCGGATCAACGCAAATATGGACCAATTCCAGGCCGGATCTACCCGCACAATAACCCGGATTTCGAATTCTGGGAAAAAAAAATACTTTGTGCACTCAACTACTGGACAGGGTTCGAGAAACTTATTCATTAGCCGCTTAGTTTTCAACCCATTCTACTTATCCTGCCTACCTATCCTACCTAACCATCCTACCTATCATACATTAACTTGTATCGTAATCGAAAGAGTGACTCTTATATAGTAACTTGCTAAGGACCGCTTGCGAGAGAAACACTTTATCCTCGAAACCACCTAGCGGTGGCTTCGAGCCGCTACATATGATTCGCTGAGCTAAGGAATTCGCAGAATGTAAAACATATCGCCTCCGATATGTTTTATTTATCTTTTCAAATTTTTATCTCTGAAATATCTCTGAAACTTATGGAAAGTCAGGCTGTTCGCGCGATAACTACGTTAAGGGGCATTTCGAACGTTTGCCAGTGGGATCGACAACTTTAATAAATCGGGCACCGGGAAGGTGCCGAAATAATTCTCGTCGACAATCAAAGATTATTATTATTGGTGTGACGCCACGAATTAAAATCTTTTTTCAAGTACCCGCCGTCGAGACGCTACCGCATCTCTTGATTGGGTCAAAATGGGACAAGGAAAAGTCCCAGCGAAGTCGATTTTTTTTGCTGTCCCATTTTGGGCCAATCCCGCTATGCCCTAAGGCTAGTTTCTCGTCCTTCATCTTTCTGAAAAGATTCATACATTTTCGGCAAAATCAACGAACCATCATCTAAAGGAGTTAAGTCGTCGGGTCATTTTTTAAACAAGCCATTTTTTTGTTAATTCGTCAATAACATCTTGATATCATTATTGTGCAAAATCAATAAAAAAAAAAATTTGCATAATAATAATTCCACAACGTTATCAATTATGATTTCCCACCCGTTTTTTCCATTAAAAAAATTCAAAGTCAATTAAAAAATCTGAAAAAAATCATACGTATTCAAAAAAATTGAAGAATTATTTTTATAAAAGAAAAAAGTTGTATTGCCGGGAATTTCTTAACAATTCTTTGCTTCATCAATTTGTTAATAACAATTTGGAATTATTATAATGCAAAATTGATCTTTTCAAATTTTTATACCGTCCAGACGCGTTTACAATTCACTCTCAATTTCCTCGAACTTATGCGAAATGAACACCATACGCTTGGACTACCTTTAATTCAATTAAGAATCGGGACAGCTTTTCTCACAACGGCTTCAACTTCACACTGTCGTCATGTAAAAAAAAAACCACGCATGGACTACCTTAAGGTAGTCCAACCAAGAAAGGAAAGGTAAGTTCGAGAAAATTGAGAGTGAGTTGCAAACACTTCTCGATGGTATAAAAATCTGAAAAAATTCGTGCACATTAAAGGTACTGGAAAGTTTAATTTTGCACAATAATAATCCCAAATTCTTATTAATAATTTGATGAAACAAAAAATTGTTCAAGAAATTTCCCGGCAACACAACTTTTTTTTAATGCAAATAATTCATTTATTTTTCCGAATATGTATGCATTTTTTCAGATTTTTCAATACACTTTGAACCTTGATTGACTTTGAATTTTACCATTTTCCACACATTTTTTCCATTAAAAAAATATTGTCAGCCAATTAAAAAATCTGAAAAATTCATACGTACTCCGAAAAATAAAAGAATTATTCTCATTAAAAAAAAAGTTGCTTTGCCGGGAAATTTCTTGAACAATTTTTTTGTTACATCAATTTGTTAATAACAATTTGGAATTATTATTGTGCAAAATTAATCTCTTCTGTACCTTTAATGTGCATGAATTTTTTCAAATTTTCATATCATCCAGAAGTGTTTGCAATTCAATTCCCAATTCCTGTCAATTTCCTCGAACTTGTGCGAAATGAACACCATACGCTTGGACTGCCTCTAATTCGATTAAGAATCAGGACAGCTTTTCTCACAACGGCTTCAACTTCACTGTGGTCATGTAAAAAAAAAAAAGAAACCCACGAAGGTCAATAGATCAATTTTTCGCGAAGATGAAAAAAAAACCATTTTTTTTTCACGAGCTACGTACTGGAGGTTTGTTGGAGACTTCCGGCGACCGCGACCGGGCTCAGGTCGCCCTGATATATTCTGCTCTTGAACATTATCCTGCCTACCTATCCTACCTAACCATCCTACCTATCATACATTAACTTGTATCGTAATCGAAAGAGTGACTCTTATATAGTAACTTGCTAAGGACCGTTTGCGAGAGAAACACTTCATCCTCGAAACCACCTAGCGGTGGCTTCGAGCCGCTACATATGATTCGCTGAGCTAAGGAATTCGCAGAATGTGATTGACTGTTTCCTAACTACACGGACGTTTAGGTCAACAAAATAAATGTTGAATTGACATTGATAATTTATTTGATCAATTTGTGACTAAAGTTGTTCGTTGGATTGTCGATGACCTCACTTTTGAACAAACTTTTTCGGTTGCGATAACTAAAGAACTTTTCTTCCGAAATTGACTTATTGTTGAGGCAACTAAATATTTAAGCCTCTCATGAGCGGCAGTTGATAATATATTAGTTCAACTTTCAAAATGTGGCAAGTTAAAGAAACACTCAGCTTAAAAACGCGATCATTGTCATCGATCGAATTGAAGGTTGTGATGCTCCGTACAAAAAACGAAACAGAAGAATTCGTTTTGTTATTTCCCTTCTGCATTAGAAAGTTGTAAAAATATGACTTTAGTCTGTGCAAAATAGCGAATAAACATCGTTCTAATAAATTTCTATCACTATTATAAATGCCTGATCCTATCCTGACTTGGCCCTGAATTGGAATAATGCAAGTTGCAGCGATCCGGCAAATCGAGTGAATTTTGTATCAGGGCCGGATCCGGCAATATGTGTGAAATAGATCCGGCGTACTTCATTAACGCCGGAAATGGCCCAGATCCAGTAGATATCCGGAAAACCTAATGTAGCCTGTAGTTTTGAATTTTGAAATCTGGGATTTTGTCTGGGAGATTTTTGTTTGAGGGCGATTTTGACAGGGTTTTATTCAGTTGCGATCACTCCTTTTTCTTCAAAGGGACATTTTGTTCGGGTGATCATGGCCAAGAGGATTTTTCTCCAAGAGAGATTTTCTCCGGGGGATTTTTCTCCAAGGAAAATTTTCTCCGGGGAAATTTCGGCGAGGAGATTCAGGCCTTGAACCAGTCGAATCACGTTGGCATATTACGTCGTTTCGGTAGAAATCATGCCTGAGTTTTGACCAGGAAAAAAAAATGGTACAAATCCCGACAAAAATCACGGTCCGGATTCCGTTTCTCTAGCGTTAAACCTTCCTAACTTTGGGACCGTGATTTTGTAACGTATAAAGGATGAAATCTTCACTGTCGTCGGTTTTCTGAGAATCACGTCTGAAATCACGAGGATTCCGCGCGTCGAACGGAGAGCCGCATCGATGACAAAGTTTTCAAGGGCATCGTTGCGAGAAACGTACCTCGGAAATTCTCATGTAGATGCCACGAT
Organism: Ischnus inquisitorius; assembly: GCA_963924025.1. NCBI lineage: Eukaryota > Metazoa > Arthropoda > Insecta > Hymenoptera > Ichneumonidae > Ischnus > Ischnus inquisitorius. The sequence continues at coordinate 3,281,461 of OZ001253.1, forward strand.
TGTTTTGACCAATGTCGAAATAATAATTTTTATTATCGACGCGCATATAACGACCCTCGGGCAAATCGCCCTTGAAGCCGCCGTCGTCCGTGCCGAATTCCTCGAGGAGATCCGTCAGCGCGTCCCGAAACTCTATCATTCCTTGTGCCGGTATCGCTATCTGTGTCCTCGGACCGCCCCGCGTTATCGTTTGCGACACCTGCGACGAGCAATATGAAAGTAAAAAAGGAATGAAATAACATTGAGTCAAGAGGTTCGTTCGTCGGTTGAGTTAGTCGTGAAAATTCGCTGCGTATCTACTCGTGTTAATTGTCAGACCTTTGGAAAAAAATTCAACTCTGGTTGAATACAGAGTTGCGAAAAGAATAATGTGTAAACAATGCATTTTCTATTATTCGAAAAATGGACAATGGAGAGGAATTGCATTGATAATTTTCTCGAAAATAAATAATGCAACGCGCATTTTTGATTTTTCAAAGAATGGAAAGTGTAACGCGCATTTTTCATTTTTTCGAAAAACGGGAAATGTGACTCGCATTTTTCATTTTTCGAAAAATGGGAAATGTAACTCGCATTTTTCATTTTTTAAAAAAATGGGAAATGTAACTCGCATTTTTCATTTTTTAAAAAAATGGGAAATGTAACTCGCATTTTTCATTTTTTAAAAAACTGGGAAATGTAACTCGCATTTTTCATTTTTCAAAGAATGAAAAATGTCATTCGCATTTTTCATTTTTTCGAAAATGGATAATGAAATCGGCAATGCATCGCGTGAGAAATGCATTATTTTCAACCCTCGTTGAATATCTTTAGCTTCGAGTGAGGGTTAGAACTTTGCAAATCGGCGGAAGCCTGTCTATTGGAAACTCGTCTCTACGATAATTAGTATAAAAGTGCGATACTTGATGTTCGGTACATACAAAGTGACTCACCCGCAGGAATCGTCCGCGGGAATTCTCTTTGAGGTCCAGGTAGTATCGCCTGTTGTCCTTCACCATCATTTCTGACTTGAGCTTTCCGTCGTCCGGCAAATTGTCCGGATTCGGTGGACCTGCGAAAAAAAAAAAAAAATTCCAGTCTAAGATAGTCCAAGCGTCGGGTGTTCATTTCGCATAAGTTCGCGGAAATTGAGTCGAATTAGGAATTACATTGCAAACCCTTCTCGATGGTATAAAAAACTGAAAAAATGCATGCATATTAAAGATACTGAAAAGATTAATTTTGCACAAAAATTCCAAATTGTTGTTAACAAATTGATGAAACCAAAAATTGTTCAAGAAATTTCCCGGCAACACAACTTTTTTCTTTTATAAAAATCATTCTTTTATTTTTCTGAATACGTATGAATTTTTTCAGATTTTTTAAATGACTTTGAAATTTTTATTTTTAAATTGAAAAAATGTGTGGAAAATCATGAAATATCCGTTTTTGAAAAAAATGGAAAATACATTTCGCCTCCATTCCCTATTTTTTGAAAAATGGAAAATACATTTCGCCTCCATTCCCTATTTTTTGAAAAATGGAAAATACATTTCGCCTCCATTGCCCATTTTTTGAAAAATGAATAATGGAGCCAGTTTCATTTCTTGAAAAATGGATAATCGACCCAGTTTCATTTTTTGAAAAATCGATAATGATGCTTCTTCCATTACTCATGTTCTATAAAACGACGAATAGAATTCCCCTCCATTATCCCTTTTTCGAAAAATGCGAAATGCATTATTTACCCATTATTATTTTTGCAACTCTGGTTATGTCGCGCTTGTTTCGCGCGAGTTCGAGAAAAGTGAGAGCAAATCGCAAATACTTCTCGTTGGAAGTCTGAAAAAATTTGCCCATATCAGAGGTGCCGAAACGATCAATTTTTCATAACAATTGTTCTAAAATGTTATTAACAAATTAATTAGAAAAAGTATTTTTTCGCGATTTTCCCGGAATCCAAATTTTTCCAAATGTTTATTTATTTTTCTTTCATTTTCGTTTATTTTTCTGAATACGCGTGAATTTTTTTGGAATTTTCGGACGAGACAAGCAATTCGACTGGGAAATATCTTACCGAGAGACGCATAGTAATCGCTAAACGTCGAGAGGTGATCGCGAAACTCCGACGCCGTGCTCAGCGCCAGGAATATTTGACTTCTCCTACCGTCGGCTCCGATCTGCGAAAATAAAAATGCAAAAAAAATTTTTATTTCAAAGTCAACTCATTTATGTTGATCTTATGTCGAATATTTTTCGTACCTCGGCTACTTTGATGAATCTTCCCCGCCTGTTCTGCTTAACGTCGAGGTAGAATCGCTTGCTCTGAATTTGCAACATTTTCGTCGCCAATTCCTGCTCCCCCTGCTGGCCCTGCTGACCTGCGTTCAAAAGAACAAACAAACGAAAAAAAATTAGTCTCACTTTCACGAAATTTCCGCAGATCCACACCACGCCGTACTTTTGGAACAGATCCGGGCAAAATACCGAAAAAGTACTGCGAAGTTACTTCAAAGTAACTTTTTTGCACGAGTGAGCGCAAAGTGTGCGCAAAAGTAGATTAGCGAAGGCGTGCGAAAAAATAACTTTCTCGCACGAGTGCGCAAAAGTAGGTTCGCGGGAGCGTGCGAAAAGTAACTTTTCGCACGAGTGCACGAAAAGAGTGTACGAAAATTCTTACGCCTTGTCGAAAAGCGCCACTTTCGCCACGCGTTACAGGCACAAAAAGGGGGACTTTTTGTATGTGTTACAAAACAGTACTTGGCGGTACAAGCGCGGGAAAGCGGACTTTCGGCGGACTCTCGAATCCGAAGCGAGTATTGCCTGCTTCCCTCAAACAAGCAAAAAACCTAATCCCCGACGCAAATATGTTTCCTCAGTGAAATTTGAACAATACAAGTCAATCTACGCCATAATCGATAATTGAAGAAAAAAAAGGAGTCCTCGTTCCGCGGGAAATGTGAGATAAAAAAAAACCTCGATTTCCTCAATTCTTGAAATGGGCATTACAGCGATGCAAAAAAAGCACAATTTTGCATCGCATATTGAAATTATTGATCCAAAAAAAAAACATATCTCAATGACGCAATTGTGTAACGGCGTTACGCTTTTTCGTAACGCAAACGTTGCATAGCCGTTGAATTCCATGTTTGCTGGCTAATTCGTGGGGTGCAAGTTTCGCGATGGTAACCGACGGGAGTGTGGCGCCATCGACGTGGGGCTTTTCCCTCCAGGTGGCACATAAATCCTCGGCCCAGTGGGTCACCCCATTCGAGCCTCCGGAACTTGGTCATCGCGCTTCGCCCGCTCTACCCTTGTCTCGGTCCGCCAACGACACCAACAAATTCGACCACCTCTCACGACGCCCTCTCTTCCCTTATCCATCAGCGAGATTCGCCCAAGAATCTCGATGGCGTTTCCGCCGGAGAGCACCAGGATCGGGGATGCGCCAGGCGATGAGCCGGAACAATGGTTGTGAAGCGATCTTTTGGGGTAGGCCGGCCGCCAGTCAGCTTCGGGACGGCGAGTTCCGCTCGGTGTTGCCAGTCCTGCTCGTCGATCAATAACAGCTGCGACAACGGGGTCAACGACCCGCTCGCTCCGGCACCCCTCCCGCTCTCCGACCACCGCCGAGCGTCGAACCGCCACCGTTCGTCGGATTCCCCCACCCCTGCCGTCCTCGGTGAACCTACTTTTTCCTCCGACTCCCACCAGACACAGTTTTCCTTCGGCTCGCCGCTTCGCCCTGCACCCTGCCCTAGCCCAACGTAGAACTACCGTTCGCCGTATCCCCGCGCCTGCCTCGCGTTCTTATCAACACTTTGGCCGCGGATACTCCGAATGAGGGATGCGAGGTTGGTCTTGGTACGGTCAAGGGGCGGTCAATAGAGCGTCGAATGACGAGTATAGAAATGACCATTTTTATTTGTGACCCATTTTCAAATTTAGCGCTATTCGCGCCCTTGATAATGACGATCGATAATCGAACCCTGTCGGCACACTCATACGCTACCGTAGGGATGCGAGGTTGGTTCTGTGACGGCCACAAGACCGTCGGATGACCGTCAAATGCCGAGTATAAGAATGACCATTTTGTGACCGATTTTCAAATTTGCCGCTATTCGCGCCCTTGATAATGACGATCGATAATCGAACCATGTCGCACACTAATACGCTACCGTAACTGGCGAACGGGGGGCTTTATAAAAATACTTATATAAACAATAAAAATACGGTGAATCCAACAGAAACACGTTTTTACAACACATGAATACCATCCTTATAAATCTCCATTATTTCGCAAACATACTATTTCGTCTCGATGAATTCAGATTGAGTGTTGGAAAATTTATGACCGAATTTGTCAACGACAAAAAAATGACCATCGCGACTAGATAGCCGGTAACCGGATAACTAGACGGATCGACAAAATGACCATCATTTCGCATCTCTACTCCGAATATCCCGACTAGTGCAGATTCTTCATTGCGCATCGGCCGATGAATTGCATCTCGAATGCACACCCGAAGTTGAAGCACGATTCACCACCCAGTACCGGAGAAAATAATTATTTAAGGATGTACGGGCGCGGGACGGTGCTCCACGCGCTCAAAAGTGAAAATTCAGACGTAAATTCGACCACTTCTCGATGGGGTAAAAATCTGAAAAAAATCAGGCATACAAAAGGTGCTGAAAAGACTAATTTGCCATTATAATAATTCCAGTATGTTATTAAAAAGTAGGGTAAAAAAATAATTCTTCAACAAATTATCCGTCAACCTAACTTTTTTTTCGGATAAAAATGATGTGTACATTTTTCCGAACACAAATGCATTTGTTCAGAATTTTTTGTAATCATCGGAATTTGGTTTTTTATTTTCGTGTTTGGGCTGTATTCGCGAATCTACTTGATCAATCTTTTCGAAACTTGTCGGGTGTAATGGGTGGTCTTGTGATAAACACATATCCAAAATTCGTCATTTAAAGCGCATTTTTGAAGAAAAAAAATTCCAAAAAAACCAAATTTCGATGATTAGAATAAATTCTGAAAAAATTCATGCGTGTTCAGAAAAGTTTATACATAATTTTTGTCTTAAAAAAAAGTTAGGTGGACGGATAATTTGTTGAACAATTATTTTTTTCACCCACTTGCTGATAATATTTTGGAATTATTATTATGCGAGGTTAATCGTTTCAACACTTTTTATATGCTTGATTTTTTTGAGATTCTTATTCCATCGAGAAGTGGTCAAAATAATCTCTGAATTCTCACTTTCGAGCGCAAATAACATGGTGGATTACACTTTCGATCACCGTAAGCGTATCCTTCTTACCATTTTCATTAAACTCTTTTGTGGGTTAGACAAATGTCTGATCCTTACTGTAACGAAATTTGGAAACAATCGACGACGTACTTTGAAGAATTCCATTTTGCAATGATTAGTTAATAACATTTTGCAATTATTATTATGGGAAATCGATAATTTCATCGCCTCCGATATGTTTTATTTATTTTTTCAAATTTTTATCTCTGAAATATTTCTGAAACTTATGGAAATTCAGGCTGTTCGCGCGATAACTACGTTAAGGAGCATTTCGAACGTTTGCCAGTGGGATCGACAACTTTAATAAATCGGGCTCCGGGAAATAATTCTCGTCGACAATCAAAAATTATTATTATTATTAATTATTATTATCGGTGTGACGCCACGAAAAAAATCTTTTTTCAAGTACCCGCCGTCGAGACGCTACCGCATCTCTTGATTGGGACAAAATGGGACAAGGAAAAGTCCCATCGAAGTCGATTTTTTTTTTGCTGTCCCATTTTGGGCCAATCCCACTATGCCCTAAGGCTAGTTTCTCGTCCTTCATCTTTCTGAAAAGATTCATACATTTTCGGCAAAATCAACGAATCATCATCTAAAGGAGTTAAGTCGTCGGGTCATTTTTTAAACAAGCCATTTTTTCGTTAATTCGTCAATAACATCTTGATATCATTATTGTGCAAAATCAATAAAAAAAAAAATTGCATAATAATAATTCCACAACGTTATCAATTATGATTTCCCACCCGTTTTTTCCATAAGAAAAATTCAAAGTCAATTAAAAAATCTGAAAAAATTCATACGTATTCAGAAAAATTGAAGAATTATTTTGATAAAAGAAAAAAGTTGTATTGCCGGGAAATTTCTTGAACAATTCTTTGCTTCATCAATTTGTTAATAACAATTTGGCATAATTATAATGCAAAATTGATCTTTTCAGATTTTTATACCATCCAGACGCGTTTGCAATTCACTCTCAATTTCCTCGAACTTATGCGAAATGAACACCATACGCTTGGACTACCTTTAATTCAATTAAGAATCGGGACAGCTTTTCTCACAACGGCTTCAACTTCACACTGTCGTCATGTAAAAAAAAAACCACGCATACCTTAAGGTAGTCCAACCAAGAAAGGAAAGGTAAGTTCGAGAAAATTGAGAGTGAGTTGCAAACACTTCTCGATGGTATAAAAATCTGAAAAAATTCATGCACATTAAAGATACTGGAAAGTTTAATTTTGCACAATAATAATCCCAAATTCTTATTAATAATTTGATGAAACAAAAAATTGTTCAAGAAATTTCCCGGCAACACAACTTTTTTTTAATGCAAATAATTCCTTTATTTTTCCGAACATGTATCCATTTTTTCAGATTTTTTAATACACTTTGAACTTTGATTGACTTTGAATTTTATCATTTTCCACACATTTTTTCCATTGAAAAAAAATTTCAGCCAATTAAAAAATCTGAAAAATTCATACGTACTCCGAAGAATAAAAGAATTATTCTCATTAAAAAAAAAGTTGCGTTGCCGGGAAATTTCTTGAACAATTTTTTTGTTACATCAATTTGTTGATAACAATTTGGAATTATTATTGTGCAAAATTAACCTCTTCAGTACCTTTAATGTGCATGAATTTTTTCAAATTTTCATACCATCCAGAAGTGTTTGCAATTCAATTCCCAATTCCTGTCAATTTCCTCGAACTTGTGCGAAATGAACACCATACGCTTGGGCTGCCTCTAATTCGATTAAGAATCAGGACAGCTTTTCTCACAACGGCTTCAACTTCACTGTGGTCATGAAAAAAAAAAAAAAGAAACCCACGAGCGTCAATAGATCCATTTTTCGCGAAGATAAAAAAAAAACCAATTTTTTTACGAGCTACGTACTGGACGTTTGTTGGAGACTTCCGGCGACCGCGACCGGGCTCAGGTCGCCCTGATATATTCTGCTCTTGAACATTCTGTCGGTGCTCCGGTTGTCCGTGTATCTGTACATTATCTTCCCCAAACTCGGGCAACCCTCTTTCTTCCTCGTTTTTTTTTTTTTCTTTTTTTTTTTCACCAAATTTCCCGTTTTCCTATTTTCTCTCCGGGCCTTCGGGGACTTCCATTCGGAGTCCGAGCGCTCTCCCGGCCCGGCGTTACGACATTTCGTCCGCTTCGCTCCGACTCCCCGAATTCTTTTTCTTCCCTCTACCTTTCTTTCGCCCCTCGGGAATTCTTCACCGAAGCTTCGACTCTCACGATCCTCTTCCTCGTCCTCCCGATCCTTCGAGTCTCCTCATTATCGGCGCAAAATCTTCGCGACCAAACGCTCTCGCCGACGACTCGAGGCTTCTCATCGTCGCGGCGAAGTACCCAATCGTCGCGCGATCATCGTCTCGCTCGTCGTCGTCGTCGCGATAACGCCAATCGCGGTAGCCTCGCCGAGCGCCAATCGCCTTTCTTTCCCAACGATTCGCCGTCCATGGCGTTCGCTTTTCAGCGAATTTTTTGGCTAAATTTTTTTTTTTTTTTTTTTTTTTTTTAACTCGCCGAAAAAACTGCTCTCGCTCGCTCGTCGCGGAGCCGGAACGTTCGCGAGACTCCGACGAGTCTCATCGTTCTATTCTCGCTCTGTTCCCCGCGCTTCATCGCGAGAATTCTCGCGCCCTCGTCGAACGGACGAGACTGGCTCACTGGCGTTATTCCGACGGCCGTCCGACATCGCGCCGCGACGAGAGGCGCATTATTCGCTGCTCGGCCGCGTCCGACAGAATCTCGGATCGCGGCGCGATCGGAGCAACGGGAGCTCGGCGAGAGCGGCCCTCGAGGGCCGATCGTTAGACTCGCTTCGGCTCGCTCTCGCGCTCGTCGAAACGCCTCACCGAGCTTCAGGCTTCGGGGCTATCGAATTTTTCGTCCTCTTTTTTTTTTTTTTCTTAATGAAATCACGTTGATTTAATTTTTGAACAACTTTTGGAACGTTCAGTTTTTTTTTTTTTTTTATAAAATCACATCCATTTAATTTTTGACCGACTTTTTGGATCGTCCTCTGTTTTTTTTTTCTCGATGAAATCACATTGATCCAATTTTTGACCGAATTTTCGGCTCGTCCTCTGTTTTTTTTTCTTAATGAAATCACATTGATTTAATTTTCGACCGAATTTTTGGATCCTCCTCTGTTTTTTTTTTTCTTAATGAAATCGCATTGATCTAATTTTCGACCGTATTTTTGGAGCGCCCTCCGGTTTTTTTTCGTAATGAAATCACATTGATTTAATTTTCGACCGAATTTTTGGATCGTCCTCTGTTTTTTTTTTCTTAATGAAATCACATTGATTTAATTTTCGACCGAATTTTTGGATCGTCCTCTGTTTTTTTTTCTTAATGAAATCACATAGATTTAATTTTCGACCGAATTTTTGGATCGTCCTCTGTTTTTTTTTTTCTTAATGAAATCACATTGATCTAATTTTCGACCGAATTTTTAGATGTTTTTTTTTTTTTATAAAATCACATTGATTTAATTTTTGACCGAATTTTCGGATGTTTTTTTTTTTTTTATAAAATCACATTGATTTAATTTTTGACCGAATTTTCGGATGTTTTTTTTTTTTTATAAAATCACATTGATTCAATTTTCGACGATTCGAGAGGATTCACAGGAAAGTGGGGAAATTTTTTCTTCTTCCACTTCTTTTTCTTCTTTTTCGTTTTTGCGTCGGATTTACGCCGCTAGGCCAAGTTGCTCCGTTCCTGGGTGAATTTCGCTACGAATCGATCTTCGCCGTTCGAGTCTCGGCGGCGAAGCGAAGCGAAGACGAGAACGAGAGGGAGGGTCAACGCGACTGCCGCACAGCGACCTGCCTCAACGCGAACTGCATTCCCGTGCGTCACTTCTGCCACGGCGAGCCGTTGGCGTCGCGTCGAGGAGCTCTCGTAGCGGCGAGCAGAGGCGGCCGGGCGACGACGACGACGACGAGCGACGACGTCGCTCGCGTCGACGCGCCGCGGCTCCGCGATCGCCGAGCGAAACGAAGCAGTTTCGGGCTCGATTCGCGTTTCGGAGAGAATTTTCGAATAACAATCCGTCGAAAGTCGAACATGCAGAATAATAATTTCAAAATTATATGAATTTTTTTTTTTTTTAACGAATCACTCGTTAACGCAATTTTGTTTTCAATGAAAATATTCCGTTTAGTCTTCTGAATACGGGTGGATTTTTTCAGAGTTTTGTTTAATAATGGAAACAAAATTTCGTTCGGATTCGTTCATTTTATCTGAAAATTGCAATTTCAAACAATCTGATGAAATGTTGAAAAAATTCATACGTATTCAGAAAAATAAACATATTCTATTTAATATTATTATTATTTTATTAAACTTTTTTTTAGTTGGAAAAAAATTATTTTCTTAAAAAAAAAAAAAAGGTTGAGTTGACGAGTGACAAATTTATCTTCGACCAATTTTTGAATGACGTTGCGAAATTGTTATTATGCAAAATCAATCCTTTTTGGACTCCTTCTACATGCTTGATTTTTTTCGAATTTTCATTTCGTCGAGATGCATTTTAAATTCTCTCCGAAACTCACGTTGACAACTTTGGCGGGACACAACCTTAATGCCGCCATCCAATTTTATCTATATTATAAAAATATCTCGCCGCCGCCGCTGTGTAGGAGACGGCAGTTTAGAAAATGCGCTGACGTCACGGAGTGACTAAAATCACGGAAGGACCTAAAGTCGCGGAGGGATTAAAGTCATGAAGTGGTTAAAGTGAGAGACGGGGCTCAAGTCACGGGGGAGGCTAAAGTCACGGAGTGACTAACGTCGTGGAAGGGGCTAAAGTCACGGAGTAGCTAAATTGATGGAGTGACTAAAGCCACGGAGTAGCTAAATTGATGGACTGGCTAAAGTCACGGAGTAGCTGAATTGATGGAGTGGCTAAACTCACGGAGTAGCTAAATTGATGGACTGGCTAAAGTCACGGAGTAGCTGAATTGATGGAGTGGCTAAACTCACGGAGTAGCTAAATTGATGGAGTGGCTAAGCTCACGGAGTAGTTAAATTGATGGAGTGGCTAAAGTCACGGAGTAGCTAAATTGATGGACTGGCTAAAGTCACGGAGTAGCTAAATTGATGGACTGGCTAAAGTCACGGAGTAGCTGAATTGATGGAGTGGCTAAACTCACGGAGTAGCTAAATTGATGGAGTGGCTAAGCTCACGGAGTAGTTAAATTGATGGAGTGGCTAAAGTCACGGAGTAGCTAAATTGATGGAGTGGCTAAAGTAACGGAGTAGCTAAATTGATGGACTGGCTAAAGCCACGGAGTAGCTAAATTGATGGAGTGGCTAAACTCACGGAGTGGCTAAACTCACGGAGGGGCTAAGATCACGGAGTGGCTAAGCTCACGGAGGCACGGACGTCTTGGAGTGGTTCAACTACCGGAGAGAATAAGTATAGAGAGATATTCGGCGCGATCTCCACGGACTTCTAGTGAAATGAGAGCAATTTTTTTACAGTGCTTGAAACAAATTATTAGAATTGATAGCCGATTACGTTTATTTAGATAACAATGTAATAAAAATAATAGTCGGTCAAATTTGAGGCCGATATTTAAAAAACTCGCGACAGTTGGACCGAAAACAACCGCTTTTTAAAATTATTACATTTTTTTTTTTAATAAATAATAATAATAATAATAATAAAATTCCTCAGCGAATTCACTTACACGCGCCCACGCAAGACACGTCGTGAAAAACACTTTTCTCCGCGTTTCAGAGCATCACAAAAATTCCGCCACAAAAATCTTGAATTCTCATATTCTTTTTTTTATTTATTTCTTATGTTTGTCGCGAAAACCAAAGCTCCGTCGCGAGGAAGCCAAAGAAAAGTGGAAAAAGTGAGTTTGCGATTCACCTTCGGGATGCCAGAACTGTATAGTCTCCATCGTATCGATCCATCCGTTCGTCGGACTGTCCTGTTGCTCCTCCCGCGTTGTCGCGCGACCCGCCGATCTTTCACCGATATTCATGCTGCACGCTCCGGCGCTTGAATTTCACTCGTTCGCGAATGGACGAAATAACCAAATCCGGCCCACCTTCCGTATCCGCGATCTAATTTATTTATCTACTTGTTTTTCATTAATTTTTTCCTCGAGCCAAAAAAAAAAGAAAAAAAAAAAAACGATTTTCCCGTCAACGCAAGTCGCCCCCGATCGGCGTGAGCGAGTAGAACAGTCGAGGACTCGGCTCTCGAGCGAGACTCGCGGAGTCCCGGTGAGCGCGAGGGCCCGAGCGATGCCGGCGTCGAGTGGCTCGCATAGTCACCGCGCGATGACACATCGCGTTTGCGGGAATAACGCACGACACGACGGCGATCGAGAGAGAGAGTGCGGCGGGCTCTGCGCTTCCGAATGCTCGCTTGCCCCTCGGGCGGCGCGCGCCGCGCCGTTGTAACGTGTACGATGAAAAAAAAAAAAAAAAAAAAAAAAAAAAAAAAAAAAAAAAAAAAACAGACTCGCCCGAGTATCGTGGGCTGCCACTGCGGTCTGTCGTCAAACGCGAAATCGTACCGATGACGCGCCGGTCATTCATGGAGCGCGTCGTCATGTGGCAGGAATGCGCGCGTTATGGTGCGAGCGAGAGGCATTCCGGTTGGCTCGTCGCGGCCCCGCGCGCGCGAGTGCGCGGCTACGTTTCCGCAACGGCGCGCTCTCGATCGCGCGAGCAATAGCCGATTAGTCGCTCGAGTTGAACACTCATCGAGATACTTTGATAGAGGCCTCGCGTGGAGCGTCGGGGAATCGAAAAGGGAGAATAATGAGAGATAAGGAGGCTGGAGAATGATCGAGACGGTGGGAGCGGGCTCGAGGCGGAGTGAGCGAAGTGAGCCATACGGGAAAGCATCGAGGAGAGGGAGAACGAGCGAGCGGCGCGCCGGAACGCGGAGCAGCGCCAGCGGCCGCGGTCGCGGCGCTTCTCGCCACGTGACACTCCGCCGGCTCCCACGTGACGGAGTCTCCCCTCCTCGGCGCGCCCGCCCCCCTCTTCGCGCTGCCGCCCCCACCCCGCAGCGCCCCCCGCCGCTGCGACAGGGATCCTCGGCGACTGTCGTGACGTCACGGACAGCTGACTATCCCCGCGGTCGGTCGGTTGGTCGGTCGCGCGCGCACGAGAGCCAGAGCGATTGTGTGCCCGCAGAACTAACGCGGTCGCCTTCAGCGCTGGCCTGTCTGCCAACCTTTGGGCCAACACACTCCACTCGGCTATCGAGGCCTAGCCGCCCCCCCCCCCCCCCCCCCCCCCTCCCCTCCAAGCGCGTTCGCCCTTGACGCAACAAACGCGAAAAGTGTACTTGCCGCGCGATACGCTAAATCGGGCTCGTCTTTCGACCTTGCTCGACTGCGACGGTGCGACGATAATGGAAACTTCGGGGTTTTTTTTTTTTTTTTTGCAACATAGAGGAAATTTGGTTTTGGTGGAAAAAAAAAAATTGACATAGAAAAATAATTGCGGCGGAGATTGGAATATTCCTCAGAGCGAGCGCTTTCCGTTTCGGCGGTCATTTTTTTTTTTTTCGTGGAGGAAGTTTTGTTGGGTTTTCATAGTTACGAATGGTACATCTATTTGAGGATGTACGGGCGCGAGACGGTGCTCAACGCGCTCAAGAGTGAGAATTCAGAGATAATTTCGACCACTTTTCGATGGAGTGAAAATTCGAAAAAAATCAAGCATATAAAAAGCGTCGAAAAGATTAACCTCGCACGATAATAATTCCAAAATGTTATTAACAAATAGGTGTGAAAAATAATTGTTCAACAAATTATCCGCCAACCTAACTTTTTTTGAAGAATAAAATTAAGTATAAACTTTTTCTGAACTGAACTGAAATTTGGTGTTTTTGGAATTTCTTTTTCTTCGAAAATGCGTGTTAAATCACGAATTTTGGACATGTGTTTATCACAGGACAACCCATTACACACAAGTTTCGGAAAGATTGATCAAATAGCGAATACAGCCCAATCATGAAAAAAAAACCAAATTCCGATGATTACAAAAAATTCAGTTGTTAATAACATTTCGATATTATTGTCATGCATAATAAATATTTGCAGCGCCTTCTATATGCCTGATTTTTTTCACATTTTCATCTCCTAACTTGAGAACGGTTTGAGATACTATTTTTGGCAAAATCTATGCAGACTTTCAGTTTTCACACAGTTTTGAATTTTTTCAAAAATGTCTCAAAACGCTGTAGCTCCCACATTTTGTGAGATATCGGGCTCAAATTTAGTACTAAGTTGAATTCCAAAAAAAGTTGAATCGAATTCCAAAACGAAAAGAGAAAATAAAAAAGCTCGTAGATACATTTTATTTCGACGAAATACTAAAAATCGTACGACGCGACGGAGTTTCCGATAAGAAAAAATTATGTCTACTTTGTACGCAGCAATTTTTTTCAATAGCCATATCGGAAAATTTAGAACCGGAGAGATTCCTTACGCATTTTTATCTTTGAGCTGTTTTTAGCGCGCCTTCATGGTCATATTACGCGCATATTTTACTCTAATTGTGACGAAACTTGCCCGACACTGCAAAAATAACGAAGTACTTGAAATAGCACTTGTGAAGTACTTCAGATGCAAAAAAATACTTCGCGAGTACTTGCTGCTTCGTCTTCAAGTACTTGCAGTAATGCGTACTTTATATTTGAAGTAGTTTTCATTACTTTGCCCAACTTTGATGTATATCGGCAGGCACCGAATTGTCCTCGTGAAATTTTTCGCCTTTTATCGCCAAGGATTTGGGACTCAAAGTGCGACGGAGACGTTGCATGGATTTGCGTCACCAATTGGAGACGATTTGCTCTTCTTTGCTGATAATGCATTTCCCATTTTCCGAAAAACCGATAATGGAGAGAAATTTCATTTATCAGTGTACAGAAAATGAACCATCGAACATCCTCCATTGTCGATTTTGAAAAAAATGGGAAATGAAACTCGCACATTAACAATTTTTCAAAAAATGGGAAATGGAACTGGCTTCATTATTCATTTCTTCTAAAAATAGGAAATGAAACTCGCTTCATTACTCATTTTTTGGGCAATGGATTGTAGGACTTGCTCGATTGCCCATTTTTCAAAAAATGGGAATGGAGTTACATTGTGCATTTTTCGAAAAATTGGTGACGGTAACGAAATACGTTTCATATTTTTTTACAAAATGGATAATGAAATCACGAATGCATTGCGGGAAGAATGCAGTATTTGCACCTCTGGAGTCGACGATTAGCCGATAAGATCGTGTCTCGCCATCGGCGCGCGAAAACTCTGTCTCGCTGCGGCAACGATTCTTCGAAAACGCGACGCTTTTTTTTCGACAATATTTTTCGATAACTGCGCACTTCGACGACTTACCGGAATCGAAGTCAGCTCCGCCAGCATCCATCCCGCCTGGGTTTCCATACTCTGTAAGAAAGAAAGAAGGCGACGATCAGTAAATTCGATCATTATAAATTCCGGAAATGCAAATTCGAATAAGCCATAGACTTGGATTCACATCGCAGAATTATCTTCCACTTCTTTTATTTTAATATTTATATCGTATATCGAATCAATATTAGTATAATAATATTGTATATCGAATTAATACCCTCACATTGAAGGGTTCCCCTTCTTCGCTGCAATTTTTCGCCAAATCTATGCAATTGTTCAGTTTTCGCGACAATTTGAATTTTTTACAAAATATCTGGTGGCGCCCCAGCTGCCACATTTTTTGAGATATCGGGCTAAAATTTCGTACAAATTTGGTCTACTCCCGAGCAGAAATTTCATCAGGCCAGAAACAGGGCCATACTTGGCATGCTGGAAAATAAATCCGCAGATCCGGCCCTGATAAAGCGCCTGATGTGAACCTGATGAATATTTTGTCTGGGTCAGATATGTACCGGATCAACGCAAATATGGACGATTCCAGGCCGGATCTCCTCGCACAATGAGACGGATTTTGAATTCTGGGAAAAAAATACTTTGTGCACTTAATTACTGGACAGGGTTTGATTTGATTTTCAACCTATTACTTGGACAGGATTTGATTTGATTTTCAACCTATTCTACTAACCCTGCCTACCTATTCTCCGAACCATCCTACCTATCATACTATAACGACCGAGCGAAATAACAACGCGGTATATTTGGTGCTTAGGCGGATATTATTAGTTATAATGTTCTTCAGTTATCTTATTCGCGAACTGTCACGTGTCCGTTCGCCTTGATGGTCCGATCGAAACTTTTTTGTCATGACGATCGATATCCTATCGATCATCCGTACGTTCGTTTATTGTCAAACCTTAGTAATATCGTCTGTCTCACCGAATAGTCAAACAACATATTCGTTACAATACATTAACTTGTATCGTGATCAAAAGAGTGACTCTCATATAGTAACTTGCTAGGTACCGGACCGCTTGCGAGAGAAACACTTCATCCTCGAAGCCACCTGGCGGCGGCAGAATGTGTTTAACTTTCTCCTAACTACACGGACGTTCAGGTCAACAAACTAAATGTTGAATTGGCATTGATAATCTATTTGATCAATTTGAGACTAAAGATGGTCGTCAGATTGTCGATGACCTCACTTTTGAACAAATTCATTCGGTTGTGATAACTAAAGAACTTTTCTTTTGAAATTGACTCAGTGTTAAGGCAACTAAATATTTTAGCCTTTCATTCGCTGCAGTTGAAAATATATTAGTTCAACTTTTAAAATGTGCCAAGTTAAAAAACACTGAGCTTCAAAACGCGATCATTGTCCTCGATCGAAGTGATACTTGTGATGCTGCGTACAAGAAACGAAACAGAAGAAATTGTTCTTGTTATTCCCCTTCTGCATTAGGAAGTTGTGACTTTGACTTTGGTTTAGAATAGCGAATGAAAATCGTTCTAATAAACTTCTATCACTATTAGAAATGCCTGATCCTATCCTACCGTGGCCCTGAGTTGGAATAATACAAGTTGCAGCGATTCGGCACATCGAGTGAATTTTGAATCAGGGCCGAATCCAGCAATATGTGTTAAAATAGATCCGGCGTACTCTACCAACGCCGGAAATGACCCAGATCCAGTAGATATCCGGAAAACCTAATGTGGCCTGCCATATTAGCACCTGAACCGGTACATATCGGAGAAGTCCGGCGAGCCTGATCAGCGTCGCCGGACTTCTCCCTAATGTGGCCTTGACTAATCATATGGCAGCCGGAACAAATTTCTGCTCGGGTTATAATTACATGATTGGTATTGAATTTAGGCAAAATCTATGCAGTCGTTAACTTTTCACGCAATTTTGAATTTTTCGAAAAATGTCTGGTGGCGCTGGAGGTGCCACATTTTTCGAGATTGCTAACTAGAATTTGGTACCAATTTCGACTATCACCAATCAACGATCGGTATTGAATTTGGGTAGAATCTATGCAGACTTTCAGTTGTTACATTTTACATTTTTTGAAAAAGTCTTTGTTGCCGCTCTATCTGCCACATTTTTCAAGATATCGGGCTAGAATTTGGTACAAAGTTGGACTATTATTAACCAATCGTCGGTGTTGAACTTGGTAAAAATTCGTATAAGCGTTCAGGTTTCGCATCATTTTGAATTCGTTGAAAAAAATTGCTTTACAATAAAACTGCTATCGGTAGCAAAAAATCAATTGAACAAATATTGAACTATTAAGGAAGTATATTCAATAAATGATTAAAAGTTAATTAATAGGTATGCATGAAAAAAAAAAAACAAAGTCGCTTTCTACAAAACTGAACTTCTTGAAGAAATAGTGTTAGACGTACTTTTTCACAAACAGAACTTGGTGAACCACGATAAAAGAAAAAGAGGATGCAACATGCTAATGTAATTCCATTTCACCTAATCGATAAGGGTTCGCAATGCTCTCCTTTCGAGTCACGAGTTCAAACGATGCGCACATCACCAGACTTTTTTTCCAAACATAATTTTTCGAAGTTTTGGAACATTCTGACCACGTTTACGCGAAAAACTCCAAAGAAAATGTTTTCCCCAAAACGAAACTTCTCGAGTGAAGCAAAAAACCTCATTTCATATACTCATATCGTAGTAGTAATTGCGTTTATTCACGATTTGTTACATTGTGGGACGGTGCGGAGCATGCTTCAATTTACATTTATACATTAACAAGTAGTAACAAATATTGTGATGGGCCATTGATCGAAGTCCTTCAGCCCGGACGAGTATGGCTCACTCGCCGCTAGTCAAATAGCGAAATAATTCTCCGATGGATTCCCATTCGCTCGTGTCGTTCTCAACGGTAACGCGAGAGAGGAAGGGGCAAGGTGGACGGAACACGAGAAAAACGAGTTCGATGGTTACATCTGGCGGATGCATAATCGCGAGAAGCGGATGGACCTCGCGAGACCGTCTGGCCCAAGATGGTTTCCAGCAGCCGGGAGGCAGAGAGAAAGAAATTTACTGGTAAGACCGCGTGCTCTCCAGCCGGTCGAAGCGGTTACGAGGACGGGATTCGCGTCGGGCGCGTGTAACGTGGCCAGTTTGCCGAGAGGGTGAGAGACGGAGAAGAGCAAAAAAACGGGAGCGGTGCGGCGGGGAAGAAGGGGGGGTAAGAGAGAGAGAGAGAGAGAGAAAGAAATATAAGAACCGGCATGAGTGGGTTACGTCACTGTAGGATTCTCCCCCAACAACGAGAAGGAAGCCGCACCGTGCGACAGCGGTTTGCGGGACTCTCTTGGCCTCGAGAGTCCGGTGTGGCGCGCGTGTCATCGAATATTCGCCGATTCAACCTTGAGTCGTCGCTCATCCCAAAAACTCGGCGCTACGCGAGAGACATTTCGCGCGTATCCCATTCGAGATCGTGCAGATTTTTCTTTCTTTTTTTTTTTTTCGCCTGCTGATAATGGAAGCTCGACGGCGCAATGAGAGCTGGGCAAAATACCGAAAAAAGTACTGAGTACGAAGCACTTCGAGTACTCAAATTACGAAGCACTTGAGGTACTTGAAGGACAGGCAAAGTGCTGGAAATAAGGACTTTTAACAGTACTCGGTAGGAATTCGTGTCACATACTCGTGAGTTTCCACTACGTGAAGTTTCCACCTGCCACGTATTATTGTTAATTACATTAAATTGTTATCGACATTTTTATCATGTTTTCAAAGCTATGAGGTAGCAATAAAGAAAAATTTTAAAAGTTAATAAAACGGTATTAAAAAAACCCGAAAATTTTTTCGAAACCAACCAATTTTTCTGACGTTTGCCACCCCGGCAGTTTCGGGAATGAAAAAAAAATTCCTCCGCGCATTTCGCGACGCGTTGAGATTAAGGGTAAATATCTCCTACAGTTGAGTCGTTGACCAATTGAATTGACCGCATTGAAAGAACGCGTATCGCGATTAACTAAAATCATTAGTGCTTTAGGAACCTAGAAAAATACTCTCTCATGCTTCGCGAATAACAATTTAACAGACAAATTCGCTTTTGTAATTTTTTTCTATCAACTTTGTTGCCGATACGACACACGCGTTTCCTGAGGCAAACTATTAAAGGTAAAAACAGAAAAATTTTGGATGCGAAAGCACGAATCTACGAAGCAATGCGAACATGCGAACATTGTATCGAGTATGGAATAACATCTTTAAGATGCCTGGAAACAACAACGGTCAATATTCAACTTATTTTCTTGTAAAAAGTCGTTCATAACCTCACAATCTGCGAACACCCGAATATCCATGTTTTCGGATATTCATTTCATCCGAAAAAAAAGTTAGGTTGACGGATAATTTGTTGAACAATTATTTTTTTCACCTGTTTGTTAATAACATTTTGGAATTATTATAATGGAAAATTAGTTTTTTCAGCACCTTTTATATGCTTGATTTTTTTTTCAGATTTTTACTCCATCGAGAAGTGGTCGAAATTACCTCTGAATTTTCACTTTTGAGCGCGTTGAGCACCGTCTCGCGCCCGTGCATCCTTAATTTTCTTCTACTTACTTATGGGATATACTTGTTTGATAGTTCAATAGTAATTTTATTTATTTGAATAGAATTCAATACCGATCATTGTTAATAATAGTCCAACTTTGTGCCAAAATCTAGCGTAACATCCCGAAAAATGTAGCAGATAGAGCGCACGAAACATTTATAAAAAAAATGCAAATTGCCGGAACACCTGAACTTCCGCATAGATATTAGCCAAATCCAATACCGATCGGTGGTTCGTAAAAGTCCAACTTTGTACCAAATTTTGGCACGATATCTCAAAAACTGCGACCGCTAGAGCGTTTCCAGACATTTTTGAAAAAAAAATGTTGAAATTTTTTTTGAAAAAAATAGAATAAAAATTCAACATGACGTAAAGACTGAACGACCGTGTAGATTTGGCTAAAAATTTGACCAAAGAAGAGGACTTGACCCCTCAATATGTGTTACAAATTTCAGCCTGATATCTCAAGCCGTTTTCAAGCTACGAGTCCAAACGAGGCACACGCACAAACACATATACATTCATTAATTTCTTCTAAATACGATTTTTCGTCGTTTCGGCACATTCCGAACAAGTTTGCATGAAAATCTCCAATAAAAAATGTCCACCAAAACAAAGCTTCTCGAGGAAGCAAAATTCTTTTGAAGATATCATTTATCATTTCGTACTGGAATATTCCGTTCGAAAAGCAGAAAAAGTCGAACCTATTCCCTCGACGATATTTCGGCAAGTTTCAAAGCCTCGTTTGACCCGCGTCGGCTAGAATTTCGTGCATCTCCGAGAATTTCGTACACGTTACAAAAAAAAAAGAAGAAAATTATCGATTTTCTCAAAATCGATGGTCCGCGTTTGCAAAAAAACGAAAAAAATTGTTGGATCGATCACGAGCCGCGACGACGCCGATGCGATGCCGAGGATTGATATTTCGTTAGTCGGCTCTTCGTGATCCGCGGCATCCCCGTCGCGGTGTGCGTGCACCATCCGTACGAATGAGGAACGAAGCAACACCAGCGGGCCAGGCTCTCCACACGGCAACGTCGGAAGTTGCGAATATTCGACACGGGGTGGCGCGACCGCGGCGAGGTGCACGGGGAGGATTTTCAACGAGTGCCGATGGCTGACCAGGAGGGGTGGGAGGAAATCAAAGAGGGGCGAGGGGAGCTCATACACAACGCGCACGCGAGAGAGCTCAAGGGGGGCGAGAGGGGGAGGGGGAGTGAGTTGCCCTCTCTCTCGCTCCGGCGATATGCGAGCCGGCCATCTTGAATCCTCGGGGGGGCCGTTGAAAAAGTAGCGATTTTTTTTTTTCCATCAGCTACTGACAGGAACGGCCACGAGGGCCGAAAAGGACGTAGGGGCGTGAGATAACACGCGGCCCTCGTGCGACGGGCCTTTTCGCCAAAATCCTCCAACTTCCTCGCCGAGAGAAAGAAAAAAATCACACAAACAAAACGGCTCGCGATTCACCGAGGACAGAAAATCTCGTTTATACAACAAAAAAAAATATCGCAGACATTTTTTTTGTTGTGCGCGCACGTACATTCGCAATGTGCATAAACACGTAACCTCGTTGTATATATATGCAAAAAAAACAATATCACTGTATCATAATAATAATGCGAAACTGAAAACTCGCTCTTACTTTGCGGCTGATCGTCCAGGCTCTCACGGTCGGACATAGTTTCCACACGGCCGTTTTTCTTCTCGCTCGTTTCGATGTTTTTTTTTTGTTTTTTCAAATTTTTTTTTTTTGGGTTTTTTCGAAAATTTTCTCAAATTTTGATTATTTTTCCTCTGGCGCGTCGCTCGACGTCACGACGGAGGGGCCCCCGTCGAAAGATCCCCGGCACTGTCCCTCACGACCGATTGCCAACGACACCCAGCGCACCAACCAAACACCGCACTCTCTTTCTCTCTCTCTCTCTCTCTCTCTCTCGCCACCTCTCTTCAGCGATCCCTTTTTCTCTCGCGAGAATTTTTCACTTCACACGGGTGCCGACCCGGTCCGACCGACCACCGCACCAGTCCTCGTCCTCGTCGTCGTCGCCACCGCCGCCGCTCGCGAAACGTCGACGCACGAACGCACCTCCTCGCCGTTCACCGACGCGCCACGGTCAGCACAGTCCGTCCAAGCCAGCGGACACTCGGCCGCCCGTTCGCCTATTCCTCGCTGTTTCGCGAGCTCGAGCCTACTCGCTCGCGTTGCTATACCGCCGGAGCCCTAGTAGTGGCCCGCTGCCCCGCTCGCTGCCCCGCTCGCGATCTCTCGCGCCTCAACCGATCCCTCCCCGCTCGGTTCGCTGCCGCACCAATGCCCGCCTCGCGCTCACGATCCCGATGTTTATCCCCGTCTCTCTCGCTCCTCGGGCTCTCTGGCTCTTTTTCCTTCAATTTTCCGCGCTTGCCTTTTCGTTTCTTTTCTTCAATTTGGAGAGACGTGCGCGACACTCAGACTGCGCTCCTTTTCGGCTTTTCGCTTTCGTACTCGAGCTCTATCTCTGTCTCGCTCGCTCGCTCGCTCGCTCGCGCTCTCTCTCTCTCTTTCTCTCTATGCCACTCGCTCGCTTGCACACACACGAAGCACACGCGCCCACGAAACACGCATGAGAAAGGCCACGCGCACTCACGAGAGCGTTTTCTCAATCGCGAAACCGTACGTGGTGAACTCGCGCGTGTCCATCGACGCGGTTACTCGTCGCAGCCCCGCGTTAAATACGCCTTGGCCCACGGCTTCCCGACGGTCGGTCGGTCTCTCTCGCGCCTCGGTTCGTCCGTCCGTCCGACACGCACCGTATCCCCTTTCGGCCGAATGGCCGATTCCAACGACGCACGACTGGCGGCGCTGCCGACCTCGCCCGCAGCGCTCTCTCGGCGCGAGCTCCGTCGTCGCGGATCGTTCGAATTCCACCGCGATTCTCGCGAGATCACACGGCTATCGCGGGCGAGCGAGTTTTATCTCGCAATCGCTGCTGAGCGCGCGTATCGCGTATCGCGGACCATTTCCGACTTATCGAATCGAACTGTTCGAAAGTCCCGCCCGCGGCCGCGACGGAGCCGCGAGAATTCGCGCAGCGAGCGATCGGGGAACCGCGGGCCGCGACGCCAAACGGCGGGATTTCGCACGACCGCGACCTTGAAAGTTTCGGCGCGAGACTTCGAGCCCCGCAGTAACTATCGAATTGGGGCAAGGCGATTTTTTTCTTCTTGTGGCGGGCTCGGGAAGACGCGGCCCGGTCGTAAATGAATGTGCATAATTATAATCATGGGAAACAACGGTTTCTTTGTTTTTCTTTTTCAGATTCACTACGTTTTTTGAATATCTTTAAGATTCACTACATTTTTAAGATATCTTAAAAATGTAGTAAATCTGAAAAAGAAAAACAAAGAATTCGTTGTCCGATTGCTGTGAAGTTTTTACACAATACTTTTAGATACATTAGCTAAAGAGTAGCGATGCATTTTTGCGATCGCTTAATTGGTTTTTTTGTATTGACGTTTTTTCTCGTGAAATTTCGGTGAAAAAAAAAAATTTCATTGGCTCACCACGATTTGCCTAATTGAAAAAAAAATCCGATTTCTATTCTCTTACGATGTAATCCAGGAACAAGATGATATTTTTTTTTTTTTCAGATGCAACATGCAAAAGATACAGATGGAGCCGTCGACACGCAACGGCCTTCACCAAAATTTTCGAAACGCCGCCGTTTTTATTTTTTTTATCTCAAAAATCTTTCCATGTGTTCAATAACTCATTTTTTAGTATGTGTCAAAAAATAACAATATTTTGTTCTATACTTTCGCGTGCGTGATTTTTTTAAGAATACTACCCAGCCGGCTAATTTCAGCGTGGCCAAACACCTCAAAGTAGTCCATTCGTAAGGTCTTCATTTCGCGTAAGTTCGAGGAAATTGGGAGTGAATTGCGAACACTTCTCGATGGTACGAAAATCTGAAAAAATGCATGCACATTAAAGGTACTGAAAAGATTAATTTTGCATAATAACTATTGAACATTCTTATTAACAAATTGACGAAACGTAAAATTGTTCAAGAAATTTCGCGGCAACACAACTTTTTTTTTAATGAAAATAATTCTTTTATTTTTCTGAATACGTATGAATTTTTTCAGATTTTTCAATCGACTGAATTTTACGATTCTCCACACATTTTTTCCATAAAAAAAATAATCTCAAAAGAAGTTGAAATTCAAATTTCAATTTGTCAATTAAAAAATCTGAAAAAAATCATACGTATTCAGAAAAATAAAAGAATTATTTTCATTAAAAAAAAAGTGGCGTTGCCGGTAAATTTCCCGAACAATTTTTTGTTCCATCAATTTGTTAATAACAGTTTGGAATTATTATTATGCAAGATTGATCTTTTCAGTACCTTCAATGTGCTGTAACGAGGCGCGAGTGTAAGAACGTGAGCGCAGCGGCGGAAATACGAAGGAAGGATTCTGATAAGGTAGGTGCAGTGCATGCATTTTTCAGATTTTTATACCATGAGAAGCGTTCGCAATTCAATTTATGCAAAATGAACACCATGCGCTTGGACTACCTTAAAACAAAAAGGTTTGATCGACGATGCAGCTTGTTGAACACATTTTTTTCCATCAATTTGTTGACAACATTTTGAAATCATTGTCATCCGAAATTATATATAACTGCGTAAGGTTGTACGAAATGATTGTTTATTTGCAAAATATATTGCGAATTCGCACATATCGCTTTCTCGTCTGGTTTTTAGCGTCGTTCGCAAAGCCTCTTACGCGAGGAATCCAAAATTCGGGGAACTACCCGTTCAACAAATGCATAAGCAAAGTGCAGATTGAATTTGCAAACTTTTTTGAAAAAAAAAAAAAAAAAAAAAAAAAAAAATCGGAATTTGGGATGAAAAAAATGCATAAAAGCACACTCGAAAAATCATGAACTTTGGAGCGCTGGGGAGTCGATCGAAAATGAAGAATTACTCGAAATCGAGCGATTACGTCGAACCTATTTTTATTCTTATTCTTTAAGCAATTACACGACAAAATTGAAGTACAGTTTTACTTCTTACACATTTGTACCAATACAACTAAAGTATAATTGTACAATAACGTGATTCGAGTTGGATGTATCGGTATGCTTGGTTTTCTCTTTGCTTTTCTTTTTTCTTTTTTGTCGGTATATATTTTTTTTTTTTTCTTTATTAATCCTCATTTTCACGTAATCGTAACGTATTCAATGTTAACATCGGTTTACAAGTAATAACGCGTGTGTAACGATGGACATGATTCGGTACAATGTATACAACTATAAGAACGGAAAAATACGGGTGAAACATTTCGTTCGAAGTTCTCATGCATGCCCCGGGGATAAAATTATCGCATGTCCACGGCTAATCGGCTAAACGATAAAGATTGTTTACCTTTATTGTTTTTTCTTTGTTAATAGTTTTTTTTTTTTTTTTTTTTTTTTTTTTTTTTAATAATTCGCCGCATGTATTTTATTTGCTCCGTCAAATTGTATCTCTCTTCCTATGGTCGCAATGTGTAATATTCTTCTTCGCCTCCATTTGTTGCACTCCCCGATAACGACAAGGAGCTCGATCTGAAAGGGTTACGAAAATGGCCGCCACAGAATAAGGCACACAATTGATGCAACGCGCATTTAGTATAGCGATATATTGTACATATATACTTTAAACATAGTGTTTTGTCTTTAAATTCATTTTTTTTTTTTTTTTTTTTTTTTTTTTTTTTTTTTTTTTCGGTGCCGATGATTCATAGTGCGCTCGGTAGTTTTTTTTTTTTTTTTTTAATTGTATCTCGGTTTTGTCGAATCGATAAACCCCTCACACACTCGCAATCTCTCCCTCACACGCACTCACTGGCAGCAATTTATGTTATTTGTAACTCGTGCGATTCTATTTATGTTTCCAAACTCATCGGAAACGGAAAAAAAGCATTTTGCGCCGTGTCTTTTTGTTGCCATCTCGACAGCGGGCGGGGGTCGAAATTCTGGACGACTGGAATACAGATTGGTTGGCATTTTGAAGAAAAATAAAAAAAATGTTGAAGAAAAAAAAAATTGAATTTTTTTTTTTAGTTTTTGCACTTTTTTTTTGTTTCTCTATTTTGATCTCTCGGCATTTTGGCCGTCGCCATCGCGGTCTTTCGCTTTTTTGCTATTGACTTTTTCGGCGCTTCGTTATTTTACGTGGCAAATTTTTGCGCTTCCGAAATTTGAATCCTCGGCATCTTTTCAGGCGTGTTGGTTATTAAAAAAATGAATTTCGATTCTATTTCTCATTTCGAAAATGGTATGTTTCTACATCTTTTGGATCCACATTTTTTTTTCGTTCGGGGCACAAACTGTCGAAAAATATATTTTCGAAACGACGAACGTTTTTAATAAATTTTTCGATCTGCATTCCACTTGTCGATCTATCGTAATGAGCAAATTCGACTACTTCTCTCGTCGCTTTTGCGGGAGAGTTGCAAATAATGCATTCATCCGATTACTGATTTCATTGATCATTTTTGAAAAAATGTGAAATGTATATCGCCACGATGACCCATTTTTCGAAAAATGGTCAATGGGGCAAGACCCATTATCCATTATCCGGAAAAATGAGCAATCAAACGAGTTCCGTTACCCATTTTTCGAAAAATGGGCAATGGAACATGTTTTATTTCCCTAATGGTTTTTAATTTCCATTTTCCCAGTTTCCCATTTTTCGAAGAATCGACAATGCAGCAAGTTTCATTTTCCGTTTTTCGAAAAATTGATAATGGAGCCAGCCAATTGATATTCCTGTCCGAAATATATCTGTCAACGTCTACATCAGTTCGTCGATTTCACCGCGGTGGCGCGCTCGGCGCCGCAACCGGCGTAGCTGTTACTCGATTGAAATCACCAAATTTTTCATAATTAATTTTTTTTCCTCATTCGGTGAAAATCATGAAATTATTGTTATTACGTCGACACCGACAGTTTTGTCGAGTTTTTATTAAATTTTCAAAAATAAATGAAATTTCCCAAACATTTTTTTTCAATAGAAAAAGTTACGCCAAGTACGTGAAAATTCTGTTTTCGAAAATTATTCAAAAAAATAAGTAAAATTATATGGGCCAAGTATCATGCAAGAAACACTTCAATATGGCAAACACTATTGTCTTTTTAAGACAAAACAAATCGCTATAAATAATTGGCGTTCCACAGCTAGCGGTTTATTGTGACGCTCGCTAACACTGGAACGCCAGTTATTTACAGCGATTTTTTACAGAAAAATGGATATAGGGCAATATTACCCATTTTACGAAATATGGATATTGGAGCGTGTTGCATTTTCGATTTTTCGAAAAATTGCTATTGGAGCAGTTTACCTATTTTTCAAAAAATGCATAATGGACCGCATTCCATTCCATTATTCCATCCATCCATCCATCATTCGTTTTTTATAAAATCATCAATGGTATTCCTCTCCGTTATCCATTTTTTTTTCTTCGTAAAATGAGAAAGGCATTCATTACACATTATCATTTTCACAACTCTGTTGTCGTGATAATCGTCACGGTAAAATGTCGAAATACAGCTCGTTCTCAATTTCGATCATTCGAGATTTCGAACCCCCGCCCATCCTTCATTTTTTTTCATTTTTTTCTCGTTCATTGAATTCATTCCTCCTCGTTTCGCGCAATTCACGCACAATTTTCTTCAGCCTTCGCTCTTTTGTTTCTTTCCTTTTTTTTTTACTCTTTTATTTTTTTTTTTTTTCGTTAACCGAACTCCGATAATGCGCACCGAGCGTTATCGATGATCGCGGGCCGCTTATTTACATATTTTCTATGAGGTATATCTTGCATATTACGATATGGGATAATTATCAGTTATCGGATTCGCAAAACGCGCTCGGGCTTTTGTTGTTTCGTTTGTTTGTGGCTTCGCTATTCCCGACCTCTCGCTTCGCCGCTTTGCATTCTCACGTCGCCTGAGGTGTTTCGTTTTACTTATTTATTTATCTATTTTTTTTTTTGTGATCGATTGCCCGCGTACGAGCTCTATTAATGAAAACTTTACAGAGCTAACGAACGAGAAAACTTTGTTTTTTTTTTTTTTGTGATTTTTTTTTTTAACAGGCGCACGGGTCTACATTGGAACGCACAGGATCGTTGCACCGAGTCGTGCGATATCTTCTACGTAACGAATCTCATTGTCTTCTTCTTAAGGACGTACGGGCGCGAAACGGCGCTGAACGCGCTCAATAGTGAAAATTCAGAGACAATTTCGACCACTTCTCAATGGAGTAAAAATCTGAAAAAAATCAAGCATACAAAAGGTGCCGAAAAGACTAATTTTCTATTATAATAATTCCAAAATGTTATTAACAAATAGGTGAAAAAAATAATTGCTCAACAAATTATCCGTCAACCTAACTTTTTTGTCGGATAAAAATGATATGTACATTTTTCTGAGCACACATGAATTTTTTCAGAATTTTTTGTAATCCTCGGAACTTGGTTTTTTTCTCATGTTTGGGCTGTATTCGCGAATCTGTTTGATCAATCTTTTCGAAACTTGCCGGGTGTAATGGGCGGTCTTGTGATAACCACATATCCAAAATTCGTGATTTAACGCGCATTTTTGAAGAAAAAGAAATTCCAAAAAGACCAAATTCCGATGATTTGAATAAATTCTGAAAAAATTGATACGTGTTCGGAAAGGTTTATATACAATTTTTATCTCAAAAAAAAGTTAGGTTGACGGATAATTCGTTAGACGATAATTTTTTTCACCTATTTGTCAATAACATTTTGGAATCATTATTATGCGAGGTTAATCTTTTGGCATTTTTTATATCCTTGATTTTTTTGGGATTTTTATTGCATCGAGAAGTGGTCGAAATTATCTCTGAATTCTCACTATTGAGCGCGTTGAGCACCGTTTCGCGCCCATCCTTAATTTTTTTTCTCACTTTATCTCATCTTCATTGCCAAGCTTTGCCTGTGGATACACCATACGTTATCGAGTAACGGCGCTATTTCTGAAAACTACGTAGCTTTTTCTTCCGTAAAACATTTGCGTTTTTCTTTTTTTTTTTTTTCATATTTTTTTTATTAATTTCTCTTTCCGTTTAATCACGATTTTTCTTCGTCGTTCCTTGCCTTTCCTCTCTCTTCCTTCCTTACTTTCAACTCTCTCAGCTAAGTCTTTAACTCGTTTTACTCAATGTCTACATCAACTCGATACTCGTTTATTTTTTTAAATATTCATTTTTTTTTCTTTTTTTTTCCTCGGTAATATCCATGTGTAAACTTCATGCGGTCCTATCTAGCTATTTTAAACGTGTTTCGCTACGATTCTTTTTTTTTTTCTAATTTTCTTTTTTTTTTTATTCTATTTTTCTTTACGCTTCAATATCGTAACGTGTACCGTACATTATCAACCGTTGACCACCACCGTGCATCTCTCGCTCTCCTCGCGCAATATATCATTCCCGTGGGAAAACCTTTTTTTTTCAACTTTTTTTTTAAACTTTTTTTAACTTTTTTTTTTTACAAAGCCGCTCGCGATTTCACTTATTATTCGAACCCCTCCCTTCTAAAACAACGGCGTATCTATTGATCCGCGTGAGCATCGCGCGTAGTGTTTTTTTTTGTTTTTTGTTGTTTTCCTGAGCAAAGGCCATTACTATTTTCTTCCGGTAATGATTCGCGGATAAAACGATTATTATCTCTCGTCAATCAGACGTTGAACTTGACTTTTGTATTTTTTTTTTTAATTATTATTATATTATTTTTCATTTTTTTCTTCAACGTTTCTCAAAAGATTCGAGCGTAAGGACCCATAAAAAATATGCCTCAATCACGCTTTCGACGCAGCCATCTTCCGTTCTCCTTTTTCCTCTTTTTTTCTCGCTCTTTGTCGCTTTGCCGCTGACCCTTATCGCTTATACAGAACAATAATAATAATATTAATTAATAATAATAACAATAATGATAATAATAATAATAATAATATTAATAATAACCATCATAATAATAACGTGATAACTCTCGACGCCCCGCAACTTCGTAAAACTAAGCTCACTTTGGCTCTTTCAAAAGTTTGCCGCGCTCAACTTTCGGTTAAACGCGCCTTTTCCTCCAGTTTTTTTTTTTTTTTCAATCATTTTTTTTTTTTCGCTCTTTCTCTCGATCGCTCTCTCTCTCTCTCTCTCTCTCTTTTTCTCTCTCTCTCTCTCTCTCAAAGGCTATTTACAAAAATGAATAGCAATGTGTGAAAGCTCGACTTGTGTTATACATTGCTCGCCCGTTCATGCCGAGCCTCCGTGCACGATGCGCTTGCGGTCCCCGCGATTTGCGCTAATTCGCGTGTTTCCTCTCTCGTCACGCGATGGGTTTTTGCCTCGACGAATAACCTCGTTTTTATTGTTTTTTTTTTTTTTTTTTTTCTGCGACGATCGATCGATCGATCGCCGATCGGCCCTTAAAGCGACCCTTTGATTGAGTCCGACGAGAGAGATTCCCGAACATTCTTCGATGGGATGAAAAAAATGAGAAAAACGTTTTTTTTTTTGTGAAAATAATTTGTCGAACTACTCCGGCAATTTTTTTTTTTTTCAATCAATCTTTTAGATCATTTGAAAAAATTCGTACAAATAGATAAAAACGTTTTTTTTTTTGTGAAAATAATTTGTCGAACTACTCCGGCAATTTTTTTTTTTTTTTTTATCAATCTTTTTAATAATTCGAAAAAATGCGTACAAATCGAGAAAAACCGATGAAACACTTTCGATAAAAACGAAAATTGGGCTGCCGGGTAATTTGTTGAAAATTTTTTTCGTTTTTGTTTTTTTTTTCAATTTGTTGATAACATTTTGTTATCGATATTTGGCAAAAACAATCTTTGCGGCATCGTCCGCGTGACGGAATTTTTTTTCTCTGCGAATCTCACGCTCGACCGGACTGTAACGGGGATTTACTACTTCGAGGGGAGTTTCGAAGAAAACGTGGAATTCTTCTCGATGCGACAAACATTGAGGAAAACAAATTGAGCACGCCGAAAGTGCTAAAACGATCGATTTTTGCACAGTGACGATTCCAAAATATTATTAAAAAATTGGAAACAAAAAAAAAATTTATCAAGTTACTCGTCAACTTTTGTTTTTAGAAGAAAATAATGCGTCGGTTGCAATAAATACGCGTGGCTTTTTTTAGAATTCTTTCCAATTATTCAAAAAAGCAATTTTTTTCGACGAAACGAACGAAAAAACCCGCAATTTTGATGTAATCAGCAAAATATTCTGAAAAACATTGATACGTATTTGAAAAAAAAAAAAAAAATTATTTCTATAAAGAATTTTTTTTTTTCAATCAGTTTGTAACATTTTATAATTATTGTTATGCAAAATCTATCTTTTCGGCGTCTTCCGCCCGACTTTTTTTCACACTGTCGTCGCGTCCGAGAATTCCAAATTTTCTCCGCGTCGCGTATCGATTTTGCGTCTGCGCTCCTTTTTTTTTGCGGCCGTTTTTTCTTTCACTCATTTCCCAAAAGCATTTCGCGCCCTCGATTCCTCGGCCGTTTGTCGCGCCTCTCGCGCGACGAGACGACGAAGCACCCGAATTCCTTATCGTTACTTTGTTTTCCTCTTTAAACAAATTTCCTTAGACACATAGTTAATAGTTAGCGAGTAAGAGACGACGAGACGCTTCGAGAGGAGACTTTGCCGTTCGATCTTTCCCCGCCGTATTATCGTGGACATTAAAATAGCGGTTTTGTCGCGGTTCATGGCATTGTAACAAGATGATCGAATGAATGATTTCGATGTCGATTAATTTTCTTTCTACATAGTATTTTTCATTTGGTGTCTTCTTTTGTATCTTCGAGATCTCATTGGATGTTGCAGCAGGCCGCTTTGCAGGGCGCGCTGCCATTGGTGTTTCGCGCGAAGAGCCGATTGTCGCTGAGAATGGTCCGCAGGTCGTTGACGCTCGTCGCTGCGTATTTGCCGTTGTAGCGGCTCTCGTAGATCTCGACGGCCTCGTCGATCGGGATTCCGGCGTCGTTGAGAAACTTCTCGACGATGTCGCGGCTGCGCTCGCCGACGACGGGAATTTCGGGGCTGCAGAGGCTCTCGTCGAGGCGCGAGTTGCCGTCGCGAAGCGACGTTTCTCCGTCGTCGTCGTCGAGGCTCGTCACGCTCGTGCCGCTGTCGCGGGTCGCCTCGAGCCGGTAGTATTTTCTGACGATCTCGACGGCGGCCCCGTCGAGGCGGTTGGCCTCATCGTCCTCGGCGGCCTCGCCGCGCTGGCAGGTGCCGCGTTCGCGGCTCCTCGACGGCGTCGCGACGGGCTCGACGGTCTCGATTTCCCAGCACTCGAGCACGTCGGGCTCTTCGATGCTGCCGAGGGAGTTTCTCTTGCTCGCGTCGTCGGACATCGCGCTCGTGTCCGTCTCGTCGCGTCGGCACTTCTCGCACGTTATCGTGCGAAACTTCATCGCGTCGCTCGCCTCGCCGTCGCGAGTGCGACGATTCTTCGCTGCGACCGTCTCGCAAGCCTCGAACGGAATGACCTTGCCGATCTTCGAGACGATTATCTCGCCCTTCTCGTACGTCCTGACGGGGATCTCCTCGTCCTCGACGATTCCCTCGTCGCCGTCGTCGTTCGTCACTCGCACCTTCACGTCGACGTTCTCCGACGCGCCCGCGCGACCGGACAGCATAATTGCCGTGCGGTCGCGGCTCGTCGAGCGCTCCTCGACCTCCGTTCTCGCTGTTTTCCGAGAGCTTTTGGCAACCCTCACACCCGCGACTCTATCCTCGTCGATCAATTCGCATACGTCTTCGCTCTCGTTCCGCTCTCTCGCGTCTTCCGCGCCGAGGCGACGCGCTCGTCGCGTCGTCGCGAGGCGCTCGACGTTCGTTCGTCTTCTCCTTCGCGGCGCGAGGCGCGCCTCGTTGCGTCTCGCGCGCCTCGCGAGCTCCGTCGGCTCGATGCCGTTTGCGAATTCATCGTCGCCAGCGCGACGCGACGACGCTCGGTCGTCAGCGTCGTCGCTATTAGCAGATAGCGCAGGCGTGGGGTTGCCTTCCAAGTTTTTTGACGTCTCGTCGTCGAGCTCGTCGTCGTCCGGCTCGCTCTCCGAGGCTCGTCCCGACGTCACGAACAGCTCCGGCGAGTTGGCGCGCTGCAGCCACTCCGTGACCGCGTCGGTTATCGGATGTTCGGTGGAAAGTCGCTGAATCTCGACGCCCGAATCGTCGTTCGAGAAGCTTCCGGTCGTCGCGCTGTAGCTCTGCAGTTCCGCCTCGATCGCCTCGACCGCCTCGGCGTCGATGTTGTCGCCGTGGCCCGCGACGATGGTCGACGCGTCGCGCGCGTCCACGTCGGATTTCAGCACTCGCATCCTTATCGATTCCTCGGGCTCGACGCTCGTCTGACGGATCTGCGCCTGCAGCTGCGTCACGTCCAGATCCGGCCCCGGCGTCGCCTCCCGCACGAACTTCGCGCCCTTCCCGCTGTACTTTCGATTGCGCGTCGTCGTCTGCTGTGCCGTCGCGAGGCTCGCTATCGACGTCGAGCCCGTCGCGCCGCGCACGACCAACGACTCGTAGCTCTCCGGCAGTCTCTGGCTCGTCGAGTTTATCGGCGTCGTCGTGCGATTTATCATTCCCGGACTGGCCGATCTCGAGACGCGAGTCTCGTTGCTCGCCCGTTGCCGCTTGCCGATCGCGTCGATCGTCTCGACGTCGCGGCTCGTCGATCCCTCGCGCGCGTCTTCCTCGCTGCCGGCCTCGTTCGGCTGCGTCTCGCTCGCTCTCGTCTCGACGTCGCTCGTCGTCGCGCTCTCCGCGATCGCCCGGAAATCGATCGACGTCGCGTCGAGACCGATCTCCGTCTCCATCGGCGTCCCGTCGACGACGCCCCGCGACGCCAGCGCTCGCTCCGCGATCGTCGTCGCGAAGACCTCCGTCGCGAACTCGATCGGCGCCGCCTCGCGCACGCTCTCCGCTCTCCTCGCGATCGTCTCCTCGCTGTCGGCCTCGCGTCTCGACGACTCCGCGTCGATCGTCGTTGCCGTCTCGTTCGCTGACTTCTCGTCCGAAGCTTCCACGCTCGACAACGGATCGCTGCTCGTCTGGCTCGTCGTCGACGTCTCGCGCGTCCTCACCTCGACGGGCTTTCGCGCCTCGACGATCGGACGAAACTCCTGGCACTCGGGATTCAGCGGACGACGCGGCGCTACGCCCGACGTCGCCGCGGGCTTGTCGCGCGCTTCCGCGTCGGCGACCGCGACGGCGCCGCTCTGGTCGCTCGCCGGCTGCGACGCGGCCGCGACGAGGTTCTCCGACTCCGAACTGTACTCCTCCTCCTGCTCCTCGTCCTCGCCGTTGCCCTTGAAAGAGAAAAGAACGCGGCAAAGTGAGCATCGATTTTTCGAAAATTTCACGGACGCCAAAGAGAATCGACGGGACGAGAGAATGAAATCGGAAAAACGATCCTCGCGAGCTCGGAGTTCTCCCCGAGCGCGCAATGCGCAACGATTCGCTCTGAAGAAAAGAAAGAAAAGAAAGGAAAAAAATGTACTCACCGGACCGACGGGACGCCGCGATTTTCTCTTACTCAACTTTTTCTTCTTTTTCCGTTTGGCACAGGCTCCGGTGCTCGCTGGGCCCCCGGTCACGCCGGTGTTCCGCACCATCGGGCCGCTCTGTATCGTGACGCCTGCGAACGAACAAGAACGAGAACGAGCCCGGTGTTATTCGGACAGTGCGGAGAACGCTCGTCGGCGCGACGACGATGCGAAACTAATTATAAAGGGATCGAACGAACCCGCTCCAAAAAAAAAAAAGACAGGGTGCGAAAAAATTTCAACGATGAAAAAAAAAACAAGAAATAACCAAAAAAAAAAATAGAATGCCCGCGAAATTCGACAATGAAAAAAAAAAAAAAAAAAAAAAAAAAAAAAAAAAAATCGACAGAAAATAGACAGATGAACAAAAACAAGAAATTACCGAAAAAAAAATAGAATGCCCACGAAATTCGACAATTAAAAATAAAAAAATTAAAATTCGAGAGAAAATAGAAAGATGAAAAAAAAAAAAACAATCGAGGGTGCACCGTCGGGAGCGAAGAGCGTAGCTGCGCGGTATCTTCGCCGTCGGCGCGCGTACGGCGATTCGGAAGATTCGATCGCCGCGGCGAAGAATGAGCTAGCAAGTTGCGGCGATCGAGAATACAATGAACCGAGTTGGGCAACGCGGTCCGCGAGAGACGAGAGCGGACTCCGAAGTAAGCGGCGCAACGGCGGCTCTTCTGGCTTTCGCTCTCTCCGACGCGATTTGCTCTTCTGGCTCGAGAAGCTCGGTTCGGTCAACGGGGAGAGGGCGAGCTCCTAGGCGCTGGCTCTCCCTCGTCGCGCCGAGCTCTCGAGCTTCTTTGCTCCCGGTTATTTTCGACGAGTCGCTATTTCAGGGCCTCAGCAATGCAACGACTCTGCCAAGCGCATTTCGTGCGCTAAATGCCGGAGCGCAGATGCGCTTTGTAGAGACCTGCGACGTCGTGTTCGCAGCTCTTATTTACAATTACATATGTATATATATTTACTATATATGTAATATATATTATATTACATATATATAATACAAAAATATATACAATAAATATATTATGTAAATCATTATAAATAAATAATATAATATAATATATAATATTATATTATTATATTATGTATATATAAAATATATAACATATACATATATATACATATACATCATTCTAGAGGACCGTAGAGCTGGCGGTTATCCTGCGGCAACAACTTCTCCTTCATAGTAATATATAGTTCTAAATATCGCTCTATATTGACTATCTCCGGTATTTGAGCCACTCCGTGATTTTAGCTACTCCGTGACTTTAGAACATTGTCTAAACTGCCGTCTCCTATACAGTGGCGAGATATTTTTATAATATAGAGAGATATTTTTTTTTTTTTTTTTTTTTTCAATTTTTTTGGTGATTTATATGTAGTAAAGGTATACAAAGGTATATAAAGGCATATGTGCTATACAACGTTGTTGCAATCGGTGCGACGAGTCAATGGACTCGGAAGAGAAATGGGCGTCTTCCTCGAGGTCTCTTGCCGCGAATATCGGCTCCGTTCGCACGGTTTTTCGATTAAAGGCGCGTGTCGCGATGTGTCTGTGTTGAGTATTATTTCGATGCGACTCGTCAGCAGTCACGTTTAGCGCGCTAAGGGCGGTTTCTACTGGGCGGGAATTCGTCTGACAAACACTTGTCAATCTAACGTTCGTCCAGTCAAGGCAGTCCATGTGCAAGGTGTTGATTTCGCAGAAGTTCGAGAAAATTGAGAGTGAATTGCAAACACTTCTCGATGGTATAAAAATCTGAAAAAATTCACGCACATTGAAGGTACTGAAATTATTAATTTTGGATAATAATAATTTCGAATTGTTATTAACAAATTAATGAAACGAAAAATTGTTCAAGAAATTTCCCGGCAACACAACTTTTTTTAAATTAAAATAATTCTTGAATTTTACCGAATACGTATGAAATTTTTCAGATTTTTTTATTGACTTTGAATTTTATGATTTTCCACACATTTTTTCCATAAAAAAAAAAATTTCAGTCAATGGAAAATTAAAAAAAAATGCATACGTACTGAGAAAAATAAAAGAATTATTTTCATTAGAAAAAAAGTAGTGTTGCCGGAAAATTTCTTGAACAATTTTTTGTTTCATCGATTGTTAAAAAAAATTTGGAATTATTATTATGCAAAATTGATCTTTTCAGTAGCGTTAATGTGCATGAATTTTTTCAGATTTTTATACCATCGAGAAGTGTTTGCAATTCAATTCCCAATTCCTCTCAATTTCCTCGAACTTATGCGAAATGAACACCATACGCTTGGACTTCCTTAATTTGAATAACGCAGTTTTAAACAATTAGACAAAATTCTGAAAAAAATCATACGTGTTCAGAAAAATAAGCAAGTTATTTTCATGAGAAAAATCTAAGCCAACGAGATCATTTTTTAAACAATATTTTTTTTTTTTCGTCAGTTTGTTAACAACATTTTGAAATTATTGTTTTGCATTATAAATCTTTTTGGCACCTTTTACATATGGCTCGGTGAAAAATTGTTTTTTCTCAATAAAGGCAGGTCAATCACGAGAATTTCCATTCGCTGTATTTAATACTTTTATCGAAATATTTTTTTTAACCGTAGTTTTGGGCCCAACAAGGTAGAAACCTCCCTTAAGTTAATCCAGTGTTTCACTTGCGATGTAACGAAAATTTCGAACCCTTTTCGATAATATAAAAGTGTAAAAAAAAAAAAGAAAAATCAAGCATACAGAAATCGTCGAAAAGATTGATTTTGCACGATAATAATCGCAAAATGTTATCAACAAATTAATGAAAAAAAAAAACTATTTCTCGAATAAATTTCCGGGTAATGGACCTTTTTGTAAATAAAAAATAATTCGCCAATCCCTCTAAACGCGTCCGAATTTTATTAAATTATTTCAAATCAAATTTTCTTAGAAGCCAAAACGAACGAACGAAAATGCAAATTCTGAATAATTCGGAACAATTGTGAAAAAAATTCACACGCGTGCGGAAAAATTGACAAACTGTTTTCGTTCGAAGCAGAGTTCAATTTCCGCGTTTATTCGGTATTCATTTTTTTTTCATTAATTTTTTGACAATATTTCGATATCATTGTTATGCAAAATTAATACTTGTCAACGTCGATATGCTCGATTTTCCTTGGGATTTTCGTCTCATCGATGAGGCGACGAAATTTTTATCGGATCTCACCGACTCGAAAATTGGGGGATAATTCGATGCTCTCAGTGAAAGTTGCACGTTGCAATTTGCCGGTGTGTGTGTGTGTGCACGCCCGCGAGCTCGTGAATCACTCTCAGTGTTTGGCTGGTGTGACTTTTTTGTGGATCCGTGAAAGTGGTATTTTTTTTTTTTTTTCCGAGCGAAAATCGTTACTCCGAGACCGACAATTCAGATACGATCATTGCAGTCAATGCAATTACTTCTGCAACAAAATTTCCCACGCAAGAGAGCGAAAAGATTGTGCTTCTCGCATTGCCCCAATAATTTTGATTATTTAAATTTTTCATTTTTTTTTTTTTTTTTTTTTTTTTTACGGAAAGTAAAATATATTTTTTGCACTGTCGTGGAGATTCCCTGGATCGTATCTGAAGAATAGTTTGCTCACGGTGTCCGTGCAAAAATCTCGGACGCATCGTTTTCTCTCGTCGTGTCTTCGATTTCATTTTTTTTTCCGTCCTTTTTTTGGTTTGTTTTTTTTTTTGCGTTTTACCTTGTTCGAGGCAGAGGCACCGTGGCTACAGAAAAACAGCAGTGATGCCGATGGACGGGACAGCATTCGTGAATGTGGACAAAGCCTTTTCCCGCGGCGCGTCCGCCGATCGACACTGCTCACGATTGACATTGGAAAGAGAGTATTGTGACAATAAAGCCGATTCATCCGGATGCTGTTTTCTCATTTTTCCTTTTTTTTTTTTTTTTTTTTTTTTTTTTTTTTTTTTTTTTTTTTTTTTCTTGCTTCGAATCTAGCGCTATAGCCGCCACTTTCCGCGGGGAGAATATTTAAAGGAGCAAACGAAGCCAATGCTCTCGCATTACTCTCGGGCTCGTGTCACGATGGTAACTTTTTTTTTTTTTTTTTTATTTATTGAGATTGATTCGTCGAGTAAGCGCGAAAACGGAATCCGACGCAGCGCTCGGTTTAGAAATGTTTAACGATCGCCCGTTGAGAAATTGCGAATTCGAGACGAATCGATATCGAATTTCGGAGGGGGCGAATTTAGGCAGTTTCGTCGCTCAGCGCTCGTTTCGCACAAGTTTGAGAAAAACCGCGGAAAACTGAAAAAAAATGCATGCACATCGAAGATACCGAAAATATTAATTTTGCGAAATAATGATTCTGAAACGTTATCGACGAATTGACGAAAAAATTCATTGTTCGACAAATTTCCCGGAAAGCTGACTTTTTTTTTCGAAAATGAATCATTCATTTTTCGAAATACGATTTTTTTTCGTATTTCCAGAATCGCCTTGAATTTTTCTATTTTTCATATGGAAAATCATGAAATTCGAAACGAACGTAAAAAACTTTTAAAAAAATATTCAAACCCATTCGGAAAAGTGAACGTATCGATTTCATTGAAAAAAAAAAAAACGTTTGTCTGCCGTTAAAGTCGTTGCGCAATATTTTTTCTCGTCAAATTGTTAACAACGTTTTGGTATTATTATTTTGCATAGTTAATCTCTTTAGTGCCTTTGATGTGCACGATTTTTGAAAAAGAATTCTCTCTCAATTTTCCGCAAACTTACGCGAAATCAGCGCTATGCGCGACTGTTGCTCGACGCTGCGAAAGCCGCTACTCGAAAAGCCTTCCCTAGATTTTGGAATAGTGTATTATGCTGAAGAGAAGTAGAATTTTTTTGGCTTTCCGGATTTTTTTTTTTTCTCGTAACACATGCACGAAAAGTCCCCCTTTAGCGCACGCTTTTCGCGCACTCGTGTGAGAAAGTAACTTTTTCGCACGCTTTCCGCGCACTCGGGCGAGAAACTAACTTTGTCGTACGCCTTTCACGCACTCGTGCGAGAAAGTAACTTTTTCGCACGCTTTTCGCGCACTCGTGCGGAAAAGTAACTTTTTTGCACGATTTTCGCGCGCTCGTGAGAAAAAGTAACTTTTTTGCACGCTTTTCGCGCACTCGTGAGAAAAAGTAACTTTTTTGCACGCTTTTCGCGCACTCGCGAGAAAAAGTAACTTTTTTGCACGCTTTTCGCGGTCGTGTCACAAAGTACTTTTTTGCCTTCGCGCCATTCGTCCTGGAATTGTTCTCGGCGACGAGGCACTACCGCGAAACTTCGTATCGTCGCTCGTTGTTCCGTCCATCAAAGCGAAAATAATTGAAACAAGCTCGCGTCGCGACAATCTGCCATGGCAAGGGCGTACGCTAGCCCAGGGATGCCGGGAATCGTGCACAATGTACAAATCCTCGATTAATACACCGCATCGTCGCCCCGAACCTCGATCAATTTAGCGAGAATGCAACAA
Organism: Ischnus inquisitorius; assembly: GCA_963924025.1. Taxonomy (NCBI): domain Eukaryota; kingdom Metazoa; phylum Arthropoda; class Insecta; order Hymenoptera; family Ichneumonidae; genus Ischnus; species Ischnus inquisitorius. The sequence goes on from OZ001253.1 coordinate 3,320,904, forward strand.
TCGATATCGCCGAAAATTGATGTTTTTACGATGATTCGCGAGATTCGGAATTCATCCAACGACCATCAGACGAGGCGTGAAAAATTTGTGGAACATCGCAAATTTGCGCCGAAGAAATTTTTCATTTTCCAAATAGCCGGGAAAAAATTTAAGAAAATCGATAGTTTTGAAAATTCTCTTCGGATTCACAGTTTTTTGTATCGCGCATCGCATTTTTTAAAAACTTTTTCACGAAATTTTCAATGAAAACCGTAGATTAAGAATGACCATTGGAGAACATACTTCAAAAAAAACAAAAAAAAACTGGTAAAAACCGAAAAATTTGTAAGCAAACTTTTTTTTTTTGCAAAAATGCAACGTTTTCTAGAAAATCGCATATCGAAGTAAAAGAGGAATCGAGCAAGAAAATCGATAGTCAAAAAAATCGATATTCAGCGAAAAATCGATCTATCGAAGAATCGACTCATCGCGCGGCATCCCCAGGGCGGCGTACAAGCGAATAGTGGGTTCTTTTTTTCCGGGACGAGGATAAGCTTCGAAAGGCCTGTATTATGAGAATTTTTTTTTTCGAAAATGATCGAGACGGAAAGGATTGACGATTGGAAACGAACCGTTAACGTTGACCAACGACGGGCCGAACATGTAGTGGCCGGGGTACATGTAGGGCTGAAGCACGGGCGGCACAGCGACGTGAGTGACTTGAAGCTGTTGCGCGAGTGCGTTTTCCATGTAAAGTTCCGAATTGATTGCCGCCTCGGTGGTCTCCTCCTTTCCCTCGGCGGTCGGTTCGTTTACGTCGGTGACGCTCTCCGTCGTTCCGTTTTTCGTCTCGATTTGCGCTTGTTTGTCGTTGCCGTTGCCGTTTTGTTGCTCCTCGTCACCGGGGCTGGCGGACAAGCTTGCGCTTCCGGTGCCGTTCTCGAAGCAGCCTTCCTCGCAGCCGTTCGTGTTGTCCGTTTGCCCGGTCAAGGGCACGCCGTTCTCGTCGACCAGCGTGGGATATTGCGCTAGGTGGGCCGTCTGCGTTCAGGAAAAAATCAAAATGAACGACGAGAACCAATCAGTGACATTTTTTGCATCGACATTTTCTTTTTTTCCGATTTTAAGGCGCCACGAGGGAGGAAAGTGCGCCGTCTCACCAAGTGTGAAATCCGATTCGGCGAATGGTACTTTTCTCTAGGAAGAAGAATGAATAACTACTAGTAAAGTTCCACTTTTTCTCCCTAAAGAAGAAGATTACTACTTTTTTCCCAGAGAAGAAAAGCAGTACTTTTTCACCCCAGAGAAGAAAAGTACTACATTTCCTACTAAAGTTCCACTTTTTTTCTCCAGAGAAGAAAATTAGCACTTTTTCACTGAAAGAAGAAGATAACTACTTTTCCTTTCTAGGGAAAAAGAGTAGCACTTTTTCTCCCTAGAAAAGAAAAGTACTACTTTTCCTCCCTAGAGAAGAAGAGTAGTACTTCCCTTCCCTAGGGAAGATAAGTTTCCGGTCCTCTTTGCACACCTCGGGCATCAGCCAACGCCCTCGTCAGGAATTACCAACTATTATATACTATATATACTATATAACTATTGCTTCGCTTTCACTTTTCTTCCCTAGGGAAAAAAAGTACTTTTTAGGGAAAAAAGGTACTTTTTTCCCTACAAAACGCAGGGGGCAGGGAGAAAAAGTAGTACTCGGTAGGGAGGAGAATTACTACTGCCCCTCCTCACGCCCTACTACTACCAAAGTTCCACTTTTCCTGCCTAGGGAAGAAAAGAACTACTTTTTCTCCCTAGAGAAGAAAAGTACTACTTTTTCTCCCTAGAGAAGAAAAGTACTACTTTTCCTCCCTAGAGAAGAAAAGTACCACTTTTTCTCCCTAGGAAAGAAAAGTACTACTTTTTCTCCCTAGAGAAGAAAAGTACCACTTTTTCTCCCTAGAGAAGAAAAGTACCACTTTTTCTCCCTAGGAAAGAAAAGTACTACTTTTTCTCCCTAGAGAAGAAAAGTACTACTTAAAAGAGACGAAAAAGTTACGACGTTATGTACTCATAGCATCGACCGTACTTCACCTGATAGTCCATGACACAGTACTGTTGATTGCCGAGTTTCGGAACGTAAGCGGGATTAACCCACTCGATTGGACGGAGTGGCACTGGGCCGCATGGTACGGCGGTCAGTACGTTGTGCATCGGTGGTCCTGGCATACCTCCACCAGGACCTACGAGCATCACCGGATACTCGTAGTAGTAACCGCTCGCGTGATCGTAGAACGAGCCGTAGGCGACCTGGCCGCCCGCCTCGGCGATTCCCGGATATTCCTCAGCGCCGTTCTCCTTGTAGTCCAACAACTGTTGATCCTCCGTTGTTTCGCTGCCGTCTTCGACAAACAAAAGAAGCCTCGTTTAGAACGCAATGATTATCACGGACACAGACGACTTGCCACATACGAAAATCGCTGAAAACGATAGATTCGAAGCCGGCAAAGAATTTTTTCAAATTTTTCAATTGACTGAAATCCTTTTTATTTTATGTGGAAAAAGTGTGTGGGGAATCATAAAAATCAAAGGCAATAAAAAAATCTGAAAAAATGTATACGTCCTCAGAAGAATAAATAAAATGATCATTTTCATTGAAAAAAATTGTGTTGCCGGGATATTTCTTGAACAATTTGCTGTTTCATCAATTTGTTAATGATAATTTGGAATTATGATTATGCGAAATTAATCTTTTCGGTACCTTTAACGTGCATGAATTTGTTCAGATTTTTATACCATCGAGAAGTGTTTGTTGTTTGTATTTTCTCGAACCTATGCGGAATGAACGCCATACCCAAGGACTACCATAAGGTCCGAAGTGTTTATTTGGTACTTCCCGAGCAGAAATTTTGTCAGGCCTGAAACCGGGCCATACTTGGCCCTGACTAATCATATGGCAGCCGGAACAAATTTCGGCTCGAGTTGAAGTACGCACTCGGACCACAAACCTTACACTCGTAGCAATCGCCAACTTTCGGCTCTTGTTGCACGATAAAAAATTTTTTTTTTTTTTTTTTTTTGTTCACCTGCGGTTGAATGCGAAGCCGATTGGCTCTCGGTTGTCGAGGGTGTAGCGCTGGTGCTCGCCGTGCTGGCCCACACTTTCTTTCGCGACAGATATCCCTTTTTGAACAGAACATCCTGCCGCGGTGTCGTTATTCTCGTGTACTCGTTCTCGTCGAATATTATCTTAGGCTTCGTCGGCGAACCACCGGAATCGTCCCGTCTCGATCTCGACGCGGCGCTCGCGTAGTCGCTCGCGTAGTCGCTCGTCGTGCTTCCGGCCGAATCCGTACGTCCAGCTTTGTGTCCGGGCTGGCCGTTCCTCGAACTCGTCCCATTCTCCTGTCCCTTCGCGTAGCCGTTTCGTATCCCGTCCTCCTCGTCCTCCTCGCCCGGTGGAGCTGCCGATCAATCAATATTCTCTTATTTATCGCCACCCTCGGAAATCACTCTTTATCATTTATCAACGATAATTGTCCTCGATTATTATTAAAAATATTTTTGAAATAATTTTTTATTTAATTTAAATTAATTTTTTTTTTTTTTTTTGTAATTTCTCATAATTGCAATGTGCTTCGAATATTCACATAACTTTTCTTTATCTCAGCGATAAATCTTTCTTTTTACAATAAGGTTTTTTAAAAAACTTTAAAAAATAAGCTTTTTTAAAAAACTTAAAAAAATAAGCTTTTTTGAAAAACTTAACAAAATAAGCTTTTTAAAAATAAACAATTGCGGATTACAATAAGAAATGCGTTATCACGATAACGATCGATGTTCCATCGATTATCGATACTTCCGAAATTGTTAATGTTTTTTTTTTTTTTTTTTTTTTTTTTTATGGCAATTTTGTGGGTTTATAATGAATGAGCCCGAAACCGATCGGAGGCCACCCAGCCCGATTGCGATCCTCGCGAATACACAGGTGCACGCTGACGCACGATTAATCGACCCCGCAACACGAGTAAGTTATATACGAGTATCTGTGCCGAGTGCCATTCCCGCCCGCGATTGTGTCACCGCTCGTGCGTACGTCGAAACGAAAGGAGAGGCACTCGCGGCACTCGAGGCAACGACGAGCGCAACCCAGTGACACCGCAACGTTATTCTGTCCTAATGCATACGCGCGGAACGCACAATTCAACGATTGCGACAGATCTCGCACCGTCGCTCGCTGCCAGAAAGGCCCCGCGAGCCCGATTAATCGCGCGGGTCAGCCGCGAAACTTTTTTTTTTTTTTTTTTTTTTTTTTTCAAATTCAATTTTCTCATTTATTCGGGGATGTTGTGTAAAGCACATATGGGGATTACAGTCCCGCTAAACGTGAATTTCAAAGCAAGGATTTTAGATAATCGATGAGACGAAAACCCGAAAAAAAAAGGAAAAAAAACTGGCATACAGAAAGTGCTGAAAAAAATGATTTTGCATAATATTAATTTCGAAAAGTTATCGACAAGCGAGCCCAATTGATCGCGCGGGTCAGTCGCCAAATTTTTTTTTTTTTTTTTTTTTTTTTCTTTTATCGCGCGATTCTCATTCATTCGGGGATCTCGTATAAAGCACATATGAGGATTACAGTCGCGCTAATCGTGAATTTCGAAGTGAGGATTTTAAATACTCGATGGGACGAAAATATGAAAAAAAAAAAAAAGATTTTGCATAATAATAATTTCGAAAAGTTATCGACAAATTGATGGAAAACGAAAAACATTTCACGGAAGATCGCTCGGCAAGCCGATTCTTTTTTGTGAGACAATTTTTTCAATTCTGCGGATATGTATGAATTTTTTTCGGTCTTTCTCCATAGTTCAACCACATCTCCGATCAACCAAGTGCATTTGTTCGAATCAAGTAAATTTATTTTCTCAGTGTATTTTCTATATTTTTATTCTATTTCTTTTGTTAATGAAAAAAAATACTTTTCTTTAATTAAAATATACATAGAAATGTTTTTTTAATAATTTTTCCCTGTGCCTCGCGATTCGGGAATCGAGTTCATTGCTCGAGTTTTCGTCGTGAACTATTACGGCCAAGAAATAGTTTATTCCAATTCGAAATTAAAAATTATAACTATTATAAATTAATAGAATTATTATTATTATTATCATAATTATAATTGTATCTAAAAAAAAATGTATATATATAAATATTTAAAAAAATTATTATTCTATATATATATACATTTCTTTATTATTATTATTTATATATACATATATTTTTGTTATTATTCTTTTAATTTTTTTGATTTTCAATAATTTTTTTTTATTTGAAAAAAAAAAAATTTAAATGTCAATTGGACGAAATTATTTTTATAAATATATATATATTTCTTTTATCGAATTTCTAGATAACGGGCACCTGGTATATTCGCTCGTCAATTACTGATAGCAAAGAAATTCAATTATGAAATTGACCGGGGTCGAAGGTCTCGCCGACGGGGGACTCTCGACCGTTCAATTGGGTTCACAGTTCGAGTCTGCCGATTGTGCCGAGCGCGATGGAAAGGCGCGCGAGCCTTCGAGCCCGTCGACCACGCTATGCCGCATGTATATGCACGCTCGTGAATTATCTCGTGGTCTTGCGATGCGAATTATGAGCCGTACCGTCTTGGTACCTCGCTATTAGCAGAACGTGATTAGAGGAGCCGATCACGTGAGTGATCTTGCGTTGTCGGCGCCACTGCATCTCTCACTTCTCCGACTCGGCTCCGCTCTTCGATCCTCTTCGATCTTCTTCTCCCGCCTTCCGATCGTTCTACTTTACGGACACTTTTTTTTTTTTTTTTTTTTTTTTTTTTTTTTTTTTTTTTAAATTATTAATTATAATTAGTTTATTTTTTATTTTGTTGAACGGAAAGCGCGCGCCCGGTCACTTTGCGATTGCGAGTCGAGTTACGCAACGGAGTCCGCGATTTTTCAGCAACTAAAAAAAAATGAAAAAAAAAAGGGAGCAAAAAAAAAAAATTCCGTGCAGGTCGATCGAAATAACAGTGAATGAGAGGAAAAAACTCGTGGGATAACTGCCGCAGGCAATGGGCGAAACGCGACTGGGCCGAAGACGCTCAACGAGGGGATGAAGAGGAGAGGAGGCCGAGCGAGAAGAATCCGCTGCCCATCAAGCGAGGCGCTCTCATCTCGCGACTCTCGTCGAGCTAGCCCAAGACTAGAATAGTTCACGAATTAGAATAGCACGCACTCTCGGCGCGTTAAGGTAGTCCAAGCGCATGGCGTTCATTTCGCAAGATTTTGAGGAAATTGATTTTTTTTTTTTTTTTTTTTTATGGAAAAAATATGTGGAAAATAATAAAATTCAAAGGGAATTAAGAAAATCTGTAAAAATCCGTACGTATTCGGAAAAATAAAAGAATTATCTTCATTGAAAAAAAAAGTTGTGTCGCCAGGAAATTTCTTGAACAATTTTTTGTTTCACCAATTTGTTAATAACAATTTGGAATTATTATTATGCAAAATTAATCTTTTCAGTACCTTTGATGTGCGTGAATTTTTGCAGATTTTTATACCATTTTTATACCATCGAGAAGTGTTTGCAATTCACTCCCGATTTCCTCGAACTTTTGTTATTTTTTTTGTGAATGGAGAAAATGTGTGGAAAATCATAAAATTCAAAGTCAATCTAAAAATCTGAAAAAAATTCATGCGTGTTCGGAAAAATAAAAGAATTATTTTCACTAAAAAAAAAAGTTGTGTTGCCGGAGATTTCTTGAACAATTTTTCCGATTTTTTTTTTTTTTTTTATCTTTTCTGTAGCTTTAATGTGCATGAATGTTTTCAGATTTTTATACCATCGAGAAGTGTTTGCAATTCAATTCCCAATTCCTCGAGATTATGCGAAATGAACACCTTACGCATGGACTACCTTAACGACGGAATGGACCAGGCGAGCGGACTCTCAACGAGCTGGCCGCAGTCTCTCGGAACGAAGGAGTTTTCGAGGATACTCGAAATCCTCGATACTCGATTCAAGATAAAATAACGAGTGGTTTTTTTCATTCGTCATCTATTTCAAATTCAAGCAACGGGTGATTTTTCATTAATTATTTATTTCAAGTTCAAATAACGAATGGTTTTTAGTTCAGTATTTATTGCAAGTTTAAATACCGAGTGGTTTTTTATTTATAATTTATTCCGAGTTCAAAGAGCGAGCGGTTTTTCATTCATTATTCAATTCAATTTCGAATAACGCCTGTTTTTTTATTAATTATTTATTTCAAGGTCAACTACCGACTGGTTTTTCATACGTATTGATTTTTTTCATATCTTCAAATCGACTCAGAATTTTTCATTCATTATTTAATTCAATTTCAAATAAGGCGTCTTTTTTTTTATTAATTATTAATTTCAAGGTCAAAAACCGACTGGTTTTTCATACGTTTTAATTTTTCTCACCCCTTTAAATCGACTCAGAATTTTTCGATCTCTCGTGTGACAAAAATGTATGGCAAGTTGGGAAAAAGTGTTTGTCCATCGGATCTCTCTCGGGCCTCCCTCTCGGCAGAGAATGCACGAGGGGGTCAACGACCCCGGGCCAGACTCTTCGCCGCGCATCGCTAGAGTGACTCCAGTCCAAAGTCTGCCGCGATTCTCCTGGCACCGGTACACTAATCATCGCGCTAATTCGGACCTCGTGCACGGACACACTTACGACACGAGAGAGCATCGTCATCTATCTTCCCGAAAGCCCCCGAACTGCTGTAACACGCTCGTTTTGCGATCCCGAGGATATAATACTCTAGACTTAATTTACGACGAATACCGGCCACTCTTTGCCAAATCTCCGTGAATAATCGTCATCAATTTGCTCCGGTTATGAAAAAAAAAAAATATCGTTCGAGGTCGAACGCCGTTGGTCGAATATCGAACACCGCGGACGGCTGAGAGAATCGTCCTGGGTAATAAGATGACGATCGTTGGGGTCGTTATGGAATATCTTAGTTATGGTTTCTCTTTTTTTAATATTTTTGATTAATTTTTTTTTTTACATTTTTTTTTTTTTTTTTTTTTTTTTTTAAGTTAGCATACTCGATCGATACGAGAAAGGTGAGTGTACTCGCAATCACGTGCCAGGTTTTGCGACCACCGGAAGTTGGCCCAATCTCCGTATTTGCTGTCTTTCACCATTATTAGTGTCGGCTTTTCTTTTTTTTTTTTTTTCAAGTCTCCAAACTTATAAACTCGCAATCGCAAAGTGTTAATGCTTGGCAACGTTCACGAACTAGCTTTAAGGCAGTACGTCTACGGCAGTTTAACGCGAGTTTCGGAGAGAATTTTGAACGCTTCTCGATGGGATGAAAATCTGTGAAAAATCAAGCACGCAGAAGATGCTCAAAGGACCAATTTCGCGATAATAATAATTCCAAAATGTTATTTACAAATTGATGAAAAAAAAAATAATATGTCCAACAGATCCCTCGTCGAGCCAACTTTTTCTATTTGCGAAAATAATTTGTTTATTTTGTATTATTCTATTTGACAAAAAGTGAGGTTGATGACCGATGTGTTATACAATTTTTTTCTCATCGTCAGTCGAGTAGATTCGAAAGTAATGCTCAGACTTGAAAATGAAAATAAATAAAAAGCGCTTTTAAAAAAAAATTCAAGATATACAATTTTTTTTTAATTATTCGTACGTAATCGGAAAAATTGACGAATTATCTTTATTCGAAAAAAATGATGCGCGATTTTTTTTTGCACATTTTTTTTCCATCGGGAAGCGTTCGAAATTTTCTTTAGCGTGCGTTTGGTGCGATTTTTAGTGTTCCGGCGCGGAAACGTTTGAAAACATTTTTTAAACAATAACAAAGTTTCGTCTGCGAAGAGCCGACATTCTTCGAGTCACTTTCGCATGGAGGAATTTCTCTTTTTACTGCGCGTTCCATCGACTAGTCCCGTTTTTCCCTAAAATCGATTTCGTCGTGCCATTCAAATTACGAGGAAAAAAAAATTGCACAACTCCCTCGAGTGTAACATTTCGGAGAGAATTTCGCACACTTCTCGAAGGAATAAGAATCTGAAAAAAATCACCCATTCAAAAGATGACGAAAAGATTAATTTTTCATAATAACAATTCCAAAGTTTTATTAACAAATAAGTAAAAAAGAAAAAATTGCCTATTTTCTAATAACATTTTGGAAAAATTAATTTTTTCGGCATCTTTCGCGTGTTTCATTTTTTTTCCGATTTTCATTCCATCGAGTGTTCGAAATTCTTTGAATTCGCACTTTCGAGCGCGCCCGTACATTCTATAAGAAAAAAAAAAAAAAAAAAAAAAAAACAACGGAAACACGTACACAAACTCACGAAAGCACATTCACAAAATTTTCAATTATTTTTTCATCGCCCGAAAAGACCCGGATTCGCGAATAAAAATTGTCGACCGAAAAATGTTCCGCTCTCGACTCGCCTCGGCGTGAAAGCGAGTTATCGATCACGGATTCCGAGGCTCTCATACATCGCGGATGGGCCGACGGATCTGTTATTATCAGGCCGAATCGAGTCGCGTATTCGCCGACGGCGTAAAAAATTATCCAACAATAATCCGCCGTTGTTGATCGAGCCGGTCACCACTTCCGGTAGCGATTGGTTTCCTCAAAGCCCCCCTATCGAGACTTTCGCGATTTCCGGTCCAATATTATCCTTCGGGGCAAGTTCCGTCGTTTTCCCAAAAACGTGCGAAGGGACGATACGAATAGATAATTGTAAAAATAAAAAAACAGGCCCAACGTGTTCGTTTATGAGCGAAATTGATTTGGGGCGCAGCGCTCGAGCGCGGACGAGGAGTTCCGCTCTTGGCGGAGCGCGCTTGCATGGATCCGGCGCTTCCGCCGCCACCCTTTTGCCGACTGCGCGACGTCGGAAGGCATGGGGTGGGGTGGGGGATGGGGGGGTTTGTTTCCTCGAGGGTCGGAGAGGCACGCGCCGATGTATCGAGCAGGGAAGGGGTCGAAAGGGCCGCCGGTAGGGGAAGAATCGAGCGACTGCGCGGGGATGATTTTTCCCCGATCCAGCGAGAGCTGCGACGGCTGAACATGGCCATGTTGGGATTTGCGTTGCACTCGCTGGAGGCCCGCGCTGGGGTGGAAAACGAACGAGCGAGTCGTCGGAAGCTCGCACACCACCTGCTACGTTTCAGCGACCGAGTCCGGAGGTCATTCGATAACGTTGCCCGAGGGACGGTGATGCGCTTCGAGCTTGGCCACATCGCCGAAAGCTTCTGGGAAACGAACGACCGAGATGCGAGCGCCGAGGGCGCGTCCGAGTGGGGATGGAGAGTTACGTCATACGTGACGTAACTCTCGCGAAGCTTTGCCGACGAAACGCCAATAATTCCTGACGCCACGAGCTTGCAACTGCTGGTTCATCGCAATTGTGTACGATTCGATGAAATCGTTTTTTTAGGCACGAAAGGGTGGATCGAAATTTGATGGATGGCGATGGAAAATAGAGGCACTTTTTTTACGTCTAAATTCAAGTGAATTGTTGAATTTGAAATTAAAATAATTAATAATGATTATTAATTTTATTGATAATATAAAACTAGAAGAGGCTGTAGGGCTCGCGCGCTTGTGGCCATCCTGCGACAACTTCTCGTCATAGTAATATTATAGTTCTAAATGTTTCTTTACATTAATTCTCCCCGGTATTTGAGCCATTCCGTGACTTGAGCCCTTCCGTGACTTTAGCCACTCCGCGACTTGAGCCCTCCCGTGACTTTAGCCACTCCGCGAATTGAGCCCGTCCGAGACTTTAGCCACTCCGTGACTTGAGCCCTTCCGTGACTTTAGCCACTCCGTGACTTGAGCCCTTCCGTGACTTTAGCCACTCCGCGACTTGAGCCCTCCCGTGACTTTAGCCACTCCGCGAATTAAGCCCGTCCGAGACTTTAGCCACTCCGTGACTTGAGCCCTTCCGTGACTTTAGCCACTCCGTGACTCGAGCCCTTCCGTGACTTTAGCATATTGTCTAAACTGCCGTCTTCTACACGGCGGAGGCAACAGAGTTCAGCTAAAGCCTTGTTTTCTAGTAGAGTTGTTAATCGGTAGATTTTTGTTTTCTGTTATCGTTGTTATTCGGTAGCGTTTGTTTTCTGGAACTGTTGTTATTTGGTAGCGTCTTATTCTCTAGAGTTTTGTTTCCTGGTAGAATTGCTATTCGGGTAGAGCTTTGCTTCGTGGTAAAATGTTCATTCGGGTAAAATTTTGTTTCCACGTAGAATTGTTATTCGGGCCAAGTTTTGTTGACTGGTAGAGTTTTGTCTTCTGGCAGAGTTCTTATTCGGTAGAGTTTTGTTTCCTGGTAGTGTTGTTATTTGGTAGAGTCTTGTTGTCTAGTAGAGTTGCTATTCGGTAGATTTTTGTTTTCTGTTATCGTTGTCTTTCGGTAGCGTTTGTTTTCTGAAACTGTGGTTATTTGGTAGCGTCTTGTTCTCTGGTCGAGTTTTGGTTCCTGGTAGAATTGTTATTCGGGTAAAGTTTTGTTTTCTGGTAGAGGTGTTATTCGGTAGAGTTTTGTTTTCTGGTAGAGTTCTTATTCGGTAGAGTTTTGTTTTCTGGTAGTGTTGTTACTTGGTAGAATTTCGTTTTCTGGTAGAGTTATTATTTGGTAGAATCTTGTTTTCCGGTAGAGTTGCCATTTGGTAGAATCTTGTTTTCTGGTACAGTTCTCATTCACCAGAGTTACAAACGTATCCAACGAGCCCGGGAGGCTGAAAGAATCAGGACGAACGCCGAGGCGCGTCGCGGCGAATGAAAACAAAAATACGAGAACGATTTTTATCAAATTTCTCCAACGCGAAAGAGTCACAATCGATTCGTGCCGATGTGAAATATCCACGAACGAGGCGGTCTCGTGATTAACGAATATCCCCACGGAAATTGACAAGCGTGATTAACGATGGCGGACATCGAGTCTGCGCCAACCATACGAATTCGATAAACAAGCGGATTTCTCCTCTCCGTCGTCCAGGAGTCGCTTTCAGCCTGGACTGATGGATGAACATGATCGGTAGCGACATTTCAAAAGTAAACGTGAAGTATAACTGTACATATCAATGACTCTACCCCCTTTAGAAGGGTGCTTTACAGTCGGGCAGCGCGCGAGCAAAAGAGCAACGGGTTATACAGTCTTCGTTCTCTCGACTTCCCGCTTGGAATTCTTTCTCTCTTTTTCCCTCGCTTTTCCATCGAACGAATCATCTCTTAGGGGAGAGCGGGGCAAAATGGCATACCGGGGCAAAATGGTCCGAAATGGTCAAACAAAGTCCCCCGTATGATAGAATTAGGGAAAATGGGACAAGAGAAAGCCCCATCGAAGTCGATTTTTTGCTGTCCCATTTTGCCTTAATACCATTCTGCCCTGGTCCCATTGTGCGTGAATACCATTTTGCCCCGGTATGCCGTTTTGCCCCGCTCTCCCCTACTCGCTAACTATTCTTTTTTTTCTTGATACCAGCCAGTTGATAGCCATGAGGAAGAAAGACGTTGGAACGAAAGGAAATACCACGCGCTGACTCGCTGGCCGGAGGAGGAAGTAACCGGTAACTGGGGCAGTGCAATCGCGCGCGATGAGGGTAGTCTACCGCGTATCTATAGACTATAGACCACGATGGAAAGGGCATCACTCGCGCAATCCTGCACGCTCTTTCGCGACCTACCGGATAACCGGAGACTTCGGATTTCACTGCTTTCCAGCTTGTTCCGTCGCTGAATCGAAATTGTCGGCTGTTCGTTGATTAAGACGATATTGAGCGACCCGATCTCGAGGGTTTCGACGATCAACCAAGGGCCAAAAGGGCGACTCTCGTCTCGATCGTTACCATTGAGCTCCGCTTCGAAGATCCGATAAGGTGTTATCGTTGCGCGGGGCGCCTGCGCGGAATTACGATCCGCGAATATTCTGTCGGGAAAAACGAGGCTGAACAAGCCTGGGTCGCGGTCGGAAACTTCTTCGATGCAGCGGATGGTTTTGTGACGGACTTATCGAAAATTTGCACCTTGACACGCATTCTTGAAGACAAAAATCCAACAAACGAAAGGTCGATGATTCGAAAAACCGGAAAAATGTGCTCATCAAAACCTATTTGGAGTAGGGGAGAGCGGGGCAGAACGGTATACCGGGGCAAAATGGTATTCACGCACAATGGGACCAGAGCAGAATGGTATTGGGGCAAAATGGGACAGCAAAAAATCTACTTTGATGGGACTTTCTCTTGGCCCATTTTGCCCCAATTCTATCATACGGGGGACTTTATTTGACCACTTCGAACCATTTTGCCCCGGTATGCCATTTTGCCCCGCTCTCCCCTACTTTTCCGATACATTTTTGAGCGGACCGTCATTCCCTAATTATATCTTCTATTAGTTCTCATTTTCCTCAACGATTTCTTTTTCGTCAAGTTTCTTTATTTGTCAACCACACGCCAAAGGGTTGACGGGTCGTTGGCCACGAGCTCTGACGAAAGCGTCACGACGATAAACGCCGAGTGGACGTTATTATTTCTGGACGATGGAATGAACAAGCCAAGCCCGTCCCGCCGACGCGCGCGTTCTCCTTCACGTATTTCCCGTTTTTTTTTCTTCCTTTAAGCCTCCACCGTGTGCGGCGACGAAGACGCGAGTCCGCAACGGAACACAGTGTCGAACGCGCGTGCGAAGGGGTTGGCACGCGTCGAGCGGGAATGGAAAGCGCGGAGGTTCGACAAAATGAAGAATAGACCTAGCGAGGCGTCAGTTAATAGAACGCACACACGCCGTTCTCATCCTCGTCGTTTTGCCATCTCGTCCACCGTCGTCTTCGTCCTCGTGGACGCAAACGACGCGAGGTTAATGCGCGCGGCGGAGAAACGCCCGACGAGCCGGAGCACGGAGAGCGGCGACGAAGTCCGCGTGACGATCGTCGGGCGCGCAAACTGATTTGGAACGTCGGACGTTTATAGAACGGGCTTAGGAACATTGTCGAAAACATTCGACCGGAGCGAAAGGTTCCGAGAGAAGACTCGGGGACCCGCTGGCTGCGGGGCGAAGAGTGCGAGCGTCGAACTGTAGCGACGAGAGGAGAAAAGCTTATCGGGGATGGCCTCAACGACGAGTAGCACCCGGCGACAACGAGTGGACAAGGAGCTTCGCGACTGCGGCACTTACGGGCTACCTCCCGATGGAAGGAACCCGAATACCGGAAGATCTTTGATGTCAAGTCGGCTTCGAGCTCCGAGTTCCCCGACACCTGCACAGGGATGCACAATCGGACCAGCACTGGGCGAGTTTTGCTGGCCGGAGGCTCCTACACCAAGAACAAGATTCCGTTGATTCAAAGAAATGCATTCGGTTGATCGGATTCAGTTGAACTAAGCATTTTTTATTCAACTAAAGCAACCCTTAGTGAGATTACTAAAATGAACAATGTTAGCTCACCGATCTGGGTCGGTCCCAAGCAACCGTTCCTAATTGTGATGAGCAGTGTTTGATTTGCAACAGCATCTGTGGCCCATGCAGATATTTCATCAGGAGTCTTGGGTGGGCTCTTCTAGTCTTCTCCGACTTTTTACGGGGCCTAGAAGGAGAATCTAACGAATGCCCGTGTAGACTTGTCACACTTCGACGTCTTGGGCCTTCATAGAGTTCCTTTACAGACCCTATAAAGGCTTCCCTGTTTAGCCTGTTAATTCCCATGAGAGTCCCGATACAGGCCCCATCATCCGTTTCTAAATGTAATGCTACGTGTTTGATTTGCAGCAGCATCTGCAGCCCATGCAGAAATTTCATCAGGGGTCTTGGGTGGGCCTTTCTAGTCTTCTCTGACTTTTTACGGGGCCTAGAAAGGGAATCTAACGAATGCCTGTCTAGACTTGTCACACTTCGACGTCTTGGGCCTTTATAGAGTTTCTTTACAGACCCTATAAAGGCTTCCCTGTTTAGCCTGTTAATTCCCATGAGAGTCCCGATACAGGCCCCATCATCCGTTTCTAAATGTAATGCGCCGTGTTTGATTTGCAGCAGCATCTGCAGCCCATGCAGATATTTCATCAGGGGTCTTGGGTGGGCTCTTCCAGTCTTCTCTGACTTTTTACGGGGCCTAGAAGGGGAATCTAACAAGGGCCTGTCTAGAATTGTGACACTTCAACGTCTTGGGCCTTTATAGAGTTTCTTTACAGACCCTATAAAGGCTTCCCTGTTTAGCCTGTTAATTCCCATGAGAGTCCCGATACAGGCCCCATCATCCGTTTCTAAATGTAATGCGCCGTGTTTGATTTGCAGCAGCATCTGCAGCCCATGCAGATATTTCATCAGGGGTCTTGGGTGGGCTCTTCTAGTCTTCTCTGACTTTTTACGGGGCCTAGAAGGAGAATCTAACGAATGCCCGTCTAGACTTGTCACACTTCGACTTCTTGGGCCTTTATAGAGTTCCTTTACAGACCCTATAAAGGGTTCCCTGTTTAGCCTGTTAATTCCCATGAGAGTCCCGATACAGGCCCCATCATCCGTTTCTAAATGTAATGCGCCGTGTTTGATTTGCAGCAGCATCTGCAGCCCATGCAGATATTTCATCAGGGGTCTTGGGTGGGCTCTTCTAGGCTTCTCTGACTTTTTACGGGGCCTAGAAGGAGAATCTAACGAATGCCCGTCTAGACTTGTCACATTTAGACGTCTTGGGCCTTTATAGAGTTCTTTTACAGTCCCTATAAAGGCTTCCCTGTTCAGCGTATTCGTTTCCATGAGAGTGCCGATACGGACTCCAGCATCCGTTCCTAATTGTAATAGCAGTGTTTGATTTGCGACAACACCTCCAGCTCGTGCAGATATTTCATCAAGGATCTTGGGTAGGCTCTTCTAGTCTTCTCTGACTTTTTACGGGGCCTAGAAGGAGAATCTAACAATTGCCCATCTAAACTCGTCATACATCGACGTCTTGGGCCTGTATGGAGTGCCTTCACAGACCTTATGAAGGCTACTAGGCCTCTTAATTTCCATGAAAATACCGACACGGGCCCCAACATGCGTTCTTAATTCTAATGCGCAGTGTTTAATGTGCTGCAGCATCTACAGCCCATGCAGATATTTGCCCGTCTAGAACTGTCACATTTCGACGTCTTGGGCCTTTATAGCGTTCCATTACAGGCCCTATAAAGGCTTCCCTGTTGAGCCTGTTAATTGCCATGAACGTGCCTATACGGGCCCCAGCATCGCTTCCTAATCGCACTGCGCAGTATTTGATTTGCAGCAGCCCCTACAGGACCATCTACAGAAGCCAAATACGGCTTCCCGGAGTACCCCTGTAAGTTTTTTCGTGGGTACCTTTTTTGGGCCAAGTATACTGCAAGATTGGATTTGCTGTTATGGATTTCATGGATTGGCCTATGATGGGCCCTTGTTTTATCGCAACGGCCCGTCTACATATATGCATGGGTTGTGTTTACCAACTGTCCTGACTGTATCAAGTTGGTGCGTTTCGGGTTGATGATGCGCCGAGTTGGTGTTGTTTCAAATTGATATGCGTCGAGTTGGCGCCTATCGAGTTGTGCTGTTGCGGCGAGTTTTTGTGGAATTTGGTGGTGGCGATGCGATGAACTTTTCTGTCTACAGCTGCCTGCCTCGAGTTTAGTCGGTGTACCTCCGAAATCTGCAGAAACGGAACACTGCCGACGAAACTCTAATTTTCAGAGATCGAGTCTTGCAATCATCGAGGTTTCAGCAAATGGCAAAACAAATTGTCCGACTAATAGTATTACCCAAACTATTTATTTCGAGTGCCCAAAATAGATTATAGATTAGAGGCGCGTGGCCGCGAAACGTTCGCGGTAACGACCATTCATAAGCGGACCCGTAGAAGAGTCTCGAAGTCAATACTTGGCCTTCCTCACCACAAACGGAGGGCACGGAACTACACATGTTGGGCGTTACCGTCGGCGCGATTGGCTCAATGTTAGCGGCTGAGTTTTCTCGTTGTTCTCAATCTTGCAGAAGCGACCTCGTAAATCCATCTACTCTCTTGGAATGCCTTCTCGGTCCGGCGTGCGCGAGGTGGTCCTATAATATCCGACGTTATATCGATTCAATGGAGCTTCGCGAAACTCTCGAGAAATTCTCGTCATTACTTCAAACGCTTTGTAGCTCACGCTCCAAGGGGTTGAGGGAGGGTGCATCGGTACAGTCTCAACTAGAAGTGAGATTCGCAATGAAACTTCAATATTTTCCGATGGCTTAGAAAAATCTTTAAAAAATCAATGCGGAAGGTCTTAAAAATATTAATTTTGCATAGCAATAAATGCTGAGATGTACGAACTATTTCACGATAATTGTTGAAAAAATACAAGAAATTTGAGTGGTCTTCAAAAAAATAATAATAATTTTCCGCATTCTTTAAAAATGTCCAAACCTTCTTTTCCCGTTTTTTCGAAAACGGGATTTTCAAAAATTAGAAGAAATTCCAAAAAAAGTTCATGTGTAGTAGAAAGATTTGAGGTATCAACTTCCGGTGAAAAAAAAATAGGGCACCACATGATTCGTCGAATAATTTTTTTTTCAATGCATTTGTTAACAACTTCTTGGAATCGTTATTTTGGAGAAATAATTTTTTTTTGTACCTTTTTTTCAGTTTTTCAACCCATCGAGAAGTGTTCACAATTTTCTACGGAAATCACGTTGGCGCATGTTTGGCCGGACTATACGCCAACGTACAACCTTAAACAACGGTAGTCGATCGTTCGTGCGAAACATCGCTGGGATTCGTAAAAATTTCACCACGCGAGCCATTATTTACGCTGGCAATGCGTTCGCTTGACGAACGACGCGGAGCGACGAGCAGGGTGAAAAAAAATAAAAAAATAAAGACATTTGGGCTCGTTCCAATCGAGAAATGGCTCATTCATTGAGTTCGCACTTTCTCGCCGGCTGTACTCAGAATCTCATTAACGAAACCTTCTAACATCGAATAATGTGCATTGTTCAATGAAAATAATGCAAAACGCAATGTCCGCAAGAAAAATATATTAAACGAATTGTCCCGACAATGAAGAGCGAAATTACAAGTAATTCATCGAAAATTGTAGCCGGAAGGTTTTTTTTCGAAAGAGAATCGCGACCATTGATTCATCAAAAAAAGAACAATGTCGAAAGCTAATTGACGAATTAGTTGGAAAAAAGTACATTGTTCGACAAATCACCAGGAAACTTGACTTTTATTCGCTGGATGTTGATTCTTTGAATACCTCGAATCCGTATTAATTATTTTAGAATTTTTCTTAATATTCGAAAGTCTCGTTTTTGGAGAAATATTTCAATCCATATTCGCGAGTACGCACGACCGATTGTCTGGAAACTCATTAGATCTTTTTTTAAATTTATTTTTCATTCGGAAAAATTGACGACGCTGCGAAAAAGTTCGTTTACCGAATGTTGAACTTTTTTTCTTTTCCAAATTAATTTGTTAATATCCGTTTGGCATTGTTATGATGCAAAGTAAATCTTTGCAGGATCTTGCGCATGATCGAATTTTCTATGGAGTCTCATTCAATTGGGAAACATCCGAACTTCGTTCGGAATTTCACTTTCAGCTTGGACGGCAGCGATGCGACCTCGTCGAATAAATCCGGACTTCGGACTTGTTCGGAGTCGTTCGGAACTTTCGTGTTTTTCCGCGACGATTCTAATATCAGAAACAAAAGGCCTCTCCTTCTCTCCCCGGCATTGAGAGACGGGTGCGAAGTAGTAGAATAGCCGGAGCGGTAATCCGGAGCTGGGAAGCCAGTTGGGGCTCTCGAGCATGCTCTCGTGACACCGTTGGACACGAGCGAAGGAACAGACACGATGAGTTTGCAGCGAGCCAGTCTACGGCATCGGAATTAAATCCCCAGTTGATGCGATCGGCA
The DNA here is from genome assembly GCA_963924025.1 of Ischnus inquisitorius. Taxonomy (NCBI): domain Eukaryota; kingdom Metazoa; phylum Arthropoda; class Insecta; order Hymenoptera; family Ichneumonidae; genus Ischnus; species Ischnus inquisitorius. Next base: position 3,339,810 of record OZ001253.1, read on the forward strand.
CCGATAACTTCCGAAAATCGTCGCCAACAAGGCCGCTACGAACGTTCGTCATGGATCAGAAATAGCTTATAAAAGAAAAACCCCTCAAAAGATCGTATAAGACAAAAAAGATAGTCAGTTCTACAAACTGCGTGAAATGCCTGACCTAGGAATGGCCCTCGACAATCCCTGCAGAAATGTAAACGGGCAGCTGTGACGAAGTAAGGGCCCATTACAGGCTAACCCGTGGAATTCATGAAAGGGAATCCAATCTTGGACCTTGGTTGTCCCAGAAAGGGCACCCACCAAACATCTTACAGGTGTTCCACGGAAAGCTGTAATTGGCTTCTGCAGATGGTCTTGTAGATGTTGCCGCAAATCGAACACTACCCTATTAGGAACGGATGGTAGGGCCCATTTATTGGGCAGACTTATAGAAATTAACAGGCTTAACAAGGAAGCCTTTATAGGGCCCGTTAGGTCTGACTTCCGGAAACGTAACGAGAAAAGAGTATTCCCGGTTGCCGAAAAGGAAATATTTACGATTTATGTTAGTTCGTGACAAAAGAAGTCAATAAGGGCCAAGACGTTCGAGTGTGACAAACCTAGAAGCGCATTTGTTGGATTCCTAATATCCGTAGGCGACAGGAAAACTAGAACAGCTCACTCGAAACCCCTCACTACATTTCTGCACGGTAAGTTATTGCATTTGCTGGTTCCGCAAAGCAAATAGGCATTAAAGGTAGAAACAGAGGGCCTACGGACTTGCTTTTTTAGTTCCTTTTCAACATTCTGATGTGCCCAACTATAGATCTCGACGATCGAAAGTCGATGCCCCCGTCTCGTGCGCAACCCTGGTTGCGAAACTACATCCTCCACCACGAAAGCTTCCTCGGCGTCGCAACGATGACAACCCTGCCGAGAGTCTTGCCAAGACTGTTCGAGTAAAAAGAAAACGAAAACTAGAAGCCAGTCCACTGGACTCGAGGCGGAGAGTTGCAAGAGCAGCAAAGTTCACGTGAGCGCGTGAGAGCCCAGTCGGGGTTCGGTCGAGACGCAGCATTACGCGTAAGCATCGAATAGACTGCTGGAAGTCTGGCAAGCTACCATCGAGATTCGCTGCCGGAGGGGCACATTGTACTGTACATGTGGCATGGTTGTAGATGCCTATAGAGTTGGCTCTACATGTACCTACGTCCATGTGCTGAACACGGTAGTACACAGCGAGCATGAATAGTCGGCTCTATAGCTTATTCGGATCGATCAACTACCTAGCAACGCGACTGTCCCCCGATATCGTTGCCGAAGGCGAAGAATCCAGCCGGCACGGGTCGGATCGGCCGGCCGCACTCGTCTGCCTCGTTCTCCATCTCCATTTCGACCCTCCGGGCTCTTCCGTTCGAGACGACCTTAGAGACAGAGCTTCCCCTTGCCCCGGGAGTGAGAAACGGCGTAACAGAATTGAGCGTAACAGACGTGAACCGAATTTCGTGGAGACATTCGGTTCGGGTTCTTGTATAGGTTGTAGTCTTCGTCGACCCAGCACGTGGATTGGGAAGGAAGAGTCCCGGGTACTATTCCATAGGCTTGTTGTGCTTGAAAGTTAGCGACCTTTGTAGATTTCGTTGTTGGAACCCTGCAGAAATTTAGTCAGGGGCATGTGCGGGACCTTCCAGCCTTCACTGACTTTTTGCTGGGCCTAGAAGGGAAATCCGGTCTAGCAACGCGACCTTTGTAGATTTCGTTATTGGAACCTTCCTTGCAGAAAGTTAGCCAGGGCTCATGTGCGGGACCTTCCAGTCTTCACGGACTTTTTTCTGGGCCTGGAAGGGAAGTCCGACCTAGCAACGCGACCTCTGTAGATTTCGTTAGTGGAACCTTCCTTGCAGAAATGTAGCCAAGGGTCATGTGCGGGACCTCCCAGTGCACCGACTTTTTGCTGGACCTGGAAGGGAAATCCAAAGAATGCCCGACTAGGCTTGTGACACTTGGAATTCTTGTTGGGCCTTCGTAGATCATCTATATCAGCCCTTTGAGAGCTTACTCGTTGAGACCCTGCTGAAATGCGCAGTGTTTCATTTGCGAGAGCATGTGCGGGACTCAACATGGCAAAGAATCGGCGAGCCAGCGTGACTTTCCATAGAACGCTTGTTAATCGTTCTGGTGGGTACCTCCGTTGGGCCAAGTATGGCCAGGCATTGAATTCCTGGTCGTGGGTTCCGCAGGTTGGCCTACAATGGGTTCTCACTTTATCACCACCGCCGTCTACGTTTGCGCACGGGCTCCTAATCTCGATGTTTCCGTAACGATAACCGATTGCATAATCGTTGCAGGCTACGAAAACGGGCGTGGGAGGAACAGACGAATGTCGTCAGGCAGCCAGGTCTGCACAGTGCTGTACCGGCTCTCTCTTTACCGTTCCACGATAAGTTCGTTACGACGACGACGACGGCGCATAGCGCGAGAGAGCGTTATGAGCTAAAATACCACCAGAAGCCCATCGGTGATGTAGTGCAGTCACTAACGGCAGGCTTATTGCTTATCCGACGCCAGAAAATTGCGCGCTCGCACGCACGCACGCACGTAGTTATGAATAGCACGTGAGCGCGACGAACGAGATGGACCACGAGGCCGGTCACATGCCCGCTCGGCAACCCCCGACTTTTCGATGTCACGAGACACGAGAGACAGAGAAGGAGATAGATCACGCAACGAGAGAGAGTCCACACGATTGCATTCACTGTGTCATGCCGCTATATGCGTGTTATCTCCAATACTCGAACAACGACCAACACGTTCCAATTTCCAAAGCCTGTGCCCAACTGGCTCCCAGAGAATAGAGCCAGGCGCATTGGATTCCTTTCCCACCGGGCTCTCGCCCGATACGACAAACATGTCCAGCCCAAAATCCAAAAACTTTCGTAACCTCAAATTCAACGCTGCCGAATTCAAAGGAAAATGAAGAAATGTGGCATCTTCGGAATTGCCATTGCCGTTTCTCTCCTCTCGGAATGACTAGTATTAGTTTCCATTCAACAGTTCGCGGATCCCGCGAAGGCGAATCGACGAGACCGTCGGGTCTTCTTACCGAGCTCAACGACGTGAGGAGACAATTATATCGCTGCGAAGTCGGCACAACCGCGATAATTTACAACGCCATCCGTCGGGATCGGCGAGATGCGATCTGCTTTTTCCTTCGTTTTTATTACTCGACTCACCCAACCGGCACGAACTTCGGCCGTCGCGTTGACAAATCGTTTCGCGCTATCGGAAATTCCGCGAAATTGTGTAACATCGAGATTATTTCGATTTTCTCGTTTTGCCCCAACATTCTCGGCTGACCATCAGAGTTGGCGCGAGATGCTCGACCGCTCGCTTCGTAAATCATCGACGAACGAGTGTTCGTTACTCGGATAGCGATGTCTCGCGATCTCTCGGCCGCGACAACGTTACAGCCGCGAAGTCGCACCGGCCTACAGTCTGACTTCGATCGCTTTCGCGCGCAGTTCAAAGACAATTCACGGACACTTCTCGGAGGGACAAAAATCGGAAAAAAATCAGGCGTATAGAACAAGATTTCGCAATTGTTATCATGGAAAGTGAATCTTTTCAGCACCTTCGATAGGCATGACCCGAGTAAAAATTGAATCAGGTTGGAATCCGGTCCGTGTTAGGCTTGCCCTGTCAGCCTGATCCGGCTCATATCCGGCAAAAAATCAGGGCCAGATGTGGCATGTAACGGCATTCCGATTTTGGCCCTGATCAGGCTACTCGATCCGGGCCAGATTTCTCCCCTGACGCAGCCCTGATCATAGCTCATCGCTAGGTTCAACAATAAAATAGATAAAATATTGTCTTGTCTCAACTTAAGCACTCATTTTTAATTGATTTCTTTCGTGGTTGATCATACTCTACAAAGATAAACTATTTTCTCTCGGAAAAATCGACATCACTATTTCGACGAGTGAGACTTGAACCCGGGTCGCCTGGATAGTAATGAGCAACCATACCCGCTCGGCTATTCAGAACTTGGAAATAATATTCAACAATTTGTCTGTATAAGGGTCGGACGTAAGATTACTAATCATAATTGAACGACTTGGTCTACAATACATTATAAAAACCGCTGGAAGTTTTCGAACGTGTATTGTTCGAACTCAACATTTTTTACCACTATAACAAAGTACATACTTTTTTTGTTGTTACATGTAAAAAGTTCTCAAGCGTCAAAGAATTAATTAATCGATTGTTTTCAAACACTATTTAAGATTATCTATGAGTAAACAATGAGTACACAATTAGTTAAAAATTGTTAGTTAATTGTTATTATGTCCGGACAACCCTCCGTACGAACTTAACGTAATTTCACTGTTACATTTTCAACTGAAAGTTTCATTCGACTAAAATTCTGGTATTTCGTGATAAGGTAAGCTCTTTTTCAATCAATTGTTTGACTTTTAAGAAGCCATTTTTTTCGTGACTTCAAGAAATAAACGTAAACCTACGACCTCCAGAACATTTTTTTTAGCAAGATTCCACATTGCAATCAAGGAATTTCTGGGTGATTGCACGAAATCTTCAAAATCAATCACTTTTTCCGTAATAAGAAAAAAAACCTACACGCTTGCCCGTTCTCTATTATTATTGTTGATATTTTTTAATAATTTGTTAATCATTTTTTTCCATTATTATTATACGAAATCAATCTACTTGACATCCTTAATAAGGCAACATTTTTTTTTGTTCATGTGATAAAAATGAAAACATAACTATTTTTTTTTAATAATTATAAAAACAATTAGTTACTGCTCATGAAGCAATTATTGAGAAATTGTATCCAACGAGACTCTTCTGAAATATCTTATCTGGGAGGCCTTTTTCTTACATAATTTGGCTATGTTATCAATTACGTCCGGCTACCCTGATAGGGGAAGCCTTAGACTTATTTGATATGGCCCTGATCGTGATGTTGTCTGGCCAGCCTGATCATACAAGTAGTGTTATGCCTTTTTATGACCTGATGTGGCCCTGATGTTGGCTATATCAGGCTAGTAAGATAAAGCGACTCTTCGTGATATGTAACATGGCCCTGATCTGGGCGTTATCTGGGTAGCCTGATCCGTCATGCCTTACTAATACCTGATGCGTACCCGACAAGACATCAGGCAACCTGATTAAATTTTTACTCGGGGAATTCTCTTCAGATTTTCAGACTATCGAGAAGGGTTTGCGATTCTCTCTCATTTTTCCCGAACTCGTCCGAAACGAGCGCCGCGCGCCGGCTCTGCCTCGACGTCTCGTGTGAAACAACGGCGTAGCTATAAATACCGGGGACTTCGACGTACGAGAAGCATTCGAGTGTATAGACACCTCGGAATTGCACGAGAACTTTCGCCCTCTCGTCGTTGCCGCGCGGACTCGTGTACGGCACTGACAAAAGTTGGATATCACATTTGCAAGGGACGTTACCCCGAGACGTCGATTCAATTTCCTATTTCTTATTCGAGACGCGTACGGTCAAGTGTTAAAGTACCTACCAACAGCTATGCATTATTGCTAGCGTATCTACACGACGGTACAGCTTTTTCTTCTCTCTTTTTTTTTATCGTAATAGCATTCGAAGTCCGAGGTGCAACCTCGATCGAGACACACTACCGTCGTATATCGATTAAATGTTATCCACGGGCGCGAGTGTCTCTTCATCGTTGTTTCGCGAGCGGCGTGCACATTCCGCTTGTTCCTCTTGTTGCGCTCTTCGTCGCGCGAATGCCGTCGCGCTGCCGCATCGAACGCCTCGCTATCGCGCCTATCCGGCCTCTTGCGTAACGAAGATACACCTGAACTGCCGGAGATCAAAGTCCGATTCTTCGTTTTGTTCCGCTCGTTCGGCGGAGAAAAATACTCTCGCGAAATCGTTCCCCTCCGTTTTTTTGTCTCCGACCCGGCTCTGCTTGTGGGAATGCGCGTTCATCACTTTTGGCTTCCTCGGGAAGCTTCGTTCGGGGACATATCCGGAATTCCGAACGAATATAGACGCTATTTAATCCCGAAACCGTCCGATCGGTGGGCGACATTTTGTTCGAAAAGTTCGTAGAGTCGGAAAGAGGTGGCCGAAGAACATTCGTTTCCAGAGCTGGCTAATATACTGAAAAAAGTACCAAGTACTGAGTACAAAGTACGTTAAGTACTTCCAGTATAGAGCACTTTTGGTACTTGAAGTATAAAGCACTCTTGGTACTTCAAGTACAAAGCACCTTTGGTACTTCGAGTACAAAACACTTTTGGTACTTCAAGTGCAAAGCACTTTTTGTACTTCAAGTGCAAAGCACTTTTGGTACTTCAAGTACAGGGCACTTTTGGTACTTCAAGTACAAAGAACTTTTGGTCCTTCAAGTAAAAAGCACTTTTGGTACTTCAAGTACAAAGCACTTTTGGTACCCCAAGTACAAAGCACTTTTGGTACTTCAAGTGCAAAACACTTTTGGTACTTCAAGTGCATGCAAAGTACTGGAAATAAGTACTTTAAGAGAACTGAGTACAAAGTACTTCGAGTACTTGAAGGACAAAGTGCTGCAAATTGATTTCATAAAAAAAAGAATTTTCTCAGATTCGTATACCATCGAGAAGTATTTGCAATTTGCTCTTATTTTTCTCGACCACATGCAAAATGAGCGTCATGCGAGGTGTAACTACCTTAGCGCGATGGTTTTATTATTGACGGATTCGGATCTCGATAGATCGTCACTCGAACGAACGGGAAGTCCCGTTGCGGTGCCTTCCTTCTTTCCCTCGGCTTCCTTTCTCCGCGGAAAAAGATAATGCGAGGTGGCAGCAGCGGCAGACGAATGTCTGGCACGTGCCTGTCGTGTCTAATGGCGAGAAGTGTAGAGTGCAGAATTTTGCTACAATGAGAGGCGGATCGGGGGTTTCGCCCAACTCCGAGTGGAACGATGCCACTTCGGACCAGCGAGCTCAGCCGTAACGCCGTTAGCACTTTATTGCCTTGGTTTGTTGCTGGCTCGCGCTCTCGCGCGGCCACGGCGATTGCACAGGTTCCCGATGTAATTGCACGCGAGAGAACTCGGGCAAGGACCGAACGGAGCTGTTGGGTGTCGGTTAGGACGGGACGGTTGGACAGAATGAAACCCTCAAGCAATTCGAGACGTTTTCTCGATGTGCGTAACGCTTTTCCCACTTTGCAACCCGAAGGTGGGTTTCCTGCCTTTTTCTTCCCTGATGCTAAAATGACCATATTTCACGCCCGAAACACGCATGGACAGTTACCGATTTTTGGCCAGCTTGAAGCAGCACTTTTTTCACACACCTGCACGGAAAGTTGATACTTTGCTCCCCGGTGGGAGGGAAGAAATGTTATCAGGCCAGAAACCGAGCCATACTTGGCATGCCGGAAAATAAATGCGGCCCGGATATGGAACATCGATATGGCCCTGATACGTGGTGTAACGCTCAGATCCGGCCCTGATAAAGCGCCTGATGAGGACCTGATGGATTTTTGTCTGGGCCGGATATGTACCGGATCAAAGCAAATATGGACCGATTGCGGGCCGGATCCACTCGCACAATAACCCGGGTTTTGAATCCAGGGAAAAAAAATACTTTGTGCACTCAACTACTGGACAGGGTTTGAGAAACTTATTCATTAACGCCTTAATTTTCAACCTATTCTACTTATCTTGCCTACCTAACCATCCCACCTATCATACATTAACTTGTATCGTAATCAAAAGAGTGACTCTTATATAGTAACTTGTTAGGTACCGGACCGCTTGCGAGAGAAACACTTCATCCTCGAAGCCACCAAGCGGTGAATTCGAGCCACTACGTATGATTTGCCGAACTAAGTAATTCGCAGAATGTGATTAACTTTCTCCTAACTATACGGACGTTTAGGTCAACGGAATAAATGTTGAATTGACATTGATAATTTATTTGATCAATTTGTAACTAAAGATGGTCGTCAGATTGTCGATGCCCTCACTTTTGAACAAACTTATTCGGTTGTGATAACTAAAGAACTTTTCTTTCGAAGATGACTTATTGTTGAAGCAACTAAATATTTAAGCCTTTCATTAGCTGCAGTTAATAATATATTAGTTCAACTTTCAAAATGTGGAGAGTTAAAAAAACGCTGAGCTTAAAAACGCGATCATGGTCATCGATCGAAGTGAAGCTCGTGATGCTCCGTGCAAGAAACGAAACAGAAGGATTTTTTTTTGTTATTCCCCTTCTGCATTAGGAAGTTGTAAAAATATGACTTTATTCTGCGCAAAATAGCGAATGAAAATCGTTCTCATAAATTGCTATCACTATTAGAAATGCCTGATCCTATCCTGACTTGGCCTTGAACTGGAATAATACAAGTTGCAGCAATCCGGCAAATCGAGTAAATTTTGTATCAAGACCGGATCCGGCAATATGTGTGAAAATAGATCCGGCGTACTTTACTGACGCCGGAAATGGCCCAGGTCCAGTAGATATCCGGAAAACCTAATGTAGCCTGCCATATTAGCACCTGAACCAGTACATATCAGGAAGAAGTCCGGCGAGACTGATCATATGGCAGCCGAAACAAATGTCTGCTCGAGTTGTATACGATACAACATTTTAATGAATACATTAATATTAATATTAATATAACAATTATTAATGATTTATTAATAATGCATTTATTTATTATTGATATTATATGATTATTGTTCGAAGCGTGTTAAAAATGTATTGTAAAGACGTCGAAAAAAAACGTAAATAGAAACGATAACACTATTGATGTACAAATCTCTCGAGATAACAAAACATCTTCGATCCGTTTCTGATGATAGTATCGTGCTATTTGAGGTCAAAGGTGCGCGCGTGCGGCGTGTAAACATAGGAAGATACGGTTTTTCAATTTGACTCCGCCGCGATACATCATCGAACGAATGAACGTGTCCATGCACGAATCTACGATCAGTCGGATGGAAACGTTTGCGAATGAGTCTTTAAGTGTGTACCGTATCGTTACATAGGAGTTTGGAAAATTGCATCCGTTCGTAATGCTTAGTTGGGACAAATAAGCGTCTCCGAGTGGCGGTACCGGCGGCGGTATTCGCATAACAAGATCCGAACGGTAATCCTCGTATTTGCGATGATTCGTACCCGCCGCGCTAATTAATACGACAACGATTGACAATGTCCGGCACTAACGTGTCCGAACAATACGAGCCGAGCGGTCGCATCGCACACGCATTCCGCTTCCTCGAGAAGCTTCGTTTCGGTGAACATTTTTGTTTTCGTTATCTTCACGCGAACGCGCTCAAAATGTTCCGAATCGTCGAAGAATCACATCGAGGAAAAGTGTTTGGACGTGTATGCGCGCATCGTTTGACCTCACGGAAGTTGAAAACGGTTTGAGATACCGAGAAATTTCTACCGCATATTAGCCGGTCAAGGCCACCTCTTTGTTCGAATTTTTAGGACATTTTTTGCAGTTTCCGCGCGATTTTGAAATTTTGAAAAAATAACCGGGGGCTTTGACGGCGACGTTTTTTGAGGTTTCGGACTATGATTTGGCACAATGCTGGACTATGGTGAACCAATGATCGGCATTGAATTTGGACAACGTCCATGCAAACGTTCAGTTTTTGGGTCATTTTTCAAATTGAGTTTCGGCAAACTGTATTTTCGGCAGATAATTCTTGAGTACCTTTAATATGCATGAATTTTTTCAGATTTTCATACAATCGAGAAGTGTTCTCAAACTTATGCGAAATGAGCGCTAAGCGACCAATTTCTTCGCGTTTTTCAAAGCGTTTTTCGGAAACTCGTCATATTTGAAGTCCGTGTTCACGATAACTCAAAATCTACTGGACCAATCGTTTTGAAATTTTGCACAGTACTCCTTCACATAATTCACCAGGTATTGTCGAGAGCTTTTTTGTTTTTTTTTAAATAATTACTAATTTTTCAACAACAAATAAGCCAATTTTTTTTTAGCAAAAATCGGTTTTTGGCTCCCAAGTGCAACGAAAAATTGAAAAATCGAAAAAAAAAAAGAAAATCCTCTCGTCATTACCTCGAGAAACATCTCCTTTAACAAATGCATTTTGATTTTTTTGTTTCGGATGATTCCGTTGCGGGTTACGATGAACACAGGAAAACAACTTTTTTTCGAGTCGCCTCCGGAGATTCATTGTCACTCGCTCAATTTTGAATATTTTTCAATGAAAATTTAGAAAAATGTTGTTCAAATGTTATATTATTTTATGGAAATTTACTGAATAAGCGAACACTATCTGTATCGCCAAAAAAAAATCTTAAAAACATGCCTTTTTTTCGCCGAATTAACCTCACCCCGCCCTCAAAGTAGCTAAAACATCGCCCAGACAATGCGAAACGGACGATCAGCGTGTGTGCTCGTGTGATCAATCGCTAATTATTCAGAGACTAATAATCACGACCTATCGAAGTTCGGAGAATGAATGAATATCCTAGTTTCGACGCCGGGACATCATGATCGATCACCACTACGGCTCACCGTTCAATGACCTCCTTCATCAATTTTTTATTATTCATATTTTTTTTGTTTTTTCAAGAAAAAATGTATTTTTATGCGCTGCTTCGAGCGGCAATAAAAAATATCGTCGTCGTAAAGTATGTCTGTAAACGCAATTAAGGGAACTGAGTCACCCGAGAAAACAGAAAATCATTTTCTTTTCCTATCCATTGCTGTACGTAAAAATTGCGTTTCACACTCAAAAAATGCACTTTAGGACTCCAAAAATATTGAGGGTGATGGTTTGACGATGCATTTTTGAGTGTGAAGTGCAATTTTTATGTACAGTAATGAATAGGGAAAAAAAAATATTTTTTTCGACAAGGAAAATAAACAGACAATCAATTAATCAATCAATGGTGCTCTGTCAATTGACAGAGCAATGGCAGCACGGAAATAATTAACGACGAAACGATTGAGGAAGAAAAAAGCAAAGAAACAAGATGGGAAAAGAAAGGCAAAGGAAAAAACAAAGACTGAAACACAGAAGGCACATAAAGGATAACCTCACAATGTCACGAAACGAGATGGAAAGGAAGGGACAATAGAGACAATGACAACAACACAGAAACAGATATGAAGGGGAAGGAAGAGAAATAGAATATATTTCTGAAGAGGATCTCGATCGAGATCGAAACGTAAAATAAGAAGGAGAAAAAAGAAAAAAGCAAAGTCGTTCGGAAGCCGCAGCTCCTTAAAAAAAAAAAAAAAAAAAATATTTTTCTTTTTCGGCAACTCAGTCCTCTCGCCTAACAAATACGAGAAAACCCAAATCGCTCAAGTTAACGGAGAATGGGGGAATGCCGGTCATCGGGCAATACCGGTCACGCAAATATTAACAAAACTACCGTAAAGAAAAATTTTTTTTTTGCCGTATTCGACTATACACCGGATCCAAAACTAATATATTATGCCGTGCCTATAACCTTTGCATACATTTTTTAAAAAAGGCCAAATCATGGTTTGGGACATTTTTCTTACAAGAAATGAAGTATTATGAATAAGAATTTAGCGACATGGATAGTCGTCAAAATCAGGTGCAATCGTAAAATATCTGCTCTCCGATAATTTACAATTTTTTTCGTCCGCGGTAAACTATCGGCCGGAGCCGAGATATATTTAAATTCAAGAAAATAAAGCAGTGTAGCGCGGGGTAACGGAACTCAACATAAATGTTAATTTTGTAACGCCTAATGAAAAAACACTGATTTTATCTATTTTATACTCGCCGATCTCTTCTTTTTTCGATTTACGATTTTTTTCATTGTCTATAAAAAAAGCCAGCAATTTCCCCAAAAACCTGACTGCAATTTCCCACGAGGTGAGCGTGATTGCCCGAAAAGTTGGGTAATGGCGGTCGAAGCAACGATTTTTATAATTAAGAAAAAGGGCTTTATTTAATAAATAAATAAATAAATAAATAAATAAATAAATAAATAAATAAATAAATAAATAAATATATAAATAAATAAATAAATAAATAAATAAATAAATAAATAAATAAATAAATAAATAAATAAATAAATAAATAAATAAATAAATAAATGAACAATTGTAAGGTCGTTCCGAAACCGCAGCTCATGGAATGAAAATAAAAAAAATGAACAATAACAATGCGAGGCACAGGAAGAATTCGTCCGCAACGATGACCTCCGGGCTTCTGGCCCGGCTTCGTACGCAATACGTTCTTTTTTTTCTGCTCCGCGCCGTGCGCATATACATCATATCGAGTGTAGAGCTAATAGCTAGATGGACAGATAGAACTTGTGCTCCCCAACCGCTACGCGGCTCGGATCGACGAGCGGTCGAGCGAGGGCGAACGATTGTTGTGTTATGAAACGCGCTCGATACGTTTGGCAATTGGGCGACTATATCTTATCGCGCGTTCCTGTCTCTAGCACGAAAATTCGTACGCAATTCGCGCGCATCGCGCTCCGGCGACCCACTTTACCTCCGCGATTTGCCGATAATCAATTTCCTTCGCATTCTACTTCACCGAACCCTTCGAATTTTAAAGTTTTTTCTCATAATTAGAAACCATCGGAAAAAAAAATCAATTTTTTTTTTTTCGATCGATCGAAAATCGATTGATTTTTTTCGATTAATCGAAAATCGATTGATTTTTTTCGACCGATCGAAAATCGATTGATTTTTTTCGATCGATCGAAAATCGATTGACTTTTTTCGATAAGAAAAAAAAATTAATTCATTTAAAAAGAATCCATTTTTCTTCAATAAAAATGATCGATGGATCACCGCGGCGAGAACGATGAAGCGGAGCTCGAGATTCGCGAAGCCGCGAAACGAAAACGGGACTGCCGAAGTGGCGAGGTCGCGTATTTGCCATCTCGTCGGCGACGAAGCGCGCAGGTTTATAAACAGAGATCCACAATACTCTACGCAAACGTGCACTCGTAAGATCTATCTTTACGTGTATTATATACATGTAATGTCGCGTACAGTAGAGCCGCGACTGTCCGAAGAAATAAGAATCGAGACTGGTTCGGATCGACGATTATTCGGACAATGAGTTTGAATAACAGTTTTCTCTTATGGTTCTGCGACGCGAAAGGTTCCCCAATCTGTTGTATCAATGCGAAAAACTGTTGAGAAAATCTTCTCCATATATTTCACAAGTTTTCCAATTTTTTCGTAAAATTTTCTCGACAAACTGAAGGTCGTTTATGCGTAAGGTGTTCATTTTGCATAAGTTTAAGGAAATTGGGATTGAATTGCAAACACTTCTCGATGGTATTAAAATCTGAAAAAATTCATGCACATTAAAGGTACTGAAAGGATTAATTTTGCATAATAATAATTCCAAATTGTTATCAACAAATTGATGAAACGAAAAATTGTTCAGGAAATTTCCCGGCAACACAACTTTTTCTTTTAATGAAAATAATTCTTTTATTCGTCGGAATCCCTATGAATTCTTGCAGATTTTTTACTGACTTTGAATTTTATGATTTTCCACACATTTTTTCCATAAAAAAAAATGTCAGTCAATTAAAAAATCTGTGATAAACGCATATCCAAAACTCGTGATTTAACACGCATTTATGAAGGAAAAAAAATTCTAAAAAAACCAAATTTCGATGATCAGAGAAAATTCTGAAAAAATTTCGTGCGTGTTCAGAAAAGTTTATATACAATTTTTATCTTGAGAAAAAGTTGGGTCATCGGATAATTTGTTGAACAATTATTTTTTCACCTATTTGTTGATATCATTTTGGAATTATTATTATGCGAGGTTGATCTTTTCAACACTTTTTATATGCTCGATTTTTTTCAGATTTTTATTCCATCGACAAGTGGTCGAAATTGTCTCTGAATTCTCACTTTTGAGCGCGTTGAAAGAACAAACATTTCTTTACTCGTTTTCGATCAAACTTCTCACCGACGGCCATTAAATCGGAAGATAAATCGTTTCCAAACTAACTAAAGCTGCTAACTAGAAATGGCCCAAAAACGGTGTTTCCCAAAAAGTAATGTTTTTTTCTTTTTTCGCTTTTATAAAGTACGTAGATTTCCACGATATTTCGCACAGTGGTAATAATATCGATACAATTCCTGTCTTAAATAATTCAGGATGTTCGATTGATAGACAACCGAGACTCGGCGTTAAAGAAAGTTTCGTCCATTCGTCGGCGGGTGTTCGGTGATTGGACGAGTCGCCCTAAAAAGCTCGTGAAAAAGCTAGTATATTTTTATTTAATTCCGAGCAAATACTAAAAAATTACGGCGTGACGAAGTTTCCGATAAGCAAAAAATTATCCACATTTTGTAGGCAACATTTTTTTTGATACCCACCTCGGGTATCATCTAACTTTCAAAAACTGCGCTTTCATTCTTCGCTTCGTCGAAAGAAGAAAAAACGCGATTCAAAAAATTTCGAGAAAATTCTGAAAAAATTCATACGTGTTTGGAAAAATGTGCGAATCACTTTTTGAGAAGAAAATCAAAAAATTGAGTTGCCGGACAATTCGTTGAATAAATTTTTCGCGTCGCAATGGAAGTTCGAACGTTGTTTCGGATAATCGAGGCTCTACTGTACGTCGTAGGAGTATAGACCGCCCGAGAGTCGGAAAAGTCGCGGAGGGCGGTGCGGATCGATGCTTCGGCCGAGGCAGACCCGGCCGAAGGCGAACGCCTGCCTGTGATTCACAACGAGAGAGAGAGAGAGGGAGAGCGAGCGAGAAAGCTCCGAGTGAGAAAGCTCTGGATACTCACTGGTTACTCGGCGAAGTTTTACATTTCCGGGGACAGAAAAAAAAAAACAGAAAAAGTGGAGAAAAAAAAAAAATGGAGGAAAAAAAAAAAGAAATTCGATTGTATGCAACGAATTCGTCGAGCGGTCACAGCGTTCGGATTTCCGCTTTCGTTGTGGGATCAGTCGCTCGCGTGCGTCCCGTTAAAAATAGTATCCCCAATCGAAGGAAAAAAAAAAAAAAAACCCCCCAAAAATAACAACTTCTAAAATGTTGCGTTACGAAACTCCGCGTGCTGGTTGTGCCTTCGTTAATTAGAATAGAACGGAAGGCCATGCACTTGTCGACTGCACCGCAACGGGACGTCGAGTGGCCAACGAGAGGCTTTTTTTTTTCTTTTTCCACAATGTTTATTCAAGCCGAGTCTTTTGTATTTGAGCGCCGAAGGAGAAAGTAACGCAAAAACTAAATACGTCGAAAAAAAAAAAAAAAAAAGTTCGCAGAAGATTCCGAGCTAATTGGAATAATTGCGGATTCTCGTGCATCGATACGGGGCGGGGGTTCGATTAGCGATCCAACGATGAATTTTAATTTCGTAATAGAAAAAAAAAAAAAAAAAAAAAAAAAAAAAAAAAATCGAAAATTTTTGGTGTTTTCATGAAATATAAAATTGTTTGTAATATTTATTTGACTGCGGAAAACGCAGTGTTTTCGGCGATCGTCGCTTGAGACGATCGTCGATTCGGCCGAAAATTCGCGGAGAAGATAGTTGTCGTTACCAGCGTTCGATTGGCCATTAATTCGCTCGGAGACACCGAGCAACGGCGTCTCGAATGAGTACACGCGCGCGCGCTGTTTCGTCGCACGAGACACGAAAAGGTGCGATAACGCGGTGCGTTTAGCGGCTTCCACGCTTTTTTTCGGGGGGCCACTCGAGAGGTTTATCGAAATTCGTAAAGCGCTGTCGATCGTTGTCGCTGAACGAAAATTGGGCGAAAACAATCGTCGATCGGGCGCACCGCCGTTCGCGATTCACCGACTCGGCGGCCGCGGTGTGACGTAATTTTCTCGCCAAATACCAAACGCGCGAGAAACCGCGAACGAATTCCGTCTCGAATTTTTTTTTTTGTTTAATTCAATTTTGCAATTTTCAATTTAATTTACAACAATTTTATAAACAATTGTTACTTTTGTTTATAACAATTGTATTTATAATTTATAATTTTGTTTATAACAATAGTATTTATAATTTATAATTTTGTTTGAAACAATTTTATATATCATTTTTATTTCGTTTATTATAATTTTGTATAGAATTTTCAATTTTGTTTTTAATTTATCATTTTGTTCATAAGAATTTTATATAGAATTTTCAATTTTTCATAATTTTCGAAATTTTCACATTGGCAAACAGGGTTAGAAATAAAGAGCGATTGGCAGATTGAAAATTGCCGATTTCATTAGCGAGCAGTCGACGATGGAACGGAACACTAAATTTCACTCACCGCCGATATTCAGGGTTCTCCATCGGGTCTTTCGTTTGTAACCCTTGCCCATAACTCGGAGGAGACCGGCCTGGTCTCGCTCCCTCTCGCCCGAGATACCGTCTCGTCTCGTGCGCGAGCAGTGCCAATGATGATTGTTCCTTCTTTCTTCCCCTCGACCCTTATTTCTCTCAAATCCACGATCGCGGGAGATTCTTCAAGTGCGACATCGAATCCGCGCACTACCTTCGCGGTTGCATTCTCCGTCGCGGCACCGGCTCGTCTTCGACGTTAAATCGTCGAATGTTTCCCGTCCTCTCGCCTTCGATCTTCGCGGCTGCTCGAGAAGCGCGAGAGACAAACTTCGAAGAGCCCACACCGCGATTTTTCGTCGTTACGAAAAATTCGCTAGTGTATCCGTTTTGTTTTTTGCCAACCGTCTTTTTCGTTTTCTCGTTGGCTCTTCTTTTACACGCGACGATCGTGTGTGTTTTGGTTCTCGAAAGCTCTGTACGATTCCAACTGTATTTCTGTCTCTATCGTCGCGGAAGAGAGGACGAGCTTTGGTCGAGCTACACCCGCATCGGCCGAGTCGCGACCGCACACTGCGCTCCCCACTCCACCCCTCCGGCGATCAGTCTCGCCCCTCCCCCTCCACCCCGCCCGAAGCTCTTCCTCTCTTCCGTCCCCTCGTGGCCAACGCGGACTCGTCTACTATCGCCGGAAGTGTGGACTATGCTCGCTGCTTCTCGCGCGACTGAGGCTCGATGCGAATGTATCGAAACGCCTCGACGCGATATAATCTCAGTCCGAACGTTCTCGGCGCGTTCGACGCAGAACTTTGGTTATTCATCGTCCTGCGTTTACCAACGGCAGGGGACAGTTGCGTCTCGCCGAATGGCACGAGAGATCGAAAGCGCGATTCGGTGCCTCTTCGAATATTCGGGGCGTGCGAGATCTCGCGAGGAAAATCGAGGCGCGCGCGCGCGCACGCGCCACAGCTGATCGCAGAAGCGTGTGACGCCTGTCCGTTGCCACGGCAACGCGTGGATCGTCGCGTTTGAATCGAACGCCGGCGCGCGTGCGCGCTGCCGGCATTGCGTGCCGGCGCTGCGGTGGACTTAGAGCGCGGATGCAGACGCGGAACGAAGGTCGTTTTCATTTTCGGTCAGAAGTTTGATCGTGTTTTCTTCAACATAGCGAAGCGAAATGTTTCAAACACATTTTTTTTTTAAACGCCGCGCTCGGTCGCGCGAGCGCTTGCAGCGCCGCCTCCAGCGAACTAATCTCGGCCATCGCGAGCTTCCACTTCGCTTCGTTCTTTGGCTCTGGCAGCACCGATGTCATTCAGCGGACCGCTCTCGCGAGCCGCGAGAGAGTTGCCCTTGAAGTGCCCGGTGGCTGCGCGCGCCGCACCACCATGCGCGACGGTTAGACCGCTTTTGTTGTTTTGCCAGCTCTCGCGAAACGCCGAAACCAATAGGTTAGGTTTCAATGGAATGAACAATCGATCGAGAAATCCCCCAAACAATTCGAAAACAATCAAACGTCTCGATGTCTCTGCTAACCTTCCGTGAGTCTCGTTAACCTCAAAGTGTCCGACGCTCCGGTAATTATCGCGCGAACAATGGGCGACGAATGAGCGATTCTGTTCGATAATAATTACGGTTTGCCGAAAAAAAAAAAAAAATTGCAACGAAAAAAAAAATTGCTAACTAAAAAAAAAATTGTTGACTAAAAAAAAAATTTCTAATCGAAAAATTAAAAAATAATTGCGAAATGTTGAAAATAACGTCGCTCGAGGACTTCGAGAGGCCGCCGCTCAACGATGAGGCCACCGTAGGCCTCATCGCCGGCGTGCCCGCTTACTGCGACAAAAATCACTTGCACGAGGAGACTCAACCCTTCGCCATTTACATGCGCGACTATCCCGACGTCGCGATAACTCACGACATGCTAGCCACTCGAGAGTCGTCAAGAACCATCGGAGCTGGCGATTTGTTCCTTCCCGTCGAGGACAGCGTCTTCAAGAAAATCGCCAGCATTTGGCGTGAGAAGGGCTTCGTTGACGCTTGCAGAGCCGCCGCAAGCGAAGAGCCGTGGCGAGTAACGAAAATCGTTCATTGGACAGCGACGAGGTAGTTTAATGACGAAATATCATACGTTTCGTGACGCGTCGTCAATCGTCATGAATATGCGACTGATCATTTGATTATTATGTTTATTTTTTTTTTTCATTTTTTTTTTTCAGAATAACAAGAATTTTGGATCTTGTCGAGAGGAGAACTTCACTCTACGAAGGCTTGCCGTTGATGGGCTCCAATTCCGTTGCAGACGTCGCAGCAACCAGGGACTGGGCTACTGCTCTCGTAATAGAATTCATAACGAGTTGACAATCGTCGAAGAGATTTTTTTTTTTTTTTTTTTTTTTTTTTGATATCTTGAAAAACACAGTTTGCCGAAGCACGGAAAAGTGGGTCTGAAGGTAGTCCATGGGTAAGGTGTTCATTTCGCATAAGTTCGAGAAAATTGAGAGTGTGCAGACACTTTCCGATGGCATAGAAATCTGCAAAAAATTGTTCAAGAAATTTCCCGGCAACACGACTTTTTTTTTCTATGAAAATGATTTTTTTATTTTTCCGAATACGTATGAATTTTTTCAGATTTTTTCATTGACTTTGAATATTATGATTTTCCCCACATTTTTTCCATTAAACAAAAATTTCAAGGTCAATTAAAAAATCTGAAAAAATTCATACGTATTCGGACAAATAAAAGAATTATTTGCATTAAAAACAAAAGTTGTGTTGCCGGAAAATTTTTTGAACAATTTTTTGTTTAATCAATTTGTTAACAATTTAGAATTTTATTATGCAAAAAGGATCTTTTCAATACCTTTAATGTGCATGAATTTTTTCAGATTTTTATACCATCAAGAAGTGCTTGCAATTCAATTACCAATTCCTCTCAATTTCCTCGAACTTGTGCGAAATGAACACCATACGCTTGGACTACCTTAAGACGATGTGGTACAGTCTCGGTCGGTAACAAAACAGATTTTCCTATTTTCTCCGGAATGTTTGCTGTGACCATTAAGAGTAGGTTTAATTTCTTCCCCCTCAGCCATCCCGGGCTCAATCGGTATCGAAAACTGTAAACAACTTTTTTTCGGTGTACCGACATTTACAGCTTAAAAAAAGGCTAACGTTATGCGGACATCACCATAGCCGGCCGTGAGACTCTTTTTTAAGCTGGGAATGCCAGTATGTCTGAAAAAAGTTACTTACAGTTCTCGATACCGACCGCGGTATTTCACATACCGTTAAAAGCGAGTTACGTTTTTGGAGGTCTTTCATAGATGTGGGAGAGCTTAATTCGCTTTTGAACGTCGGATCGACCATTTCAAGGAAAATAGAGGAAGCGAGTTGTTACCGACGGAGCATCTCTCATTGCTGTCCCGCATCGCCTTAAGGCGCATCCAATTCCGCATCCGCTAATATTTTGCCTTTTTCCAAGATACGCATGGCCTTTGAATGGTATTGATAGCAGTTTTTCGTTCTCGACTTGGTCATTTCTCCTGTCCTTAAGGTGACGCGATACTACTCGGTCGGTAACGAAAACGGTAATCTCAATTATCCCATCTGGGATCATTTCATGGCTAAAAGGCGAGGAAGTTGCTCTCCGCGCAGCAATTCTGAAGAGCTACGGTCTCGTTTTTATCCGTGAGACATCGCCTTAAGGTCATGCGAAACTATCCGGCCCGTTCTCTGCTCAGTTGGCAATAAAAACTGCAAATTCGTACGTTTCGGTACCATGAAAATTAATGGTTTTGAAATGCCTTGCAATTTTCGTTACCGACTGAGTCGTCGCGCATCGCCTTAAGGCGAGGTGAAATATGGCAAAAAAACTGTAATGTCACTTTTTATTAAGTACCCAGTACATTTTTCCGTACTTTGCCCAGCTCTGTTATCGACTAAGCACAAGTAGGCAGAAAATGCAAAAAGTGCGGTAGATGAAAGTTAAAAATACTCGCTTTTCAAAAAATAAAATTCTTCTGCACTTTTTTCAGGTGCGTTGCTTGGCCTGGCACCCTCATTGCACGCGTCTCGCGGTAGCAACCCGAGACGATCGGATACGAATATTCTCCAAGGGAATCCAGGGAATAGCAGTGCTTCGTCACAGCGCTCAAAAGTCCGTGTGCGCGATGAGTTGGCGCCCGAACGCCGGTCGCGAACTCGCCGCCGCGTGTCAAGGCGGCGTTTTGGTTTGGACGATCGAATTGGGAGCCGCGAGCAATTCGCTGAGCCACGCGGCCTTTCTGAGACATCGAAACCACGCGCCAGTCACGGCGGTCGTTTGGCATCCCGAAGGCGATATTCTCGTCTCGTGCTCGCCGTCCGATCTCAACATGATCGTTTGGGACGTTTCCCGCGAGACTGGAGTCCCGCTGAAGCGCGTCGGCGGCGGAGGCCTGTGTTTCGCGCGATGGTCGCCGTGCGGCTCGAAATTACTCGCCGCAACGTGCCGCACTGTCTTTCGGTAATGATCTGTTTCCGACACTTTGGGACGGCTCTTCAGGCTTCGGGTATTGTCCGATCGAACGGAACATCCTTAAGGGAGCTGAGTTACCTAAAAATTCGTTTTTATTCCATTTTTTTTTGGCTCGATTATGAATCTAAATTCAAGCGCGATTCCACCCACATGAAATACATATACTTATCGATATTTTTGAATTTTTTTGAGATTTTCAAGCGAATCGTAATGCTGTGAGACCAAATTAAAAAAAAATTACTTGTCGTAGCTTTCGGGCCGGAAAACTCATCGGATCTTGGCTTCTGACGTCTCATTTTGTTCGAACCGATAGTCATTTCGGTCCGAATGTGGGATTGTTCTTTGCGGACGTGGCGACAAGCTATAAAGTGAAAAAAAAAAAAATCCTGTCTGTTAATTTCTTGAAAAAAAAGTTATAAAACAGGTACCCACAACTTGACTTTATCTCGCATCCTAATTTCCCACATTCGGACCGGAATGTCAACTTTTTTTTTTCTACTTGAAATTATAGAAAAAATTTTCTCACTTTTGATAAAAAAATACTTTAGAAAAATCCGAAAAAAATTTAATATTTTTAAAGAAAAAAAGAATATCGATGAATATTCAAAATTCCGGAAATGTTATTGGATTTTTCATTTAGAATTTGTGGAAAATACCTTGCATCGGATAACGATTACCTTCTAAACGCGCAACGTTGGTTTTTATCACTCTTGTTTTCCTGCTTCAATGTTTATTTTCTCAATTGTATTCATTTCTTTTGAGCTAAATGAAATTGATTTAGCGACATTTGGGAAAACGATGTTTTTTTCGCGAAAAAAAAATGCAAACAAAATCTTTTTTTTTAATCTTTATTGTATTTACTAATTATCCACCAAATTTCAAGCTACCATTTTCAAAAATAGAAAAGTTATGAGCATTTGAGTACGGTTGTGAATATTTCTTCAAAAATCGTTCCGTACAAAAATGCTCATAACTTTTTTATTTTTGACAAACGCGACTTAATATTTGGTGGGTAGGTAGAAAACAGTATGAGAATTCGCATTTTTTTTTCTTCTAAATCGATTTTTTTTATCTTTAGGTGACTCAGCCCCCTTAATAAAACCACGGTCACTTTGTCGGGGAATATAAAACCGAGGAGAAAAATCGGTCATACGAACGGTGCTGAAAATATTGATTTCGCATGATAATGGTTTCGTTTCGAAAAATCGATGAGAACAAAAATTCTTTAAACCATGACCGGCACGGACTTCGTTTCTGGATGAAATTTATTTGTAATTTTTTTGAGTTTCTATAAAAAAATTTCGAATTCCGTCTCTCGATAAACGAATAGTTGATAAACAGACGAAGTACTAACAAAATTCATACGTACTCCAGAAAGTTAAGAAAATATTGTTTAAAAATATTCAAGGCCTTACGGGGTGACTTCTATAATTGTTTTAAAATTATTGTATTAATCGCGTTCTAATATTATTATGCGAAATCAATCTTACTAGGATTTTTTCGTATTCGGATTTCAATCCAGTCGAGAAATGCGTGAAATTATCCGCGAATCTCAAGACCGTTCCGGAAAAAGTATCGTAACGAGCGCGGAAAAAAAACGGTGTTGAACCGCGAAAAAAAAATATATATTTTTTTTGCAGAGTTTGGAACACGGAGAGTGGAGGTCCTTGGAGTGCCGACCGGTGGACGGTGCCCAATGGCCGAGTGGCGGCCGCCTGTTTCGGTCCGAATCAAACTCTCCTCTTCGTATCGACCGAAGATCCGGCGACGATGTTCTCGCTTCCGTTGCAGGAGAACATATTCGACGTTAAGAAAACGGTTTCCATTGACGGTGCGAAGACGGCTATACCGCTCATCGATCTCGCGCGAGTTACGTTCGAATCTATCGACGGCGACGGCGATATCACTATCGGCGGCCGAGTCATTTCCATGGATTGGGATCCTTCGGGAAAATATCTCGCCGTTCTCTTCCAGGTACTTGAGCTTTTTTGTTCAGCTCGAGACGAAACTCCTTGACGAAGCAAAATCGTCATTTTTCAGCTTTACCTTCGAATAGTTTTCAGAATTAGGCCAAAATACCCAAAAGTTCTTCAACTATAAAGTACGAAGTATTTTTTATACCTGAAGTGTACTTTCCAAGTACTATTTCGAGTGCTCGATTATTGTTCGAGCGTTAGGCAATTTTCATCAGAATTGCAGTAAAATCTGCAAGTGTGACCATAAAAGCGCACCAAAAACAGCTTAAAGATAAAAATGCCCAAGGACTTTTTTTCTCCGTTCTAAATATCCCGGTTGAGGTTTAAAAAAAAAATCTCGCGCACGAAATTACGATAATTTCTGCGTATCGGAACCTTCGACGCGTCGTACTTTTTTAGTATTCGTTCGGAAAAAAAATATGCCGCAAACTTTTCGCTCTCTTTCGTCGAATAGCGAAATCCTGTGAACGACGTTAAGAAAATTGCGCGACCGGTCATTCGCAAAAGATCACCGTTTGATGCGACGAATTTGTTTTCAGGACTGCCGGATGGTCGCGATATTCACGACGAACGTCGGCACGGCCTCGCGCGTTACCGAAGTCAAGCCCGCCTGTCTCGTCAAGGGCTTCCCCGGCGAGGTGCCGAATTGCCTCCAGTTCTACCAGAATTACGACTGCCAATTGTCGACGACTTGTCTCACGATCGCCTGGAGCAGCGGGCGCGTTCAGCAGTTCCCGATCGTCGGCAAGGGAGAGCTGCCGGTCGACTACTCGCGCAGCACCGGAACGATTTCGAGCCCGTTTCATCGTCGCAACGAGCTTCACAACACCAGCGTCAGTAACTATCGCTCCTATCGATGAACAATCGCGATTTTTCTCAACAAATCCTTCACCTTTAAACGTTCAAACGACATCTCTCTATACTATTTTTCCTTTTTTCATACGCGCAACGCGCAATTCTGTCGATTCTGAACGTTTGTTCGACAATATACGATTTAAAAAAAGAAAAAACAATTTAATTGTTAGGTTTTTTTCCGTGATTTCGCTTCTCGAAATTCGACTACGGACCTCTTTTCACCTCGCGTAAAGAAATGGATGGGGTTGTGTAAAAAAAAAAAATGGAAAAATAAGTTTGAAACAAAAAAAAGACATAAAAAGGTCGTCGATCGTCGAGACTCGAAAGGTTCATGCTCGTAGCTCGTGGAGGACGGCGCGGAAAGACGAGAAAGAGAGAGTAGTTGGGCTCGTCTACTCGGGTTCGGTGCCTAATTATACGAACTCACATGCAGAGCGCGCTCGGCTTTCTATTTTTACGCCACTTGACCGAACGCTAAACGCCTGCGACAAGTGTTGCGAGCCGAACTTACACGTTCTCTCGAACTCCACGTTATTATTCTTCCTCCATTGTACCACCGTTTCGCGGCGACAGCGCCGAATGAATCACTCGCGCATCGCGCAAGCTCGCGATTCCGCGCTTGGCCAATATTTATCAACAGCGCGTCACAATTACATCACTCGGCGACGTCAAAGCAAGACTTATCTCTCGGTTTACCAATGTCATGAACGGCTCGAGTTTCGAAAAAAAAAAAAAAAAAATAGCGAGAGCGTCTTCGATAGTAGAAAACAAAAAAATTTTCATTTTGTATTTATATATTTTTTTTTTTATAAATTGTAAATTATAAAATATTTACTCACATTATTTATTTGTTTATTTGGTAGACAGGAAGTAAATACCTTTTACATAAACATTGACTACATTGGTTAGAATTTTTTAATAAAGAATAACAGAATTAATTTAATGTCTCGGCCTTTGGGCGTTTGGATAAATAATATTTGAAGAGGAAAATTGGACAGACAAGTGTCGACTAGATGGTCATTTATGTATTCGCATTAATGTTTAATTTTTAATATCTTACAATTTATACATTCTTTTTCTACGATCGGGGACACTCACTTTTTTTCTTTATTTTCAAAATTCGACATGTCCATGACATTGGTAAAAAACATACAAATCAAATGAAAAATATTAAATATTGAATACTAAATATTCGCCGAGAGAAAGAAAAGTCTCAAAGTCAGAGAGTATCGTTTTCGATCCGTTGGGGCGATAATTGCCGACACGAGTCTCTTGAAAACGGAAGCAATCCACGAGGAATTTCATACGTGCCGAAGATGAAAAAAGAATTGCTCGCAGATCAAAATGTTTTGCCTGAGTTCAGCCCAAACCATCTGTCGGATTCGGGTTCAGAGAGAAACGATTTTTCGGGCTTAATCGATTTGCCGCTATAAAAAGGGTAGATGAAATCTTGATTAATGGTTTTTCGCCGGTTTATTATTATTATTATAATTATTATTTTTATTATTATTATTTTTTTTTTTAAGTCGGCTTGCCACGTAATTTTTTGCTCAATTATTTATTTCAGTATTCCTTGATATCATTTTCGAATTTTTATTACGCAAAATCAATGCTTCTCGCTTCGTATACTTGATTTTATTTTTCGGTTTTCTATTCCCTCGAAAAATTGCAGTGCTGTAACAATAATTTCAAAAAGTTATTGACGAATCGACAAAAAAGCAAAACTTGTTTAACGAATTACTCGACAACCTAACTTTTTTTTCTACTGAAAATTATTTCCTAATTTGTTTTAATGCGTACGAATGCTTTCAGACGGTTTTTCTCGACTTCGAAACTTCTTTCTTTTCGCTCGAAGAACGTGCGAAACATTGCGATTTTCGCAATCCGCAAATCGAACAGCGTTTAAAAACAAATACTTCAATTTCCAGCGAATTCCGAAAACGAGAAAAAGAAATTTGAAAAAAATTCACGCGTACTTGGAAACAATAGCGAATATTTTTAACCAAAGGCGTTTTTCATACAAAATTTTTTATGCAAACAAAAGTACCCCTAAGACGAAGCTTCCTCTGAAAAAGAAGCATTGATCCGCGATTGGCTGCTAATTATTCTTCAGCGATCCGTTATTGTTAGGGCGGGAAGAGACGAAAAAAAAACAAAAAAAAAAAAAAGTGAACAATGCAACATTGTCAATTTCGACGAGCGCACTTTCCGCAGAGCCGCGCGCACAATATTCGTCTCGTTCTTCGAATCCTTTTTCTTTTTTTCCACATCGTTCTTTCTTTTTTTTTCAAATTTTTTCTCTCTTTTTTTTTTTTTCACATCGTCATTCTCACCCGTATGCATAACACGATCGGAATCAGTATATTATTTTAGAGTCGTTCGTGTACACATGCCGAGACTATGGTTATATGAACGAGGTTGACAGGTGCCTTGACAAAAAAATTCGAGGGGGTTTCGGGGGGGAGTTCGAGAGGGAGGAGACCGAGCGTAGCACGTATAATGTAAGCACAGAGGGCTGGCAGACCACATGTGCCACTCTATCACTTATCTGCCCGTAATACGACGTACAACCGGACCGTCGAAGCGGGCTTGTGTGGGTTCGGTGCATCGGGCACGCTGCGCTCGAGACTACTCGGGGCCCGCGCCGCACATGCGAGCTCAAGGGGGTGAACCGAAGGCGCAGCAAGTGCGGGCCCCGTTTACGTTCGAATAGCTACACATTGCGTACAAACATTGCGGGACAACACAGATTTCTTGCGCGCGATACTCCGCGTCCACGCGCTTCGATTGTTTATTCGCCCTTTATTAACTTAGATCAGTTTTTTTTTGGAAAAAAGTTATTTTTCATACGATTCGCACTATGAAAGAATGAAATTGAAATACATTGAACTTCAATTGATTATAGGTTGATTTTTGATCCGAAATTGAGCAATCGGCAGACTCGAGTCGGGAAAATTGAAAATGGTTTTTTCATCTTTTTTTTATTCTCCCGTCATCGAGTGGAGGTTTGCACAAAACTATTTGTTTCCATGAGAATTTTTATCATGTGCTTTGCGAAGGAAAAAACTTTATTTCACTTTATTTATTCATTATCGACTTTATTTATTAGAGAAATATTTGTTTATTTATTCTCCGTTTATTAATTGAGTAATTTCTATTTCTTTCTGAAGCGGTATTCCTCGTGCGTTTTTCGTTATGAAAACGTAAGAGGAAAATAGACTAAGGGCGAAATTTATAGTCCCAAGTCCGAACTCGACATTGAACTCAAGCTCGAGCTCAAACTCGAACTTAATGCTCAAAACAAAGCCCTAACTTAAGTTCGATCTTCTTCAAATCAATTTTTCTTTCTTCTAGGCTTTGTGGAAAATCTTCAGAAAGATGCGCCCAACTTGTGGGATTTGTACCTACTAAAAACAACACACCTTTTCTCTTTGAGATTCTACCCGGCCCGGAACCGCTTTCGGATTACATCAGGAAGATTTCGTTTCCGTGCCAGCCTGGGCGCTGGGCTCGTGCGCTTCGGGATTGTGCGCTTCCTTCGTGCGCTCCTCAAGCTTCTTGTACGTAGCACCTTTTCTGCGTATTCCGCGATGCTTCGCCACTTCGGTTCGCTTTGCAGCATTCGCGCTACTGCATTCTCCTCATTTCTGTCATATACCCACAAAAATGGGAGATGAAGCTCATGAGTCATTTCTGGGTCAACTTTGGGTCATTTTCGCACCCAGAATGACCGTCAGCGCCTTTTTCTCTTCGGCTGACCTTGGACACGCGAAAAACGTATGGTAGACATCGTCCATCTCGCAGTACAGTGGACGATCACGTATTTCCAACTCAGATAATTCCAACCATCAGTTAAGTTGACGAAAAGACGACCAAGTAAGTTGAATCCGGACCCTTTTTCGGCTCCGTCTACCTGCTCGGCGAGGCAACGGCAGTCCCCTTCCCTTTAGATATCTACCAATAATATCGTTGCTGAAATTTGTCTGACAGAGAAAGAACGCGGCAGCTAGCATGTGGCGAGACAAAGATCGACGATTCTCTCCTACTCTACAGTTTTTCGTATTCGAGTAGCGGACACATTCCGTCACTTTACCATAAAGGAAAAGTAGACCCGTGCCGTAGTACCATGATGCGCTATTGATACAGATATTTGTCTTATCAGAAACGTTTTTTTTTATTTCTTGAAAATTTCTTGAAAATGTTCAAATTTATATTCATTTTTCAAAATTTCGACAATTTTTTTTTCAAAAATATCAGAAAATGTTGAAAAAATGTATACGGCTTCTAAAAAAATTAACCAATTGATTTCAAATGGAAAAAAAAATCTTCGGCTCTTTTCGTTTCATTTATTTATTTATTTTTTACAATTGGGTATTTTTGTTGCGCAAAATTAGTATTCTTGATATCTTTAATACGATTGATTTTTTCATCATTTTCGTTGAATGAATCATTTTCCGTAATATAAATATTGCTGTTGCAAAGTTTTCGTAGTTTTCTGCAGTTTATATATTGTGGGTGCTCCGTTGATTTAAAATAAGTTCATTGCTTAATTCCGCCTTAAGTGATAAAAACGATGGTTGTTATTATAACGGAAATACAAGAATTTTGTGTCGCTTGAGAAAAGTAGTATAAATGGTCATATTTGTGGCTGGGAGCAATCAAAGGATTAGCGGTTGGTGTAATCAAAATTATTAACCATCGATTGGCCCCGATAGCGGTAAATCATTTTAACCACATGTAATATCAACTTTAATATACACTGGATATTATTGAGAAAACTTTTACTTTTTTTTTATTCAGAAGGTATGTCGTTCCAATCCAGTCATGAAAGAATCTCACACAAAAATATTTTCCCACAGTAATTCTTAGCCTTTTTGGCTGGAATCGGATTTTTTTTTAAATAAGGAATGAAATCCAAACATTATTCCTGGTTAAATGATTTAACCACGAAACATGAAAAAAGTAAAAATTCGTTGTTGATAATTTTGCATTAGTTGAAAAAAATTGTTTCCAAAGCTATGCTTGCAACCACCGTACATGACGTTGTTGCCACGGTAAAAATGATCGCAAGATAGACTCTTACGGTAATTTCCACAACTGTCCTCATCCTCACGCGCTCCACGAGCGGCTACTCGCATCCCCACGCGCGACGCAAAACAGCGTTGGAGAGGGAATTTTTTTGGCGGAAGGGGCAGTGGGCAAGCCCTCAAGCAGGTAGAAGGAAATTCAACTTATCTGATGGTAGTGGATTAGTCTGGCTCCCGAATATTGGAATTATCTGATCGTCCACTGTACTCGCATTGCATCTCTTCTCTTGAAGCGAAACAGGTAGGCGTTGAAGTGGTCGTGTCCTGAAAGAAACTGCGTCACGTAGTAGTTAATCTCTTGCTCTCTACTTAGCCACGAGGACAGGAAAAATACGAGCCGGTGCGGTCCATCTGCCTGTTGTCTTCTGCGCCCAGGTGTCCTGCCATTCCCGGAGGACTCGCGCTCGTTCTTCGGTTTCGATGGCGGGCCGGTGACCTTCCGTTCGCCGCTTGTATATCCGCTAGTCGACTAGTTTTCGAAACAACTTCAAGTTAGGAGTTTGCAATGCTTCCGCAACCTCCTTGTAGTCTTGATTTTCACGTCCCATCAGACGACTCAACTTCTACGCTGCCACCCTGAGGAATTTGTGCTGAACTCTCTCGATTTTATTTGAGTGCACTGCGAAGCAGGGATTCCAAACCTCTGAAGCGTATCCGGGAGTCGGCCGTACCAGCGACATGTACAACGTTCCGAGTGTTTCCGGTTTCTGGAAATCCGTTGAGAACCGACAGACAAGGCCTAACGTTCGCATTGCCCTACGTGTCATATCCTTCATGGGCTCCGCGAAGTTCGGCTTTGGGTCAATTAAGACACCCAAACCTTGATTATTTGCACTCTCTCCTGTTGATGGTTTCCCAATGAGGAGTCGTGTATTATCATGTCTCTTTTCTTGGATAAGGCTATTACTTTGCATTTAGCCAGATTGAGTTTTAGTTGATTTCTGTTGCACCGGCCCCATACATTCTCGAGATCCGATTGAAAAATCATCAAATCATCAATTCGTCAAATCATCAATTCGTTAAATCATCAAATCGTCAAATCGTCAAATCGTCAAATCATCAAATCATCAAATCATCAAATCATCAAATCATCAAATCATCAAATCATCAAATCATCAAATCATCAAATCATCAAATCATCAAATCATCAAATCATCAAATCATCAAATCATCAAATCATCAAATCAAATCATGACTTCTTTTGGCTGCCCTTAGCCCTGCTATGTTCGGCATAAGTCTGGACAGTGCTGCGGCGAGTTTCGCTGCCCTGTCTGCCGCAAATCTGTTCTGGAAACGTTAGATTCTCATCCGCCACGAGCCCTGGGTACTTGACCGATCCTTTGGATTCGATGATCACGCCATCGATGTCTACGCTCAGCGGATCCGCAAAGAGGTCTCGTCTTGTTAAGACTCCGAGCTTCGTTTCGTTCGCCGCGAGCTCCGGTCCGCGCTGTCGCCTATTCTTCTTGCAGCTTCCGCAACTCTTCGTTGTACTTGAGATTGCGTCTCCGCCAATTCAACTTGAGTTAGATCTTAAGGCACAAAATAAAGTATCGACTTGAGCACCAACTTAAGTTCAAACTTGAGTTCAAACTTGGGACTATAAATTCGGCCCTAAATAACGAAGTGGGGCTTCCCGACAGAATCAACAGAGTAATCAACAGAATTACCGACAGGGAAAGATAAGACTCACAACACTATAGCGAGTTAGTTGAATGGCTAAAGTGAGTTGCCAAAAGTCAGAAGTCTCCAAGTTCTGGCCCTGGCTTCGATACTTATCCTTCTTCCTCAAAAAAAGCTCGGTTTCGGTGAAATTTTTTTTTACCCATAATACATTTTTTTTATACACGACTCTCATTTCTAAAACCGATCAATTATGGAAAATTCAAAGTATCGATTTATTTGTTAACAAAAAAAAAATCGAAAATTCGCCAACAAATTTCGTAACTCAAAATCGCTCATAATATTATTTCGATTAACGACGCTCGAGTCCGTAATAGTATAATAGACGATGCGTCGAGGAGTAAAAAAAAAGAAAGAGAAAAGAAAAAAAAAAAAAAAAAAAAACAAGCAGTTGCATCGGAGTGAGAGAAAATTCCTTCGGATCTTGCTCGCGCGGGTGAAGAAACTGTTGTTAATAAGTGACGCGTGTGCGGCAGCTGGTTTCACTTTTTTTCCCGTATTATTTTTCTTCTTTTTCCCTTTTTCCTTTTTTTTTTCGTCAACTTTGCGCGCCTCTCTCTCGCGCTCGCGTTTCGCTCGAGGGCTCGAGCGACGAAAGGTCGCGCGGCCGAGGGGCCTCCGCCGAGGGCCCACGAGTGAACCCCATGTCAAATAACGGCTCTCGAACTCCCAAAAAATGCCACCCTGCACCGAAAAAAAAAAAAAAAAAAAGGATCATTTTTTGCGGTTCACCTTAGGAGAGGAGCGAGAAACAAAAGGTTCGTTGTGCCAATCGAACGCTACTGGGCCGTTGTCCTGCCCTTCCCCGGATCATTAATAAAAATAACTGAGCCGTGTAATTTCTCTACTTTCGCAGGTCATTCGTCGCGCCACGATCCGGAATCCTCGCGACGTTCCTCGTCGAGCGGCCGCGAAAGAGGGACGACCCTAGTCGAGGATATGGCTTTGGGACGAAGAAGCGAGAAAAAGAAGAAAGAAAGAAGAAAAAAAAAAAAGAAAAAAAAAAAAAAAGTAGTCTTCGTGCATTCGAGAGATGACGGACGGTTGCACAGATGTGCAGTAACGGCCCCAGCGCCACTGCTACCCTTTACAGGCCGATGGCACTGCCGTTTTCTCTCGCTGCGCTGGACCCCCGTGCAGCGAGTGCCGAGCCGGAGTCTGAGCGCGGACGTAGCGAGTTGGAGGACGGCGAAGAGCCACGCGAGTGGGCGGCGCGTTTCGGCTCGACCCTTTCCCCGTGGCCGTTTCGGCCGACGTTTCCCCGACGGAATTTCCCCTCCAGCGACGATCCAGGGGCCTCTTTTCCACGCGCTTCTTCGGTCCTCGTCGGAGGCTCCGGCGTGGAAGGGGAACGTCTCGGTCTCGTCTTTCCCTCGGCGAGTCTCTTCGAGCGCTCGTTCCTTATCTCGGGTCAGTACGGTCGTACGACTCGGCCACCCCCGATCGCGAGCTTCCTCGCACTCCTCGACGAGGCTCGCTCGACGCAACCGCATCGGCGATAAGAATTTCGAGGTCGAGCTCCGCGACTCGCCGATAACGACTTCGAATCTTCGCGGGTGGCGAGAGAGACGTTTCGCGCGTGGCCGTCGCGCAGTTCGCGCGGAGAACGTTCGTTTTTTTGTTTCTTCGAGATTCCTCGCGAAGGATGCATCTGGAGGATTATCACGGTCTCGGCCTGCCCGACGGGATTCGCAGCGCGATGACATCCTCGCGAAGCGAGGACAGCGACGATTACGGGACGAGCTCGGCGACGCAGCCGGCAACCCCGACGACGTCGACGGCGACGACGAGCGCGCAATATTGCTGGGACAACACGACGAGCCTCTCGCCGCTGCTGCTGAGCCCGCGCGACACGACGGAATGGGAGAATCTCACGAGCAACACGATCTTCCAATATCCGAGCGTCGCGCCGGCCACGACGACGACGAACGGCGAGCGCTCGCCGGGCAGCACCGGAAGCGAGGCGGTCACTCCGAATTCCTGGGGCATCTTCGCCGGCAGCGAGTACGGCGAGTACTCCAACGACGGAACAATCGACAACAACGTCCGGCAAGCCCTGCCCTCCGTCACCTCGGCCTTCTCGTTCTCCCGCAACTTCTTCAACGTTCCCGACGTCGCGGCCAGCGACGAGTTCGCCGAATACGCGAATTGCCGCGACTACAATGGCTATCGCGACTATCGCGACTGCGAGGACTATCGCGAGGACGCGCACTTCGGCGTCGCGACGATCGGCTCGCAGAACTCGGAGTCGCCGTGCAACGACGGATCCTTCCAGCTCGTCGACGAGTTCGATCTGAGCCTGATCCGCGGCGACCCGACGATGCTCAACGCTAACGCGGCCTCGCCCTTCGGGATCGCCTATCGCGATGACCTTCAAGATCCGTTCGGCAACCCGAACGGCTACGCCGTCGGTCATCTCGTCTCGAATCAGAACGTCAACGCCGCCGTCGCGGCCTACAAGTGCAATCAAACCGCGAGCTCGCACTCGACCACGAGCAATCAAATCGTCCTGCCCAGAAGTGAGGGCCTCATGCTCGCCGATAAACGACGGAAGAACTCGCCGATCGGCGCCGGCAACGACAAGAAGACCCACGACGATTCCTACGGTACGGATTACTTTTTCTTTCTTTTTTTCGCAGCAAACGAGAAAATATTTTTATGTCATCGTAAACATTGAAAAATATTGAATATCGTAAATATTGACAATAACAAAAATTATTGTTATTATTATTTTCATACAAATAATATAAATAAAAATATAATATGTAAAATATAATAATAATAATATGTATTATTTTTATTATATTATGTATTACATATTATTAATATGAAGATAATTATTGTACATTATTTTTTTCCATCATATTTCTTGCATGTGAATATTAAATATTTTCTCGAATGAATTAAGGTAGTCCAAGCGTATGCTGTTCATTTCGCGTAAGTTCGAGGAAATTGAGAGGAATTGGGAATTTAATTGCAAACACTTCTCGATGGTATGAAAATCTGAAAAAATTGACGCACATTAATGGTATTGAAAAGATCAATTTTGCATAATAATAATTCCAAATTGTTATTAAGAAATTGATGAAACAAAAAATTGTTCAAGAAATTCCCTGGCAACGCAACTTTTTTTCTGATGAAAATAATTCTTTTATTTTTCCGAATACGTATGAATTTTTGCCGATTTTTAAATTGACATTGAAATTTTTTTTTTTTTATGGAAAAAATGTGTGGAAAATGATAAAATTCAAAGTCAATTAAAAAATCTGAAAAAATTCATATGTATTCAGAAAAATGAAAGAATTATTTTCAGTAAAAAAAAAGTTGTGTTGTCGGGAAATTTCTCGAACAATTTTTTGTTTCATCAATTTGTTAATAACAATTTAGAATGATTATTATGCAAAATTGATCATTTCAGTACCTTTAATGTGCACGCATTTTTAAGATTTTTATACCATCGATAATTGTTTGCAATTCACTCTCAATTTCCTCGAATTAGTGTCATCGTTAGGGGAGAGCGGGGTAAAATGGCACACCATGGGCAAAATGGTACGAAATGGTCAAATAAAGGCCCCCCCCCCCCCCCCCCCCCCCCCCCCCCCCCCCCCCCCCCCCCCCCCCCCCCCCCTATGATAGAATTAGGGCAAAATGGGACAAGAGAAAGTCCCATCAAAGTAGATTCTTTTGCTGTCCCATTTTGCCCCAATATCATTCTGCGCTGGTCCCATTGTGCGTGAATACCATTTTGCCCCGGTATGCCGTTTTGCCCCGCTCTGCCCTATGTCATTATTTTTTTTATGCCTCGATGTTTAATGTTGAATTGCGAATTTTTTTGCAGGTTGCAATTTTTCGTCGGAGGACGGATATCCGTCGTCGTATCAGTGCCGGTGGCGCGACTGCGGCACAACGTTCGACGAGCAAGAGGGGCTGGTTCGGCACATCGAGAAGCGGCACATCGAGTCGTCGTCCGCGAGCTCGCACGGGCCGGGACGGAGATCGCAGCGCGAGCGGGAAAAGGAGCGGGACAAGGAGTCGAGCAGCGCGAACAACTCGCCCGTCGGACAGGACGAATTCGCTTGCCTGTGGCAGGGCTGTCCGCGCGCTCGGCCCTTCAACGCCAGATACAAATTGCTCATTCACATGCGAGTGCACAGCGGCGAGAAGCCGAACAAGTGTCCGGTAAATAATCCACTCGCATCGTCGTTGCGAGACATTTTTTTTTCTCGTCTTCGTTAGTTTGAAACAGAAGTGGGAAGTACTTTAAGAACCGAGGTGCTTATTTGGTACTTGAAGTATTTTTTTTTACAGTACTTTACGTATTAAGATACTTTTTTTGGTACTTAAAGTACTTTTTTTTGTACTCAGAGTATTTTTTCTTCGTAGTACTTTACGTACTGAAGTAGTTTTTTTGGTGCTTAAAGTATTTTTTTTCGTAGTACTTTACGCACTAAAGTACTGTTTTGGTGCATAAAGTATTTTTTTTCGTAGTACTTTACGTACTAAAGTACTTAAAGAATTTTTTTTTCGTAATACTTTAGGTACTAAAGTCCTTTTTTTGGTATTGTAAGTATTTTTGCAAACTACAAAGCACAAGTACTTTTTCAATTACCGTAAAAAATAGTTTCGGATCGTTATTTCCATGTAGATATGACAAAAGACAAGAAATCTTGGCTTGAAAAAAAATTCGACAAAAAATGTCTCATTCTTGTTTCAAGCCAAGAATGATTTTTTGTATTCTTTCCAACCTTTTCTTCCATGTCGATAAAATTGTTTAAAGGTATTACAATTTTTTATTTTTCTTCGAACGGCCTTCGTTCGAAATCGCGCTCGGTCGCAGGCAATTGAGAGAGAAAAATTGTTCAGTTCGCAGGATGCAAAAAGGCCTTCTCGCGATTGGAGAATCTGAAGATTCACCAGCGCTCGCACACCGGCGAGCGCCCCTACGCTTGTCAACATCGGGGATGCTCAAAGGCGTTCAGCAACAGCAGCGATCGAGCGAAGCATCAACGCACTCATTACGACACGGTAAAAAAAAAACAATGGTTACTCCGTAATTCATCGAAATACGATTTATCAAAACTATTTTCACGAATCTTTTATACATATTTTTTAAATCTATTTTTATTTATTTAATCGGTGAAAAATTTGTAAAAATTTAATAATGAAATGATCTAAAACTCAATTTATTGATTAAAAATTAATTAATCGCATTACAATTTTTTCAAATTACTCCCGATAATATTTTTTACATGTACTTTTTAAATTCATTTTTATTTATTCAATTGGTAAACACTTAGTAAGAAAATGGAATTATGAAATTAGTTAAACCGAAATTAAAAAAAAAACTATCGACCTTACAAATTCGATAAACCACGGAAGAGTCCTGATAAAAGTTCCAAGTCGAAGGAAACTCTTCGTCCGATGAAGTTTGCATTTCTTCGTTTCCGAATTTCCGTCGTATGGCCCCGAATGGAAAACTCTATTTTTTCTTTGTCATCGGACATTTTTCTTTTCTCATTTGCTCGTATCACATTAATTTTTATTTTTTTACGTCAATTAATTGTTAATAATAATTCAATAATAATCATTAATAAATAAAATAAATTATTATCAATAATCAAAACAAATCACTGTAAAAATCACCAATAATCATTAATAACAATTAATTAATAATTATTTTTTTTTTTTGCATAAATAATTAATTTTTTTTTTATTGCAGAAACCGTACGCGTGTCAAGTGCTGGGCTGCGGCAAGCGCTACACCGACCCCTCGAGTCTTCGGAAGCACGTGAAGAATCACACCGATCCGACGCTCACCGTGGCCGCGAGTGTCGCAGCGACGAGCGAGGCCGCGATCAAGCGCCAAACCGGCCGGGTTCACATGGAAATTTCGAACGACCCGACGAATCAGCGCCCCGCCAAACCATCCCCGGCATCCGTGAATTATCGTTTCTACGAGAGCGACGATTTCGCGAGAGAAACGAAAGAGGGCATTCTCGACGGAGTGCGGAAAATCGAGCGCCTCGACGGCAGCACCGAGGAGAGCCAACCGGAGTACGTGCCGTTCGAGTCCGTGCAACGATTCCTCAACGACGACGAGGCCTACTCGGCGATCGACAGCGAAGGTAAGACACGATCGAATTTATCCCGCTCGCTCGGAAGATAAAATGAAAAAAAAAAAAAATTGAAAAACTCGAAAACGTAGAGCGAAATATTTTTTTTGGAATGTGCGCACAATTTTTCCTTTTTGCGCCGCGCAACGCGTGGCGAAAGTGGCGCTTTTCGGCGAGGCGCACAATCACACACTTTTGCACACTCGTGCGAAAAAGTCACTTTTTCGCCACGCTAAAGGCATAAAAAGGGAGTTTTTGTGCACTCGTTGAAAAAAAGATTTTTCGCAAGACGCGCACAAAAATTGCCCGCTTTCGCGGCCACGAGGCGTGCCGAAAGTGGCCCTTTTCAGAACGGCTCGTACTTTTGCGCACACTTTTCTCGCACTAGTGCGGAAAAACAACATTTACGCCACGCTACGGGCATGAAAAACGGGACGAAAATGCTTCGAGAATGCCTCGAAGGAATTTCCATTAAATACTGAAAAACTAATTAAATTAAATGAATACTAAAAAAATGGTGGGTGAGAACGAATAATTGCCTTGGTCGGTTCCACATCGATTGTCGGTCGGTAATAATTCGATAAAAATTATATCGCGGCTTATCACCGAGAAACATCGACGATTTCCGATGGCCAATCGAGCCCGCGCGCCCCCCAACCGAAAACGATGCGTCACGCGATCTAATCCGGCTCGCCGCGATCTACGTGGGGTAGCGGAAAAAAAAAGACTGGAAAAAAATCGTTTCCTCGTGTTTCTCGTTGTCTTTCTCGAGATATTCGGACAGCACATGCTCGATACGTTGTCGCTCCTTTGAAAAAGTACGGAGAGAAATTTTATGCTTCTCCCACATATTTTTCATAAATATACATTATTGTATATTTTTTATATCATTATTTATACGAGCCGGGCAGTACTTTGAGTATTTAAGTATTTTCGCAAAGTACAAGCAATTTTTAAATTATTATGAAAAATATGGTCGAATAATTATTTTCACGCAGATATGACAAAAAACGAAAGATCTTGTATTGAAATAAAAATCGACAAAAATAATGCGTTCGAAAAAAAAAATCGAAAACAAGAGAAATCGAGCTCAATTGAGGACGTTTCACGCATGAACTCCGGACCGAAAGTGTAACTCAATGAAAATTTCAGTACTTCGATGGTACGCGAAGGAAAATTATTAATTATATTAAGCTATCGATTCTTCTGTACAAAAGTTCTCTCGTCGAATCGTTTTTTTTCGCATTTCAAATGAATTCGTTGACTTTTTGGAGGCCATGCGAATTTTTTCACAATTTTCTTACGTTTGAAATTTGTTTTTCCGGAATTTCAAAGAACAATCGGTCGGGGGTTAAAATTCAGAAGATTGAAATTCAGATTGGCTGAAATTTCGGAGAAAAAAAGTAACGAAAGTCGCTCACTCGAAGAGCTCGATTTACGAACACTTCCAAAGTAATGAATGAACATTAAGAACGCAAAGATGTCGGATTAAATGTTTATCGAAAACAAAAATAACAATAGGCAATAGTCCAAGAGGTGAAATATCGAATTTTCAAAATTTCGAACATTATCCAATCCAATGCAACTTCTAGGATTGCGCAAATTTAGAAAACTCGGTTTTTCGAATTTATCAAAGGGAAAGACCAATAAGCCGAATGGTTACAATAGCGAAAGATCGAAAGATCGATCGGCCAAAAGGGCGAATGATCGAGAAGGTCAGCGTCGAAATAGCGAAAGATTAAGCAGCGTTAAGAACACATTTCTCCGTCTTCGGACTAAGGTAATGATATCCGGCAAAATTTTTTTAATATTCTCAAGGATTTTTGTACTTTTCTCGTTTCGCTGTTTTAATCTCTCGGCATTTCGCCCGTCGCTGTCGCGGCGTTTCGCTATTTTGTCATTCTTTCGATCCTTCGATATTTCACGTATCGAAGCTTTACGATTTCGAAATTTATATCCTCGACATCTTCATTTAGAGCATCCTGTTTAAAAAAACCCTCCTCTTCTATTTCCAATCTCGAAAATAGCGACTGTCTAAATCTTTTGGATCTATATTTTTTTCGATCGAGGTACAAACTGTCGAGCAATACACTTACAAACCAATGAATGCTCGGATAAATAAATTTTCGATAAAATCGGCATTCCACTTGTGAAATGAAAGAACTCGTCTATTTCTTTTATGACTATTGTGATAATCGTCACAATGAAATTTCGAAATACGGCTCGTTCTCAATCTCATTCATTTGCAATTTTGAACTCCGCCTTTTATATTCGTATATACTTTCCATAAATATGTATTAATTTTTTTTTTTTTTTTTTTTTTTTCGTTTTGAACTGGGCAATGCTATATATATCTAAAAATATACCCAAAACAGTGCATACGGCTCGGTCGAACGAAGAAGGGGGAGGTCGGGTTGGGGAATGTGGCGTTGAGATTTCGTTGCAAGCCGTCGAATGTCAACGGTGAACGAAAAGAAAGAAAGAAGGGGCGAGGAGAGAAGGGCGAAACGAGACGCGTGCTGGTCCGATGTCCCTCTTCGCTCTTCGAGCGCTGCGCGCCTCGCGCTTCTATATTCTTCGTAATAATAATAATGACGACGGCAGTGCGCGTACGCGCGCGTTCACGAGCCTCCATACTTAATCTCAGAGGAGGTTTCGCCGCCTCTTTGCTTCGCGGTTACCCCACACCGAGCCTTAAATTATATATATATTCGTAGCTTTTTTTTTTTTTGTTTTTTTTTTTGTTTTTGGAGTCGCGCCTTGCACGCGAGCAAGTGCGCGACAAACGCACGCGCCGAGAGCACAAATCCCGTCGCCGCCCGGGCCCACGTGTGTCGCACGCGTGAGTCGATGCGGCGAAGATCGCGCGAACTCGTCAATTGGCCCCTCGATCGTTCGGACTCGACGAAGGGATTCGCGCGAATTCGAGCGTAAACGCGACACGCGCGAGGCTCGGAGATCCGAGAAACGAGCCGGCGAGCGCAACTTCTTCGCGACGATGCAATATCTCGCAGTTGGGCAAAATGCTCGAAAGTACTTTAAATTTGAAACATTAAATTAATGAATTTATTAATAATTTATGAATAAATTATTATTATTATTATTATTATTATTATTATTATTATTATTATTATTATTATTATTATTATTATTATTATTATCATTATCATTA
Organism: Ischnus inquisitorius; assembly: GCA_963924025.1. Lineage (NCBI taxonomy): Eukaryota > Metazoa > Arthropoda > Insecta > Hymenoptera > Ichneumonidae > Ischnus > Ischnus inquisitorius. Next base: position 3,379,473 of record OZ001253.1, read on the forward strand.
TTATTAATAATCAATAATTAATTATTTAATTGATTCGATGTCTTAAATTGAAAGTACTTAAAAAATTTCAAATTTTTAAAAATTAAAAAAAAAAATTGATTTTTATTTTATAAATTTGAAACGCAAGAGAATTGTAAAAAAAAGTGCTCAAAGTACCGAAAAGTACTTTAGCACTCGAACTACCGTAATCCGCGCGATCGACGATCGACGATATGATTTTTCAATCGCACTGCTTTTCTCGCTTTCAGTTTTTTGCGGCGACGACGACGTCACGGACTTTCAAGAGCTCGGCTCGGACATCGAGCAACAGTTTCTCGACTTCAGCAACATCGACGACACGGAATTCATCGGTGGATAAAGAAAAAAAAAAAAAAAAAAAAAAAAAAAAAAAGTGATTCCAGGAAAAACAATATTGTTATCGTGATCTCAGCGCAGCGTGGCGCGTATCTTGCTCGAGTGAGCAAGAAAAACAAAAAGAAAACTGTGCAAACACGCGCGCCGTTCGCATCCAAAGATTAGCTTTAAGATTTTTTTTTTTTATTATCTCTTTATTACTCAATTGTTTTCATTATTATTATTTGTCCCTTCGTAATCGATAGATCGTATATATTTTTGTACATAGATCAAACATTGTATATATTTCGCGCGCTTGACATAAACGCCGAGCTTCGACCAATGAGCCATCGAATTTTTTTCCTCTTCCATTTTTTGTATTTTCATTTTTTTAATTGAAATTTTTTTTTTTTTTTAATATTACTCGATTTAAGTGCTCGGACACGAGGCGGGCTTCTCGGCTTGGGGTATGAGGCCGCATATCAGTCGCTGGAAATTCGACAGTGCCGCCGATTGATTCTCCGACGTGTAGACCTTGAATGAGAATTTGTAAGATTCAGAATTTCCCGTTTTTCGAAGGAATCTGACATAAAAAAAAAAAAAAAAAAAAAAAAAAACTATTTATACTGACCCCGTTGATAACTATGGTAGGCACGAATGACAGAGCGGGTTCCAATCTGTGCGTCTTATCGCCGTACGCCGCCAAAAGATCATCGGCCATCGTGGTGGATTCCTCGCAGTCGGCGATGACTCTTCTCGTGACCATGCTCAGGCCGGCCGTTTGTGCGCACTATTTTTGTATTCGCAGTTTGTTTTGTTTTTTCGACGTTTCGTTGGGATTTTCCGTGTTGAAAAAAAAAAACAAAAAAAAAAAAAAGTTAAAATGAGAACAGCATCCGAGAAGTGTGGAAAACAATCGATGACGAATAATCGGATTTTTTTTTTTTTTTTTTTTTTTTTTTTTTTTTTTTTTTTTTTTTTTTTTTTACGTACCCGAGTAACGGCGGTCGACGGATTGGTGGCCGACATGACGCAGCCAACGAGATTCACGGAGAGATGCTGACGATCCTCGGCCTTCTCGTTGCTCTCGATAGCTTTGAGAGCGCAAGCCTGGGCCCGATTGCCTCTGCATTCGGCCGGTCCGTGCTGACACAGGAAGGTCCAACGCTTGGTTTCCTCGTCGCGTCTGTGCTGCTCTCGGACATATTCAAGACAAGTTCGGGATCACCGAGAGGCGACGATTTCTACATTGCAAATGGGTCGTAGAGATGCGAAATGACGGTCATTTTGTCGATCCGTCAGGGGACCAAAAAATTACTGTCACTTGACATCATTTTTTTTTCGCTGATTTTTTAAAGTAAAAATTACGGTCATTTCCGGGATGGTGGTCAAAATTCACGACTAAAATTCGGCTGAAATTTCGAATACAAAAAAAACGAAAGTTACTTACTCGAAAAGCCCAATTTACGAACGTTTGCAAAATAATAAATGAACATTGAGGACGCAAAGATGTCGAATGACATTTTAATCGTAAACAAAAATAATAATAGGCAATAGTCCAATAGGTGAAATATCGAATTTTCAAAATTTCGAACATCATCCAATCCAATGCAACTTCTAGGATTGCGCAAATTAAGAAAACTCAGTATTTCGAATTTTTCAAAGGGAAAGACCAATAAGCTGAATGGTTACAATAGCGAAAGATCGAAAGGACGAATGATCGAGAAGTTGAGCGTCAAAATAGTGAAAAATTAAGAAACGTTAAGAGCATAATTATCCGTCTTCGGACTAAGGTCCTAAAATGATAAATGGCAAAAAATTTCGAATGTCCTCAATGATCTTCGCGCTTTTCTCGTTTCGCTATTTCGATCTCTCGGCATTTTGCCCGTCGCTATCGCGGAGTCTCGCTGTTTTGTCATTCACTCTCTCGATCCTTCGATACTTTGCGTATCGACGATTTACGATTTCGAAATTTATATTCTGGCCATCTTTATTTTGGGCATATTGTTAAAAAAAAAAAACGAATTCCTCTTCTATTTCTAATCTCGAAAACAGTGACTGTCTAGATCTTTTGGATCTATATTTTTTTCGCTCGAGGCACGAATTCAAAAAAGATACTTTCAAAACAATGAGTGTTCGGATAAATAAACCTTCGTCGCGATGAAATTTCGAAATACAGGTCGTTCTCAATCTCGATCATTTGAAATTTTGACCTCCACCCGTTCAATTTCGAACTCGACGCCCGAGGCGAAACAGTATAGTTGCAAAATAATGGAGATTTCTAAGAATGGTATTCACAATGCGTCGTAAAAACGTGTTTTCGTTGATTTCACCGGAATATATAGGTAGTAAAAAACAAATTATGTTATATCTGTATAAACCATAAAAAATGTTTTATCACAATCCCATCTATTTTTATTGTTTATATGAGTTTTTGATAAAACCCGCCGTTCGCCAGTTACGGTAGTGTATAAGTGTGCGACATGGTTCGATTATCGATCGTCATTATCAAGGGCGCGAATAGCGGTAAATTTGAAAATCGGTCACAAATTTGAATGGTCATTTTTATACGAGTCATTTGGCGGTCTTGTGACTGTCTTTTGACCGTCACAAGACCAACCTCGCACCCCTAAATAGGCAGTATTCGTCGAGATGCGTTTCGGCGCGAGATTTCAAGGGCGATCGGCCTTTGGGATCGAAATTAAGGTCGATCATAGTCCGACAAAGTCGACGTGCGGGTTTCTCTTCGAATTTAAATAAAGTGACGAATGCCGTTCATCCGAGAGTCGGTTTACCAAAATCAATCGAGAGTCGATAAGTTTTTTCGTTGCATTTCAACTGTTGTTGATTCGGAACGAAACGAAATTCCTGCGATTCTATCTCAACTTTATTCAGTCATTCGTTATCGCTCGTGCTCGTAAATGTCTCTCAAGAAGTCAAGAATAATCGTAACTCTCCCGTAACGGTACTTATCGCCGTTCGGTTAGTGACTATTCGAAGTTACGACCGAAGAGAAACATTCGCCTCATTAGCGGAAGTGTATTGAACGCATTTTTCTCGATCCTCCCGGCAAAAAATCGAAATTTTTTTTTTCAAAAACGCAACACTACTGCATTACACATATATTCATTGAATATTTATCAAAAATTGTAAAAAATCCAAAATTATTATTATTAAAAAAAAAAAAAAAAAAAGAAAACGATTCTATTGCTCCGCGTATACATTTATAAAAAAAAATTAATGAAGAATCCTAAAAACTCAAAAACAATTTCGTCGAAAACACGATTTTGCTGCTCTGTGTATGTATTCATAAATAATTGATTAAAAAATCGTTAAAAAAATCCGGAATCAATTTTTTTTTTTACGCGATGTCACTGTTTCATTTTTAACTTTACAACATTTAACATGTAACATTTGTCAATTTACCGTCGCCTTGCCGTACGGAATGAAATTGATGTTGAGATGATCCCGAAGATTCGGATACGACGTCACCAATTGGGACTTCACGAATCTCACACTGTCGCCGCACAGAGCCTCGTAATAGAGATCCACATCGATAACGGTCTTGCCCCCCTCATTTTCGACAGCCTGTAGAGAAAAAAAAAAAAAATACGAGAAATTCAACGCGAGTACCGAAGCCCTCAAATATTTGTCTATCGAGGAAAGTCCCGATTGCGTTATTGATCAGAGCTGGGCGAAGTGCCGAAAAAAGCACCAACCACCGAGTCAAAGTACTTCAAATACTTCAAGTACAAAGCTCGACTTTACTTGCAAATCGTACTTTATTTATAAAAAAATGTATAAAAAATACTATTATTAAAATGAAATTTATAAAAAAGTATTAAGAGTACTTTTAAAAGAATTTCAAAAAGTACTATTCATTACTTCCAAATAAAAGGCTTATTTTTGAAAATGAGGAAGAGAGAGTAGAAATAAGTATTTTATTTAGAAATATTTTATATTATTTTATTTTATTCATAGTAGTTTTGTACTTTTAAAAGTCCTTATTTCCAGTACTCTGCATGTATTTTAAGTACCAAAAAAAGCTTTCGTAAAACGTCCTCAAGTGCGCTCGATTTCTCTCGTTTTCGATTGTTTTCAAAACAAGAGTTGTGCGAAAAAGTTGAAAAGACGAGACAAAAAATCATTCTTGTATTTAAACAACGAGAGATTTTTTTGCCGAATTTTTTTTTAACACAAAATCCATTTCTCGTCCTGTCTACGTGGAAATAATTATCTGAACGTATTTTTGACGCTAATTGCAAAATTAGTTGTTTGCTTCGCAAAAATTCTTAAAATACCAAAAAGTACTTCAGCACTTAAAGTATTGAGAGTGAAATTGAGAGTGAACTGCAAACTTCTCGACGGTATAAAAATCTGAAAAAATTCATGCACACAAAAGGTACTGAGGGGTTTCATTTTGCATAATAATTTCAAATTGTCATTAAAAAATTGATAAAACAAAAAATTGTTCAAGAAATTTCCCGGCAACACAACTTTTTTGTTAATGAAAATAATTATTTTATTTTTCCGAATACGTATACATTTTTTCAGATTTTTCAATTGACTTTGAATTTTATGATTTTCCACACATCTTTACCATTGAAAAAAAAATTCAGTCGATTGAAATCTGAAAAAATTCATATGTATTCAGGAAAATAAAAGAATTATTTTCATTAAAAAAAAAATCGTTTTGCCGGGAAATTTCTTGACATTTTTTTCGTTTCATCAATTTGTTAATAACAATTTGAAATTATTGTTATGCAATATCAATGTTTTCTTTTCTTTTCTTTGATGTGCATGATTTTTTTCAGATTTTATACCATCGAAAAGTGTTTGCAATTTAATTGCCAATTCCTCTCGATTTTCTCGATATTGTGCGAAATGAACACCATACACTTGGACTGCCCGAAGAATGTACGGGCGCGGGACGGTGCTCAACGCGCTCAAAAGTAAAAATTCAGAGATAATTTCGACCACTTGTCGAAGGCGTAAAAATCATGCATATAAAAGGAGTTGAAAAGACTCATTTTCCATTATAATAATTCCAAAATGTTATTAACAAATAGGTGAAAAAAATAATTGTTCAACAAATTACCCGTCAACCTAACTTTTTTTTCGGATGAAAATGATATGTAAATTTCTCCGAACGCACATGAATTTTTTCAGAATTTTTTGTAGTCATCGGAATTTGGTTATCTTTTTTTCATGTTTGGTCTGTAGTCGCGAATCTGTTTGATCAATCTTTTCGAAACTTGTCGGGTGTAATGGGTGGTTTTGTGATAATCGCATATCCAAAATTCGTGATATAACGCGCATTAAAAAAAAAAAAAAAAAAAAAAAAAAAAAAAATCCAAAAAAACCAAATTTCGATTAGAAAAAATTCTGGAAAAATGCATACGTCTTCAGAAAGGTTTTCATGTAATCTTTACCTGAAACAAAAATTTAGGTCGACGGACAATTTGTCGAACAATTATTTTTTTCACCCATTTGTCAATAACATTTTGGAATAATTATTACGCGGGGTCAATCTTTTCGCTGCTTTTTGTATGCTTGATTTTTTCCAGATTTTCATTCCATCGAGAAGTGATCGAAATCGTCTCTGAATTCTCACTTTTGAGCGCGTCGACCACCGTTTCGCGCCCGTACATCCTTTGAGTACTGAAAAGTACTCCAGCACTCGAGGTACCTTCTCGGAGTGCCAAGTGAGCATTTCGGTACTTAAATTACTTCCCAGCTCCGGACCATACGGCGACGCGGCGTGATTTAATGGCGAGTCTTCTGGCCCTCGGAATGAGGCCGTTCAAGATCGAAATGAATCTCAATCGTCGTCGTACTCACCGAGGCTGCGTGAACGAGCAGCAGGACAAAGGCGGTCGCGGCCAGAGTAGACATCCTCGTGCTCGATATGTAGTAGCCCGCAACGTTGTTGTGATCCTGCGTCGGCGATCGGCTCGCGGAACCTGCTTCGGCTGAATGTAACGAGCCACCGAGAGACTCACTGGGACGCGTTTGCACGGAGAGGGAAACACGAAAACGACAAGGAGAAGGGGATAATGTACTGAGATAATCAGCACTCGTCGCGTACCCGTGTTATATCCAATGCCGCTTCGTAATGTGTATGCACGATAATGGAATTTTTTTTTCTTCGACTTTTCATTCATTTGTTTATGAATAAATTATGGAATGATAAAGAAAATAAAAAGGATGAATAATAACCAACTAAATAAATATAATAGTAATAATAATAATAATAAATATTGATTAAAAGTAATTTTAACAAAATTTCATAACTTTACATGAAAATTATTGTCCCCGTTTGGATACTAAATTGAACAAAAACTTGTTTATCAAATTACCCGGCAACGTAACTTGTAAAATTATCAAAATTACTGTCAAACTACATTTACTTATTATTATAATTATTATATTATATTTATTCATATAGTTAATATTATTTATTATATTTTTTTTCATTATTCTCAATATTAGTAAATTCATATGTATGTAGCAACAATCACAAATCATTTTTATTTAAAAAACGTTTGTTCACCACAAATTAGTTGGCCATTTTTTTTTTTTTTCGTCAATTCGTTGATAACTTTTTGGAATTATTATTGCGCATAATCAACCCGTCGAACGCCTTGCGTGTGCTTGATTTTTTTAGATTTTCGTATTTTTATTCCATCGGGAAACGCTCGAAATTCTCTCGAGATCCGACGCTTTCTCGGACTATCGTGAGCGTAGACCGCTTGGCCTTGAAAATCTTCCTCGTGGACAAAAGCAGAAAAACATCGTCATTAGCCGAGGTCGTCAAACATTCTTTGATCGAAAATGTCTGAGCAAACGTTAAAAAAAAAAGAAAGAAAAAAAAAAAAAAAAAAAAACGAAACGAAATCTATATCGAATGTAGAAGTGGGTCCCGTTTCGTGCGACGAGTCGGGCTCGGGAGACGAGCGAAGAGGTCCGGATCCTATCTAAACCAAAGTCTCAGCGGGCGAGCCACCCAAATCACCGAATTTGAGACCGCAACCCGGCTCGGTTGGGGCCACACCGCGAGTCATTCGACTACCGGTATGTATTGTGTATACAGTAGGCAGTGAAAAAAAAAGACACGACACAAGCCGTAGAAAAAAAAAAGAAAAAAAAAAAAAAAGATCATTGACACAAACCGTTAAGAGTCCTCTGGCGGAGAGTCCAACGCCGCGTGAGCTCGACAGAGGAACGTGAGAGAATCGCGAACGTTTCACGATCGAAAAAATTCATTCACGGCAGGCTTAATTTTGCAAAATAATAATTTCGAAGCGTTATCGAAAATTCGCCCGAAATACGAAATCGTGCAGTGAATCAATCCCGGAAATTCAATTTTATTTATTTTATTGTTTTTTTTTTTTTTTTTTCATTAATTAATTTTTTTTTTTTTTTCATACGTATGAAATTTTTCAGGATTTTTTCCTCGAGTGAAATTTGGTTTTTTTCTTTTTCACAATTTTGAAAAATATTCGAGAAATATCTTAAAACAATGCGTACTCCTGATGATTAGTTGACTGAAATCAATTGTTTTCAATACTACTGAATTTTTATTTTGGGTGTGTTGACCACGGAAAAATGTACAAAATTCAATCGCTACGTCGCCCTAACGCCGTTATCCTAACGGTGACACGAAGAAAAAATAATAAACAATTTTTTCTTTTTACACCTCGATTTTTTTTTTCTTCGTCAGTCCTGCGGTGTATTCTGGTGAAAATGCATCTCTGAGCATCGTTCGCTTGTTTGAAAAGTTGGCGCGCAACGTTCTATCTCGAATAATATCGAAACTGCGATCGAAATCCAAACTGCCGGATTATTCAATAAAAAAAAAAAAAAATCAAATATTAAAAAAAAATGAATATCCTCCATTCCAGTTAGCGTTACAAATGACTCGAAGAGGAAAACTATCTCGCAAAAACTGCGCTTGCACGAGAACGATACCGAAAACGTTTATTTGAGTCGTAACCAGCGATGAAAGTTCGACACATACATGCGCGATGGTAATTTCGTTATTTTCCCGCGAGGAAAATAACTTTACTCGCCGATGGGCGAAAGGACGATTCCCGGATGGCTCGAGGTCGCGAGATGTGCGTTCGCGCGCGAGTTAGAAAGTTGCTTTGGGTGCGCGAGGCGGTGCGCCGATCACTCGTCGATGCCCTGACGGAACTCGAGCTGGCGTCGCGTGTTGACTATCTCGTTGTGGAGCTCGATGGCGCGTTTCTTGAAGGTTTCGGCGAGGTTCTCGTTCTTCGCTACTCCCTCGCCGCGCGCGTGCATCTGCGCCACGTTCGCGCAAGCGTACGGGTTGCCGGCCTCGCACGCCTTCAACGAGACTTTGTAGGCCTCGCGCAAATTCGGCTCCAGATGACCTTTGATGCCGCTTATGTAGACGCCGGACAAGTAGTAACAGCCCTTCTCGAGGCCGTGCTCCCAGCAGGACTTCTTCAACATCTCGAGGCCCTTGCTTATTTGAGTCGCCCGATCTTTCTCCGGTACTTGACGGTCCGAAACGGCCATCGAACCGGCGTGAAGACAACCCATTGAATCGCCGAGCTCGCAACCTTTCTTCAGGTATTTGTAAGCCTCCTCGTAGTTTTCCTTGCAGCCCTTGCCTTCGAGGATGCAAACAATAAGAATCAATCGGAGCTGGGCAAAGTGGCGAAAAAAAAACGTATTGAGTACGAAGCCGAGCAGAAATTTGTTCCGGCTGCCATATGATTAGTCAGGACCAGATCAGGTACTAATATGGCAGGCTACGTTAGGTTTTCCGGATATCTACTGGATCTGGACCATTTCCGGCGTTGGTAAAGTACGCCGGATCTGTTTTCACACATATTGCCGGATCCGGTCCTGATACAAAATTCACTCGATTTGCCGGATCGCTGCAACTTGTATTATTCCGATTCAGGGCCAAGTCAGGATAGGACCAGGCATTTGTAATAGTGATAGAAATTTATTAGAACGATTTTTATTCGCTGTTTTGCACAGACGAAAGTCATATTTTAACAATTTCTTAATGCAGAAGAGAAAAAAAAAAATGTCTTCTGTTTCGTTTCTTGTACGGAGCATCACAAGCTTCACTTCGATCGACGACAATGATCGCGTTTTTAAGCTCAGTGTTTTTTCAACTCGCCACATTTTGAAAGTTAAACTAATATATTAGTAACTGCGGCTAATGAAAGGCTTAAATATTTATTTGCTTCAACAATAAGTCAACTTCGAAAGAAAAGTTCTTTAGTTATCACAACCGAATGAGTTTGTTCAAAAGTGAGGTCATCGACAATCTGACGACCATCTTTGGCCGCGAATTGATCAAATAAATTATCAATGTCAATTCGACATTTATTTTGTTGACCTAAACGTCCGTGTAGTTAGGAGAAACTTAATCACATTCTGCGAATTAGTTAGTTCAGCGAATCATATGTAGTGGCTCAAAGCCACCGCCAGGTGTCTTCGAGGATGAACTGTTTTTCTCGCAAACGGTCCGGTCCTAGCAAGTTACTATATAAGAGTCACTCTTTTGATTACGATACAAGTTAATATATGATAGGTAGGATGGTTAGGTATGATAGGTAGGCAGGGTAAGTAGAATAGGTTGAAGATTAAGGCGTTCATAAATACGTTTCTCAAACCCTGTCCAATAGTTAAGTGCACGAAGTATTTTTTCCCCAGAATTCGAAATCCGGCTTATTGTGCGAGTGGATCCGGCCCGAAATTGGTCCATATTTGTCCACCATGTATCAGGGTCATATCAATGTTCCATATCCAGGCCGAATTTATTTTCCGGCATGTCAAGTATGGCCCGATTTCCGGCCTGATAACATTTCTGCTCGGGTACTTCAAGTACGAAGCACTTTTGGTACTCAAAGTATTCAAACTACTCGAAGTACTCGAAGCATCCAAAGTACTCAAAGTAGTCAAAGTAGTCAAAGTACTTCAAAGTACCTTTGGTACCCAAGATACATGCAAAGTACTAGAAACAAGTACTTTTAAAAGTACTCGGTAGGAATCCATGTCATATGCTACTACGTCAATTGTTTTATCGCTTCCCACAATTTTGGTGCAATCAAGTATTGGTGGTTTGTTGTGCGTAGCACGCAATATAAGTAATCGATAAAATTAAGTCTGTCGTGCAGTAAGCAGTGTCGCTTATAGTGACAGAACTTTTCGTGCGATAACTCCCGCGTGTGTCGAGAGTAATGCGAATCTTTCCTACGAAAGCATATCCAGAATTTGGGGCGTTGCGATAATTTTTTGAAATTTCGGAAAAACGTATTCGAAACGTAAGAAAATTGTGAAAAAATTTTGAACTCGGATTCGAACTCAAATTTGAACTTAATGCACAAAATAAAGTTCCAACTCGAGTTTGAACCCAATGAACAAAATCAAGTTCTAACTCGAGTTTGAACTCGGGACTGCAAATTTGGCTTTAAGTGAGCTGAATTTCTCTCGCTTTCGATTTGTCTCGAAACAAGATCAAGGTTTTACGAAAATGTTGAAAAAAACACGACGACAAAAACGTTCTTGTTTTCAAACAAAGACGAGACATTTTGTTTGTCGAATTTCTTTTCACGATAAGATCCATTTCTTGTCTCGTCTACATGGAAATAATTATCCGCACGTATTTCTGACGATAATTGCAAAATCACTTGTACTTTGTACTTTGCAATGAGGAAGCGAAAATCGACCCGATAATCGGCGACATCTGGCGGATGCTTCACGGAAGCTCGGTAACGCGCTAGATGGTAAAATCTTCTTACCCCCGACCGCGAAACCGCCGTATTTCGCGCAACTTCTCGCATGGTTTCTCTCGTCGCAATTGCTCTTGTAGATCGCTGCGGCTTTGTCGTAATTCATCTTTATCGCCTCCTCGTAGTCGCCGAGCAGATGGCACACTGTTATGTAATTCGTGTTTAATCGAAAGTGAAGAAACGAAAAAAAAATACAAGTTCGATAGGTTATGTTGCTCTGTCGGCTCACCTTCGGGCCGCTTTTCGCTCTCGCAACCGAATCTGTACTCGGTGTAAAGATTCTTCAGGTATTCCTTGACGTCCTCCTCGTTCTTCAGGTTCACGGCCATGTCGTGTCCTTGTCAAAACGTCTCGAGAACGAAATTCCTAGCTCTCGAACTTTCCGCGACGGCGGCCGAAATCTCGCGTGTCGCTCTCGCGAGCCGACGTGACTCTCGCGCTCTTACCGACCGTAGGTATGCGCGATCCTGTTCTCTCCTTCGTCGCTCTTACCGACTGCGGGAACAGACAGCATTTTCTCGTTAGCCTCTCTCTTCTTCCTCGCTCTTACCGACTGCGGGAACAAACAGCATTTTCTCGTTAGCCTCTCTCTCTCTTCTTCCTCGCTCTTACCGACTGCCGGTAAAACCGGCATTTTCTCGCTGGCTCTCGGAATGACCGCGATACCCGCATCTCCCGCGCGCGCTCGCTGTTGAGCGGGTCGCCCACGGTCAGGCGCGCGGCCGCGCACGCGCCCAGCTCTCGCGAAATTTCTTCGCGATCGAGTTTGCCCCGCTTCGACGACAGCCGCGACAGTTGGTCGCGACTCTTCGCCCGTACGGGGCCATCGTTCTTTATGACGCAAATCTTTCACTCGCGTTTCGCCCACGTTAACACAACTTTTTCACCGTTCATGACGATTAATCGAGCTTCGCCAATGTCAAGGTAGAGGAACACTTTGGAAAGGGGGGCGCGCGCACTATCGTTGTTTCAGGGCAGCACCAGAGCACAGCTTATAAATATAATAATAACCAAATCGCGCGATCACCACGTTGGCGCAAAAAAAAAGTTTCATTGTTTTATTTTTTTTATTTTTTTTTTATAGAAAAAAAAAATTTCGCTTTATTGGTGCACCAATGCAAATCGAGAAGATCGCGCACTCTGATTGCGCATCTATAGCGGGCGTTTACCCGGTATGCATCAGGGCTTATCTTCGAATGTATCACATGAAATTATTCAACGCGCGAGAGGATAGCGTTTTATTTCGCTGAATGTCGATTACCTGCGAGGAAAAAAAAATTGTTGCTTTCTCTCTTTCTTTTATCACGGTTTACCAAGCTTTGTTTGCAAGAAAGTGCGTTCAACATTTTGAGCTTCCTCGGAAGCTTTGTTTCGTGAAAAGCTACTTTAATCGTTATTTTTTGCACGGATATCGATTACTTTACTTTTCATTATTTATAGAATATACACATTTGATAGTTCAATAATTGCTATATTTATTTCTTGCTGGATAGTTTTTTTGCAAAGAAATTTAAAAAAAATTCAAACCATGCCAAAACCGAGCGCTTGCGTACATTTTGACGATGTTCAATACCGATCATACTCCAACTTTGTACTAAAATAAAAAATAAAAATAATATTATCATAATAATATAATAATAATAATAATAATAATAATAATAATAATAATGATAATGATAATAATAATAATAATAAAATAATATAATATTATTATAATATTATAATATTGATTGAAAACTGAACGACTGCATAAATTGTGTCCAAATTCAATACCGATCATTGGTTTATATAATTCAATTTTGGACCATATTTCAGACCGATATCTGAAATAATGTGCAAGTTGGAGCGTCACCGGATACATTTCGAAAAAATAAAGGTTTTGTAAAAACTGAACGACTGCATAGATTTTGTCCAAATTCGATACCGATCATCGGTTAATAATAGTCCAGCTTTATACCAAATTTCGGGAAAACCGAACGACTGCATAGACTTTGCCCAAATTAAATACCGATCATTGCCGTATACCAATCATCGGTACCAATACCGATCATTGGTTTTTTGTACCAAGTTTCTGACCACGTTTCCACGACAATCTCGAGGAAAAAAGTTTTTTCACCAGCCCAAAGTTCCTTGAGGAAAAAAAAAACACGTTTCGTCAACGATTCCCGCGTTGCGTTAAATTCCACGAAGTGGAAACCTATAAATGTATATATTTATATACGTGACGCGACGGAGGACCGGCCGACTGGGTCAAACTCTGAGGGACACTCGGTCAGCCGGTCACCTTTTTCTCTATCTAATCCGAACGATCTCGGCTCGTGCCTCACCGCACTTACACAATCGGCTTCGCTACATTTTCGTACCTTCGTACCTTCGTATCTTAGCTCTCCCCGCCCGCGGAGGACTCGCGCACATCGATGCGATTAACGAATGTTTTCGAGGCCGTGTCCGTGTGGGATTACTGAATAAGCGTTGTCGCGGTTTGTACGCACGCCGAACGTAGCTACGCCAGCTTCGGGAAGGAGAGGTTCAATGTCTCGTGAAGGTTCAAGGGCAAAACCGCGACGGGTTTCGTGGTGACGAGCGGGGGCCGAGGGAATCGTGCGCTATAAGCCGAGTCGCGTCGTATCGTCAATCGAACAGCGCAGGGACGTTCTTTATTTTCTCTCTTCGTGATCACAATCGCACTGCTCCGAGCACCCCGAATTCCGTGCTGTCGTTGCGGGTGCGCATGGATTATTTTAAAACGCTGTTAACGCGAGGGACCTCGCTTCACAAATCCCGATCGTTCGGCGATTTACCCATGCTCGATATGACCGATTGAAAGCGATAAAGTGGATTTTGGAGCCACGAATACAATGGCCATGAATGAGTATTCATATCAACGATGAGAAAGATACTAAAAAATATATAATTATATACATATGAGTACAAAATATTTTTTTTTTTCTGGAGGCCCGAAACGCTCGCGGGCTCGCGGCCGTCCTGCGACAACAACTTCTTCTTCATAGTTATACCATAGTTCTGAATATCTTTCTGGATTAATTCCTCCCGGTATTTGAGCCAATCCGAGACTTTAATACCTCCGTGACTTTAGCCGCTCCAAGATTTTGGTACCTCCGTGACTTTAGCCACTCCAAGACTTTGGTACCCCCGAGACTTTAGCCACTCCAAGACATTGGTACCTCCGTGACTTTAGCCACTGCAAGACATTTTTGGTACCTCCGTGACTTTAGCCACTCCGAGACCTTGGTGGCTCCGTGACTTTAGCCACTCCAAGACATTTTTGGTACCTCCGTGACCTCAGCCACTCCAAGACTTTTAGCACCTCCGTGACTTTAGCCACTCCAAGACATTTTTGGTACCTCCGTGACTTTAGCCACTCCAAGACATTGGTAGCTCCGTGGCTTTAGCCACTCTAAGACTTTAGTACCTCCATGACTTTAGCGCCACTCCGAGACCTTAGTGACTCCGTGACTTTAGCCACTCCAAGACATTTTTGGTACCTCCGTGACCTTAGCCACTCCAAGACTTTTAGCACCTCCGTGGCTTTAGCCACTCCAAGCGTTTAGTACCTCCGTTACGTTAGCCACTCCAAAACTTTAGTGCCTCCGTGACCGTAGGTCTTCCGCGACTTTAGTACCTCCGTGACCGTAGCTCTTCCGTGACTTCAGAACCTCCGTGACCGTAGCTCTTCCGTAATCTTACAGCCACTCCGTCAACTTAGCCACTTCGTAACTTTAGCATATTGTCTAAACTACCGTCTCCGACACAGCGGCGGCGGGATATTCTTATAATATAGAGACATAGTAATAATAATAAAATGGTGCTAATGCCTCCGGCTATTGCTTCTTCTCTTTCCTTTTATCAAAGTCTACGAAGTTCTATTTGTAGGAAAGTACGCCTTTAATAATTGACTTCCCCAAGAATCTTTGTTTTGCGATTCGTTACTTCGATTGCCAGATATTACGTAAATCAGTGAGCGACATTTTTGAAAAACTTGAAAAATGGCGCGAAAACCGAACGCCTGCATATATTTTTTTCCAATTCAATATCGATCGTCGATTCACAATACCGACTATGTATTAAATTTTAGTCTGATATCTCAATAAATGTGGCATTTAGAGAGCCAGCGTTGATTTTGCTCAAAAAATTCAAAGCGACGCAAAAAGTATCTTACCAAAACAGAGCTTCGGGAAGCAGTAAGAATAGTAATAATATTATTGTCATTATTATTTATACTCGTTAATTCAGTCTTTCGTTGGGCATTCAAAATTATTCATATTTGAGTCTAGAACCTTGTTTTAATTCGTTAATAATAATATGACCATTATTTTTATCCATGAAAAAAACATGAATAACATATTAATAATAACGATAGTTTTGATAGATGTAAAAAATTATTCTTTGAGCGATTTTTTTTAGCTCATTTGTTAATAACATTTGAGAATCGTTGTTCTGGAAAATTAATCTTCTAGGGAATTTCCGTATGATCAAATTCTTTTTTTTAGTTCGTTTTTTATTCCGTTGATTTATTCGGAAATCGGTCGAAATAACACTTTTGCATAGGACTCCGGCGATACAGTGTCGTTGATATAGCCGAGAGAGAGAGAGAGGGAAGGAAATAGTTCAATAGAGGAACGGTTGTACATACGCGATAGCATTTTTCCGGACTGTACAGTCGCGCCTCGGCGATAATGTGACAAATGCAAAGGATTGCCTATTCATTCTCAAGGGCAATATAATCAATAGGAAAGAAAACTCTCGTTCCCGCGCGCGACAAATATTATCGGCTCCACGTGTCGCCTTGCTCGAAATTTATTTTATTTATTTTATTTATTTTATTTATTTTATTTATTTTATTTATTTTATTTATTTTATTTATTTTATTTATTTTATTTATTTTATTTATTTTATTTATTTTATTTATTTTATTTATTTTATTTATTTTATTTATTTTATTTATTTTATTTATTTTATTTATTTTATTTATTTTATTTATTTTATTTATTTTATTTATTTTATTTATTTTATTTATTTTATTTATTTTATTTATTTTATTTATTTTATTTATTTTATTTATTTTATTTATTTTATTTATTTTATTTATTTTATTTATTTTATTTATTTTATTTATTTTATTTATTTTATTTATTTTATTTATTTTATTTATTTTATTTATTTTATTTATTTTATTTATTTTATTTATTTTATTTATTTTATTTATTTTATTTATTTTATTTATTTTATTTATTTTATTTATTTTATTTATTTTATTTATTTTATTTATTTTATTTATTTTATTTATTTTATTTATTTTATTTATTTTATTTATTTTATTTATTTTATTTATTTTATTTATTTTATTTATTTTATTTATTTTATTTATTTTATTTATTTTATTTATTTTATTTATTTTATTTATTTTATTTATTTTATTTATTTTATTTATTTTATTTATTTTATTTATTTTATTTATTTTATTTATTTTATTTATTTTATTTATTTTATTTATTTTATTTATTTTATTTATTTTATTTATTTTATTTATTTTATTTATTTTATTTATTTTATTTATTTTATTCCTTACATTTATTCTTATTAATTTGTTTTTTCTTTTCCAGATGAGCGAATCCGTGAAAGTGGCCGTACGATGCAGGCCACTATCTCAGAAGGAACGTCAGCAGGGATGTCGGGTAGGTGAAGAAAACAGACAAAGCTCCGAACATCGAAATTCTAAACTCCCCTCGAGTCGTTTCTTCGTCAGAATATCCATCGACTTTCCGCCAATACCGAGTAAAGTCGTCCGCTTTCCCGATACTCTGGGCTTTATCTTCCTTTTGTTTTTTGTTCCCTTTTTTTTCAGGATAAAGAGACCCTTTACGAGTTTTCGAGGAACTCGAGAGGGGAAAATTGTCATAGTTAGCATTGGCACACTGCCGCGGACATCGAGCGCGTTGAAAACAGTGTAGGGGTAGCCAAGGCGACCCGCGACAAAACACCTGCGACTGTACATCCAACGTATATTAAGCCGTAAACGTTGCATTTTTATCGTAAACTATTAACTATATTTTTCCGCACACACACGAGCCTCGGGAGCGACAGGTGTCCGTTGAAAGGTGGACTCGACGTTGCACCATTACGCCCGGATCGACTGAGCTTGTGTAGACCTCGGAAAAAAACAAAAAAAAAAACGGTGCATACTAAAGTTGCGTTACGTTTCCTCGCTTGCTTTCTAACGTCGTTTACAAAGCTTCACCACGAGAATGTTGTTTAACCAATTTTGGCGTCCTCGCGTGGAAAGCTTTGTGAACGACTTTGGAAAGGAAACGACGAGGCGACGTGCAAATTTAGGTCCACACCATTCTTTGACGAGAAAGTTTCATTCGATGAGCGAAAAAAATCCAGATCGAAGACCTCTCTACAGTTTCGAAGTTTCAGGTCGATCTCTTTGTAGTTTTGAGAATCCAGAGCGACCTCTCCATAGTTTTGAGAGTCCACGTCAATATCTTCGTAGTTCTGGAACTTGAGGTCGACCTCTCTACATTTCTGAGAGTCTAGGTCGATCTTTTCGTAGTTTTCAGAGTCAAGGTCAACCTCTTCGTGCGTCTGGAAGTTGAGGTCGACCTCTCCGCAGTTATGAGAGTCTAGGTCGATCTTTTCGAAGTTTTCAGAGTCAAGGTCAACCTCTTCGTACGTCTGGAAGCTGAGGTCGACGTCTTCATAGTTATGAGAGTTCAGGTCGATACATTTGTGGTTGTGGGTTTCGAGGTCGACCTCTTCATAACGTTGAGTGTTCAAGTCGATATCTTTATAGTTCTGGGAGTCTAGTTCGATCTCTACACAGTCCTGAGAGTCCAAGTCGACCTCATCGTAGTTTTGAGAGACCAGGTCTTCCTCTTCGTAGATCTGAGCATCCAGGTCGACCTCCTCGTAGTTCTGGAAGTCCAGTTCGACCTCTCTCCAGTTCTGAGAGTCAAGGTCGACCTCTCCACAGTTCTGAGAGTCCAGGTCGACCTTATCGTAGTTTTGAAAGTCAAGGTCAACTTCTTTGTACGTCTGGAAGTTGAGGTCGACCTCTTCATAACGTTGAGTGTTCAGGTCGATATCTTTATAGTTCTGGGAGTCTAGTTCGATCTCTACACAGTCCTGAGAGTCCAAGTCGACCTCATCGTAGTTTTGAGAGACCAGGTCTTCCTCTTCGTAGATCTGAGCATCCAGGTCGACCTCCTCGTAGTTCTGGAAGTCCAGTTCGACCTCTCTCCAGTTCTGAGAGTCCAGGTCGACCTCTCCACCGTTCTGAGAGTCCAGGTCGACCTTATCGTAGTTTTGAAAGTCAAGGTCAACTTCTTTGTACGTCTGGAAGTTGAGGTCGCCCTCTTCGTAGTTATGAGAGTTCAGGTCGATTCATTTGTGGTTCTGGGTTTAGAGATCGATCCTTTCATAACTTTGAGTGTTCAGGTCGATACCTTTATAGTTCTAGGAGTCCAGTTCGATCTCTACACAGTTCGGAGAGTCCAGGCCGACCTTATCGTAGTTTTGAGAGACCAGATCTTCCTCTTCGTAAATTTGAGCATCCAGTTCGACCTCTTCGTAGTTCCGGGGATCGAGGTCGTCCTCTTCACAGTTTTGAGCCGAGATAAAACGGAGCGGTGAAAAAAACAAAAAGAAAAAATTACCAACAATGTAGTATCGGGCATCATTTCATAAAGTACCCGCGCGATTGCACCGTGGTTCGCGCAGTTGTAGTTTGTACCGCGTAACGGGACAAAACGTTCTTCGATTAGCGCGCTTTTCACCAAGCCCGCATAGTCGTGTCCACTCTCCCGATCGAGTAGTTATTACACATTATCGCGCATGTACGCGTGACTCACGATTCTACGCTATCTTCGTCGATATTACGAATGAATTTTCCCGTCTGACTTCGCGTCTACGAGCCTTGTTTATCGAACTCGCGTGGCTCGCGCATGGTTTCCCAGCGGCCGGCAAAGGCCCGTTAACAGATTCACTTGCCAGACAGAATTTATCGATTCGGCACATATTCCGACGTTCCGTTCCATCGATAATACCCGCGGGCGAGGGATGACGCTTCTTTCATCCTCGTGCATGCATACACACGGAAAACATGATTTATTCATACTCAATAAACGCACAGTTGGATATGACGAAATAAATGTTTAGCTAATGTTAACGAATATCACTTGAGCCAATCGAGGTTTGTTAACCATTGACAAATGTTGTTCTTTTGACCCAATTAAATCGGTTCAACCCCAACTAAAACCAACCCAAGTAAATCGGTATTTGCTAACGTTAACTAACCATTTGTTTCGCCATATTCAACTATGTAGGGGAGAGCGGGGCAAAACGGCATACCGGGGCAAAATGGTATTCACGCACAATGGGACAGGAAAAAATCTACTTCGATGGGACTTTCTCTTGTCCCATTTTGCCCTAATTCTATCAGACGGGGGACTTTATTTGACCATTTCGTACAATTTTGCCCCGGTATGCCATTTTGCCCCGCTGTCCCCTATACTGTAACGGTTGCTTTTTTCTCGGCTACTTCGGGAACGTTAAGGGTTCGGGGCGAGCGAATAATCGTTAGATGTTGTCAATTTGGTGAAACATTGGTTTGTTTATCCCCAAAACACATGTGAAATGCAAAATACAGTCTGTAGAATCCTCCTGTACCGACGCTTTCTTCTTTCGATGATTTTTGGTTATCAGAATGTGTAAGAAAACACATTCGAGTTATCAAAAAAAAAAAAAAAACAATTAAAGACCTATTTTTTCTAGAGAACTAAGGATAACGGTGTCTGACGCCGGGTTCTCTTACCCCTTAGGCTTACGATCAAGTAGAACTAAAGTAGGTACCTGGCGGAGCCCGCTCAGCCGACTGATGCCGTCCGTCGTTTTGTTCGCTTATTTATACTCGCTTACTCACCTGTGATTGGCCGAAAGATTTAAGAGAGGGTATTTCTAATGCCCTTGTTCTGATTGGCCGGCAATTTCAGGAGGGGGTATTTTTCGGTATTCTGAAAAGAAATCAATCGGATTGGTTGCCAAATTTAGGAGGGGGTACCCTTCGGTATTCTGAACAGATTTAAGGGAGAAGATTTAAGAGAGAGGATTTCTAATGCCCTTATTCTGATTGGCCGGCAATTTCAGGAGGGGGTGTTTGTCGATATTCTGAACAGAAATCGATTGGATTGGTGGTCAAATTTAGGAGGGGGTATTTCTCGGTACTCTGAAAAGATTTAAGAGAGGGTATTTCTAATGCCCTTGTTCTGATTGGCCGGCAATTTCAGGAAGGGGTGTTTTTCGGTATTTTTTACAGAAATCAATCGGATTGGTAGCCAAATTTAGGAGGGGGTATTCTTCGGCATTTTGAACAGAAATCAATCGGATTGGTCGCCTCAATTTAGAAGGGGGTATTTTTCGGTATTCTCGGTTCGTTGGTCTCTGGATTGTGAAGTCACAATACATTCGTTAACGATAAATAAATTCTTTTCTCGCCGCTCTTTGATTTGCCGAAAATTCGTCTAAAGCAGTTCATCTAAAACAATTTGTCCAAAAACAATTCTAATGACAAGAACAATGTTAGCAGGCACCATTGGCAAGTAGTTGGGCCATCAATCAGCGCTTTCTTCCGCTAGATGGCGTCGAGCCAAGTTTTTTCTCGCAAGCGAAAGGGTATCCGGCGACTAATATAAGAGCATGGACATTTCAATAGTTTCGAATCGCGCAAATTATATGTTTTCCTTTTGGAGCTCGCTGGGGATCGATTTTCCATTGTTTTCCGTCGACTTAATTTGCTTTCCTCGGTGCAGCATCGTGCATTCTGTCTCGTCGACGCGACGATAAAGACGATAACACGTGTTTTTTCGCTTCAGAACGTCGTCAGCATCGATCAGCTCGCGAAGAGCTGCACATTGGAGAGCACAGGCGACGCCGGTGGTGCCGGGAAGGTTTACCAATTCGACGCGGCGTTCGGTCCTTCATCGTCGACGGAGAACCTCTACGACGACGTCGGCTCGGTGATCGTCGAAGCGGTACTCGACGGCTACAATGGCACTGTATTCGCTTACGGACAGACGGGCTGCGGAAAATCGCACACGATGCGAGGCTTCATCGATCGCACGCTCGAGCATCTGTTCGAGGCGACGTCGACGTCGAGCACGGACACGCGTTATCTCGCGCTACTGAGCTATCTGGAGATCTACAACGAGCGTCTGAGGGATCTCCTTCAGGACGCGAGCAACGAGAATCAGTTGCAGCTTAAGGAGGATCCGTCGCGGGGCACTTACGTGGCCGGCGGTCTGCGCGAGGTGACCGTGAAGGATGCGGCCGAATGCGCGAAACTCGTCGATCAGGGCGACAAGAGGCGAGCCGCCGCCGCGACGAAGATGAACGCCGCGAGCTCGCGGAGTCACGCGGTACTGACGCTGTCGCTGGAGGCATTGGCGATCGACGAGGACGACAAGCGCGGGGGTGCTGTGCGAAGGGGACGCTTGCACCTCGTCGATCTCGCGGGCTCCGAGAGGCAAGGAAGAACCGGCGCTACCGGCGATCGTCTCAAGGAAGCTGCGAGCATAAATCTGAGCCTTTCGGCGCTGGGCAATGTCATCAGCGCCCTCGCCGCTGGCAACGGACGACACGTTCCCTACAGGGACAGCAAACTCACGAGGTTGCTTCGCGACAGCTTGGGCGGCAACGCCAGGACCCTCATGATCGCTTGTGTCAGCCCCTGCGACCTCGATGCCGAAGAGACTCTCAGCACTCTCAGGTATATACGATTTTTTGTTGTCCATACGAAGTACTCTTCGCTTCTGCGTCTGTGCCACTTACTTACCTGCTTTGAGACGTTCGTACCTCCGTGACTCTAGCTACTCGTGGGTTTAGCCACTCCGTGACTGTAGCTGCTTAGTGACTTTAGCTACTCCGTGGGTTTAGCCACTCCGTGACTTTAGCCATTCCGTGACTTCAGCTGCTCAGTGACTTTAGCTACTTGTGGGTTTAGCTGCTTAGTGACTTTAGCTACTCGTGGGTTTAGCCACTCCGTGACTTTAGCCATTCCGTGACTTTAGCTGCTTAGTGACTTTAGCTACTTGTGGGTTTAGCTGCTTGGTAACTTTAGCTACTCGTGGGTTTAGCCAGTCCGTGACTTAGCTACTCCGTGGGTTTAGCCACTCCGTAACTTTAGCTACTCCGTGGATTTAGCCACTTCGTGACTTTAGCTACTCCGTGACTTCAGCTACTCCCTGGGGTTAGCCACTCCGTGACTTTAGATACTCCGTGGATCTAGCCACTCTGTGACATGAGCTACTCAGCGAGTTTAGCTACTCCGTGATTTTAGAAAATTGAAATTTAGAATACTGAATTGAATAATGAAAATTCCGCTTGCAGATACGCGGCGCGAGCCCGTTGCATAAAGAACAAGCCGGTGGTGAACGAGGATCCGAAGGACGCGCTATTGAGGCAGTACCAGCTGGAATTGCAGCGTCTGCGAAAGCTCCTCGAGACGGGCGACGGTCCGCGCGTCGCCGATTGGACGTCGAGCGAAACACCGGACAGGACGATCGAGCCGGACGACGATCGCCGGCTCGAGTACGATCGCGAGGTCGTGAAATTGCGAAAGGAATGCGAGGACTCGAATCTCTCGGCTCAGCGTCTGCGCGAGGAATTGGAATTGTTGAGATCGCGATTCGAAGGTGTGGCGAACATTTCCGACGCGGCGAGCTCGAAGGCCTCGGGAATGGGAACGGCGATCGACAGCAGAGTCGCCGACACTATGCGCCACGAGCTCGACGAGAGACGAAGACGGAAGCGCGAAGCGGCCAAGCGCGAGGTGATGAAGAGGCTCGAGAAACTGACGATCGGCGGCGAGGCGAGGACCGACTGCGAGGTGAGAAAACGACGGGAGAGAAGAAGAAAGAGGCTGGAAGTGCTGGCCGAAGCGTTGGAGAGAAGCTCGCAGGACGGCAACGGAAGCGCGTTCGAGGTCTACGGACAGCTCAGGTCGACCGAGGACGCCCTCAAGAGAATGGCCAAAAAGGCGAAGCAACTCGAGGCCGAAGTCGCCGATCTCCAGGTAAGTTATTCGCAACCGTTCGGTTCGTCGCGAGGGAAAATTTGACCATGACGATCGATGACCCTGGCGAGCTCGGGAATCGCGCTAAACTACCGGCTGCGGTTTTCGTTTGTATTGCTATTGTTCCGAGAGCGATTTCGGGCGCTTCCTTCCGATCATGCGTGATCAGATATAATCAGATATGAACATTTTTTCCCGGGCGCGGATCCCGTTTTGCCGGCAACGAGGCCGGACGAATATTGTCTGCCGTCTCGTCTCATCTGCGTTTGCTAAACCCAACAGGCGTCCTGGGACGAGGAACGGCGCGAGCTCCTGCGCCGCGAACTCTTGGCCACTCAACTCTGCGACGCGATGGTTCCCCATCTCCGGCCTGGCTGTCCGTTTCGCGACCTGGCCGCCGTCCGCGCGTCCGCAACCTGGTGCGACGAGCTCGGACGTTGGAGGCTGCTCGACGCGTCCTCGAGGATTCCGATGCCGCCGCCGTTGCCCCGCGATTCGAATGCGATGAGAAACGGAGCGTCCACGAAGACCGATCACAACAACAACGGAGCGCCCGAAACGAGGACGACGACGACAACCGAAGCAGCGACGACGAGGGAAGCGGACGCGAGGGCAGAGAAAATTACCAAGGTGGCGCTGCGTCCAAGTGGCGCGACATACCCGGCACGTACTTTCGAAGAAATCGCATCGACGAGCTTCTCGCTCATGCACGAGAGGCCAAGACATTCGGCAAGTATACTCGCTCCCGTTTCGATTCCATTGCGCGGATCATCGGCGTGTCCCGCGAGAAACGACGACGAAACCTAAGTTTTGCACTTCTTACTTTAACGTCGGGAAAGCTTTCTTTCCGTGAAAGAAACATGTTTTTTTCGGGATTTCCGTTTCGAGCACTCAAAATCGTTCGAAACGTCGGTAAAGTTTTTCTCGGTACCGCAACTCTTGAGCTTGATGATCTCGGTGCAACGATTCCCGTGACTGCATGAAACTCATCGTTTTATTGCCCAGGCTTCACGGAGAGCTTAGCAAGCATTAGCGTAAGTGGGTCAGCTTCACGCGACAGACCGGGCACCGATGAACGATTATACATGTATCTATCTATTTGTCTATCTGCCGTGCTGCGCCGAACTGGGTCAATCGAGTCCGAGCGAAAGACTGACCGTCGACGAGGACGACGTTGCGCCGCGAAAGAGAAACGTAGCTCCAACCGCGCCACATGTGCATCGATTATCGCATTATTTTTTTCTTTCCCTTTTATTGTCCATCTAATGTGTCCTGACCATCTACACATATTTTTTTACCACTATTTCAACAAAATATTCAAACATCCAAATTCGAAAGTTATTAATTTTTCAAGAGGAAGAGACTCAGAGCTGAAGCCATGCGACCGGATGAGCATATCGCGTTTCTGCAAAATCATATCCGCTCGCGAGCTTCCACGATTTACCCAAAAAGCATACACCTCGTTTCTACTCGCGCGTGCCGTGGGAACTCAGCACTCTGGGCCGCTTCGCAACTTTTCTCTCCCCAATTTTCGTCAGTCTACCATCGTACACCGAACGTTAAACGCCAAATATAAACTGGGTACCTTCCTCGCGAGGAAAGACCATAATTTTGTAACACTAACACGAACACGAAAGTTGTATTAGACCTAAGGTTGCTGCCGTCAAATGAAAGCACATTGTTAAGCTTGAACGGTATCTACCCTAGCGAAAATACCCACTAATGTAGCCACCATGTAGCCACATCGTAGCCACTTGTGTGCCACGAGGTGTGTACCTGCCATTCTGCCACCGCCAAGTTTGTGATTTCCACCATGTATTCCACCTCGAAGTGAGTCCTCGTTATCAGTGGTATACTAGTAAATGCCACCATCAAAACCACAATCTCCTTCATCGTCGATAGTGGCATACGGTGGTCTACTCATGCACGCCACCATCAAATCCACCATTTTTTTTATTGTCGATTGTGGCATACAGTGGCCTACCCACGTACACCACTGTCAAAACCACCATGTATTCCACCGTCTATAGTGGCGCACTCTGCTAGGCTACCGTGTTCCACTATCGTATGCCACTATGGAGCAATGCGGACAGCAGTAGGATACATAGTGGCATTCACGGTGGCCTAGCCATGTATCACACCTAAGGACCATTTTTGGGTCCGCTAAATGTTAGTGGCTAACACGGTGGAATACCGGTGGAATACACTAGTATACCACTGATAACGGGGACTAACGTCGAGGTGGAATACATGGTGGAAATCATAAATTTGACGGTGGCAGAATAGCAGGTACACACCTGGTGGAATACATGGTGGGTTGATTGGTGGGTGTTTTTGCTAGGGTATATCTTAATCGCGGAACGGCCCCCATCGATTTAATTGCGTACGAGTCGATCAAGTACTCGATTGAGGCGTACAGTGGCCCACCCATGTATACCACTGTCAAAACCACCATGTATTCCACCGTCTTGTGTTCCACTATCGTATGCCACTATGGAGCGATGCGGACAGCAGTAGGATACATAGTGGCATTCGCGGTTGCCTAGCCATGTATCACACCTAAGGACCATTTTTGGGTCCGCTAAATGTTAGTGACTAACACGGTGAAATACCGGTGGAATACACTAGTATACCACTGATAACGGGGACTAACGTCGAGGTGGAATACATGGTGGAAATCACAAATTTGACGGTGGCAGAATGGCAGGTACACAGCAGGTGGAATACATGGTGGAAATCACCGATTTAACGGTGGCAGAATGGCAGGTGAACACCAGATGGAATACATGGTGGAAATCACAAATTTGACGGTGGCAGAATGGCAGGTACACACCAGGTGGAATACATGGTGGAAATCACAAATTTGACGGTGGCAGAATGGCAGGTACACACCAGGTGGAATACATGATGGGTTAATTGGTGGATGTTTTTGCTAGGGTATATCTTAATCGTGGAACGGCCCCCATCGATTTAATTGCGTACGAGTCGATCGCGTACTCGATTGAGACTTTCGGACGAATCTTTACCTCTGAGTTCCCACCGGTCAAGGTTAAAACGGAGTAAAAGCGCCTCCGGCCCGGTCGTGAACAAGTTCAACGAACCTCCGAGCCGACGAGCTCAAGCCGAAGTATTCGCGGAAAACCGCTGGGACGTAACATAATGTTTGCTTTGTCACTTTCGTGTTGCGCAGAAACAAGCGGAAGGCTCAGCAAGTCGGGCGGCTCCGAGGACGTCACTTCCGGTGCGAACGGTTATCTCCAACTGAGCGCCCTGAATCTCCAGAGTAGCGCGCCAACGATAGCCGACATCGCGAGCGTCAACGCATCCACCAGGCAGACGACCGGACGGCAAATGAATCGCGGCATCGGCGCGTGGATCGGCGACGATAGTGCGACGACGAAACCCTCGTCCTACGCCGCTCTGACGCCGTTGAAGAAAATCCCACCGAGAATACTGGAGGCTTTGCCGTCCTATCCGATCGGCGCCGCCGCCCGAGTCCCATCTTGACCCGGCGATGATTCTTCGCCGCTCGACGGAACGTGAAATTTTTCACGTCACCGACAAATCGACGCGACAATGACGGACCGTCGCGAAATTGAAAGAGAATCTCGAAGCCTTCCCGATCCCAAAACCGCGAATTCGCACTTCAAAGGGCAGCTAAACGCGATCGCAGCTCCGAATCGTTAGCCCGGCTCGTGCCGATCCGAAAAACACGAAAACGAAGCAGGTCTCGGCACCGTCAACCGCCTATCGAGCGCAAAATCGACCGGCAGGCTTTTCGCCTGAAATCGCTAGACAAACGATAGCGAACCGACGGTAAAAAAAAAAGTGCCCAAACCAGGGCTCGAACTTGGAACCTTCGGAATTCTGGCCCGCGACTTTAACCACTCAACCAACTCACTATAAAGTTGTGTTAATCATCGTAACGTTATTTATGGTTTCGATTTGTGGTCGAAAAAGCGTGAATGACTATCGAAAATAGGAAAACGACACGAAATCGCCGTCGAAAAGCAATCGACAGGAAATCGCTATCGAGAAACGAAAAATCAACGGAAGAAAAAGAACACGACAAGCCAGATCGAGCGTTCGCGACTGTAGTTTGCATGGTAAAAAAAAAAAAAAAAACAGAGTAATTAACCGAAGCGTCGCACAATCATCGTGACTCGCGGATCGCGACCCGCGAACCCGACCTGGACGCGGCGACGTCGCCGCTCCGCGACGAGAATGAACTTTGCGCGGCATCGAATCTCGGGAGCTCGCGAGATATTCTCTTCTCGCGCGGCGCTTCCGCGCTTCGACGAGCCGGTCGAACGCAGCAAAAGAGAAAGCAACCGCGCGCACGACGACGGAGAATCGAGCGTAACGCGCGACGCGAAGCGAGCTCCGACTGTCGCTCAGTCGTATTTTCCGCTTCGAGCGCCTTTTTACACGAGGAATAAAAAACCGGATTCGAAAATGAAAACTGGTTACGTCGATGACGACGATACGGTTCGATCGCCGATGCGAAACGAAGCGTTGCTTCCTTTCCGTGCGACTTCTCCACAATCGCGATGATTGATGCTGCGTTTCTTTACTTTTTTTTTTTTTTTTTTTTTTTTTTTTTTTTTTTACATCGCAAGAGAAACAACTTCGCGTGGTCGCGCTCGATGAGGCCTTGGACTTCGCGAAGGCTCGTGAATAATACTGCAAGGCGTGGGGGAGGAGGGTGATCGACCTTCGACGAGCACCGGGCCGATTTACGGAATTATCTTGTTAACGAACAATTCCAACGACGACTTTGTCAGATGGGCTTAAACTTTTTTTTTTCCCCAAATCGTCGTCATCTCCGCGGGCTGGAGATTATTATAATAATGTATTCTGTACAGAGATTAATTGAGGCATGCATGTAGATAAATACTATAACTAGTCTCGAGAAGCGCGAATCGAGAAGCGGAGGAAAAAAACCCATTTTTTTTTGTTACTACTCGCAGAGACATATTCAGCGGAGCAATAAAAAAATACATCGACTTTTTACTGCGATACTGAGGACAGAGATTATATCATGTGTTTGTTTGTACTGTAACCGCGTTGACGATGTGCGCGCGAGAAAAAAAAAAAAAAAAAAAAACTTTCCTCGTTCCGGGAAAACGACCGCGTTCGAGCCGGGCAAAACGGTCACGGGGGCAAAGTAACATTGAAATACCGATACACTGTAAAATCTCGTAATAGACTCAGGAAGAAAAAAATTGGCTTCGTTTAATTTACATTATTTTGAAACTATTTTTACATTGCGTGTCTTTGAGCCGAATTTGGCATCGGCTTAAAAAAATAATTAATCGACTTTGAATATATTATTAATGTATTTTCAGTATTTTTTAAAAATTAGTATTATTTTGTTTAAAAAATGGTTTGGTTGGTTTTGATTTTGTGTGTTTTTTTTTTTTGCGTATTATTATAATCTGTTAATTAACTAACTACTAATTTGCTTTATCTGTTTAGTAAAAAAAATCACCAGCAATTTCCATGTCTGCGCTATGCCCATTTTGCCCCGCTCTCGCGTTCGCGTTAGATATACGAAAAAAGATCAATGCTTTGGCGCTCGCAAAGACTGATCGAATTACCGCTGTAAGTGATATGTAAATGAATTGAGAGTTTAAGAAAATACATATTGCCCAATGGTTGGTCTATTGTTTTGTCACGAATGGTAATCCATGCCTTGAACGAATTTTTTCCCCCTTAACGATCGCCTTGCCCTCGACCTATCGCGAGAGATCGCGCGACGAGGTTCATTCGAAGACAAAAACAAAACAGCGTTTCGTAGGAAAAAAAATTAAAAGAAAAACGATCGCTCGCCGTGTTATTACGAAATGTGTTTGTTTCCCTTTCCACCGAGCGGTTTATTGGTCTTTTGCCGTGCGATAGAAAAATAAACGAGAGATAAAGAAAAACGACTGTGCAAATCTGTCGTTGCCGTGACCCGAAGCCGAGTCGTCAGGGAGATCCGCGGATCGCAGGGCGATCGAGTCGATCGACGATCTCGTCTCGTCGAACGAGCACGACGGTCTTCTCCTTTCAATTTCCTTTTACCCTGGGAATTTACCAGAGGACGTCGATCTGGACACCCCGTATAGGGTCGCACAATCGGACCAGCCCTGGGCGATCTTTCGGTTAGGTTTTTTCCCCATTAAAATGATGGTGGCATCCGGTGGACTAGCCACGTGAATGCCACCATTAAATCCACCATTTTTTTAATTGTCGATTGTGGCATACAGTGGCCTACCCGCGTATACCACTGTCATAACCACCATGTATTCGAGGCTCCAGGTCAAAATATTCCCCGCATGAAAATTCCCTAAAAATATCCCGCGTAAAAATATCCCCAACAATAATATCCCACTGACAAGATATCCCGTAACAAAAATATCCCCCGCCGAAATGTCCCATTACAAAAATATCCCCAGCCAAAACAAAAACGCCAATCAAACAATACGCCCAATTTGTATTATAAACACAAAGTTTTATATATCTCGAAGTAATCTAAATTCAATCTCATTCCATTCCATACCATCGTATTCTACGAAATTCTTTTCTTCCACTATATAAAGGCATAATGTACGTTACATTTTATAAATAGATTTGTTAATTCAAGGGGGGGGGGGGGCTTCGCCGCCCCAACCCTCGAGCAGGGGCTTCGCCCCCAGCACCCCCACCAGGAACTGCGGCCCTGGACCCGCTACGTCCGCTTTGCTTAAACATTTTTTTATACAAATTTGTTTGTTCGTTCGTTGTGACATGTTCAGGATATTTTTCAACGGGGATATTTTCGAGAGGGAATATTTTTGCAAACGGGATATTTTATAAAGGCATAATGCACGTTACATTTTATAAATAGATTTGTTTCTTAAGGGGGCGGCTCCGCCCCCCCCAACCCCCCAGCGGGGGCTTCGCCCCCTGCACCCCTTACAGCCGTGGACCGGCTACGTCCGCTTTGCTTTAACATTGTTTTATACAAATTTGTTTGTTGTGAAATGTTCAGAATATTTTTCAACGCGGATATTTTCGATAAGGGGTATTTTTGCACACGGGATATTTAATTAACGAGCATAATTTCGACAAGGGATATTTCTGCAAACGGGATATTTTTTAACGGGGATATTACAGGCGGGGATATTTTGACGTGCTCCCGTATTCGACCGTCTATAGTGGCGCACTCTGCTAGGCCACCGTGTTCCACTATCGTATGCCACTATGGAGCGATGCGGACAACAGTGGGATACATAGTGGCATTCACGGTGGCCTAGCCATGTATCACACCTAAGGCCCATTTTTGGGTTCACTAAATGTTAGTTGCTAACACGGTGAAATACCGGTGGAATACACTAGTATACCACTTATAATGGGGACTCACTTCGATGTGGAATACATAGTGGAAATCACAAATTTGACGGTGGCAGAGTGGCAGGTACAGACCTCGTGGCACACAAGTGGCTACGGAGTGGCCACATGGTAGCTACATTAGTGCGTATTTTCGCTAGGGAAATGCCAGATGATACCTTTGGCCGAACATTGACAGTTGTATATCGGTCCAGTGCTGGTTACCGATGCTGGCCAGGAAAGGGATTCACGTTTTCCCGTTTCTTTCCTACACTTGTAACTATTGTACACTTGTGACGATCAAAACATATTTTTCACAATTTAAGAATTTCAAAACACCCGGAATTTTTGTGTAATCGTCAGTTTGCGAAATACTATTTTTAGTATTCTTATTAAATGAATTCAAGAGCAATTATCAGGGTTCAAAGAACATGGTTCATTTTTTCCAGTTGGTCAAAGCGTGATTCAGTCATGCGTAATCATTGCGCGCCTTTGTTGGGATAGAGATAACGTAACACCGTTGGCAGCCGGCACTGGCCCAGTCATAGAAAACTGACGGTAGGCCTTATTGAGCATCGGAAGTTGGTCACCGTTGGCAGCCAGCATAACCAGGTAATGGCAAACTGCTGGTAACCTGTGATGCGCAGACATCGCTTGCCACTGTTGGCAGCCAGGATTAGCCCGGGAAACCTACACGGGACCTGACGGCACCATCGACCGTTTCTCGAGCGCAAGATCAACTGGTAGGTTTTTAACCTAAAATCGCTAGCCTACCAAGAAATCTACCGAGGCTGATGTTAATCCGCTGTATTGGTTTTTATGAAACAAACGAACACCTACCGTAGAACCTGCTGGGCCCGAACCCACTTCGTAGAGTAAGTATCGAGCAATTTTACCGTCTGTATGGGGGGTCTCGGATGGGTTTCCCTTCTGTCTCTTTAAAGTAGCCCGTCGCGTGGCCTAACGAGGGCATGTACTGCCGTCCTAGTTTGGTTTTCAAAAGAATACCTGTGAATTGACTGTCGGATACCTACGTTGGGCCGAACAGGGCTTACTAGTGGATTCCCAATCTTGGACATTGTTTTGGCCTCCGTATAAATTTTTGCACGGGCTGCTTCAATAACAAAGCACTTACAGCAAATACTTGAAACGCGGCGAAACCCTTCGCGGAAAGGAAAACTGTGCGTGATCCAACATCCAATCCACTCGGCCACTGTCCCCCCTGCTCCGCATACGCCGGCAGTCGTAACTCCACTGCCTGTTGACCGACTGTCGGCGCTCTCGCGTGTCTCGATGAATATCGACTTCCTGACATGTGCCTATATGCATGTTTTTGTACTCTCATTGGAAACGCGGAGAGAACTGTTAGGAATGACACCGGCAACTCCCGTGTTCCATTACCAAGACAATTCTCCTGGTACGCGGGCTCGCATTGAAAAAAAATGTCTAATTGCATCCTATCGTATCCACGTAGATAATAATAACAGACCCACAGTACAAAAAAATGATGCCCCGGATATATTTTTTCCCAAGATTTGTCTATAGATTAATTGTCGTATTCATCGCTGACGTTGTCTTATTAAAATTACATTTTTTGCATAAATTAACAAAAAAAAACAAAACAACAAAAAAAGAAAACGAAAGAAACAGAACAAAAAAAAGAAAAAATGGTGCCCATTACATCGGCATATTGCTTTTTATTTTCTTTTATCACGGTTTATCAAGCTCCGTTTGTAACAAAGTACGGTCAAAATTGTTGGCTTCCCCGAGAAGCTTGTTCTTGTGAAAAGTTAGTTTAATCGTAATTTCTTTCATACATATCTATGAACTTACTTTAAATTATTTATCGAATATACTTATTTAATTGTTCAATAGTTGTTTAATCTATTTCTTGCTACTGATAGTGGTTTTTTTATGAAGAAACTTTTTCTCGAAATATTCCAAATGATGTCAAAACTGAACGCTCCCATAGATTTTTACCAAATTCAAGACGAATCATTGAATTATAAAAGTCCGACTTTGTATCAAATTTTAGCCCGATATCTCAAAAAACGTGCCAGCTAGAGCGCCACCGGACATTTTCCAAAAAATTCCGTACAGCGTGAAAACTGAGCAGCTGTATAGATTTGGCCAAAAATTTCATCAAATTTAATAATTTTCTTTTTTACTTCTACTTATATAATTTTACATGCACAAAATAGAAAAATCTAAAACTTTACAAAACTGTCAAAGATAGTCATAAACTGTTAAATTTTTGTAAAAGGGCTTGTCCTGTGGAAATAAATAAATAAATAAATAAATAAATCAATAAATACATATTAGTATGTCAATAAGCTGCATTCACTCATTCGAATAAATATAAATATTGAAAATTTCTTCGCGGTCTACTGCGTTGAGAAATTCACGAGATACGAATGGCTTCGAGAGTGTACAACGCTCGAACGCGAAAGGAAATGACCGAAAAAAAAAAAAAAAAAAGAAAAAAAAAAAAAGAAAGGACATGAAAAAAGTGCCACGAGGTTCGAAGAAAGTGAGTCAAAGATTATAAAGAACGCATCGTTCGCTGTACGCGTGGATGAGCAACTTTTACTTTCTCTCTCCTGCGCGCCTCATCTCTCCCTCTCTCTCTCGCACTCTCGATTCTGGAGTAACTCTATATACATGTATATATCTACATATAGATATGTATGTAAAAGTGAAATAGCCGTTGCGCGGAGCAACACCGAATGGGGACCACTTTCCCCGCTGCACTGTGTAGCCGCGGCCCCGAACTCTTTTGCCCGTTTATTTCCAATTTATCTCTCGCACGGGAGCCGCGAGATTCTTCGCCGTTTCTCGCGAGCGCGCGCCCATCATCGTGCGAAAGTACGACCGTTTGCACTTTCCAACGTGATGCGGAAAAAAGCAATTCGAAACTTTTGCAATATCAACGATCTTGTACCGAACGTTTAACACGATACGTATTCGTGTTCTAAAAAAAAAAAAACATCGTTCCTACATGGAAAGAATTATCCAACCGTATTTTTGGCGGTAATTGCAAAATCACTTGTACATGGAAAAAACACCTGAAGCGATCATTTTTCTCAGTGTGCAGATTCGATGTATAAATTTTCACGATAACGACCGGGATTTCGACGTTGCGCCGCGACGACCTTGACGCTCGATCGCGCCTCTCGGCGTCGAGAATCGCTCGCAAATTCTTTCGCGAATTGATCAATGAACTTTGACAGTGAAACATCGTCGAAGCCTTTGTGGCTCTCGGAAACGTCCGTGCGGATACTTTGTCAAGAAGCCGCGAATCCTCACCGACGATTCCAAGCTTGTCGTTTACCCGAGCTCGGGGAGTGCTCGCAGCCGCGCCGAGAGGGACGGCCCTCGCTGTTGTCAGTCGAGAGTAGAGTAAAGCAATAAAACGTACGAACCTCGTGGCTGGTCGCGGGTCCAAGTCCAAGCCCGAGGGCAGCAACCAGTTGCGCGGACTCGTTCCGTGAGAGAGCGCTGGCGCGCGGGGCGGGGAGCGCTCTCGGCGAGCGATGCCCACACCGCTGTGGCGTTAGCGGCGTTTCTCGGCTGGCTCTCGCGCTCCGTCTCTCTCGTTCGGGAGACTGGCGCGCGAGAGAGGATGAAGTGCGTGTGTCGGTCGTTTCGCTCGTTCGGCCAGCGGAGCTGAGCGGCGCGACCAGTTACCAGCTGGCGGCCGGTCGACAAGTATCGCATTCGCGCGATACATCGTATCATATATATATATATATATATATTATTATATATATAAAATTGCGACGTGCGCGCATATCATTCGCCCGTGTCGCCGTTGCGAGATCGAACGACTCGAGGCCTTTAAAACGAGACAAAAAACAACGTTGGCTCGGAAATGTGTGTCGAATGGTTCATTCAGTAAAAGAAGTGAAAACAGAATAAAAAAATTAGATAAATAAATAACCGAATAAATAAAAAACTTCAATACATAAACAAATAAATAAATAGATAAATAAATAAATAAATAAATGAAAATTTGAAAAAATGAAAAATAAATAAAAAATCATTCGACAATTGAGTTCGTGTCGCGGTATCGAGATTTTCTTTGTGCGGGGGGAGGGGGGGGATAGACCGATGAAAAATCGGTCGCGGCGGTCGGCATGTCGGTGTTCTCGAAGATCATAGACAACACCTCGGCGAGGTACGGCATAAGGCAGGAACAGCTGACGCGCGGTGTCGTCGGTGTGGTGACGACGTTGTACCTCCTGAAGCTCGGTTACCCGCGCATAATCGCGAGCGTGAAGGGCCGCGGAAGTGCGATCGACGGCAATGACGAGAAGGCGAAAGCTCGCGCCGACGACGACGGCGATGCGACGAGAGGCGAGAACGGGCCGACGCGCGAGAGCGACGCGTCGGCGATCAAGGAGAATATAATCGCGGCGAAGCTCAAAGCCGCCGCTCCCGTGGCCCTCGTCAATCTCGGTCTCGACAAAGCCTTTCTCATGCAACTGCTCACGCTGCTGAAGATTATGGTGCCCGGATGGCGCACGCGGGAGGCCGGTCTGTTGACCTGCGCGACTTTCACCCTGCTCGCGCGAACCTTCCTGTCCGTTTACGTAGCCACCCTCGAGGGTCAGATCGTCAAACGCATCGTGCTCAAGGACGTGCGGGGCTTCTTCCTCATGCTCGCGAGATGGTTCGCCATCGCGCTACCGGCGACGTTCGTCAATTCGGCGATACGATATCTCGAGGGACGTCTCGCCCTTAGTTTTAGGTAAACATATTTTCCGTTATTTATTTACGATATAATAATATATATAATTTTGTTATATTATTAGATAATGATACAGTAATATAATATAATAATGAATATATAACAATAATAATATATAATATTTATGATATAATAATATATATAATG
Source organism: Ischnus inquisitorius (assembly GCA_963924025.1). Classification (NCBI taxonomy): domain Eukaryota; kingdom Metazoa; phylum Arthropoda; class Insecta; order Hymenoptera; family Ichneumonidae; genus Ischnus; species Ischnus inquisitorius. The sequence goes on from OZ001253.1 coordinate 3,414,928, forward strand.
TTATTATATTATTATATAATATATGACATACACATATGATATATGATATATTATATAGGCTGTGGCTAGTCGTCCGAGGGGTAGTTATGTTCAAACATAATAAATAGTATTTATTTCTTCAATGGGGAGGGGCTTCGCCCCTGCGCCCCGTCGCCTGTTCCAGGAATCATGTGTAGTTACATTTCTTCCGCGTGCACACATCATACACACACCATCATGTGCGGGGGGAGAGGCAGATTTCGATACTGCTTGTCTGCCGAATAAAAAAAAATTATTCGTCCGACACGGATTATCGTACTCAAAATATCAATATTTGCTAGTCGGACGAAGAATTTTTTTTCTTGTCTTTTATATTGTATATTGTATATAATATATTATATATTATATATTATATATTATATATTATATATTATATATTATATATTATATATTATATATTATATATTATATATTATATATTATATATTATATATTATATATTATATATTATATATTATATATTATATATTATGACATGGCATGAAATCACCACCTGAGATATCTCTCTTTATGATATAGATATCTCGCCGCCGCCGACGTGTAAAAAAATTGAGGAATTAGAACATTTCCACTCGCTCCCCCCCGGAAAAAAATTCCGTCTTTGAAGAGACCTTAGCCCGAAATATTGTAAGCCTCGAAAGAGCGTTGACTCGAAATATCCCATTTCTATTTTTGAACATGGTCAAAGTGCATTGGCTTGGAAATATTGCGATTTTAATATAAAATTATTCTCTCGATAACATCATTTTCATGAAAAAAGTATCTACTTTATGTATAGCCATATACATCAAGTATTTTATATATTTCTAATCTAATCATGTGTTTACAATAATTATCATGATAATAATAATTTCATTAATATTACTATTATTATTATTATAAATAGAAATAAAATAGTATAATTAAAAATAAATAATACCACATATATATCCATGCTAAGGTATAAAAAGGGTAAATACATACTAGACCGAGATATCTCTTCAAGAGAAGACTCCCAATATTTTTGACTGAATAGAATATTTTCGAATATTCTATTTTATATTCTATAAAGTATGTTATATCTTTTTTTTTTATTATTAAAAAAAAATTTCATTTGTATTTTTTATAATTTTTTTTTTTGCAATTCATTGTTATTATTATTATTATTGATGTATTTTTTTTTGTTCAATTTTTGTTTTATTGTTTTCTGTTATGTTTTTAGAGAGCGACTAGTTAAATACGCGTATAAGATGTATCTGAGTCAACAAACTTACTACAGAGTGTCGGCTCTCGACACGCGATTGGGGGGTGCGGAACAAAGACTGACGGACGATCTATCGGAATTGGCGAGTTCCATGGCTCATCTATATTCGAGCTTGACCAAACCGCTGCTGGATTGCGCCCTAGTCGGAATAGCTCTCGTATCGTTTTCCTCCAGAATGGGGGCTCGAACCATACCGGGTATGATGAATAAATTAAAAAACAGAAAAATGCAAATCACACATTTGCATCCTCATTTCGTTCTCAACGTCGTTCACAAAGCTCCACCATGAAAGATATTGGGACGATTTTGGCCTCGTCAAATATGACTTGCATCACTTTTATGACTTGATTTAATCTTAAATATGGCGCGAAAAAAAACAAGACGATTATCTACAAATGTTTGGCCCGATATCTCGATGATTGTAAGCAACCTTCCGAATCTTTTTTATCTGTAAAATTGTCGACTGATTGTCGAATCGTCGGTGAAATTCGATACCAATCGTTTGTTTCCCAACGTGATTTTTTTGGATATTCGGAAAAATTCCAGCCGCTCTAACGTGGAATTTTTTTTTTTTTTTTTTTTTTTTTTTTTTTCTAAACCAAAGTTTCTGGGGGAAGCGAAAGAAGTATTATTTACATCTGATATCGGTCGAGTCATCGCGTCATTGTGAAACGGCTCGAAGTACTCCGATGAATCGCACACGCCGATGAGTCGCACGTAACTCCGCAGTGCGGTGCGGAAAAAAAATAGCGTTATCTAATCTCTCGAAGAACACGCAGGAATGCGTGTCCAATTTTGTGTGCGCTCGATACTCGCATCTTTCGATTGATTCATCGTTTCTCGCCGAGACGAACGAACAGTTCGAATTTCTTTCGAAAATTCATTCCGATCATTTTCGCGGAAATTTCCTTCACGAAGATCGTTCGTGAGAAAGTCGCTCGAAAAATTCTGGCTCTAACCGATTAATTTTGACTTAAACATTTTTTTTTTTTTTTTTTTTTTTTTTTTAAAGGGAAACACTTTATCCCGGATTTTTTTGTTGATAACTTCAAGTTGAGCGATTTTTTTTTATTGCAAAAAAGGGAAACATTTTTTGTCCCGGATTTTTTGGTTGACATTCAATTTTTCGGAATATCCATTGCGCCAAATTACAATCGTTACATCAAATACGATCGTTCACTTGTTCGATAAACACTTCGAGTGGCGGCTCTGAAATTAGTCGGCGCGTCGAATATTCAACGTTATGCAAAGCGCCTAATTACATTCGTCCGGCCATTAGCTGACACAATTCGCATCGGCAACTCGATAATCGATTTAAAAAAAAACCCGATATGAAACCAATATATTGTTTTTGACGGATTTTATTCAAAAAGAATATCGTTTCTAATGTAGTAGACGATCCAAAATTGGATCGATGATGATGAACGCAAACATGAACACCGATACACGCAAAACCCCACCCCGGAAAAAATGCCCATTTCATGATTTTCAACTTTTCGGGATTTTTTCCCGAGTTTCTTTTTCAGGGGGGTTTTTTTTTTCGGGTTTTTTTAGGAGGTTTTTTTTGGAGTTTTTTTTTAGGTGATTTTTTTTTTTTCCATTCATGCTATCATTTTTTCTTCAGGTCCTCTGTTAGCGGCGGGCGTGATCGCGATAACGGGTCAAGTGCTGCGTCTCGCCTCGCCGCGCTTCGGTCAGCTGGTCGCGGAAGAGGCCTCGCGCCGGGGCCGTTTGCGCGAGGCCCACGCGCGCATAAGCGCTCACGCCGAGGAGATAGCGTTCTACGGCGGTCATAAGGCCGAGCACCGTTACCTGAGCACCGCTTACCAGTCGCTCGTCGTGCACTTGCGCAAAGTGCTCGCCCTGAAGCTGTGGTACGTTATGCTGGAACAATTTCTGATGAAGTACGTGTGGTCGGGCACGGGACTCCTCGTTATCGCGATGCCGTTGCTGTACAATACGGCCGAAACGGCGAGGAGCAACGACGGGGACGGTGCGTTTGAGCACGTTTTCGTGTCTCGACCTTTTGGGAAAATCTAAAAAAAAAAAAAAAAAAAAAAAAAATGCTGATGAAAAAAAACCTTCGTTTTAGGAGCGGTGAGCGAGCGCACGAGATATCTGACCACGTCGAAGAATCTTCTGAGTTCCGGAGCGGACGCGGTCGAGAGATTGATGTCCTCGTACAAAGTATGAAATTTTTCTCATCGCGTTTTCTCTCACAACCTCGAAATTCGACGAGATCCAAGACCGAACGGGGCCGATCTTACGAAATGAAAAATATCTCTCTGTATTATAAAAATATCTCGCTGTGTAGCCGCTGTGTAGGAGACGGTAGTTTAGACGATATGCTAAAGTCACGGTGTGGCTAAAATCACGGTGTAGCTAAAATCACGGAGTAGCTAAAGTCACGGAGTGGCTAAAGTCACGGTGTGGCTAAAATCACGGTGTAGCTAAAATCACGGAGTAGCTAAAGTCACGGAGTGGCTAAAATCACGGTGTGGCTAAAGTCACGGTGTGGCTTAAGTCACGGATTGACTAAAGTCACGGTGTGGCTAAAATCACGGTGTGGCTAAAATCACGGTGTGGCTAAAATCACGGTGTAGCTAAAATCGCGGAGTAGCTGAAGTCACGGAGTGACTAAAGTCACGGAGTAACTAAAATCACGAAGTGGTTAGAGCCTCAGAGTTACTAACGTCTCGGAGTGGCTAAAATACCGGAGAGAATTAATATAGAGAGATGGTTAGCACTATAATATCACTATGAAAGAGAAGTTGTCGCACAATGGCCGCGAGTACGAGAGACCGACGGTTCTCCAGTATATCATGAAACTAATAATCCGTTTTCGTTCGTAGGAACTCGTGGCCCTGGCCGGATACGCTAATCGGGTTAGCGAAATGCTCGAGGTCTTCAAAGACGCCGCTCTCTGCAAGTATAGAAGAAACGTCGTCGCGAGTCATCAGTCGCGCGGCACCAACGGCGCGTTGCCGAACTCGCGCGAGAGCGTGCTAGAGTTCCGCGACGGTACGCCTATAATAAAAGGCATCGTTCGCGAGAGTCTCGACGGCAGCATAAGTCTGAACGACGTGCCTATCGTCACGCCGAACTGCGAGGTCATCGTGCCGAGCTTGACGCTCGACGTGAGTATATCGTTGTCGCGAGAAATCGCCGATTATTCGCCGAGCAACCCTTCGCGGTCGCGCGGCCTCGCTTCGATCTGTTGACGGGGTCTGTCCGACCCCAGCCATCTTCGAACGAGTCGTAAAAATGCATGATATTCCATTTCGGAATGAAATAAAGTACGATTAACGCGAAAAATGATCTATTTCTCAGAAAAAATGGATCGGCTTGACCACCTGCGAATTGTCGTAATTTTAGATCAAAGTCGCGCGCGGGGTCTCTCTGACCCCAGGCGACCCCGAAGGGTCAACGAACTCCTCGGATTGCTCGAATAGCAAATTATTTGAAACAAAAATGTTTTCTCCTTCTTTGCCCACGACAGATAAAGCCCGGCGATCATTTGCTGATCACGGGCGCCAATGGCTGCGGCAAGAGCTCGCTGTTCCGCATCATATCGGGACTGTGGCCGGTTTACGGGGGCACCCTCACCCGTCCGGCCGAGACGTACGCGATGAGAAGCGGCCGACCGGCGATGTTCTACATACCGCAGAAGCCCTACATGACGGTCGGCTGTTTGAGGGACCAAATAACGTATCCGGCCGAGTGCAAGAACGGCGAATGTCCCGACGACGAGCTGCTCGATCTTCTCGGCCTCGTCGATCTGCGGGGCCTCGCCGAGCGCGAGACCGACGGCCTCGACACGCTCGGCGACTGGGACTCGACGCTGTCCGGCGGCGAGAAGCAGAGACTCGCCATGACGCGGCTCTACTATCACGCGCCGCAGTACGCTCTGCTCGACGAGTGCACGAGCGCGGTGAGCCTCGAGGCCGAGGGGGCCATGTACGAGACGGCGAAACAGCGGGGCATAACGCTGCTGACGATCACGCATCGCGTAACGTCCCTCGCGAAGTATCACCGATACTTGCTGCGCTTCGACGGCGAGGGAGGCTGGAAATTCGGGTTGCTCGGCGATGAGAACGACAGCCTGACGAAGAGCAACGAGGGCGCGGGAATCGAGGGAAAGGAACGCTACAGGCTCCAGGTCAGTTACGCCCCTGTCGGGACGGCCGACCGCTCCTACGAGCATAATCAAACCGGCATTCGACGGTCGGAAAATGCACTATTTTTCAACCGTGAACCAACCTTCATCTGAGCGATTTAATCAGCGCGCTCTAGTAGACGCATTGATCTTGCTGGCTGGCTCGTCCGCAGAGGCCACAACAGCCCCGACTGTATTTCGACCAAAAGGCAACCTCTTCCCCCGAACGTGTACAGGTTTTCAATTCCGACTGCTGTGAGGACAATGCAACCACATTGCAACACCGGTCTGGCTGTAATGCGATTGCGTTGCAACCATTTGCCGGTTCTTTCAATTCGACGACTCGAACTGTCATGCAACTGCATTGCAACCATCCGGGGATTTCTGAAAGCCGACCACCCTGATCGCACTAGAACCGCAGTTCACAAACATGAGAATAGTTGCAATGCGGTCGCATTATTGTCGGAGCGGTAGAATTTGTGAAATCAGCAAATGGTCGTAATACGATAGAATTACAGGCCAATCGGTCAGTTTTTAGTATCCAATGAATGGTTGCTACGCGGTCGCGTTATGGTCGAGACAGTTGAGAACACCATATCTAGCAAGGTTGGTAAGTGGTCGTCTGGCGGACGGAATGCCTCAATTCTATTCGTCCACACACTCGAATATACGGACAACTAGCGTCACCCAAAACTGACTGGCGAGGGGGACTGAATAGGGTTATTTCGCGGTCGAAAAATACTGCACTTTCCGACCGTCGGCTCATGGTCGCAATGTGGTCGACGGTCCCGACAGGGGCTCGAAGCTTGATACTACCCTATCATGTTGGCATATCACGCCGCTTATCGCGGTGAGAATCATGCGTGAGTTTTGACCGAGAAAAAAACGACAAAAATCGCGCCAAAAATTAGGATATCCCAGTCTGCTTCTGGACCGCCGTCTTTAGAATTTTGGGACTGTGATTTTTGCAACGTGCAATGAATGAAATCGGGGCCGGTATCACGGCGAACTTGACCTTGGTCAAACCTTCTTAGTCAAAACTCACACGTGATTTCCATCGTACTCCAATCTGCCAGGGTAAACGAGAATAGAAAGAACAAATAAAAATCTGAGATACATTGCCGAGGAATATCGGCGATATTCGTTTCGTTCATGCGTTTGGTTTTGAAATTTCAGGAATTTCGGGATATGCGCAACGAGGACACGCACATAGGAATAAGCTGAAGACAACGCGTTTCCCAAATTCCGCGATTCAATTCGCGTTCATAGATTTTTTTTTAATTTACAACTATTTACAATTTTTTCTCTGTTTTTTCTGGGACAAAAAAGTGCCTTCGCGTACGATTATCAACGATTTTGAGAATCGTATACATTCATCCAGTGTTGTTAAGCGTTACGAGATATTGAGATTAACAATCTTTCAACGCGCGAGAGAGCTGTATTTTTATACGAGATATATATGTATTAAAAAAAACAACAAATCAAAAAACCGTGGATTTTTGAGATCGGAATGGAGTGATTGATCAGCGTCGGACGAGAAGATATTCTAAATACTGTTATCCTACCGCACGAAAATGTAATGTTGCGAGTATACTTCCTACAAACTGTGTGCTATGCACCGCAGGAAAAATTATAAAAATAAAAAGATGGCGTATTTGACGATCTTTTCGGGCGGAAAATATCACAACCTGGTCTGGGGTCTGAGATGTCTTTTTTCGACGAAAAAACGCAACTTTGCAGAGCTTACTTCGAAATGTATGCTTCGGTCTGGAGCATGTTTGAAGCTTCCCCGTTCTATATTTCTTTAGCATGCCACCCCAGAATAAAACACATTTATAAACAGGTAATGATAATTCAAATGAATTTTAAAAAATTATGTCATTCCGGAGTAATTTTTTCAAATTTTACATCCGAGTCCAAATAGCCAAATGACTATTTAGTGGTATCAAGAGACGCGGTAGCGTCTCGTACTGAAAAACAAGAGAATACCGGATTGGTCAACTTCCATAATCTGTATATTGAAACGTTTCGATATTTCGCGCAAGTGAAATATCGAACTCACGATTTTTTAGATCGTCTTCTTCGTGGTGGAAGGTACAGAGATCGTGCTCTGGGCCGGCATGATAAGGCGTGGAGGAAAGGATTCTCGCATACGCTTTGAGGGTAGGGGAGGCAGCTGGATTGCTGACCCCCTGATAACGCACTTAATGCGTTATCAGACCTCTCCTCCACGTATGGCGAGAAGAGAACAAGGAAAGAGGAGTTATCAAGGCCTGTAATTCGGGGACCTAAGATCGACCCGGCATCCAAAAGCCGATTACTCTCCTCGAGTGAGCCTACTATGATCAGAGACACGCATGAGAATACATGCGTCCTTACACGGACTAGGAACTACATTAAAAGAGGCCCCATTCTGGGGTTGCCCCGGAACGTGTGGTCAATTCTTTTTAGGGGTGGGAATGAACCATGAGTTAGGGACGGGTCGGCTCTTATACCGTCCAAGTAGAGTTTCGCTTGCGCGAAACTCGCTCGGCGGCGGCCATCTGGCGGAAAAAGCCAGAACTCACCCGGGGATAAGGACGTCCCATTACAATATATTATATAAATATCTCGCCGCTGCCGCTGTGTAAGTGACAATAGTTTAGACAATATTCTAAAGTCACGGAGTGGCAAGAGTTACAGAGGGGATAAAGTCACGGCGTGGTTAAACTCACGAAGTGGCTAAACTCACGGAGTAGCTAAAGTCACGGAGGTACTAAAATCCGAAGGAACGAAGGTACCAAAGTCACGGAGTTTATTGAAATCGTGCGAGGATCGATAAAAACCGATCGCACGATCGACAACGCTCGAGAGCATTCCGAAGAGCGAAATATCGAGATTAAGCGAATTTCTCCGGGAATATAACGGCGACGCAAGAAATTTCGCACGCGTGCTATTCGGCTTTCTGACCAAACCGCAATGTCTGCTATGATAGAAATGAATTTGTTTTTTACAAATATATTACCTGTTTTTATTGTTTCGCATATCATGAATTGAAGGAAAAAAAAAAATACTCAGTCGTCAAATACGTTAGTCGCTCGAACCTCTCCGTTCGTTTCGTTCGATTATCGGCCCCGACTATTGATGGGAAGCTTCCGGTTTGATCGTCCTTATGCCGTCTTCCGTAATCTAGAAACGTAATTCATCGATTAAATATCACAAAAGAACCGTTCCCTCCATCGGACCGGTCGTTTTGTGCGAAAATGCGACTACTTAAACGACCAATGAAGCGACCACTCGTTGGAGGAATTTTACCGCAATTTCTTCGCGGTCGTGTCAATCCGGTACTTTTTGGAGAAAGAGCCGAACAAACGACTGATAAAAAAAACTAATCGAAGCGCCAGTACTAAAGTCGTTATTGCAAAAACGACCGAAAAACACGACCATTCCAAAAGACCGTCATGATCTTGAAAAAGCGGTCGTTTTTCGAAAAGCGACTAAAGAAACGACAATTCATTGGGCTTAGTACTGGCGCTCCGACTACTTAATACGTTTAAGAGTCGTTTGTTCGATTGTTACCCGAACGATTGTTACCCGGCACGCTCGCGAAAAAAAATGTCCTGAAACTCATCCAACGATTGATCGCTTTATTGGTCGTTCGAGTGAGTGCATTTTTGCAAAAAATGAAAACGCCGTTGCTTTTTCCCGTCGTCACTGACGAGCGACGACCCAACGAACGAAAGTAACTCACTTGAAACAAAACGGAGATCTGGGGTACAGTCGAGGCTTTCAAGACTCTAGCGGCAAATGAGGAATCGTTCAGTCGAGCAACGACGAGCCTCTCGTGGGTGCGATGAGCCAACAGCTGACCGCCGGCACTCGCATAGACGATGTCGCCTCTGTTGTCGATGTGCGAACGAAGTTCGTTGGCTATGAGCACCTTCGTGAAAAAAATATGAATATAAAAAAAAAAAAAAAAAAAAATGAAAAAAGTAAGAGAAAAGAAAAGTAATGTTCCGCAATCGGTAATGCTCGTCGATGATTGACGAGGTCACACTAACAGCGACGTCGTATCGGCTCGTGATCTGTTGCAGTTCGTCGAGTGTGCCGAAGTAAAACTGCGTTCGCCGCGATCCATCGTCGAGGGAGCATTGAACCGGAAGCGACAAACTGTCGATTATCACGACACGGATCTGAAAACATTGAGATAAATGTCTTGAAAATCCATGTCAACGCGATTGGTGTAGCGGATTTGGGGGACATTAAAAAAAATAACGCACCTTCGAATCGTTGCGCAAATGGTGCTTCAAGTTGCGAATCACCGTCTGCAAGTCGTCCAACGTTTGGGGCGAAGCGACGCTGATGCCCTTGAAAATCTCGTCGACGTCCAGACTACAGTCGGGAAAACGATTCTGGCATCCTCTGATTATATCTGCGAAACGGGCATGCGTGCGGCAATCTCAATGAACGAGAATAGGTTTCCATCAGCCAAACAGAATTTTCTTTTATTTATTATTTTTTATTTATTTATTTATTATTCTGAATTTATTAATTAATTTATTAATTAATTTATTTTTATTTTCGAATGAACATTTTTTTTTTTTTTGCTCGTATATTTTTCTGAAATCAGTGTTCCATGTAATATCGTGTTCAAGTCATATTAGATTCACATCGGACAGTGAATTGTTCGATCATTTCATTTCAAAGTTCCCGGCACCGTCAAATTATTTCAATAGCCATTTACAGCGCGAGTCCTAGACGAAATCGCGGACTTCTCGACCAATCGTCGAGGAGTTGAGCAGTGGAAGCCGCTGGATCACTTATTTCGATGCTACCATTGGTTGATTCCCTGAGATGCTACCTTCGCCTGACGGAGCGGACCAATGGGAGGACCGCGACAACCATTATTCAGACGCGCGACTAGAAAGCCGCTAGGATTGGTTCGTTCCGTGAGATACTATTTTAACCTAACAGAACGAACCAATCGGAGTGTCGGAACGGCCGATGACAACCAATCTGGCGAGCGACTGGAAAGTCGCTATCGTTGTCAACAATAATCCATAACCTCAAAACCACAAAGTTTTTCCAAAAAACCTCGAAACACTCGGCCTCGACGAAAAATGTGGTAATTCTTTCAAGAATTAAAAAAAAACCGTAAAAAAAAATCAAAAAACAGAATGGGTATTCGAGGTTTGACAACGTATATAAACCGAAATCCCGATTTTTTCGAGTCTTACGCGTTGCACGGCGGTTATCTCGTGATAGACGGTCACAGTCTGGCGGCGCAGTTGTACATATCGTCAAGATGCAATTGCGCCTTCGGCGGCGATCACGATGTCTACGCCCGGCGCGTCGACGAGTTCTTCAACGAGCTTGACGAGTGCGAAGTGACACCGCTCGTCATACTTGACGGTGGTATGGAGAGCAAGAAGATGAAGACGACGTACGCAAGAATGACGGAGAAGCTGCGCTCCGCGACGAGCTACACGCCGGCGTCGCAGAGTCAAACGAAGTTCATGCCCATGTCGATGACGACCGTATTCGAGTCGACGCTGAGGAAGAGGGGCGTGAAGTTGGCGCGCACCGTTCTGGAAGCCGACTCCGACATAGCGGGGGTCGCCAAAATTCTCGATGCGCCCGTTCTGAGTTACGACTCGGATTTCTATGTCTTCGGCTCGAAGTACATACCCATAAACACCCTCGAGCCTTGCGTCGTCAAGGAGTCCTCGGGACGAGGCTACGCAAAGCGCTGCAAGATCTTCAGGATCGAAAGGTTCCTGAAAACTTTCCCCGGTCTGGATAGCTCCGCTCTACCGTTGGCGGCTGTGCTGCTTGGCAACGACTACGTCAATTGCGCTGTGTTCAAGAATTTCTTCGATTGCCTCAAGCTCGCCAATCACAATCGAAGACTCCACAACGAGGGACAGCGACGAATACACACAACGCTGAGATGGCTGCGCAACTACAATTTGAACGACGCGGTTGCGGCGATACTGAGCAAATTGCCGCGCAAGCGCCGTCGAAAGGTGCTCGATACGATTGAATTGATCGTTAACGGTTATCTGGAATTGCCGTGCGAAGCTCTGGTGCCGTTGGGATTCGCGAAGGAGTATCGCGACGCGACGACAAGACGCGGGAGATTCGAATTTCAGGGCGACATCGACAGCCTCGAGTCGCGACGGTTGTGGCGAGACGATCACGAGGCTCGCGCAAGTTCGAGCACGGACGAGTCCGAGGACGAAACGAGTCCGATGGACGATTTATCGAGAGACCGAGAAGACGTGGACAAGATCGACGATAATTGGCCCGATTGGTTCAAAGATCGTCACGCTAAGGGCGATTTTCCGGCGTATTTCGTCGATATGCTGCACCGTCGCGTCTTCGCCGTACCGGTGCAGATCGAGGATTTCAAATATCCGTGCGCATGCGCGATGAGCTTAAAAATCGTCGGGGTCATAGACGGCCTGCTATTGGCGGGACGCGACCAATCGGACGTGGGGCTGACGTGCGTTATACGCGAGGGAACGAATTTCATTCGTCGACGATTCGAAACGATTCGCGCCACCGAGACGACGAAATTTCCGTCACTCGACGATCTCGACGATGCGCCCGTGACCTTGAAGAAACGTATAATCGACGATACGCTGGAGATAACGGGAAAGGAGAGGCTCGTCGAGGATATGCCGCCGGAATGGAGGTTGTACGTTGCAACGATTGTCTATTGGATGAGCAGAAGCGACGAGCCGCTTCGTGATTTTTGTCACGTTTACGCTCTCTTGCTCGCCATGCTTCTGGGCGTGATCGACAATAAAATCGGCTACCATCGATCATTGCACGCGTACGAGAGAACATTGAGAAAGTCATCGACGACACCGGAATCGAGACGAGGAAGCGACGACGAGACGAGAGCCGAAACCATAATCGAGGCACTGCGCACGGTGACCGAGAACGATTGTCTTCGCGCCGCTCCGTTCTTCATCGCGAACTTCACGATGGACCGGCAACTGTGCGAGTGCCCGCGAAAATTCAAATCCACCATTGTTCACGTGTTCTCGCAGTTCCAGAGCTGCCTCAGGCACGCCGTTCATCTCAACTCGCTGCTGGGCTTTCCCTACGAGTCGCCAATCATCGCCGATCTTTACAACGGCACTCTTCTGTACAATTTGTACGTTAACTTCCGGAAACGTGGCAACGTGGAAGCTTACGTCGGCGTCGTGCTCGAGAATTCGCCGAGTCTTTTGCGCCTTTTCGATTTGCTGACCGGGAGATTGAGAGAAATCATCGACGGCGCTCCCGCCGATGGCAATCGAGGCAGGGGCGTTAAGAGACGGAAGAATAAGAAGAAAACGAAGAATGAAGATCCGGAGTGCAAGCCGATGAGCGAGGAGGAAACTCAATCGACGGAAATACAGTCGCATTTCGTCGACAAGCAAAATTCATTTTCGATTCTTGGAATTTCGGCGTGATTCATCGATTGTTTGTAAATTCTTTGCGGAGTTGATACACAAATAACGATTCTGTCCGTTTGAGTACTCTGAAATGACTGGATCACAGTACTCACAATGAAATTGAAACAATTAAAGAACATTATATTTAAGGTAGTCCTCTCGTTATGTTTGACACCACCTAAGATTTAGAGAGAGTTAAAAACCCTCCTCGATCGAATAAAAATCTGAACAAAAATCAAGCATTTGAAAGCTATGAAAAGTGGCTTCAGATTTTCGATATATTTAGCTCGCGTTTCGATTAATTTCGAGTGTCGATGTCTTTTTCTCGATAGGATTGAAATACACGACGAAGTTTAATAATCGTAAATGCGAATAAGCAAAATATAAGTTCGATGATCGATTATTCTCCGTGATAATCGATTGACGTTCGATATATCGATGCAGCAAAAGATTCTTAGAAATCGAATGAGCCCCACATCGCAACGAACGACACACCGTCGATTCTCGAAACAGCAGACAATCAATAAGATATTGTTCCAATTATTATCGAAATAATAATAAATAGGAAAATCAATATTTTTTTGCACCAGGATTTAAATACGTGAGACCTCCAATAATCGTAAATGCGAAAGAGCAAAATATAAGTAAGTGTAAAAATCGAATATTTTCCGTAATAATCGATTCACGTTCGATGTATCGATGCAGCAAAAAATCGATTTCAAACTAATCATGCAGTAAAAAAATCGATTTCAAACTAATCATTGCAGTAAAAAATCGATTTCAAACTAATCGATGCAGTAAAAGATCGACTTCAAACTAATCGATGCAGTAAAAGATCGATTTCAAACTAACCGATGCAGTTAAAAAATCGATTTCAAAATAATCGACGATGGAAACACATCGATTCTCAGAAATCGAATGAACATTGCCCCCACTACAGCGAACGCCGGACCGGTGATTCTCGAAACAGCCGACAATCAACAAATCGTTCCAATCATTATCGAAACAATAATAATTTTCGAAAAATCACCGGTTTTTACAAAGTCTCGAAAATGTTCTCGTTCCTCTCGTCGTTATAAGCAATAAGCAAACGAGAAAATTTAAAAAAATCGAAGAATCATGCGCGACGATAGACCATGTGCGAATTCATTGAGGACATGTATTTTTATTCGAACGCGTGTCACGTGTGTCGAGCATACGGAAGCGGCGTGGAACTGAAGAGATGCTCCGGCTGCAAGATGATAGCCTACTGCTCGAGAGAGCATCAGACGAAGCACTGGCGAAGGCACAAGGACCTCTGCAGAACCATCGCCTCGATAGTGAAACACTGCGGCAACGCCTTCGGCTCAAAGTCCAAACGCGACCCGAGCATCGACGCTTGGACCCGAACCAAAACAAATCTCATGCTCTTGATACAAATCAAACTCGGGCGCAGACTGTTGCCTTACGAAACCGAGATGTTCAAATTTCCACGCTCCTGCACTGTGTGTCGCGAGACCGATTCGCGACTCCTCGACGATTGCGATAACTGTCCCGGAACGAGCTTCTGCACCGACCATCGTAGCGCGGAAGGTCACCGAACAAAGTGCGCAAAACTTAGACTCTGTTTCGACATCGAAACCGCAACTTACGCTCCGCCACCGCGAGACGTAGTAGATGTTGTCTGCCTTTCAAGAAAACGCACTCTCAAAACGATGCGAGAGGTTGTAGAGCACTGTGCGAGCGACCAGGGCGAAGACTGTTCAAAACTGCACAGGGTACGAGTGTCGGAGTACCTTACGAGACCTCTGACGTTGCTGTTCGCACTGGAAATGATGAATCGCCAAGAAACTTCACGCATGACGATTCACATAGTCGGTGCGAACGCCATAGAAATCGAGAGTATCGCATACTGGGAGACGCTTCTTCACCGTTTCGAAGCTCTGACGAGCCTCAGAATCCATCTCGTCGGTCCCGAACTTAGCAGGGATTTTCACAAGGTCGCTTTGTGCGACGAGTGCCTCTCCAAGGGTTCGACGATTCGTGTCGAATGCTTCGATGCACTTTACGCAGATTACGCTACCAGTGACGACTTCGTCGAAGCGGACTGCCTGGTGGGATACAATCTTGGCATTCATGAGCGAGTCGACGAATCCTCCGTCGAAGACACTTGGACGGAGTCGCTCAGGGCGATGACCAAAAGAGAATGTCCCTTCGTCATGACTTCGTACACATTCCAAGAGTCCCTCGAGGAACGCAGGAGACTCTGCGCCGCCATCGATAATCGTATCGATTATCTCTACAGCGGCGTAAATCCGTTCGCCAGTTTGAGGCCTTACAGGGATTTCGAATCCGAAGACTTTTTCTATCAGAATCATTACGTTACGATTTACGAAAAATTGATTTAAAGGCTCTTTCTTTTTTGCGTTTTTTTTGTTTTCTTTTTTTTTTTTTTCTTTACGGCGAATCGTATAATCGTTGGATGCTCATATTGGCGGTTGGCGAATTACGATTCAAATTCATTGAATATCAGTGTTTTTTTTTTTCTTTTATATATCACATTCATATATTAGCGATGTGCGAATTCCGTATCAGATTGATTGAATATCTGTTTCGATAAATATATTGAATTGGAAACTCGATTAATTTCAAGAACGGCAATATTCGTGATATTCAACATTTTTAATTTTTTTTTTTTTGCATTTCGGTGGACATTCCAAAGTTTGAAATATTCCAAAATTTATCGATACTCGATTAATTCGAAATTCGAATATTTATGAATATTCGAATTTCAATAATTCAATAATTCGAAATTTCAATATTTATCAATTTTTGAATAATTCGAAATTTCAATATTTATCAATTTTTGAATAATTCGAAATTTCAATATTTATCAATTTTTGAATAATTCGAAATTTCAATATTTATCAATTTTTAAATAATTCGAAATTTCAATATTTATCAATTTTTGAATAATTCGAAATTTCAATATTTATGAATATTTGAATAATTCAGAATGTGAGTATTCATGAATATCCGAATAATTCGAAATTTGAATATTCGAATAATCAGAAATTTGAATATCCGGATAATTCGAAATTTGAATATTCGAATAATTCGAAATTTCAATATCCGAATAATTCGATTGAATAATTCAATTCGAATTATGAGAATTCGAATACCGCTATGAACAATGCGCAATGTCGAATATTCGTACACCTTTGCCATGCCTACAATTATATATTAACGATAATCGACATGCGCATATATTTCGACCCTGCATTATTTTTCAATTTTCTTACCTTCGATTCTCGCGGGCGAAAAGCCGTTCCGCGTATCGACGTACAGAGTCCGCGCGTCGAGACCGCCGCATTCCTCGGGCAGTCGAGCCGCGACGCTCGTGTGCATGCTGAACACAAATTTTCGATGTCTTTGAACGTGTTTTCTATACATTTTTCCTTTTTTTTATCGAAAAAATATCATCGGATATACAGCTCGAAATATATTTGTACCAATTTTGTATCGATCAATGTGAGAAAATCGTAATAAAAAAAAAAAAACGAATTACAAATTTACTTTACCAGATTTGTGTTTTTCCCGATCCGTGCCCGCCACAAATTTCGGTTATGCCGCCGCAACGAAAACCGCCGTCGAGAATCGCGTCGAGAGTATCGCAGTGCGTTGTCACGCGTTTGCGCCCCAGCTCGTTCTGAAAGGAGCGAATCATTTGCTCGAGTTGAATTCGCGGTTTTTTCGCGATGTTAGCGAAATAGCAAACTTCACGTTTCTTACTTGCCAGAGATCGAGCGCCGACAGAGTCGCCGGTGGGCGACGCGAAACTCGTTCATCCCCCTCGGCGGAACCTGCGAAAAAACATACGAACGGATGTGCGCGTGAAAAAATGCAGTATCTTCAACGTGAAAAGATCGAAAAGTTTCGTTTTGGGGAGGAAAGAAAAAGGACTTTCAAAGGTTGAACGGATGAATTCGCGATGCGGATTAATCGGGACGGCGATTGTTTTCCCGCGTTTGGTTTGTTTCCTTTCGGGAGCTTTTCCCGCGTCGACTCACCCAGCACGATTGGAAGATCCTCGACGTACGTGCAAGCGGTATTGCCGAGTTTCGATATCGCGCTCTCCGAAAGGGTCGCAATCGGTCGCAGCATCTTTATATATTGTTTGTTTTCCTTTTTTCTTTGTGTTTTTGTTTTTGTTTATATCCCGTCAACTAATCGCAACGTGACGTCTTCGGTGCGCTTCTCACGCGACTCGGTGTGTCGAAATTCCGAACTAGCTTTAGAGCACGTCGATAAGGTAGATCCCACGGAATTGGACAATTCATTGAGGCATAAATAGCGATACAGTTACCATTATTCGAACAATGTATTTCAACTTTGTCTCAGTTCTTCGTTCTCCTCGTCGGATATAATCGATAGAAATCCGAAGTTCTAAACATCTCGCAAAAACCGTCTGCAGAAAATTTGTCTGAAACAATTCGTCTAAAACAGTTCGTCTGAAAACAATTCGTCTAAAAACGATTCGTCTCAAAATATTCGCCGAGTAAAACATCTCGACTGTAGCGGAAATTACTTTTAGACGAATTGCTTTTAGACGCATTGTTTTTGGACGAATTGTTTTTAGACGAATTGTTTTTAGACGAATTGTTTTTAGACGAATTGGTTTTAAACGAATTGTTTTTAGAAAATTTGTTTTTAGAAGAATTGTTTTAGACGAACTTTGCGCAAATCATTTTCGTAAACAATCGATTATTATCGATATTTCTGTGAATAAAATCGATTACGTAGTATCTATCGCCAGTCGATTATTTTGCCCCGATATGCTTTTTTTCAAACACCGCGCGCAAGCGCCGCCATCTCGAACAGCTGTTCCGAGTTCGCGCTCACCGCGCCGCGCATGCGCCTCCCCCCTCCCCGCTCAGTCGCGATATTTCTCGTTCTTCACTGCTCCCTACGAAAATCATTCGTCAGTACGCGCGATATTGTTATCGCGATAGCGTCGCTCCGACTTCGGACGACACGAAATTGTGACATTTTTCTTTTTTTCTTCTTCGCAAATCTCTCGCATCGCAAAACGCAGAGTCGAGCGAACGACAACCGACCATGCTTCTGTAACTGGGCCCGTCGACAAACCTCCCTCCGTCCCAATCGCGCGTACTCGAAAGCCCTTTTGTTTTTTTTTTTCCCGTCCCGTTTCGCATCGCACAGCACGAAGCTCACGAGGAACGAGCGCAATATAAGCGGAAAAATACTCGCGCCCGCAAATGGCACCGAGCCGACTCGATGCCGTCTATCGAAGTATATTGCTCACGAAATTCTTCACCAAGGGCTGGGGCAATCCCGAGAGCTTGCGAAGGTAACCTCAAAAAGCTCATTCTCCTAATTACGTTGGTTGACTTTTTTTTTTTTTTTTTTTTTTTTTTTTTTTTTTTTTTTTTTTTAATTTATTTGACGTTTCGGAATGGAGCACGAGTGTATTTCGAAGGCTTCGCTTGACCTCCGAAGACATTGTTTTCTCTTGAAGAGCTTTTTATCGGCTCGTCAACACGTGCCGAAATTTTTTTTCGCTTCGACGCTTCATATCGTTGCTTTCTTCTTTCTTCTTTTTTTTGCAGAATCTTTGAATTCAGAAAAGTCGTCGCCAACAGAGAGGCTTGTTACAATCTCGTGCCGCGGGACTATCCGATAACGATAACCAAGGTAACGATTGGCGACTTTTGGACTCCGATCTTGAAACCTTCGCAGAAATCTTTCCCTTTGAAAAAAAAAAAAAAAGAAAATCTAATTTTTTACTTGGAAAAAAATCCATCTTTTTCTTCTATTCATCTATTGATTATTTTATGATTTTAATGAATGTCGATAAAAATATGATTGATACATTTTTTTTTAATTAATTTAAATTAATTGAATTTCTTTCTTTTGTATAAATTTTTTTTTTTTCATTAATTAATTCATTGTTTTATTATGTTACTGAATGTCAACGAGAGAATTATCGATATATTTTTATGAAGTTATTTAAATTAATCGTAATTTTTAAATAAATATCGCTCCATTTTATTATCATTTTAATAACATATTTGTTAGTTGAGAAAAGTGTATTAATTTGTTCGCAAATAAACGTACTTAAATATTGATTTAATAATTATTTTATCAATCGATGCATTTATTTATCGGTTTTGTAGATTTCTCGACTCTGATGTTGACCTTTCACAAGAATTTTTATTATTTCAATGAATGTTGATAGAATAATTACTAATACATATTTTATAAGTCAATTATAATCGATTAAATTTTGTTTTTAAATATCACTCGATTTTATGATAATTTTGTTAACATTTGTTTGTCGATAAAAAACAAATGATTCAATAATTATTATCATTAACATTTGTTCCTTAATTCGAGAAAAGCGTATCAATTTGTTGATGAAAAAACGCATTTGTTTATTTATTTATTTACTCATTAATTTTTTTATTTACTTGATAACGTATTAATTAGCAGATGCATTTATTCATCGATAGAGCAGTTTTTCAAAATGTATTCATTTTTTTTATTAGCATTTATTTAAACAACGTTGAACAAAGTAATTAATACATTCTTTATAAATCAATCCGATTAATTGATTTTTTTCGTTTGTTCAACATTACTTTTTTTACTATTATTTGATCGACACTTATTCGTCGATAGAAGACTATTGTTTAATTTTTTCATTGATTTATTAATACAAGATTTTTAAAAATATTTTCGGCAGGACGAAGAATGGTCCGATTGTCACATCCTGGAGGGTTGCTTCGAGAGCCCGTTCGAGCGTCATTTGCCGGACATTATGCCGGAGGAGACGAAGATGTCGTACTTCCAGCTAATTTTGCCGCTGCACTGGACGTCCCAAAAGATAAAACCCGTTTGCCTGCACCTCGCCGGCACCGGAGATCACGTAAATGCGTAAAGCGTGTAAATCGTGAAAAAAATCAAAAACTATCATTTAAATGCCTTCAATCGATTTTTCGTGCAATTTCTAAAAAAGAACCGAAATTTCAGTATTTTTGGAGACGAAGAAACCTGATCGCGAAGCCGTTGCTGCGAGAATCGGGAATAGGCTCGTTGTTGCTGGAGAATCCGTTCTACGGCCTTAGAAAGCCCAAAGATCAAATGTAAGAAAAAAAAAAACAAAAGCAGAACGAAAAAAACGTTCTCGCGCGGTAGGTTTGTACGATCGCGAAAAAAAATTGTCCGATCCTCGCGGTTGTTCGCGAATGGATTTACAGTCAAAGTTGTTTGATCTCGACAGACGTTCGAGTTTGCACAATGTGTCGGATATATTCATCATGGGTGGATGCTTGATAATGGAATCGATTGTATTGCTAAACTGGTGCGAGCAGCAAGGATTCGGACCACTCGGCCTCACTGGATTGTCCATGGGCGGTCACGTTAGTCTCGATTCTCCATGATCTCGAGCTGCATTTTTCGTTTTTCTTCGATTCGCGAAGAAAGGAATGAAAAACGCAATTTTTCTCCCCGACCGCGCTCGTAGTTGTCCGAAAAAATGCGAGACTCGGCGAAAGTTTCGAGACGAGAATCCGAAAAAAAATCGAGTCTTCGGAAGCCGTTCGAAAGATTGATTTTGCGCGATAATAATGCGAACGATTCATTAAAAAGTTGATGAGAAAAAAATACTCAACAAATTGGTTGCCAATCAAATTTTTTTTTCATGAAAACTTATTTATTTTGCGGCTCGAGCCACTTTAGATAATTTTACACAGTTCCATAACATTTAATAGACAGATAATATAAAAAAAAAGAATAATTAATAATTGAAAATGAATCAGTTGAATAATTAAAAATAATCAGTTCAATTATAATTGCGTGTCGATCAACTAATTAGTCAAATTAATGCATCCGATTAATCGATAAGCAAATTTTTCGATTTTCGACAACCGAAAGAATTTGTTTTGGAAACCGTCGCATGAAAATTTGGTCAATCTTGTCGCGGTCGGGGAAAAAAAGTATCGCATAGCACTCTCGTTAGGGAAATGCGTAATTTTTCTTTTGCCTGGTTTAGTAATAATTTAGTATTATTTTCTCGTGTACTTTCTCGTAACAAGAAATCGCTTGATATGCCGAAAATTGTTGCAGATGGCTTCGTTAGCGGCTACGAATTGGCCCAAGCCGATACCTCTAGTTCCTTGCTTGTCCTGGTCGACGGCCTCTCCCGTGTTCACCGACGGCGTTATGAGCTCATCCATTAACTGGCGACTGTTGGAGACTCAGTACTTCTCTAACGAGGTCTATCAGAACGATCTCGCGAAAATGGTCAAGATAATCGATCAAGACGTAAGCGATGAAATCTTCGAACCGATCCCCTCCCAATTATTTCCGAGAATCAAGGTGCGCAGTTAAGACAGTCCTTTTATTAATTTTCATTCCAAACCCCGGCGAAGTTGCGGCATTCTGGCGTGGGCTTTGCACGGTAGCGTCTCGAATGATCGGACAAATTAGTGCATTATGACACGAGGGAGGAAAGTCGGTGCTTTCAATGGAAATGCACCGCCTCCCGAGTGGAATACGTTTTTTTTTTTTTGTCTTTCCGAGGGGGGTTTGTGCTACTTGTGCAACCGATTTGTCTTTCCGAGGGGGGTTTGTGCTACTTTTCTTTCCTAGGAAAAGGAATCATTTTTCGTTCCTAGGGAAGTACAGTAAAGTACTACTTTAAAGAAAACTAGTAACTCTCCTTCCTTCCTAGGGAAAAACAGTAGCACTTTTACTTTCCCACTGGCTCCCCGGCCTACCGATTTGGCCAGATTTTATCTTTCCTAGCGAGGGGAAGCGCTTATTTTTTCCCTAGAAAAAGTACTGCTTTTCTTTCCTCGAAAAGTAGAGCAGATAATAAAAGTCGTTCTATGTTTTAAGAAAGTTCTAACTTTTCTTTCCTAGAAAAGTAGAACAGAAAATGAAAGTCATTCTATTTTTTTCTAAAGTTCTACAATTCTTCCCTAGCGAGAGAAAGTAGCACTATTTTTTTATGAAAAGTTCTACAATTCTTCCCTAGCGATAGAAAGTAGTACTATTTTTTTAGGAAAACTTCTACAATTCTTCCCTAGAGAGAAAAAGTAGTACTATTTTTTACAAGAGTTCTACAATTCTTTCCTAGAGAGAAAAAGTTGTACTATTTTTTACAAGAGTTCTACAATTCTTCCGTAGGGAGAAAAAGTGGTACTATTTTTCAGAAGAGTTCTTCACTTCTTTCCTAGAGAGAAAAAGTAGTACTATTTTTTGTAAGATTTCTTTACTTCTTCCCTAGAGAGAAAAAGTACTACTTTTTTTTGTAAGAGTTCTTCACTGCTCCCCTAGAGAGAAAAAGTAGTATTATTTTTTAGAAGAGTTCTACAATTCTTCCCTATGGAGAAAAAGTAGTACTATTTTTTTTTTATTCTACAATTCTTCCCTGGGGAGAAAAAGAAGGACTATTTTTTTTTGTTTTTTTTAAATTCTACAATTCTTCTCTAGGAAAAAAAAGTAAGACTATTTTTCTTCCCTAGCAAAGGTACTTTTAACTCAGGTTACTTTCCTTCCTGCTCGACTACGGGCATGAAATGTGGTCATCGTGGCGTAGTCGGTACATGTTTTTTATCTTCATTTTTCATTAACATTTTTTTCTTTTATTTTGTACTGGGCGTCGAGACGCTACCGCGTATCATGGTACAGTCTGACGCCACCTAAGATCGAGAAATGATGAGATTTGCGAACGCTTCTCGACGAGACAAAAACCGGAAATTTTTTCTTTAACACGAAAGATGCTGAAAAGATTATCTTAAATCAAGTTAACGATAATTCCAAAATGTTATCAACACGCGACTGAGATAAAAAATGTGATTACCCGGCATCTTCACTTTTTTTAAATGTGCCAAACATGTTTTGTCTTTTCTGAATCCGAATACGAAGCAATGAGAAAAAAATTTGTACGTATTTCGGAAAAATGACAAATTGTTCTAACGAAAAAAGTTTGGTCGCCGGATAATTTATTGGCCGATTGCTTATTTCCGTAATTCGTTGATAACATCTTGGAATTGTTACTCTTGTGCAAATAAGTCATCTCAGTGCGTTTCGTGTGCTTGATTGTTCTTAGTTTTTTTTTCGCATTTTTATTCCATCGAAAAGCGTTTCGGCTCTTTCTCATCCTTTTCTTGAACTCGCGTGAGGGCAGACCTTGCGAAAAGACTATCTAGGCAGACTTACGGGGAAAAAAGGGCAAAATTCATCGATCCGCACCTGCTTCATGCACAAAAGTCACAGCTTGATCATAATCGAGACAACTCGATAACAATCGTCCGCAAAAATCGTAGATTCGTTCCGTCGGGACACGTTTTATTTCTCGTTAAAACGATTTTTTTCTTCGACATTCGCAGGACGCTTTTTTCGCCGGTCAACACTTCGCCATGCATTACCCCGAGAGCATGAAGAGAATGAACAAATTGCGAAAGGAATCGAAGAATTCGGAGGTCAGCGGCGAGACGCGAATGGATCGCTTCGGCGAGACCGGCAACGACGAGAACCGCGAGAAACGCGAGGCCGACGAGACCGCGGCGGCGAGAATGTTTCCCCTCAATTTCATATCGGCAAAGTTCAAACCGAGCGAGCCCGAGACTCTCAAAGGTACGGCGAGTCGTTGTTCCGTCGTCGGTTCGACGATTTCGGGGCTGGGCTTCGAAATTTCGGGCGACCGAAATTGAAAACGGCATTTCGAAATTTCACTATGACGATTTTCACGATAGCGATCGAAGAAGTAGCCAATTTTTTTTTTCATTCGGATAGATCACTGTACCGATTTTATTGAAAATTCATTTATCCGAACATTAATCGATACAAAGTAATGCAATGAAAGTGAGCTATGAAATTCAGAGAAAAAAATCGTGCCAATTACACTGGCATTTCGCTTCCTCTTTTTCTTTTATCACGGTTTACTGAGCTCCGTTTGTAAGAAAGTACGCTTAACATTTTTGGCTTCCTCAAGAAGCTTTCTTCTGTTAAAAGTTTTTCACACATATCCATTAATTCAATTTTACTTGTTTATTGAAGATACTTATTCAATAGTTCCATAACTGTTTAATTCATTTCGTGCTCTTGATAGTAGTTTTTTTTGTAAAGAAGCTGTTTTCGAAAAATGCAAAACGATGCCAAAACTGAGCACTTGCATACATTTTTACCAAATTCAATACCGATCTTTGGTTATCAACAGTTCAACTTTGTACCAAATTTTAGCCCCACATCTCAAAAAATGTGGCAGATAGAGCACTACCAGACATTTTTTGAAAAATTCAAAATTGTGTGAAAGCTGAACGACTGCATAGATTTGGCCAAAAATTGCACCAAAGTGAAGGACTTGGCGCCTCAATATGGGGTATACATTCCAGCTTGATATCTCAAATCGTTTCCAAGTTATGAGGCCAAACAAGGCGCACACACACACAAACATACATCCAGACATTTTTACTGAATGTAATTTTTCGTCGTTTTGGCACATTCTGAATACGTTTTCATGAAAATCTCGAAAACAAAAATTTCACCAAAACAAAATTTCTTGAGGAAGCAAAAAATGATTGATGTTTCATGGTCTGAAATTTTTTTTAAAATCCACAGATGTGTGCGTTTTGCCCGCGAAGGATCCATCATTGTCGGACGGTAAATGGCGAGAGCGCGAGGCGTTTCAGTTCATGCGCGGCGTAATGGACGAGTGCACGCATCTACGCAATTTCGAGATACCCGTCGACACCGGCCTGATTATCGCCGTATGCGCGAAGGACGACGCCTACGTGCCGCGCGAGGGTTGCATGAGCTTGGAAACAATTTGGCCGGGCGCGGAAGTTCGTTACATCGACGCGGGACACGTGACCGCTTATCTGCTCCACCAAAAGCTCTTCCGGTCAGTTGCGCCCTGTTCATTATTATTTCCAATCGCGATAGTAATTATTGTCATTAAATGCGAATTTTTAGGACTTCGCATTTGGATCGGGTTTTTCTATGGCGATCGATAATCGCGATTAATCGAACATTTCGACTTTAGCAAATGTACCGTCATTAAGATAGTCCATGCGTAAGGTGTTTGTTTCGCATAAATTCGAGGAAATTGAGAGTGAATTACAAACACTTCTCGGTGGTATAAAAATAAATAAAAAAATCATGCTCATTAAAGGTACTGAAAAGATCAATTTTGCATAACAATAATTCCAAATTGTTATTAACAAATTGGTGAAACAAAAAATTGTTCAAGAAATTTCCCGGCAACACAACTTTTTTTTTAATGGAAATAATTCTTTTATTTTTCCGAATACGTATGAATTTTTTCAGATTTTCTAATTGACGTTGAATTTTATGATTCTCCACACATTTTTCCCATTAAAAAAAAAATTATAAAGTTTCAGAGTCATAATTTCAAACGTATTCGAATTTGAGGCCCAGACGTAACAGAGAGAATTTTGAATACTTCTCGATGGGATAAAATATGGAAAAAAAATCAAGCATGTGGAAGCTGCTGAAAAGATTGATGTTGCGGCATAAAAATTTCGAAACGTCATTATCGAGTCGATGGAAAAAAATGAATTTTTTCAACAAATCACTCGTCAACGTGACTTTTCTTTCTCACGAATTTGCTTCTTACGTTGAATGCGTATATTTTTTTTTTCAGAATTTTGTGCATTTGTTTAAAATTCCTTTGTTTTCGATGGAACGAATGAATGACATTTTTTCAAGGAATAGACAAAACTCCGAAAAAAATTCATACCCATTCAGAAAAATGAATAAATTATTATCATAAAAAAAAACAGTTAGGTTGACAAATGATTTGTTAAAGATTTTGTTTTATCAATTCATCGATAACTTTTTGGAATTATTCCTATGCACAATCAATCTTTTTAGCACCTTCTTGATTTTTCGCGGATTTTCGTCCCACCGAGGAGTATTCAAAGTTTTTTCTGAAACTCACGTTAATTCACAATTGGCGGGACTATTTGAAAGAAAAAAAGATATTTGCCTCCTTTTTTGCAAAACCGTCATGCCGTTAAAAAAGTTAATTACAACAATTAATTGTTACTTGATATTTATTTAAATTATCTATCATTGATAAATAAATGTTCAGATAATTCGTTCAATTTAATAACGGACTTACAGCGAGAATTGTTGAATTAATTATTAATAAATTAATTTCGTTCTGTGCATTGCGAATTTCAGATCGACGATAGTCGAGGCGTTCGAGAGATCGTTAAAGAAATATCCAATCAACGACCGAAGCTGACACGCGAAGTGGCCCAGGCCTGTGGATCCTCAAATGCAACGGAATTTCTTCTATCGCCGATTCACGCGTCGCAGATCACACTGAAATAGGGACGTTCGTCGTGTGAAACGACCAATCCCTCAATTTCAGACCACGCTGCTCTTTTCTTAACCGGATACCGATTTTTACTCACGAGATCGAGGGCTCATCGCGCACGCCTTCCCAATCAAAAGTTTTATTCGATCGCAATTTCGGCGCTCCCGCGATTATTCCGAAAAATCTGAGAGAAATCAAGCGTTCCGGGATTTTAAGATCTTTTGCATACCGTAAATGCGGAAAAGGTTATGGAAATATTGTCGATAACCCTTTACTGAATTGGTGAAAAAAAATATAATTGTTAAACAAAATGGATTTTTTAAATATTTTTTTCAGGAAAGAAAAGAATGAGAGTATTTTTTTTTTGCATCTCGAATGAATTTCTTGATTTATGTGAAATTCGCATTCGTACTTCGAATTTTGTCTACGTTTTAAGTTTTCTTTTTTTATTAAAAAAAAAATGTTTGTCGATGAATTCGATTTTTTCGCAACTTTTCCATAACTTTTCGACATTATTATTGTGCCAGATTAATCCTCTTGGCAACTTTTACACGCGTGATTTTCTTTTTTCAATTTTATACCGCTAAGAAGGTGTTCGAAATTCTCACCGAATCTCACTTTTGACCGGGAATGGGCGACGCATCCCTCACCATCGAAAAAAAATTAAAAAGACAAAAAAAAAGAAGAAAAACTCAACACGAATAGCTAGAAAATGCGTATCATTAATATGCACGAATTTGAAGAAGAAAATATTCGAGGCTCCAACGAATTGAAATAATCGTGTGAAATCTTTGAAAAAATGCTCTAACCGGTATTAACGACGATTGTACAAATTATTGTGGAATTCAAGTTACAGATTAATTATTGTAACAAATGTTCTATTCTATCGAAATGTTTATGGTTTACAAATATGATATATATACATATATATATATATACACACTCACGCAAAAACAATGTTATTTAGTTATTTATTTATTTGTTCATTTATTTACTAGTTATGCGAAATGACCGTCGTATGACGGTCATATCAACTCTCGTCATCTGACGGTCAAATGACCAATTGCAAAATCATCGGCGTTTTACTTTTGGTCATAAATTTATCCACATTCAATTCAAAGTAGTCCATAAAGTGTTCATTTCGCATAAGTTCGAGGAATTCGAAAGTGAATTGCAAGCACTTCTCGATGGCATAAAAATCTGGAAAAATTCATGCACACTAAAGGTACTGGAAAGATGAATTTTGCATAATAACAATTTCAAATTGCTATTAACAAAGTGATGAAACAAAAATTGTTCAAGAATTTTCACGGCAACACAACTTTTTTTTTTATGAAAATAATTCTTTTATTTTTCTGAGTACGTGTGAATTTTTTCAGATTTTTTTATTGACTTTGAATTTTATGTTTTTCCACACATGTTTCCATAAAAAAAAAATTTCAAAGTCAATTAAAAAATCTGAAAAATGCACACGTATTCGGAAAAATAAAAGAATTATTTTCATTAAAAAAAAAAGTTGTGTTGCCGGGAAATTTCTTGAACAATTTTTTGTTTCGTCAATTTGTTAATAACAATTTGGAAATATTATTATGCAAAATTAATCTTTTCAGTGCCTTTAATGTGCATGCATTTTTTCAGATTTTTATACCATCGATTATGTGCTTTGCGAAACGGAATAGAAACGTATTTTTATTAGGAAACCGGAGTATTCGGCTTGTCAGAATTACTCTTCTGAATTCTGTGCTGAAGCGCGAATCCCAATAATTTAATTAGTTTCCGTTTTCAATCTTCATTTATTACTTTGGAAACGCTCGCAAAATGGCCTTTTCGAGTTGGCAACTTTTTCAGTTTTTTAAATTCGAAATTCCCGCCAATTTGTATTTAAGTCCTTATGAATTTCAATCCGGGGCAGAGTCGTAAGTCGAGACAAAATCGCCCCCGAGAATCCTGACGCTAAAACCCCATTCAAAATCTCGCGCCACTGCTCTATGGTGGGGGGTTGCGATTCCTGCCGAGCCAAGCGCTCGTCGCGCCGCGCCCGGAGCGGTCGTGTCGCGAAGCTGTTCATTCGCAAACCGGAAACCCGGCGACGAGCCGCTCGTCTCGCGCAGCGGCCCGAGGAGACCAGCGTTGGCCACATGTGTTTGCGGAGAGCGAATTTCCCGTGAGAAGCAAAAAGACATACCGAAATAAGAACTAAAAGAAAAACTCCGCGGGAGGAAATGCTCGGGTGTTTACGTAATCCGGGATAACGCGACATTAACTCGTCGAAACCGCTTCGCGACTGGTGCAAATAAAGACACAGAAAAAAAAAAAAAAGAGAGAAAAGAAAAAAATTAAAAAGAAAACATTCACGGTCAATCGGAGCGATTCGGTTCGTCGAGTGAATCCGCGCTGTGCTCGCCGTGGGACGAAGTGTTTCTGTCCCTCCGGTAAAATTCGATAGGGCCGAGGCCCGCAGTGAGCCCGCATTGGCCGAGTCGGTGTGGGTCCTCTCGTGGCGTGCTCGGCATCCGCGTGGATGCCCACCGCGTGATAGCTCGCCGGAGTACTCGTGACAATAACCGCGCGAACAACCATTCTGCCCGGTGATCATCGCGGCCGCGGTCGGTCCTCGAAATCGTCGAGTTTCCGTCGAAATCGCTGAGTCAGTGCGCGATACACGCGGTTGCGAGCCGAGTCTTCGGACCTCGTGCTCGGTGTTGCCTGCTCTCGCGGCGGGGAGGGGGGGGTGTAATGGGCGGGGTGGGGGGAGGGGTCAACGATTGATTTTCCCGTTTTCCTCGCGAGCGCTGATAGAAACTCGCGAAAAAATCGGCATCCTCGCGATCCCGAGTCGTCAGGCCGCGAGTTTGCGTCCTAAATCGTCGGAGTCGAGACGAGAGAACGTTTCGCCGAGTGTTTAAGTGCTCGTGGATCGCGCGCACGCGGTCTCGTATGCCTTCTGGAACGAGCCATTGCTCCGTGATTAGTTCGCGGGTTCGACACGCGCGGCCAGTGGCGCGCGCGCACGGTGCTCCGTGCGAGACTCTCGTTTCTCGCCGTTCACAGTGATTCGAGTTTATATATATATATATATATTGATATATATATATACATACATATGAAATATACATATATATATATATATCAAATAAAAGCGAAAAGAGGAGAAAAAAAAAATCGGCAAAAAAGACCGAGGCGCTCGTCGCGATAAAACGAGAGCACGGGCAAGTCGCCGATTATTCGTCGCAGTTACGAATTCCACGTCGGCCTGCGTGCGGTGCGTGCTCACGGGAAATCCGGGGGGGCCATGCGTTCGGCGGCCCGAGGCAGCATGGGCTCGTCGTCTCATTGAGTTCCGGCCTCCGAGCTCCGCCGCGGAAATACAAACGGGGCACGACGAGAGAACAACAATAAATACACGAGTGTATAAATACGAATAAAGACAAGAGCGAACGAACGTTCGATCAAGCGCGCATCGTGCGGACAAGGCGCGTCTTTCAAAGTGAAATAATCGCGTTTCGAGTCGTTTTTTTTTTTGTCACTCGGAACGAGTTTGATTTTTGTCTATTTTTACGTTTTCTTCTTTTTTTTTTGTTTCTCGGGCGTCGGGGATTCGCGGGTAGAATTGCGTGGGCAAGTTGGATAACGGTCGGCGATCGGGGGGAGATTCGGTGCGGAGCCTCGTGTTTTCGTCTCGCGCGAGCGGATACTTCAAGATGGCGACGAGGGTGGCCAGTGGCGGCGCGCAGGGCGGCGAGCGCGAGGACGTCGCCGGCGTGTCGTACGCGAGCGTGCTGAATCCGGCGAGTCGCGCGGAGCCCGCGGTCGTCGGCAAGGCCGCCGACGCGAAGGACAACAACAAAGAGAACATCGGCCAGGTCGGACCGTCCGCGGCGGGCGGCGCGAGCGCGAAGGAGCGCATAACCTCGCAGAGCGTCGCCGCGCGCGGCAAGTCGTGTCAGCGGAACGCGCGCAGATTCAACGCGCACGCGACGACGAGGAACGAGAGACGACACGGGGTTAACCTCAATCACGGCGAGAACGCGAGAGTAGCTCCGGTGCCGAACGACACGCTCAAGGTCAAGGACGCGACGCGACACGAGGAGACGAGCGCGGAGCTGCAGAACGGCGACGTCGCGAGCGACGGCGAGTTCCAGACGGTCGCGCCCAAGTCCGCGAGGAGGAAGGAGAAGTTCCAGCGCGACTACAGGGAAGCTCACACGCCGCACAGGGACAGACACAGACATCACGACAGACAACGCGGACACAGCGCCGGCGGCAGCAAAGAGAGAGGTCACAAGGAACGCGTGGACAAACACTCGACGGAGCATCCCAGCGTCAAAGAGCCCGTCAACGACAGGGAGGAGGCCGAGGCGGAGGGCGATGGCGAGCAAGCCGTCAAGTACGTCGAGGCGCCGCTGCCAGCCGTCAACCCGTGGACCAAGAGCAAAACGGGTCGTCAACAAGGTAGCGCCGAGCCTCGGAAGGAG
The DNA here is from genome assembly GCA_963924025.1 of Ischnus inquisitorius. NCBI lineage: Eukaryota > Metazoa > Arthropoda > Insecta > Hymenoptera > Ichneumonidae > Ischnus > Ischnus inquisitorius. Next base: position 3,445,619 of record OZ001253.1, read on the forward strand.
GAGAAGCCACAGAGAGATGTCGACGAAGTCGCCGTCAACTGCGTCGTCAACGTTCGACCCGAAGTCACGACGACGACGACAACCGCCGTGACTCCCGCGCCGAGGCTCGAGAAAAGCGAGAGGAGCGAACGCGAGAAGCGGGTACTTCAGCCGCAGCAGCAGGGCAAAATTGGTAAGTTTTTTTTTTGCTTCTCTTCTCGAGCCACCGCTATTCTGAATACTCTATTTTTTTCATATCGCGGCTCGAATTATTTTTTCGTGCTAATATTTCCGTTTCCCGTTATCTGGGATTGGCCTCGCAATTGCGATATTGATGAATCGTTATGTTTTTTCATCATAAAAAAAATAAAAAAATGCAATCCTCAAAACACAGGCAATATCAGCCAAAAGTACAAAAGTGATGAATTTTCTTTATTCCTTTCATCTTCGATCCACGAAAACAGTTCGACATGAAGATTATTATTATTATTATTACAAGTGTTTAAAATCGTGATTTAAATGTTCAATAATTATATATACGTAATAATTCTTGAAGATTCAAATCGCAATTTGAAATACTTATAATAATAATAATAATAACAACAATATTCATATTCGATTGTTTTTTTGGATCGAAAAAAACAAAAAGTAAAAGAAATTTATCACTTTTGTCGAAGTAGAGGATAGTTTCGTACTTTGCGCTGATTACGCAAGCGAGATATTTCTCTTATCACGAGAAGGGAGAGAAGTTGAACGTGCTCCGTGTGGGGGAAGGGGGGGGGGGGGGGACTTGTTATGCGAGCGCGTCGATCCACGTCTCCGTCATCCGTGACACTTGCGGCTTTCGACAGACTCTTGTTAATTATCTTCCAATCGCCGAGCAACGATTTTTCCCGATACCCACTTCGGACGTTTGCGCCGGGGTTTGTGCGAGCTCGTTGCTATGATAACGCGCGAGGAGAATTTTCGGCTTCCGAATCGTCTCAAGGACGTAGGCGCTCGTAACTCAAGTGCCCTTACACCCCTCCCCCCCTTCGATTATACTTTGGAAAAAAACAATTGTCATTTTTTTTTGGAAAAAAAAACTAAGTAATTTTGTCGTAAAGTAAAACTTTACGCACGGCGTTCGGAAAACGAGCGCTTTACGCACGCGAAACCTCCCCGAAAAGACGAGTTTTAACGCACGCTATTACAAAATAGTATATTTCGTTACAAAATAGTATATTACGTGCGCAAAAATTGTACGAAAACGTAACTTTTTGTGCGCAAAAGTACGTAATTGTACGCTATGCTCAGAAGCGCCACTTTCGCCACGCTTTGCAGGCGCGAAAAGAAGGACTTTTTGTGCCCGTGTTACAAAAATTGTTTCCCAATGCGTGCACGTGTTACGACAATGTTTTATCGCAATACCATCAATTTTGGTTGGCACGCTCGATACGGCAGTGCACGAGTCCGCGACGTAGTTCGATTATCGATCTTCATTATCGACGGCGTGAGTGGCGGCAAATTTGAAAATCGGTCTCAAATTAAAATCGTCATTTTTGCATGCTTCTTTTCACCGTCACAAGACCGATCTTGTCGAGATTCGTAGGTGAGCCAAAGCTGGACTCGAGCTTAAACGAAAAAGAAAAAACTAAAATGAACAGTCGGTTGTTCGAACGCGAGTCAAAAAATTTAAAAATTTAAAAATTTAAAAATTTAAAAATTTAAAAATTTAAAAATTTAAAAATTTAAAAATTTAAAATTTAAAAATTAAAAAATTAAGAAATGAAGAAAGTAAAAAACTTTAAAAAGTCGCTACACTTGCGACGCGAGAACGACCCGTGGCGAGCGAGTATATCGCAATTGGCACAGTCAGCGAATACCGGCATGGCGGAACACGACTCCAGTCGGTCGGTGTCGGAACACAATTTTTGTTTTTCTCGACATTTTCGACGGCGATATTTTTTTCGTTACGGCGAATAGTAGACTCGCGTCTTTTCGCCATTGAGACGAACATCGCGATGATTATTCGGGGCAGGGGAACTCGACGATTATTGCGTAGTTTCGCTTGTCCCGCTCGGTCGGGGCGCGCGGGCGACGGGACGGCAAGATTTTCGTTTCTTTTAGTTCTCGATCGACGACTCGAGGCGCTGCTTGTCTTGGCTCGCGCACGCCTTTGGCTATCCTTCGCCACTGTGCGAAGCTCTCGCCTCTCGACGCCCGATACCGACACCGATATTAAGGTAGTAACCGGCCCGTAGCCCGACTTTGATCGCGTTTAAGGTAGTCCACGCGTAAGGCGTTCATTTCGCATAAGTTCGAGAAAATTGCGAGTTAATTGCAAACACTTCTCGATGCTATAAAAATCCGAAAAAATTCAGGCACGTTAAAGGTACCGAAAAGATTAATTTTGCACAATAATAATTCCAAATTGTTATTAACAAATTGATGAAACAGAAAAATGTTCAAGAAACTTCCCGGCAATGAAACTTTTTTTTTAACGAAAATAATTCTTTTATTTTTCCGAATACGTATGAATTTTTTCAGATTTTTTCAATGACTTTGAATTTTATGATTTTCGACACATTTTTTCCATAAAAAAAAAAATTTCAAAGTCGATTAAAAAATCTGAAAAAATTCATGCGTATTCAGAAAAATAAAAGAATTATTTTAAAAAAAAAAGTTGTGTTGCCGGGCAATTTCTTGCGCAATTTTTTGTTTTATCAATTTGTTGATAACAATTTGGAATTATTATTGTGCAACATTAATCTTTTCGGTACCTTCAATGTGCATGAAGTTTTTCAGATTTTTATACCATCGAGAAGTGTTTGCAATTCAATTGCCAATTCCTCGCAATGTCCTCGAACTTATGCGAAATGAACACCACACGCTTGGACTATTTTAAGATTCAAAGAGAATTCACAAACCCTAAATGGGATTCAAATCTAAAAAAAATCTAGCGTATAAAAAGAATAATAAAAAAATAGCAATAAATAATACATTTTTTTCTTCAATTTTTTAATAACATCTTTATATTATTGTGCGAAAATCAATCCTTGCAGCACCTTCGAAAAATAAACGCAATTTCACAAAAATTAGACAAAATCCTAAAAAAATTCATATGCATTCGGCAAAATTAACGAATTATTTTTAAAAAAATTCAGTTTAGTTACCGACCACTTTTCTGAACGGTAAATTTTTTTCTTCAATTCCTAGGAACATTAAATGTTAACAAATTGAAGACATTTTTTTTATTATTCAACATATTAGCCGGTAGACTTTTTTAATAAAAATGATTCGTTCATTTTTCCGAATACCTCCGAATTTTTCCAAATTCAATAAGTTTGATATTTGTCTTTTTCCGCACATTTTTTTGATATATAAATAAAAATCTACAGTTTATAGCAAATATATCGGATATATTGTCGATATATTTTTTAATCGACAAATCATAACGACATGGATTGTCGGGACGAAGTAAAAAAATTCGCATTGTTTCGATTCGATCGATCGCCGAATAAAAGTTCAATCGCGTTTGCACGAAAGTTTTCGGAATTTACCGGAAGCCGTCGGGCCTCGAGTCGTCCGCGTGCGAGGCGGCGAGACTCGGAACACGTGTTCGTCACGAGTTTATCTCTTAGTGTGCCAAACGATCGCCAGAAGCGCTACGGCTCTGCCGTGCGAACGTATCTCAAATTTTCTCCGAGCCGGGCGGAATTAATTTGAGATCAATTCGAATCAAATATTTCAAAAATTAAAATCGAGAAAGTCATCGAGAGATGTCCGGTTGATCATCGAGTAACGATTTTGAGATGAAAATCATGACCTAAAAAAAAAAAAAAAAAAAAAAAAGTATCATTTTATGAAACGGATGCGAAATTCGCGATATCGTTTATGGGCACCTAATGCGTATGCGTGTCGATCGCATAACGTATTTGTCCGTCGCCCTTTACCGTGGCGATCGGCCGAACGCGCCTGAATCCGGTTTTCTCCGTTCACAATCTCTATACGAGCACCGAAAACAGGTTCTCACAGTCCAATACTCACAGCGATCGGCAAGGCAACAGAGCATGTTCGCGATCCGGGAAAAAAATTAAAAGACACGATGTTCTTCGTGTACTTTTTTTTTTTTTTTTTCCATTTTTTCATTTTTTTTTTTGGTTCACGAAAAATTTGCCAAAAATACAATTTCATCATATTTGTCAGATATTTTATTTACTTCGTTTGTTGGTTGGTTGTTAATTTTTTTTTGTTCGAAGTTCGAACTCTCCGCCGACACGTGGCGATAACTCGAGGGAATAATCGTCGTTCGATGCCTCGAACCAACGTGTCAGCATTGGAGACTTTTACTCGAGCGACATTGACCACGTGCTCGAAAAAAATGTAGCAACGATCCATCGAATCGTTGCTACATTTTTTCCGAACGCTCCCGGCGCGTTACGAAACGTTTTGGCCTCGGGGCCGCAGAAATATACTTCGAAAAAAAATGAAAAAAAAAAAAAAAAAAAAAAAAAAAGATATATATATAACTTCGAAACGAGTATTCTAATTTACATTCGGGAGAAATGGTCGCGCTCTCGAAGCTTCGCTATGGCCGGACGAACTGACCTTTACGCGATTCGGAAACTAAAAGTTCTCGCTCTATTAAAATGTTGCAACAACTTTCGTCCGATTCTTTTTTTCTCTCTTAATTCTCGTAAATTGAGTCGAAGTCGTGTCACTTATCCGATAAATAAATAAATTAATAATAATAATAATAATATTGATGATATTTTTTACAAAATTTAAAGCAAAGTATAGACACTAAAGTAAAGGTGTCGATAGGCAAATACGCAAAGTTATGCAAATATAACGTGCGCGTGCGTGGAGAAAAAAAAAAAAAAAAAACTTGTCGAATTTCTCGACGTGGAAACTTTCGGAGCCATGCCGTTCGGCGAGAGAAGCGTCGACGCGTTTACACTTACGTTATCCTCGTCTCTCTTCGTCGCTGGGCTGACAATATTGCAGATAAGCACCCGAATGTAGGGTACAGAAAACGCGTGGGTGACGATGAGTTTTTTTCTCTCAAATTGAATTGATCGATTAAAAGCTTTTTACTTTTTTAAAAACTAATATAAATATTATTATTATTATTATTATTGCGAAAAGAAAATATACGAAAGAGAATATATTTTTCTTTCAAAAATACACTATTTTATTAAAAAAAAAAAAAAAAAAAAAAAAAAAAAAAAAAAAAAAAAAAAACGCTTATGAGTATATTCACCTACGTTAATTATTTTTCATATATTTACCTGAAAAAAAACCATAATTTATAAAACATATATTTTATATTAATACACAATAATTATCAAACGATATTCAACTATTGCGTATTTCCGTGCAATAATGGCTACTCTTATGGTATTTTTTCGCTCGCTCCTTTCGTCGAGAAGATAAAGAGCCAGGTGACCGTGAGACGTCCACGTATTTTTTACTCTTATATTTCGAAATGGAAAAAAAAAAAAAAAAAAAAAAAAAAAAAAAAATTCTCACACAAAACTTTTTACTCGAGGCACATTTTGCTCGCGCAAGTCGAAAAGTGGAGACCGGTTGGGATAGAGACGAAGAATGCGACGCAAATAAAGAAGGGGCAAGTCAAATCGATAAGATAAGAAGGAAAGTAGAAAGAAAAAAAAAAAAAATAGTATCTTTCTCGTACGTTCCCGGTGGATCGTGAGAATGGCTGAGGCACGCACTTGGCGAATTTCCAAGCTCCTACCGACGCATTCGCGCATGGAAACTTGTCCGTTGTAGTTTCGTATATTTTTTTCTTCCATTTTTTTTTTGTTCTTTCTCTTGCGGGTCGTGCGACACGACAAGCCGCCCGCTGTTGCTGACTGCGCGACTATTGCGATGCCTCTCCAACGCGCTTGGCTCGCGCGGGCCTCCTCCTCGTATTAGCTTTTCTATTTCGATCTTCGACGGCGAGGGAGAAGAGCGGGAAAAGCTTTTGTAACGAGGCGCGTTCCGGAGGCGCGAGACGTGCCCTCCCGCACATACGCGACGAGACAAGCGCGACTCTTCGGTCTCGCGTCCACCCCCGGTGTGGGCAATAGAAATGTCGTAGCGTTGACGACGAATTCGGCGAGCGCCGAGATTGAGAGTGAATTGCAAACACTCCTCGATGGTATAAAATCGGAAAAAATTCGTGCCCATCAAAGCTACTGAAAAGATTAATTTTGCACAACAACAATTTCAAATTGTTATTAACAAATTGACGAAACAAAAAATTGTTGAAGAAATTTCCCGGCAACACAACTTTTCTTTTCATGAAAATAATTCTTTTATTCTTCCGAATACGTATGAATTTTTTCAGATTTTTTGATCGACCTTGAATTTTACGATTTTCTACACATTTTTTCCATATAAAAAAAAAATGTTAAGTTCAGTGCCTGCGGGGAATGAAAGGCAGTGGAAAACTTTCCGGCAACACAACTTTTTTTTAATGAAATCAATTCTTTTATTCTTCCGAATACGTATGAATTCTTTCAGATTTTTTGATTGACCTTGAATTTTACGATTTTCTACACATTTTTTCCATATAAAAAAAAAAATTTAAGTTCATTGCCTGCGGGAAATGAAGGACAATGGAAAACTTTCCGGCAACACAACTTTTTTTTAATGAAAATAATTCTTTTATTTTTCGGGATACGTGTGCATTTTTTCAGATTTTTTCGTTGACCTTGAATTTTACGATTTTCCCAGATGTCGTCCATATGAAAAAAAAATTTAAGTTCATTCGCCTGCGGGGAATGAAAGGCAGTAAAAAACTTTCCGGCGACACAACTTCTTACTAATGACAATAATTATTTTATTCTTCCGAGGACGTATGAATTTTTGCAGATTTTTTGATTGACCTTGAATTTTACGATTTTTTCCATAGAAAAAAAAATTTTAAGTTCATTGCCTGCGGGAAATGAAAGGCAGTGGAAAACTTTCCAGCGCGAATAACAGCGGCAAAGCCGGCCCCTTCCCTTTGTGCCCTTCGGCCCGAAACGCACCTTTCGAGAAGTCCCCCCTCGGTTGCTTTTGCCGCCGTCGAAGGCACTTTCTCGCGTTTGCCCGAAACGTTACGGCAACGAAAGGCAGACGCGGAGGGCGCGATCGCGCAGCTGGGGCTTCCCGTAACGACAGTAAGGCCGTTGCATCGTCGCTCTTTCTTTCGATATCTCTCGGGGTTTCTCGTCGCTCCTCTTCCGTCGCTCGCGAGAGTGGCTCCGCGCGCGTGCAGAAACATCCCCGTTCTTGACTGAGCGCGAAATTCCCCGAGCGCCGAGGTCGTTCGAGCAGCTGCACCCACCTCGCGAGACCGTTTCTCTCCAACTGCGCCGTTGCGACTCCACCGCCTCGAGCTCCTTCACGCTGCGCCGCGTTTGCATCCCGAGCTGGCCCGCGAAACGCCACGAGAAAAACCGCCTTCTAGACTCTCTTTCCCGCCGTCTCCGAGCCCCCCGGTCTCTTTCTCGCTATGCGGACTAACTCACGTTTCGCCTTCAGTCCGTCGCGGACTCTCGTGCCGCCTCGATAGCCCCCCCACCGAACAATCGCGCTTTCTTTCGCTAGTTCCGTCGCACGAAAACGTATCGAAACAAAAAAAGTTGAAGAAAATAAAATATAAAATTTAAAATACAAAATACAAAATACAAAATACAAAATACAAAATACAAAATACAAAATACAAAATACAAAATACAAAATACAAAATACAAAATACAAAATACAAAATACAAAATACAAAATACAAAATACAAAATACAAAATACAAAATACAAAATACAAAATACAAAATACAAAATACAAAATACAAAATACAAAATACAAAATACAAAATACAAAATACAAAATACAAAATACAAAATACAAAATACAAAATACAAAATACAAAATACAAAATACAAAATACAAAATACAAAATACAAAATACAAAATACAAAATACAAAATACAAAATACAAAATACAAAATACAAAATACAAAATACAAAACTTGAAATATCTTCGGAGTGAGACGAAGAATCATTCGAATTTCATTCGACATTTCTTCCGCTTTTGTTATTAAATCGTCGACAGTGAGGAGAAGACGAAGTGGAGAACGTTAGTGGAGAATCGTGAGATACGAGTAATAAGTAGTTTACTCTGGCGCACGTTACGTGTGTAACCGCGAGTCCGGCTCGCGACGCGGCCGATGATGCAACGCGCGACACTGTGTTCATGATGAAAATCGACGAGAACGAGACCGGTGACTATCAGCGTGAGTCATTGTTTATTTTTTTATAATTTTTCTCGTTTATTGTTATTTTTCGTTTCGAGAATCTCGAAAGCTTCGATGAAAAGTCGACCTTGAACTCGCGGAGCCCGAGAGAAGGGACGAAGGCACGAGAGTGTTTGCCAATCGTGCAAGACGATCGTCGGTCGAGAGAACTCGCGGTTAAAATTAATCGGATCCACTCGCGGGATCCCGACGTACTTATACGGTTGGTCGGAAAACTCGGAACGAGAATCTCAAAGGGATTTTTTTTTCTTCTTGTGTACAGTTGTCCGATTGCGGACGAATGAGAAAATAATTGTTTGGGGCGGGTTTAAATTTCCGAAGGTTCAAAGTTCGAAGGTGCAAAACCCTGAATCGAAATATCTCATTCGATACATTTCTCGATGGGTCAACCCACCGAAAGTCTGCATAATCGATAGAAATAATCGTACGATGGTTATGACTGTGAACGGAGAATGATACGAGATTAAATTCCAAGAAAAGAACAAGTTCTCGAAGGTATGCGGCGACTCCGTGTTTATTTCCCGGCAAACTATAATTGCGGTATTCAAAGACAAGAAGGTTTAATGCTCAGAAAAATGTACAAACTCAATATCTAATTTGGGGAATAGGCAGAATTTTGAAGGCTTGAATTCCCGAATCTCAGTTTAAAGAACGATCACATACAAGAAATTCGCATTTCGAAAAGATTCAATACAGAACGCTCGAAGTACCGAATAACAATTTTACGAACGGTAAAATCTCCGTAAGTCAATTCCCCGAAACGTCAAATTTGCGAAAGTTCTCTCCCCGAATGGTCGAATCTTTGAATGCAGATTTCTTCGAAAGGCCGGATCTCCGAATGCAGATTTCTCTGAAAGGCAAATCTCCGAATTTATGGATTATCCTTCAAAACGCTTTTCCCACCGTGGTTAGCAAGCATATACAAGGGCGAGTTCGTTTTCGCGTTTTTTCAATTCGGGACATTGGCTTTTCTACTTTCAAAATATCGGTAATCAGGATTTCTTGTTCAAATAGCGTTACAGAAATTCGAGAATGAGGCCCGTCCGGATATTCAGCATTCGGGACTTTTATCCCGCCCCCTATTTTCACACATATTGCCGAATCCGGTCCTGATACAAAATTCACTCGATTTGCCGGATCGCTGCAACTTGTATTATTCCAATTCAGGGCCAAATCAGGATAGGATTAGGCGTTTATAATAGTGATAGAAAATTATTACAACGATTTTTATTACAACTTCCTTATTTTTCCAACTTCCTAATGCAGAAGGAGAATATAAAAAAAAAAATCTTCTGTTTCGTTTCTTGTACGGATCATCACAAGCTTCACTTCGATCGATGACAATGATCGCGTTCTCAAGCTCAGTGTTTATTTAACTCGCCACATTTTGAAAGTTGAACTAATATATTATTAACTGCAGCTAATGAAAGGCTTAAATATTTAGTTGCTTCAGCAGTAAGTCAATTTCGAAAGAAAAGTTCTGTAGTTATCACAACCGAATAAGTTTGTTCAAAAGTGAGGTCATCGACAATCTAACGACCATCTTTAGTCCCAAATTGATCAAATAAATGATCAATGTCAATTCGACATTTATTTTGTTGACCTAAACGTCCGTTGAGTTAGGAGAAAGTTAATCACATTCTGCGAATTAGCTCAGCAAATTATATATATTGGCTCGAAGCCGCCGCTAGGTGGCTTCGAGGATGAAGTCCTTCTCTCGCAAGCGATCCGGCCTAGCAAGTTACTATATAAGACTCACTCTTTTGGTTACGATACAAGTTAATGTATGTTAAGTAGGTTGGCTAGGTAGGATAGGTCGGCAGGGTAAGTAGAAGCGGTTGAAAATTAAGGCGTTAATGAATAAGTTTCTCAAACCCTGTCCAGTAGTTAAGTGCACAAAGTACTTTTTTTTCCCAGGATTCGAAATCCGGCTTATTGCGCGAGTGGATCCGGCCCGGAATTGGTTCATATTTGTGTTGATCCGGTACATATCTGGCCCAGAGAAAATATTCATCGGGTCCACATCAGGCGCTTTATCAGGGCCGGATCTGCGTGAGCGTTACACCATGGATCAGGGCCATATCGATGTTCCATATCCGAGCCTGATTTATTTTTCGGCATGACAAGTTTGGCCCGGTTTCTGGTCTGATAAAATTTCGCCTCGAATTATTGTCTGCTGTGGAAACCGCCATGTCGACCTGTTTCAGTCGGATGAATTAAAGATCAGTAAAACGTCTGATGTCAGACGAATTATTTTTTTTGTTCTCACTGATAATCGTCCGATTGCCGGACGAATAAGATATTGTCGATCGTCCGAGTATCGGACGAAAGAACGAACATTAATTGTCCACTTCGGATGCCGCGAAATCGTCTCTTTTCGGTCTGTATTACAAATCGCCGAGGTTATTGACCCGATGAAATTTCGGTCATTTGACCGGTTATTTATCAAACTCACATATCCCTAAACCTTCCACATTCCTTCCGCATTATTCTCCACCTTCCACAAGTCTTTCTCAATGAGGGAGCGAGAATTTGTCCGCAGACCTTCTCACGGACGGGACTCTTTTTGTGAATGATCGAAACTCACAAGGAAGCTATTTGCGGGCTTCTTTGCAGACTCTTTTTTGGTTTGTTTGAACAGGTGATTCGCGAGGTCGTTGAACTCTGCGAACGTGTGTTTGTCCAACACACGTGCTCCGATTTCTCCTCTTTTTTTTTTTTTTTTTTTTTTTTTTCTTCGAAGACACGCGAAGAGATAAAAAAATCGGCAGAATGATATCCGCTCGCCTGCCGTTGCTAGAAATGATGCGACAATCTCTCGCCGCTGTAGTTCGCAGTTCGAGCTTCGGTGAGCGTTGTCAAAGCGGCAAATAGAAGCTGAGCAATTCAAATATCGAGCACGACGATTAGTCCGAGCGGGGCTCGGCGAATAATCTTACAACGCGCCTCGCGTATTCTTTATTGTGTTATTTATCGCACAAACTCCGAGCGAGCGTGTGCGAACGAAGCGAGCGCGATGGCCTTCAACGTTAAGGTGACACAAAAGCGCTTTCTTCGCGCGACGAGGAACCGTCCAACAACTCGATAGCCACAGCCCCGCGCTAACGTTAGGAACAAAATCACTTCCGCGCGATGGAAATAACAACTGTCGTAAAAAAAAAAAAAAGAAAAAAAAAATGAGATGTAAAATAAATGAAAAATCTATAAATCCTGTGACTATGAAAAAGAAAGGAAATTCAATTTGCAAAGTACTATTTTTCGCCCACTTCGATTTTTATTCAATTGCTTGATTCATTTTACGTTTTACTTTTCATTATAAAAAAATATAACAATAAAAATAATAATAATAATAATAATAATAATAATAATATATTTTTATTATAATATTAATTTTTATATTAATTATTTAATATAAATATTAGTAATATTATTTTTTTTAAATATTAATCATTATTTTTTATTATTATATTTATGAATAATAAAAAATTGCTGTTTTATCGATTCGGACTAAGTTTTGAAAATGTTATGAGTCTCAGTTTTTTTTTTTTTCAATTACGATAAACCGCTCGTTCGCGCGTCCACGTGGCTCTTCTAGTTACCGCATCGAGCGAGCCATCGCGCAAGTGCCTGTGACTCGTCAGCTGCCGCGAATGTTACCACCCCGTTTATCCGCGGCAGTGGACTCTCGCGGGCTCTCTCTCTCTCTCTCTCTCTCTCTCTCTCGTTTCCACTGATGCAACCGGCGCCGCTCTTACGAGACGATTGTATAATCTCTCGCGAGATCGCGAGCGCGACGAGGAGGGATTCCTCGAGTCGCGTGCCCGCACCTGAGAATCCCCCGACGCATCCGGATGCATCACGCATCAACCGCGAACTCGAGAATCCGCGACGGGGTAAAACGGATCATGGCCCGCAGTCGCGGAAATCCTTTCGACGTGTCGGAAATGAGTTTTCTCGCGGCACACGCGCGAAAAGTCTTCCTTTTCGTGCCTGCAACGCGCGGCCGATGTGGCGCTTTTCAGCCGGCGCGCTTTTACGCACACTCGTGCGAGAAAGCAACGTTTCTCGCACACTTTTCGCGCATCTCGCGCGAGAAAGCCACTTTTCGCGCACACGTGCGAGAAAGTAACTTTTATCGCACGCTTTTCGCGCAACTCGCGCGAGAAAGTAACTTTCTTCGTGCACTCGTGCGAGAAAGTAACATTTTTCGCGCACTCGTGGAAGAAAGTAACTTTTTTCGCGCACTCGTGCGAAAAATCAACTTTTTTCGCGCACTCGTGCGAAAAATCAACTTTTTTCGCGCACTCGTGCGAAAAATCAACTTTTTTCGCGCACATGTGCGAAACAGTAACTTTTCTCGCACTCTAACGAGATAAAAAAGAAAAAACTCATTGTCTTCGGACGATTTTTTTCTACTACTCGCGTGCGCCGTCGTGACGTATTGGGAATTGTCGGATCCCGAGTCGGTTTTAAAACAGTTGTTTACACGCAGTGCTTTGCGGCACGTGTCGAAAACGACAATTAAAAAAAAAAAAAAAAACAAGGGGGGAGAGAGAAAAAATAATTCTTATCAGTTGCCATACCGTCACAGTCACCGTCGAATCTCCTTCTTATCGTTCGATAGCGCTCGCAAAAACGAACTGGGTAGCAGCGCCGCGGACGATATCCGCCCGCCGTGAAATTTTTCTATTCCGCCCGAACGAGTTCTCGCTCACGGACGATTCGACAATTTCGCCCGATCGTCTCGATTCTCCGTATTCAATGTATTGTTCAAGTATATTACGTAAAAAAAAAATATTTATTTTTATTTTATGTATATTACTTTTTCATGCATAAATATTTTCGTTTATTCATCGTCGTTTCGTTTCGTTTATGTTCATTTAATTTAATTAAAAAAAAATTAAATGAATAAAAACACATTTTTTTTCGTACATTTATAAAATCGACGTTCAAATGCTTTATTCTTTTGTCTACGAAGGTTCGGCAGAAACAATTCTTTTCGACAATCGCGCGGGTGATTGTGCGATACTTCGGCTCGCCTGATCGTTAATAAAGTAACGGCGAGAAACACGTATGAAAAAAAAAAAAAAGTCCATGTGTCGTTAAAGTTTCGCCTAGGTATGCGATAAGCTGCGCGATATCCCTTAGTCCGACGTGCCAACTGCTCGCATTCGTGCCTCACTCTTACCGATTTTTTTTTCCGTCTCGGAGAATTCGTCGCCAGGAGTCGCGATTCGTTTCGGAGCGATCGGAAAAATCGCGTACCGTCGATTTTCGCGCCTTTTGCGGATCGCGTTACTGAAAAAAAAATCTCCGAAAATGGAATCAAAATACATATAAAATAAATAAATACCAATAATCATAATACATTGATATATTAATAATTCGTTAAAATAATACATATATGTATTTAATGTATTTTTATATACATGGAAAATATATATATTTTTTTTTATTTATAAAAAATAATTTTATATGAAATATAAAAACAATATAATAATAGCTGTGATTGTTCGTGTGCCGCGTGCTGGTTTACAAGAGAATCCGGGAACGATCGCTCGAGGCGCGACGAAACGAACGAAGGACCTGCAGTTTGATCGATCGTCGGTTTTTATTGCCTCGGAGTTATCGTTACGGGCTTTCAGTTTCGGTGCGGTTTACGAAAAGTTTGCCCGCGTTCCCGCGTTCGGGAATCTCTTAAAAAAAAAAAAATTCGATTCTGTTGTTTTTTTTCTTCATTTCAAGAATCTCAAGAGGATAGAACGCATTATGGACGATATTGCGATCGATCTTCATGGTGAATCCGCTAGTTCTTTTTACCCGATAATAAATCGGTAAATAATAAAAAAAAAAATAAACCTTCCCAAATGTCGTTCGGAGTCCGCACAGAGTTTTGCAAAGAGTGCACAAAAGCCCCCTTTTTATGCCAGTAGCGCGGCGAGAGCGTGCGAAAAAGTTACTTTCTCGCACGAGTGCGCGCGAATTTACGTATTTTTACGCCACGCGTTGCAGTCACGAAAAAGACTTTTTGTGCATGTTTCACAACAAGAAAAATAGCTAAATATATATTAAAAAAACAAAAAAGATTTTTAGTTATGGTCAGTTGTCGGGTGCTCACACGTCGCGTGTGGAGTCGGCAAGGTCGGTCGAAACTCGAAAATACTCTACGCTTGATAAGGAGTATTACAGTTTGTGACGTTACGCTCATCTTTTTTTTTATTATTTATTTATTCACGGAAGCCCTTTTATATAATTACAGTTTATTACAATTTCTCATGTACAGAAGGAATCATTGAATTTATATTTCATTTTTAAAACAAGTTCCATTTGGTATAAAATTTTTTGAATATTAATTATTAATTATAACAATCACAGTTTCAACTTCATTTTTTTAAATGTTTTTGTTCACACTAATCGGAATTAGTTGCAAATTTTCACCGGCGTCAATAATGGACTTCGATAACGTTTTTTTTTGCTTCTTTTTGTTTGCAGAAAATGAACCCACCGTCGAAGTTCAGCCCACAATCGTCAAAGCGCCAAAGGACAGAAGAAAATTCAATCAGCGGGTAATTCAATCGGATTTGTTGAAATTAATCTTTTTTTTTTCGTTTAAAAAGCCTACTTAACTTTTTCTTTCGGTCTGAAAAGAAAACATTTTTCAAGAAATCGAAAAATCGGTGTCCAGATTGTCTGAAAAAAAAAATTTGGTTGAAATCATTGAAAAAATTAGCTTATGCAGAAATATCGGTCCAAATTTCGAATTCCTTCGTCCCAGTGAATTGCCAATTGGGCAGCGAAGTTCCTTCGAGGCCACGGCCGCGATCGAGCAAATTTCATTGACATCCCGAAGCGGCGCCGAAACGCGACGAATCGATCATTAAGAAAACCGGATGAACTTTTGTATTTTGCAGGCGAGCGACTTCACGGATATCGGCGATTGGCCGTCTTTAGGAGCTCAAGGCGAGGTGAGTCGCGACTTTTCGCTTTCTGCCGTCCTTTCGCTTTTCGCTCACGTCCCATTTTTTCCCTCTCGCCTTCTTCATAAACGTGTTTTTTTTTTTTTTTTCGGTGATAAAATGAAGGTATTTTTTTAATTACGCAAAAACTAGAGCCCGCTGTCTCGCATCGCAGTTCTGTGGGTGTAGAATTTTTGCAAAATCGACATCGAACATTCGCGCTCTTTGGGCGCCGCACGAAGAAATCCGCGGTGGCGTTCCTTTACGCGACGTTCGGACAACTATTTCGAATTGTCCACCATTTTTATTTCCATTTACATTTTTTTTCGAATTTTTTTTTCTCCATTTTTGCGTCTCACGAAAAGCGTTCAGAGTTTCGATGATTTTATTTTGTGTTTTTCTATGTCGTAGAACAAAAAGCCTGCGACGCCGGTGGCGACGAAACAGAACGGTGTCGTCGAGCAGAGCGGCAACTCGAAGGAATCGAGCTCGCCGAGCAACTCGGACGTCAAAGGGAAGGAAAACAAGGAGCTCAATCACTGCCAGGACGACAGCGACGAGCACACGGACGGCAGCGACAAGAGGAAGAAAGTGAACAAACAGAAATGGGTACCGCTCGAGATAGACTTGGCGAAGAGCAGAGGAAAGCGCGAACGCTCGCCGAAGTATCACGGACCCAGAGAGAAGAATGGAGAAAGTGAGATAATTTTTTTTCTTTTTTTTTTTCTAAATTATTTGCGAAAAATTCGTCTAAAACAATTAGTGTAAGATAGTTCGTCGAAAAACAATTCGTCTAAAACAATTTGTCTGAAATAATTCGTCCAGAAGATAATTCGTTTCAAGCAACGAATCTAACTTTTATACTGTTGACGAGTCTTTATATATATTTTTTTATCGTCCCGGAAAATATCTGCGGATTTGTCAACTATAGGTGAGTTTTTATCTATTTTTATTTTTCTATATTTATTAGATTTTATCTACGCAATTTTTCGACTATGGCGGAAATATTTATGAAGTTTTTCAACTATAGCGGGAAGAAACTGGAGTTTTTTTCGGCAAAGCGCGAATTTTTTGCCATTAAGACAAAACGTTTTAAATAAATTGTTTCCAGACGAATCGTTTTTGGATGAATCGTTTCCAATAAACTATTGTAGACGAATTGTTTTAAGCCGAATTGCTTTAGACTCGAATTGTTTGAGACGAATTTTCCGCAGACGGTAACGCAATACCTGAAGCGAATCATCACAAAGCGCTTCTTCGGAAAGCCAAAATGGAAAAACGTTCTTTTCTGCAACCAAAACTGCATAGACCGGTTGGAAAAGAAAAAAATAGAGAGCAAGCGATACGAAAATGTAATGGGCAGATTTTTTTTTCGCGTTGTACGATTCTCTAAAATTCCATCGTTTTTTTCCTTGCAGACGAGGAGAATTGGAGAGACAGAGATTACGACAGACATGGAAGCAACTTCAGAGGCCGAGGTGGCCGAGGATTCCGCGGAAGGGGAGGCCGCGGACGCGGCTCGGCCCGCGGCGGTTTTCGACACAGACACGATCTCGAGTATCCGGATTATCCAGCCGACTTCGCTCAGGTACAAAGAAATAAAGAAAATTCGAAGACTTCTCGATAAGCTCGAAAATCTGAAACGAGAAAAAAATCTAAAATCCAGAATCCAAAATCGAGAATCCATTTTTTCAGAACTTTTCGTATGTCCGATTTTCTTTTTTTTTTTTTCACGAATCCAGAATGACCGATTCGACTTTACCGCTTATCTTAATTTTCATTCTCCCCGCACTGTGATGATCACTCTGGGCCTTATGATAAACCGTGAGGGTACCTTTGGAAAGTAGAACTGAGAACGATTACCGAGAAATCTAAAAAAAAATTCGTTTTCGGAACGAGGAATGACAAATTTTTGCGAATTTGCAGATCAACAAATTTGGACAAGCCGATCCGTCGTACATGATGCCTTACATGGGAACGTTTTACTTCAACAACCAGAACTTCGTCAATCTCGACACGCTGACGCTGAAGGAGTACATCAAAAAGCAAATGTGAGTATCTCGAGAATTTCTCTTTCTCTTTCGAGAATTTCTCTCGCCTCGTTTCGTTCTCGCTTAACGATGTGAATTTTTTTCATTTCTCTTTCACCGAACGCCGAGCAGAGAATACTACTTCAGCGAGGAGAATCTGCTGCGGGACTTTTTCCTCCGTCGTAAAATGGACAACGAGGGTTTTCTGCCGATAACGCTCATCGCATCGTTCCATCGGGTCCAGGCGTTGACGACGGACGTCGGTCTCGTTATCGAGTCCATACTGGAGTCCGAAAAGCTCGAGATGATCGACTGTTTCAAAGTCAGTTCCTCTTCTCCGTTGTTTCGAAGTTATCGCCCTTCTATTTTATTTTTTTTCTTTTTTTTTTAACTCCCGGCACACATATTCGAGACGATCGTTCGCTCGTCGATGCGAACAATCGCCAGAAAGTGTGCTAGAACAATACGAGAAGGATTCGCTAACGCCACTAGGACTCCGAGCGAGCCCGATGAGTGGAGTTTGAAAGTAGACCTCCTCACAGTTTATTTTTTTCTATATTTTTTTTGTTCTCAATAGCCTTTTTTATAAATTTGTAATTCCCTCGACAAAGATCCGAATTAACGATTTGCCTTTCGACACAGGTGCGAACGAAGGTCGACCCGTTGAAGTGGCCGATACTGGTAGAGGCCGCGAATCCGTTGTACGAGCAGTCCGAGAGCATGCACGCGCCGGTGCCGACTTCCGAGACACTGCCGCTCGGACAGCCGGGCAAATTCGAATTTTGTCCAGCCGCGAGACCCCTCACGACCATTCCCGTTCCTCCGTTGCCGCGCGTTCTTCAGACGGTGCCGTGTCCCGCGGTGACGGGCTCGCGGCTCAGCGAGCCCGAGAGCGTCACGTCCTCGGCAGGCGAGAGCTTGAATCCCGATGTGCCCGAGTTCGTGCCGATCGTGCTGGCGGCGAGCAAACACGCCGGCGAGTCGACGACCGGCGGTCACAGAGACAACGATCGACCGAAGGACGAAGACGGTACGAAAGCCGAGAGAAGAAAGGACTCGGTCACGCCGACCGATTCGAAGAATCCTTCCGTGTCGTCGTCGTCGAGGAGAGAAGACGCGACGAAGACAAAGGCGAACATCAACAACAACGTTAAATCGCAATCGTCGCAGGCCCAGGTCAACGGAAATGCCGAAACGGCGACGAACGACGTGTGGAAAGAGGTGCGTGTAAAATAAACGATGAGTCTCGCCCATCGTCGTCGTTTGGAACTGGCGATGGATTCTATCAGATTCTATCCTCTACTAACCGAACACAACGCATTCGACAGGTCAAGCGGAGGGTCAAGCAGCCGCCGAGGGACAAGACCGAGGACAAGGGAAGGTCCGATCACAAGGGAGAGGAGCGCGAAGAGTTGGACTTTCAATTCGACGAGGAACTCGACACTCCTCCGCCCACCGGACGTCACAACGCTTTCTCCGAATGGTTCGTGAAACGATAAAAATTAGGTCCTCTTATAAATTAGGTCCTTAATTAGGAGGAAACGAGGGAGATCGGAGAGTGTCTCGAATGTTTCGCAATGGGATGAAAATCGGATTAAAAAAAACGTGAACGAATTCAACGTTAGCGAAGAATTAATTTTCAGAGCCCTCGTTACGGTTGATCGTTCAAAAGATGTTCATACAATCGCGAAGCATTCGAGATTCGTTCGTAATCCTCATATTTGGAAGGACAGCGACGAAATTTCCAAAATCCTCGCGTCCCATTCGCGATCTGCAAAAATGATGATTATCCATAAAATTGTCTTCTTTTCCCGACTGAGGAATCGTGATGATAAAAATTGATCTGAGGAAGCCAAGAAAAATCTGCTATGGCTTTGCGCATTTCGAGGAGGGTTCGTTGAGTAGAATTTTGTTTTTTTACATATTTCCTTCTCTTTTACCCGCAGGTCCGAGGACGACGACGATTACGAATTGTCCGACAGGGACATCAACAAATTGCTGATCGTCACGCAGACGAGTGCCGCCGCGCCGATACCCTCGAGAATTCCGAAACACGAGGGACACGATCGCACCGGCGACTGGACGACCAGAGTCAAGATGACACAGGACTTGGAACAGGCGATTAATGACGGTCTATTTTACTACGAGGAAGATCTCTGGGACGAGGACGGTCACAGGGTAAGAGCTGACGAAGCTGACGAACCTTGAACGCGCGGTTGCGAGTTCGTTTGTCTCGCTTTTTGCTTCCTCAGAAAAGCTTTGTTTTGGCGAAAATTTTTTTTTTCGAGATTTTCATGTAAACGCGCTCAGGTTGCGCCGAAATGGTGAAAAATCATGTTTAGAAAAAAATTCTAGTTGCATCTTTTGGCTTCATAACTTGGAAACTTTTTGAGTTATTAAGCTGAAATTTTTACCACATATTGAGAGGTAAAGTCTCGGTGTTCGGTCCAATTTTTGGGCAAATCCATGCAGGCGTTCGGTTTTCGCGGCGTTTTGAATTTTTGAATAAAGTAACGTTTCACGAAAAAAAGCTTCTCGAGGAAGTCGAAAATTCTGAAAGCACTTTCTTACGAACGGAGCCTGACGAACCGTTGCTGAATGAAGAGAAAGCAATATGCTCATTTAATTGGCACTATTTTCTTGTTTGCGTGTCGATCGAGATTATAAGCGTTCGATGCTTTAGTAATTCGCTTTTCTTTGCAGTACGGTTCATCGTCGTCGATCGGCAGCTACAAGACTGTCAATGTGATAAGCCAAGCGGCTTTCGAGAAAATGGCACCGAAAGCTCCGCGCAAAACGAATCCCGAAGTTCCTCCGCCGCCGCCCGCCTCCTCCGAGGATATGGAGATTTCACAGTCCCTACCGACACAGGTGAATTCACGTACTGCGAATCATTCCCATACAATTCTGATTTTTTTTTTTTTTTTACATCTAAAGTTTTTACGCTAGTCTCGTTTTTTCTACACATTTCTAAGATTCTTCCGCCTTCGGAGAGAAAAGAAGCTGGAACATTTGATTTTGCATCACGAAATTGATGAAAAAATTGATTGTTCAAAGAATTACCTGGCAATGCAACTTTTTTCTTATCAAATTAACAAGGATTTGTTAATTTTCGCCGAATTTTTTGAAATTACATTTTTGCTTTCCATTTTGTCTAACAAAGAAAAAAAAAAAGAAAATACAATAACGAAAGGCAAAGGAAGCAAAAAAAATTACTTCGTGAACGAGTATGTAATTTCGTCTTTTCCGAAATCCAGTTGCCGAGCAGCGTCGAGGAGAAACGCGACCGTCGCGTCGACAAGGCCCGATGGAGGGAGGAAAGAACGAGAGGCGGAAGCCGCGGACGAAGAGGCGCCGTGCCGAGATTCTTCGCCGTCGTGAAGGACGAGCCCGCGGTTGATCCGCGAACGCCGCGAAAGCGCAAAACTCGCCACAGCAATAATCCGCCCGTGGAGCATCACGTCGGCTGGATTATGGACGTCAGAGAGCACAGACCGCGTACTTATTCCACCGGGTGAGTTTCGACGTTTTTTTTCAAAAAAAAAAAAAAAAAAAAAAAAAAAAAAAACCTCAGCCCGTTCTTTGGGCGGTTATCGACGAATGAAGATCGGAACACGCTGGTGAAAATCACTTACGAATTCGATGTTTTCGACGACATTGAAAACACTGAATTCGCCTCGTTACATGTTTTTTTCATCTCTGACGATTTTGCGGATCTTCGATTTTTCAGAAGCAGCGCAGGCACGAGTCCAAACGAGGGCTATCTCGCCAGCAGTTACGGAAGCGCGCCGCAGTCGCTTCCCACCTTCCAACATCCGAGTCACGCATTGCTCAAGGAAAACGGTTTCACTCAACAGGTTTACCACAAATATCACTCGCGATGTTTGAAAGGTTTGTCTCCTTCTCTGCCTCTCCGGAAATAATCGTCGCATTCACTCATCGGGTGGGGTTCAAAATTTCAAATGATCGACATTAAGAACGACCTGTATTTCGAAATTTCACCGTGACGATTATCGCAATCGCGACAAAAGCAGCGGTCGATTTTTTTCTTCTCGATAGATCGCCAGGTGAAATGCCGATTTCATCGAAAATTTATCTATCCGAACGTTCGTTGCTTTGAAAATCGATTTTTCGACAGTTTGTGCCTCGAACGAATAAAAAATAGATCCAAAAAATTAAGACAGTTGCTATTTTCGAAATTAGAAGTAGAAGAGGAAATAATTTTCTTTAACAATGAAAATACCTAAAATAAAGATGTCGAGAATACAAATTTCCGGAGCGTGAAATTTCGCGACGAAAAAAATCGAAGGACCGAACAATTCCGAACAATTCAATTCGACACCTTTGCGCTCTCAATGTTCATTCCTTACTTTGGAAACGCTCGTAAATCGGGCTCTTCGAGTTGGCAACTTTCTTCTTTTCTTCGATGCGAAATTTCAGCCGATCTGTGTTTTAGTCGTTCCGAATTTTGAGCCCCGCCCGTCGAATCGCACTAACGCGAACTTATGATGATTCTATTTAATTGTCTTCTTTTCCCGACTGACGAAAAATACTTTCGTGCTGAGAAACTTCGATCTGAGAAATTAACGAAACGCAATCGCAACTCGAGATTCGCTTCGCGAACAGTTTAATGATTTGGTGGTATTCTTGTTTGTAAAAAAAAAAAATCTAGAACGCAAGAGATTGGGAATCGGTCAGTCGCAAGAGATGAACACCCTCTTCCGCTTCTGGTCGTTCTTCCTTCGGGAGAACTTCAATCGCACGATGTACGAGGAATTCCGGAGCGTCGCCAAGGAGGATGCGGCCGTCGGCTATCGCTACGGGCTCGAGTGCCTATTTCGCTATTACAGCTACGGCCTCGAAAGAAAGTTCAGACCGCAATTGTACAAAGACTTCCAGACGGAGACTATGTGCGATTATGAGAACGGTGAGTTCGGCAACACTTTTTCTTTTATTCTTTTTTATTATTATTTTTCTATAATTAAAAAAAAAATGCTAATTATATTACAATAATATTTAATAAATAATATTAAATATTAGTTAATATTTATTTTTACAATTTATATTACATATTTTTTTACTTCTTCAAGAAGCTTCGTTGTGGCAAAAAAAGAAATTCATATAAACGTGTTCAGAGATGTTTCAAACGTGCGCCAACACCCGCGTTTTTTGAGATATCGGACCGCGGTTTGGCGCGAAGTTGAAATTTTACAAACCAACCGATCGGTATTGTTTTCAATCGCATAATCTTTCCTTCAGTTTTCGGCTTTCAAGACATTGCGAATTTTTTTTGCAAAGAATTTCGTTCACAAATAAAATATTTATCGGTGAAAATGAATAAAGCAATTGTTATATTTTGTGTATACGATCAATTGACAAAATAAATACGACGATCGATATTTACAATATTCATATAATCACGAAAAAAAATATAAAAAGTAAATGAATAAAAAATTAATAATAATAGTAAATTTATCCATAATAACAATAATTTTTTTTCTATAAAAGAAAAACGTACTTTGCTATTCTGATAGGGATCTCTTTATTCCCAAACAAAGTCGCACGTCGTTATTTAAATTGGTTATGAGATTTCATGTCGTAGCTAATGGAACGAACCGTGCTAGAATAAACGAACGGTTTCGCTAACGCCATGAGACCTCGCGGTTGATGAATGGAGTTTGAAAGTAGCCTTTCGACAATTCTCATCTTAAAAAAAAAAAAAAAAAAAAAAAAAAAAAACAATAAATGAATAAATACATTGAAAGATTTTATCAAAAGTATTGACGTGATCGTTGTTGACTTTCAGGCCAACTCTACGGACTGGAAAAGTTCTGGGCGTTCCTAAAGTATTACAAGCACAGCGACAAACTGCAAGTGGAGGCTCAACTGCAGGAGTATCTTTCGAAGTTCAATAGTATCGAGGACTTCCGCGTTGTCGAGGTAAACGAAAAAACATTACGCGATTAAGCAGTGGAAGATAAGTTGGGCGTTCAATTTTTCACAAAATGAACAAATAATGCTATTTTTGCGCACTAGTGCGAAAAAAAAAAATTTACACTTTTCCGCACTAGGGCGCAAAACTAATCGACAAGCCCTTGCGCCGTTGCAACGCACGTGACTGAAAAAAGATACACTTTCCCGCACTAGGGTGTAAAAAAAAAAAACAAGCTCTTGCGCCGTTGCGACGCGCGCGACTGAAAAAAAAACGAAAATAAGTTGGGCGTTCAATTTTTCGAAAATGAACAAATGCTATTTTTGCGCACTAGAGCAAAAAAACGTACACTTTTCTGTATTAGGGCGTAAAAGTAATCGACAAGCTCTTGCGCCGTTGCAACGCGCGACTAAAAAAAAAAAAAAATCCAATGTCCGACGCTAATCCGATATTCTTTCCGCGCCTCGACAGCCCCAGATAAACGAGATGCTCCAAGGATTCGGTGGAAACCCGCGCTCGCTGATGTCGAGCAAGAGGCGCAACCGCAGCGTGTCCGAGAGCGCGGGCGCCGCGGAAGCCGCCTCGACGTCCCGGGTTCGACGACTGTCCGGCGGCTCGAGCGCCGTAACACTGCCAACGTCGGGCGCGGCGAACCCGAGCACCAGTGCCTTGCAAAAGCCATCGACGAGCTCGGTGAACCTCGCTCAATACCGCAACAGAACCGGCTCCTTCGGCTCCGGCAGGCTCGGCTACTCGAAGCGCCGCAACGACTCCTCCTCGTCGTCGAGCAGCCAGCGCGACCTCGCCAAGCAGCAGCCCCGCAGCCGGCACAATTCCGGATCCCTCGCGAAGCCGCACGAGCTCGCGAAGCCGCACGGCCTCGGCGCGAACGCGACCGCCCCGACGACGAGGGATCACCGACTCGCCGCGAAAGCCGAGGCGACGAACAAAACGGCCAGTCCCGCGTGCGCGAAGAATGAACCGACGACGGCGACGGCCGCGCCGCCCGCCGCGAGCCTCGCGCAAAAGTGACGCGTTCCAAACGCTTCCGGGTAAGTGAAATCGTGCCGCGCGTTCGCCGTTTCGCGATACGCTATGTAAAAAAAAAAAAAAAATCGAAACAAAAACTAAGGAAAGAGGAAGAAAAATTGGAAAGCCGTACCGGAGAGTTTGGTGCTCCTTCGAGGGGGAAAACAGGAAGATTCGCGACCTAGAGATAGCGAAATATCCATCGGGAAGCGATCGAGAGGCGGGCCAGCGAGATGGACGGAAAACTGAGAAAAGGGAAATGAGGACGAAAGAAAAAACACAACCAGTTCAGAAGCATCTCGAGCTCTCTTCCCTCGAGTGAATATATATTTTTAACTAATGAATTAAAGAAAAAAAAAACATTAAAATAAGAAAAAAAAAGGAGAAAAAAAAATTTAAAAAACAGAAAAAGAAAAACGATGTTGCGGCTTTATCGAGGTACGACGGGGTCGAGAGCGAAGCCCCTGCCCTCTCCAAGCAGCTTGTGCCTAGCGGTTGTTCACAATAAATAAGTCAGAGCGCTGTTCATAGCTTAGTTTATATAATAGTAAAAAAAAATAAGAAAAAAAGGAAAAAAAAAAAACATTGAGAAATAATCGAAGAGAGCGGAATTCCCTCTTAGCTTAGCACGACGAAAGGAAAAAAGGGGGAGGGACTCATTTTTTTTTGGTCGATTTCCGAAACTGCAAGAACGAAGGAAAAGCGCGTTCGACGGTCGACGGGCGCGATTTTGAGGCTATTTCTTTTATACTCGTCGAACTTGCGATTTGCACAGAAAAAAACATTAACGAAAGAAAACGAAGAATGGAGAACGGAGATTTCGGGGTTCGAGGCGAACGGACGAGGCCCTTCGCGCAATCGCGCGAATCCGACTAGCCTTTTCTTTTTTTAAACATTTCTTCCATCGGTGCTTGTAATTTTTTTTTTTGAATTTTATCACGCCAGGCTCGGTAAAGAGAATCGTTTCGAATCTTGTTTTTTTTTTTTTTTTTTTTTTTTTTTTTTTTTTTAAGTCTTCCATCGTCATTTTCGGGCCCGAATCGCTTTTGCCGTCGGTCGAAACTACCCGTGTCGTCGATTTTTTTTTCTTTTTTTTTTTTTTTCCACCTAACAAATAATAGCTCGTGGCCGAATTCCGTCTCGCGATTCGACGGGAAATTCAGAGGGTGGAGAAAAAAAAATCTTTCGAAAATCATTGAACAGAGGAAAGAGAAGTGTAATTTAGGGGAAACGAAAAATCGAGTTCGAAGCTCTCTCTCTCGGTGGTGCGAGCTGAAATACGCCGAAGTTTTCCAGAATGAAAAAAACCCAGTCCGTGGCCGGTGCACAAACACTCGCGTCTGGATAGAAAATTTGCAGATTTGTACGACCGACTCTTTCCAGCGAGACGCGTAGATTTAAGTTTATTAAAGCATTAAAAAAAAAAGAAGAAAAAAAAAGGAAAAAAAAATTATAAGAAATAAAATATATATATTATTAGTACGTAGAAGTAATTAATACTACCATTACGATGTAAGGATGCTATATAACATATTATGGCGTCGCATGGGTCTATCTACAACTATTAAGCGTGCAGAAAAAAAAAAAGAAAATCGCTGATGACTTCCAAATCGCTGGGGCTGATCGTGTTCGATACGAAAAAAAAAACAAAAAAAAAATTGGAAAATTTTTTCGAGAACGAAAAGAATTCGGCATCTTTTTTTTGCGAGACAAATGGGAGGAAGAAAAATGGCTTTCGCGATTTCTCTTCGGTCCAAGCGAACGAGATCGAACCGTTCGTTTCGTTCTCCGCCGGGCGCGATCGTCGAGCGAACGAGAAAATTTCGCAACGCGTCGATAGATCGATTTTTTGCGACTCGATCAATCGGCGAAACGTGATTTTTTATTCATTTGATTTTTTTTTTACCAGCACAATTAACTGTTTGTTCGATCGATATTTCGCTTCGACGGACGATATTCGGGCGGGTATAATTGAAAAAAAAAGATAAAAACAAAGTTCGTCGGGCTTCTCATGGATAGACCACGACGAATCTGCATTGATCTCGGGTAGCCACAACGTGCCTCAATTTTTTTTTTTTTTTTTTTTTTTTTTTTTTTTTTTTATTCACGTTAAAGACACAAACTTTGCGGATCGTCGGACAAATCGACAATCGAATATTGATCGCGCTTGGATCCGTCGCGACGATAAGTAGGGATTAAAATAAGGAAAAAGAAAAAAAAAATCCCGATCGATCGAAAGCGAATATTGAAAAATTGCTCAAATGACCGAGCAATAGTTGATAATTTTTATGAAATATTCCGAGAATTGAAGGAAAAGAAAAAATCAAGATTTTGTCCGATTTGTATTTTTTTTTTATCACGCATCATCTTCGATGACCGACTAGTCATGCACCGAGCCATCGATTTTCTTTATCCTCTCGCTTCGACCCGCACCCGGGCATGGTCAGTGATTTTTCTCGTTGGAAGACTTTTCTTCATTGAAATTTCGAAAAAAATTTAAAAATGCAAAAAAGGCCCCCCAAAAATTCCGTTGAATTGAAAAAAAAAGAAAAGAACGCAATCGAAGCGAAGAATCGGGAGTGCTATTTTTTATGATTTTTCTGTTCTCATCGAAGCTCTTGCTCTTTCCCCGAGGCTCGTGCGAAAACGAATGCGACGCGTGAAAGAACGAAGAAAAAAAAAAAAAAAAAAAAACGACGATAATATTCATAATAAATAAACGATAACGATAACATTAATATTAAAATAATGATAATATACCGTTAGCCGATAACGATATATAACGTTTAAAACTTGTATGATTATTAGTTTTGTACATTAAAGAAACGTATTATATACGCGGATACTATGAGATAGTGATATTAATTAACGATTTGTTGGCTTTTAAATATTAATGGATAAATATATGCGAATTATATAGGTAAATCGCGCACATTTTTTACTCCCGTCAGAGTGGTGAAAAAAAAAACGAAAAAAAATCTTTAAAATAAGATAACGCAGCGCTGCCGGCCGAGTCGCTCCGTTTCCTACGTTTTTTTTTTTGGTTGCTTTTTTTCTTGTATTTTTATTTCGCTGCGCAACGAATCGAGAAGATCGAAAAAAAAAAAAAAACTCATATTTCGCGTCATAGAAGCGTAAAAAAAGACTCAGCGAAACAGCCTTCGATTTTGTAGAGATAGATGCGAGAAAGAGGAAAAAAAAAGGCAGGCGCCGAAAAATAGCGACGAGCCCGACGCTTGGAAGAAGGAAGCTCGTTCCTCCACCACTTCCGGCCGACCCTTCTTCGAGTTCCTCGGAGACTCGCTATTCGATCGTCGGATCGTCGTGCGCTTCAAACAAATAAATAAATAAATTTGAAAAACCAAATTTTCAAAGAAAAAATGAAAGTAAAAAAAATTAATAAATTTTTTTTTAATTCAATTTTCGATGAAAAAAATATTATTATAAAATGGAAAGACAAATTGACAATTGCAACCATGCCATACCGTTTTCTTTTCTATTTTGAAATTCAGCTACTAAGGTCGCACTTTTATTCGTCGTTGCGCAAACCCGACTTCCGTTCCTCGTTCTTCTCGTCGAGTTCGATTCTTTTTTCTCCCGTTTTTCGCGATCTTCCTCGATGACTCGAGAAGCACGAAATTTTGGTGCTGATTTGAGGATCGTGAAAAGAAAAAAAAGGGAAAAAAAATGGTTTTTATAGTAGATTCTCGGGGAAGGAAATCGATTATTGAAAGATGGAAATTCTTTTTGTCGACGGACGAGCGTAAATCTCGACTTGTAAAAAATATACATATTATTGATTAACTATCATACACATATAGATATAATTCATAAGGTGAACACCATGAAAAAAAAATGATTATTTGACCCTTCAGACTCTTTAGATCCTTCTGCACGCTTGATTTTTTACAGATTTTTGTCCCATCGAGACGTGTTCAAAGTTCTCCCTGAAACACGCGTTGATTCAAATGTGGCGAAAATTTACCCCTTCTGTAAATCCTTAAATATCGACTTAAATCGCCGTAAACGACAAACTATCGAGCTATGCTCGGGCGAGTTCGATTTCGAATTTGATCGCAACGATTCGTCGGAAAGGTGTTTTTTTTCTTCGCCCCCATGGTAAAACAGTTTCTGCCAAATTGCACAAAAATCGCCATAAAAAAAAAAAAAAAAACGCCCCCAGTGTTCGATCGATTTTTCCCGATGAAATCTTATTGGCTTAGATTTTTTTACATTATTCATAATACGTACTATATGAGGAGTGACGAATGAGCCCGCGAGAGGCGCGGGATTAAGGGCGAACGAAGTCGTTGCACCGATACTATTGTAGCTTGTATAGATATAACTGAACGACGAGGGCGAGGATACCGATTTACCGCATATATATATAGATATATATATATTTAAAAAAATAATAATAAAAAACCACACCTAAAAAATAGAACCATATACAAAATATAGATTAATTATTACAAATAAAATTATTGTTAAACGCATTCACGCGAAATCGTTAATGTCAGCCATGTAAATAATATCGATATGAAAAAAAAAAAAAAAACAAGCACATGACTCACACACGCGCACACATGGATACATATACATGTACACATAATACACCGTAAAAAAAATAAGAAATAAAAAAAAAACGAATGAAATGCTACAAATAGCCCCGAAATACTTTCAAAGTAGAACATGCAGAGAGACGAGGAAGATTCGATTCGGCTTATCCATCCGTAAGGTGTTCATTTCGCCCAAGTTCAAAAAAATTGAGAGTGAATTGCCAACACTTCTCGATGGTAGAAGAATCTGAAAAAATGCATGCACATTGAAGATACTGAAAAGATCAATTTTGCATAATAATAATTTCAAATTGACTGCATTTTTTTTTTTTTTATGGAAAAATGTGTGGAAGTTTGTGAAATTCAAAGTCGATTAGAAAATCTGAAAAAATTCACACGTGTTCGGAAAAATAAAAGAATTATTATTAATAAAAAAAAAAGTTGTGTTGCCGGGAAATTTCTTGAACAATTGTTTGCTTCATCAATTTGTTAATAACAATTTGGAATTATTATTATGCAAAATTAATCTTTTCAGTGCCTTTAATGTGCATGAATTTTTTCAGATTTTTGTAGCATCGAGAAGTGCTTGCAATTTACTGCCGATTTCCTCGAACTTCTGCGAAATGAACACCTCACGCATGGACTATCTTAATGCCATGGTACATTATGACTTATCTATAGAAGCGTACACGACGTGTAGGCTATTGTATAATAGAATTATTCGAGACGAAAACACAAAAAAAACACTGAGAAAAATTAAGCCAACGCTTGTGTATCGTGCGTGTGACTGATGAATTTTTTTTTCTCGAGTCTTGTATGCATATTACTTTGGAGTATTGTAACGTTTGTGAATACATGCAATAAAAAAAAAAAAAAAAAAGAAAAAAAAAAAAAATCGTGCCAATTGCATTGGCATATTACTTTTTCTTGTTTTTTCAACACGGTTCACCAAGCTCTGTTTATAAATAGGTACGTTTAACACTTTTGCCTCCTTAAGAAGCTTTGTTTTGGTGATTTTTTTTTTTTTTTTTTTCGGGACTTTCATGTAAACGTGTTCAAAATGTGCCAAAACGTCCATAAATCACATCTAGTAAAAATGTATGTGTGTGTGTTGTCTGGTAAACGAACATCGGTGGTAATTTCCCACAATCTGTTATGTTTTGTTTTCATACTTTTTTTTATTATTGCACTTTATTTATTTTTTTTCTAAGCAGTCGGGAATTTGTTAAAATTTTACATTTTTTCAAAATTGAAATTCGTGTTCTTTCAACAGCTCCGAGCAGTTACATTATATAATTCTTATCGTCTTCGTAATGTTACAGTTACATACCGCAATGTAACTTTTCCCTGACAGTAACATATCTTCGTTGCGTTGCGGCTGCATGACACTTATATTACAATTATACATTGCTGAGTAGGAAATAGTAACTTACATGTAATTGACATGTAATGTCTCAGTAACGTTACTCGTTACGATTGATTACATAACCGTTACATTGCTGTTATATAACCCGGTTCACTGGGCAGTGGCCAGTGCTATGCATAACCCGACATATAAAACATAATGCATAAATCTTGGCCGACACGGTGAATTTTTTTTTTTTTTTTTTGAAAGTTCATTATAAAAATAGAGCGTTCTGGGTTGGCCCGTCGTATATCAGTGGCCAGGTTGGAACCCCCTCTGGTGAGAGTTCAACCAAATTGAGAGAAGAAGAATCGCCGGTGCCGACAGGGCTGCTATCCCGTGTAGGGTCGCACAATCGGGCCTGCACTGGGCGAGTACTGGCGGCCAGGCTCCCAGTAATAGCGCGGCAATCGCAACCAGTACTGGGCCATTACCGGTATAAATGCCGGATGATAACTTTGGCCCAACTCTGGCAGTTGTACATCGGCCCAGTGCTGGCTACCGATGCTGGCCAGGAAAGGGATTCACGTTTTCCCGCTCGAAATCTCTACCTACGAACTATACCTATCTACCTAACCTAAGACCTAACACGCTACCACTACGCTATCGCTTACTTGAAAATGCCTTTTGTCCTGCATTCAATGTTATAGACGAGAAATTACTGCTCCGCGCAAAAATGATAACGACGATCAAAACATATTTTTCACAATTTAAGAATTTCACAACACTCGGCATTTTTGTGCAATCGTCAGTTCGTGAAATATTATTTTTAGTATTTTCTTCAAATTAATTCAAGAACAATTATCATCGTTCAAATAACATGGTGCATTTTTTCCAGCTATTCAAAGCGTGATTCAGTCATGCGTAATCATTGCGCGTCTTTGTTTGGATAGAAATAACGTAACACCGTTGGCAGCCAGCATTGGCCCAGTCATGGCAAACGGACGGTAGGCGTTATTGAACATCGAAAGTTGACTACCGTTGACAGCCAGTAATGACCCAGTCATGGCAAACTGCTGGTAACCTGTAATAGGCAGACGTCGCTTGCCACTATTGGCAGCCAGCATTGGCCCAATCAAGGCAAACTGACGGTAGGCGTTATTGAACATCGAAAGTTGACTACCGTTGACAGCCAGTAATGACCCAGTCATGGCAAAGTGCTGGTAACCTGTAATGGGCAGACATCGCTTGCCGCTATTGGCAGCGAGCATTGGCCCAGTCAGGGCAAACGGACGGTAGGCGTTATTGAACATCGAAAGTTGACTACCGTTGACAGCCAGTAATGACCCAGTCATGGCAAAGTGCTGGTAACCTGTAATGGGCAGACATCGCTTGCCGCTATTGGCAGCGAGCATTGGCCCAGTCAGGGCAAACGGACGGTAGGCGTTATTGAACATCGAAAGTTGACTACCGTTGACAGCCAGTAATGACCCAGTCATGGCAAAGTGCTGGTAACCTGTAATGGGCAGACATCGCTTGCCGCTATTGGCAGCGAGCATTGGCCCAGTCAGGGCAAACGGACGGTAGGCGTTATTGAACATCGAAAGTTGACTACCATTGACAGCCAGTAATGACCCAGTCATGGCAAAGTGCTGGTAACCTGTAATAGGCAGACATCGCTTGCTACTATTGGCAGCCAGCATAGCCCCGCAGCTTATCAATGGTGGCACGCCAGCACATGGAAGCCAATACTCGGCCAAGTATCGGCCCTGTTGTCACTGCTGGGGAAACCTATACGGGATCTATGGCGACAATGCGATTCCAAATCCGAACTTGCACCACATCTACTAGGTCAAGACCCGGCAAACCTCATCGGCACAGGTTTCCTGCAGTTCTCTCATGCTCTCGAGTTTCGGAAGAAAGAGAAATAAAAAAATGTTACCCTTTTCTGAAAGACCCTAAACGATGATCTTGTTATTGTAATACATTTTAGTATCACGACCCTCATCCCGGCGTTGTGTCTTGCAAGTTTTCTCTATGAGTCGCAATGTTTTCGGGCCATAAAAATCTTGTAGCAAGAAAAAAAAAACGCGCGCGACTCCTAACAGCGTCGACGTCACGGGGAGGGGGCGTAAAAATAAACAATCGCCCCGAAAATGATCGGTTCGTGGGTCATCGCGGGATACGCGATATCTTGGAAAAAGGGTTCGCGGCCTGCGAGAAAAAAAAAAGAAAAACCGAAGAACGAAGACGAGAGAAGGATGTGAGGAAAGGAAGGTCGAAGCGACGAACGAATTGGTGGAAAAGTGTGGCTGGAGGCTCGGCGTGTTTGCGTCTGTTCCACGGTTTTGTTTCCAAGCTTTACGATTATGACTCCCGTTTGCATCGTCGCCACATGGCCCTCGCTGGTTCCGGCCGACGGATCACATACGCGAAGAAATCGTCCCGAAAGTCATCATTCCCGTACATAATTTTATTGTGTCTCATTATTATTATTACTAGGGCTCGTAGAGCTCGCGCCCTCGCGGCCATCCAACAAAACCGACAAATATATCTCGATGTATATAAAGAATTCGTCGTTGCCCCCCTCCTCTTTCTTCCGAAAAGGGACTAAGAATATTTTCAACGGAGTCCCTTCAAGGTAGGGGAGAGCGGGGCAAAACGGCATACCGGGGCAAAATGGTATTCACGCACAATGGGACCAGGGCAGAATGGTATTGGGGCAAAATGGGACAGCAAAAAAATCTACTTCGATGGGACTTTCTCTTGTCCCATTTTGCCCTAATTCTATCATACGGGCGACTTTATTTGACCACTTCATACCATTTTGCCCCTCTCTCCCCTGAGTAGCCCAGATCGTGACCCCGACGGCACACTTTTGACTACCATAAATACAGGTTTCATCAAATCATGATCCAACTATCGGCTAATTAAAGAGCGTTTTTCATTTTCAATTGTTGCAAAAACACAGCTTTTTCAATGAAACATTTCGAATAGAAATTGATTAGTGAATAGTGCGACACCCGGCTTCGCAGTTACCTTCCTAAGCTGTAGTGAGTAGCTACGCCAGGTGACGATTTGTGAATTCTCTTCGTCTAATAAGTATAAAATGACAGAAAATTAGTATCAACATCTTCAGTAAGATCCAGACTATAACTGAGATGAGAAGTAACTTAACTCTCGTGCAGTTACTTGTTCGTCTCTAACTTGTGGAGTTAAAACTCAAAGAAAAGAATTTTAGTTTTCATGAACCGAAGGCACTAATTGAACATTTCCATTGTTTACACTTAATGTGTGTCTCTCATATTGCAAGTCAGAAAGTGGATACGCGCAAGTGTTACAAATCGCGACATGAAGGTCATGAACCGGGTACACCCAGGGCTCTCAAACTCCGGCATGAGGCTCATAATTCGGCTACACACAGGGGGTGTTTCTACAGTGCCAGTAATCCCGGCAGTAGACACGCGCTATTAAAACAATGATTTTATTAATAAATCTTAACTGTTGCACTTATCCAAAGGTGAATCTGATTCGGAGGACTTCCATGGACGTGTTGAAGCCTTTAGTTTTCGGATTGGCTACATAACGTGTCAATAAATCGCAGAAATCCGACACCGCCGCTCTTAAGCTGCCACTATCTCGGCCATTTACCTTAAGAGGAGGTGAAATACCACGATCGGTAACAAAAACTGTAAACAACTTTTCTCAGCCATACTGGCATTTACAGCTTAAAAAAGAGTCTTACGGTCTGCGATGGTGATATCCGCATACCGTACGACTTTTTTTTTACCTATAAATGCCAGTATGCCTGAAAAAAGTTGTTTACAGTTTTTGTTATCGATTGAGTGCGGGATGGGTGGGGGGGGAGGGATTGCACCTCCTCTTAAGGGGGACTCAAAATATTCCAAGTCTCTATAAGGGGGACACAAAGGGGGGCAGCGGCGGCAACAGCGGCGAAATCTTTTTATATATATAGAGGGGTTATTATTATTATTATTATTATTGTTGTTTTTGTTGTTATTATTGTTATTGTCGGATGAAGGCGTCCTCATGACGAAGGAAACAAATCCCGAAGTAATGCGAAAGCGGTGCCGGGGTGGATCCAGATACACTGGAAGATGACATGAGAGGTGGGGTTTTAGCTGGTAGGCCACGATAGGAGATTCCAGCACACGGAGTACACGTGCCCCTCCATGGTGTATAAAACATTTCCCCCCGCTCTAAAAAAAAAAGAAAAAAAAAAAAAAACTATTGTTATTGTTATTACTGTTATTTTAATAAGTGAAAAAAAATCAGTCACCGATTTCATGCGATTGCCTACAATAATTGTTCTCATCCTTCGAAGAATTGCCCAAATTATCTCGGAGAGTTTTTTTTCACATAATCAGAACACAATTGCCGTTCCAACACCAACTACGGCGCGAAATGAGCGACACGATTCTAAAGATATAAGTATAAGAAAGTATAAGAAAAAAAAAAAAAAACGGAAACGCAGGACTCTTTTTCGAGTTTTGTAACTCGTTTCTCAAACCCCTCGTTCGCTATTCGGGATGAAGTTACTCCAATCTCGAATGGAATCCACCTAAATAGAACGATTATAAAAAAAAAAGGTAGAGGAAATCGCAAATTCAATAGAAATTGAAGAAAATGTGGCCCTTCGAGACTCGTAGACGCATTTTTCCATTGTAAATACAAATATAAATATACGTCTTTATTGATCCTCAATTACAATTATCGTATTCAGATTCAACGCTTTCGCCTTATAAGATGCTGAACATGTTTTTTTTTTTTTTTTTTTTTTTTTTTTCTTTTACGCCATCGATTTCGTTTTGTCCTCAATGATAAATAGCAATCTCTCGTTTCCCGCGCCTCGTCCATGATCGAGCGAAAAAAATCGCGAGATTTTTCTCGTAGTGTGTGACAATCCAGTTAATGTTTCCCGCGCGTGAATAGAGTTTAATGCGAATAGAATTTTTTTTGGCAAAGAGCGAGAGAAGTGTCGTGAAGGGGGGGATTTTTCTTTAAAGTTTCTGAAGCAGAGCGCGCAGTCGACGTCCGAGTCTCGGCGGTGGAGTGAAGGGCAGACGGCGACCGAGTCGGGGAGCGAAGGGCGGCGGCGGCGGCGGGGGCGATTGACGCTGGTCCATGTCGTCCTGGCCGGCGTCCATCAGTCTCGCCAGTCTCGCGCTGTCGCCCATGAGGATGTATTTCTGGAGGAGCTCCTCGCCGGATTCGCGCCCGAGACGAGGCGTGAATTGATTCGTTTGTCTTTTGTTACCTGAAACAGAAAAAAGTTGATGAACGACGAAAAAGTTGTTATTTACGACAAGAACGCTTTTCCGCACTAGTGGAAAAAAGAACGCTTTTCCGCACTAGTGGAAAAAAGCGCTTTTCTGCACTAGTGTGAATAGGAATGCTTTTACGCGCTGGTGTAAAAAAAGAACACCTTTCCCCGCGAGTGCGTAAAAAAACACTTTTCTGCACTAGTGCGAAAAGTGTTGTTTTTCCGCACTGGTGTGAGAAAAAACGCATTTACGCACAAGTGGGGAATAAAAAAATGTCGAAACCTTCCGATTTTATTGACGTACCTGTTCGAAGAAATATTGTTCGAACTAGGCAATGAACTTTGTCTCGCTTACCCTGAACGGAGACGTAGGACCACGGTGAGCCGCCGAGGGCGTCGGTGATCGCGTTGATCTGATCTTCGTCGTAGGCCTCAGCTTTCTCGCCGGATCTTCGCCGTCTGCCGAGCCGCGGCCCGAACCACATTGCACCGGACACGCCGCTGCCTCTTTCGCCGCAGTTGACTCCCGAGCAAAGGCCATTTCCGTTCCCGTCGATACTCTGACTCGCGAATTTTTCCATTCCACCGGATTCTGCGAAACAATGATAATAATAACAAAGTTCCATGCTTAATGTTGATTTATTTAAAAATGTTATTACCATTTTTTCATTATAATATATATTTATTTATATTGTATAGCAATATTTACAGTATATTTCACTTTCCAACAAACTCGAAATTTCCCAAAAGCAAAATTTCCTAAAATTATGATTTCAAAAATAATAATAATTAATTTATAATAATTTAAAAAATCATAAATTAATCAAATCACCGGGGACGATCGTTCCTCGACGAGGCCCGTCGATCGTCGTCGATACGTACCGTATTCGCCGGAGGCACTGTCGAGACGCATGGCCACGAGAAATCCGACGACAATTAATAGCGCACAGCCTCGGCCGCGACGCGACTTTCGGCTGTCGTTGTTCCCCGGCGATGTCATTGCGTTACGGTGAGCGTGAGCGAAGCGACTCTGAGCTGCGAGACGAATAGCTGCAATTTCAAAATACACTTATTCCGATGTTGTTAATTTCTCGAAAAAAAAAAAAAAAAAAAAAAACTCAAAATTCCCACCATCCGACTCAAACTTTCATAAAAAAAAAAAAAAAAAAAAAAAAAAAAAAAAAAAAAAACTAGCACCATTGAAAAAAACGAAAAATCTTAATTACAGTTCTCATTACCAACCGCGCTATTTCACTTCACCTTAAACGTGAAAAAAAAAAAAAAAACTTATGTACTCGATATAATATCCTTACGGTCTCGCCGATAGTCCGACGAACGATTGACCGTGAACCGCCGACGTTACTTCTCGATAAGTGCCGAACGAGTGGTGTCGAAAGGACGTCGTTTCGCGGGTTTTATAGTGGAAAACTAGCGCACCTAGAGAGGCTCGAATGCAGGACGATTGGCCCTTCGCTATCCCCCCCTCTCACCTAGGACGACGCAGGAGAGAATCGTTCGAACCGAGAAAATCCCGACGGGTTGTCGCTTCGATTTCGCTGTATCGAGCGCCGTGTGGATTTTAGAGTCGCCGGCGAGACGGAAGCTCGAGGAGAGGAGAGAAAAAGTCAAATTGGTATTGGTGTAGGTGACGAAGCTTCGAAGGGAGTCTTTCGTTTTCTCTTTCTTTTCTCTCTCGTCCGGCGAGGCAATTTGTTCGCGAAAGTCGCCGGAACGCGAACGCCTCCGTTGTCGCGCGTTTTCCCCCGTCCCGCGCTCTAATAGTTCACGGCGCTGCCTGTGCGCGTCTCTGCTGTTGGCCCTGCGGCTTCGCGGGGCTCTATTGAGGTACCCCCCCGCGGGCAATCTCGACAAGGTGATTTGTCTCCATTTCATTGAGACACCGAGTCGCCCATACTCGATGAGGTCGAGAGAGCCGAGGCGGAGGATCGGCGAGCCGAGAGACGGAGAGAGAGAGAGGGCGCGTGCGGTGTGTGTGCTTCTCTAACGCCGCGGAAGCCGGGCAAATCGAATATACCGTGACGGGGGCAGTGTGTTGTTTTCGTTTCAATCGGGGGCTTTGGAGATAACCCAGAGAGCCGGCGCTCCGGTGGCACACCTACGCGAGGCACGAGGGAGCTTCCACGCGAGCGACTGTTTTTCGACTTCTTTTTTTCCCCGACACTAGGTGAGCGCTAATCTTTTCTACGCTCGTATGGGTGAGCGTGTGAGGTGTGCGGGGAGAGAAAAAGAAAGAGAAATAGGACGCGCGCGAAGGGAATATACGCGGAGGTAAAAATAGGTCCGAACGGGGCACGAGCATTCCGTGCACGACATTACGATGCGTTGGAGGTTCTGTGCTTCTACCCCGTGAGGAGTAATAAATGAATTACGAGGGTGTAGTGAACGCTCTGTTCTCGAGTGTATAAGGAAAAGGGGGAAAGAAACGGAACTATAGATCAGCTCGGACGGTAGCGTCGGAGGCTCCACCGACGGCGCCGACACGACTATCAGTTCGGAATTAAACCTGTCAATCCTACGATTCAATTTAGGGATCAGCGACTCCGGTGATCCGAGCTCGCGCGACGTCTTGACGCGATAGAATACTCGACGTATAAAAAGTACCATTGATGGTTTCCTCGACATTTCTTTTCAGTCATCGATGTGCATCGATGAGTTTCTTAATAAATGATAAATGATAAATGATAAATGATAAATGATAAATGATAAATGATAAATGATAAATGATAAATGATAAATGATAAATGATAAATGATAAATGATAAATGATAAATGATAAATGATAAATGATAAATGATAAATGATAAATGATAAATGATAAATGATAAATGATAAATGATAAATGATAAATGATAAATGATAAATGATAAATGATAAATGATAAATGATAAATGATAAATGATAAATGATAAATGATAAATGATAAATGATAAATGATAAATGATAAATGATAAATGATAAATGATAAATGATAAATGATAAATGATAAATGATAAATGATAAATGATAAATGATAAATGATAAATGATAAATGATAAATGATAAATGATAAATGATAAATGATAAATGATAAATGATAAATGATAAATGATAAATGATAAATGATAAATGATAAATGATAAATGATAAATGATAAATGATAAATGATAAATGATAAATGATAAATGATAAATGATAAATGATAAATGATAAATGATAAATGATAAATGATAAATGATAAATGATAAATGATAAATGATAAATGATAAATGATAAATGATAAATGATAAATGATAAATGATAAATGATAAATGATAAATGATAAATGATAAATGATAAATGATAAATGATAAATGATAAATGATATATTTTAAACCGATACTTTTACAAATCTTGCTTGCGCACATGCACTCTCGTCGCGTTTTCGAGAGGATACAGAGCGAGACTTCGAGAGATGTTACGTACGAGCTCTCTTCGATACCCATAAAAGCAAACAAACCCTTCTCCCACGCACGTGAACGTTTTTTCCTGTTGTCCTTCTCGAGTGAATCAAATATGCGTATGAAAAAAAGAAGAAAGAAACGCTCGTGCATCTGCAGCATATGAGTTTGTCGCACGACCGAAGTGCATATTCCCACGTACGATAAGAAAGTTTCTTCACCACGCAGCGTACTCGCGTCGCTCCTCCGTGTTTTTTTTGCCTCGCTTCCATCTAATCGCAACGATGTGATGCCCCCGGACGCTTCGCAAGCGCATCGAGGTCTACCGTACAATTACAAAAGAAATATGTATATTTTCCCTCGTTTCGAGGGATACGAGTATTATCGAGGGGAGGAATTAGTGGTTAACTCTTTAGGAACTTCCGCACGCGAAGATTTCCTTCCCTAATACACGATTGCCGTGGGTTGCCGTGCTAGCTCTTGGGAGCTTAATGATTTTTTAACAAGACTCTCCGGAACTCGGCTTTTTTTTTTGCCTCCGCAAAGCTTCTGGAAACTTCGACCCACCGATTACGCTGGTTCGTAGGCGGCCGGCAAGGTAAGCGAAATAAGAAAATAGATCATTCGCGCACACTTTTGTCCCGCCAAATTGATTATCCCCACCTAATGGCAATAGCAATTCCAGGCTCGTTCGACGTCGCAGGTGGTCTCGCGCTCGAAGATGGACCTCTATGAACGCTCACCGGCGTCTCTGTTGCTGCTAATCCACCGATGTGGACGACATATTTGCCGGTCAGTCGGGCGCAGTTGGGAACGAGACGGAAGCAACGAGGGATACAGATCGATCTTCATCATGAACGGGCTGTGCGGCTTTTCTCCATCGTCCGACGAAGAATTTAATTGCCGCACGGATTGCTGAACTAGATCGACGCTCGGATAGACCCGGAAGCTCGCCTCCCGCGTCGCTGACCAATACAGATTGGGCGTCGTGCCTTTTCCACCTAACGTCAACAGATCCGGTCCACGATAATCCGCGCTCAAATCAACCGGCGCGAATGGGAGAGATGCCATTTTACGAATACGATTCTATTTTCTCCCCCTTCGGGTCCCGCTGCACGCAGATGCGGTGAAAAAGCCGCGGTTATTGTGAACGATCAACGATGCAATCTGCGACAGTGCAATCTGGAGCGGGTTTGTTGACATCGGGAAAATTTTGTTCGATCGATGCGCAGCGCGTTTTTGCAACTCGAACTCGAAGAAAATTTTCCCGATGCCAATTCAACATTCATTTCGTTGACCCGAACGTCCGTGTAGTTAGGAGAAAGTTAATCACATTCTGCGAATCACTTAGTTCGGAGAATCATACGATGTATCAGTGGCTCACAGCCACCGCCAGGTGGCTTCGAGGATGAAGTGTTTCTCTCGCAAGCGGTCCAGTACCTAGCAAGTTACTATATAAGAGTCACTCCTTTGATTACAATACGAGTTAATGTATGACAAGTAGGATGGTTAGGTGG
Source organism: Ischnus inquisitorius (assembly GCA_963924025.1). Classification (NCBI taxonomy): domain Eukaryota; kingdom Metazoa; phylum Arthropoda; class Insecta; order Hymenoptera; family Ichneumonidae; genus Ischnus; species Ischnus inquisitorius. The sequence goes on from OZ001253.1 coordinate 3,485,978, forward strand.
GATAGATAGGCAGGCTTAAAAAATACCGGGATGCTAAGACGGAATACGGATCCATTAGCAATAGACGAATCTATATAACTACCGTATCCCCTTCAGTAAGAACGACTTACTACAAACCTTACTGTTAATCGATCCTCTATTGTCTAATCATCAGTTTCAAACCGGGAACACCCAATGTGGTCTGACCAATGTGGCCTCATACAAGACGAGAATAATAGTGCCTTTCCAGTCGCTCGTCAAAATGACGATCGTCACCTGTCCCGGTCCTCCCATTGGTCCGATTTCCCAGGTTCGGGTAGTATCTCACGAAACGAACCAATCGCAGTGTCGAAATAAGTGATCGGATCATTTTTATGAGCGACTGGAAAGCGCTTAAACCTTTGCTCTACCATTGGAAATGTAACAAAGCTGATAAGCGCATTACTCTCGCTTCGAACGATCTTCAACATTACCCCGATCGATTCTATGGCTCAAATGCGTTACCGACTAAAGATTTTTTAACCTTCCATCGTCTGGAAGTTCGTAAGTATTGGTGTTTAACCCCTCAATGCGTACACCTAGCGGGTTTAACACGTCGCAAAAACGAGCATACCCGAGTGCGCAAGCGGCTCGTCGGCGTTAGTAGCGGATTCTTCGATTCGCGGAAACGTTACACTGATCACTCCGCTTGCAAATATGTAAATGTGTATATAATCCGTAGTTTTTATTTAGCTCAAGTACTTAGTTTAGTTAGCCGTAATACGATACTGTCCAACGGGGTTTTTTCTTGTACTCAATTTTTCCCCTCTTTAATAGTGTCTTCGGTGCGCAAATTTTGTTGAGGCCACAGGGTCGTCAAACTGACCTTAGCACCTTTTTCTTTTCTGAGTTGTACCCACCCGACAACACTACCTACCCTTACGATTGTGGCTACCCTTATGATTGTGGGCTTCTTATGTAAGAACTACCATCACCTTACTATTTATAGAGTTGTCTTTGTATGCTTATTTTACTCGATGTACCAAAAATAGCTTTTTTACTTTCAGAAATAAACATTATATAAAAAGAAAGATAGACAGGCAGGGTAAGTAGAATAGGTTGAAAATTAAGGCGTTAATGAATAAGTTTCTCAAGCCCTGTCCAGTAGTTAAGTGCACAAAGTATTTTTTTCCCAGAATTCGAAATCCGGCTTATTGCGCGAGTGGATCCGGCCCGAAATTGGTCCATATTTGCGTTGATCCGGTACATACCCGGGCAAAATATTCATCAGGTCCACATCAGGCGCTTTATCAGAGCCGGTCTGCGTGAGCCTTATAGCATGTTTAAGGGCCATATCGATGTTCCATATCCGGGCCGGATTTATTTTCCGGCCAAGTATGTTCCGGTTTCTGGCCTGACAAAATTTCCGCTCGGCTAAATGCATTGTTCAAAGAACTGGAATGTTTGATTGAACGTTTCGAAAAATGTATAAACGCGCCGGGTATCATGACCGATTTTCGTCGAATTCTCGCGATACGAAGCGACCGAAAATAGCGGCTTAACTTCGGACCTGGAGGAAAAAGAGCGACGAAGGGAAAAGTAGGGAGGGAGAGAAAATCCGGAGTGTTTACCCGAAGCTCGCGAGACCGACGCGATTCTAGGTGTTCTGCGCTGCGTCAAGGGGCAAGAGCTTGCCGAGTAGTAGTGTTATATCCTTCGTACTACTGTATACACTGTATCCCAGCCCGTGGAGAATCTTCCGCGTGTCGGTGCGTTCCGGCGCAACGCCGAGACGCTCTCTCGCTTCTCTTCACCTAATATCCTGTTCGTTGATGCACTCACGGACGTCTTCACCGTGAAATCCATACAATTTCGTGCGTATCGGTGAGATACATACACCGTACAATGTTTGTAGCGCGGAGAACGCCCCGGCGCTTGTATACGAAATGTCGCGTGCCAGGCGCGTGTATTCGACGGTGCAGACGACGGGGTCCATAGAGCCGTGAAATATATAAAACATATTGCCGTCGAACGAGAGAATTCCGAGCCATCGGAGAAACCGCGCGCCCGCGCGCCGATCGAGACCCGCGTTGCATGACTTCGAATTCCCGGATTTCGGACACTTCACGGTTTTTTCATCTAAAAACTTTTGCAAAGTGTAAATAATTTTTTTTTTAATTAATAAATTTGTTTTATATCTTTTTTTAAATAAAATTATTACAAACACGAGAAACTCGATTACTCAAAAATTGTCGTATAATTGATAAAACGTTGCTTTGATTTATTGCGATTTCATAAGGAATAATAATAATGATCAGATGAATTAATACATTAGGTTATATTAATATATGATTTGTAACGAAAAAATGAACGAAAAAGAAAAATTGTGGAGCGCTGAAAATGTTATGTTCCATTTGCAGAAGAAAGAATCGATCGTCAAGAGAGGATCCAATGTCCGGCCTTCGAGTTTCTTTTTTTTTTTTTTTTTTTTTTTTTCTTTCGGAGTCTCAAACTCAAGAGCGGCGCCAAGTAGGGAACTAGAGTAGGAAACGACCGATCTCTTCTGGCGTCGAGTAACGAATAGTGCCGTGGACTAGACCGTGGGCACCAATTTGTCAGTGACGAAAACTTATTTTTCTACTCTGAGGAAAGAGACGTGCGATAACCATAATTTCTTGCTCGCATCCATCGACACCGAAATCACTGCCAATTTCGCGATTCCGCATTCTCCAGCGTATTATCATAAAACGTGTTTTTTTTTTGAGATACTTGTTTGCGTTCAGATCGCTTTTTAATGAAAACAAAGCTTCTTGATGAGGAAGCAAAATGACGGTGATTTCCAACTATATAGGCGTTTTGACTAGTGATATGAGTTTGAGAAATAAGTGGCTGATTAGCTGAGCCCGGATATTTATTGAATTGAATTATTAAGTGAATTCAATCTGAACAATACAATGAGTATTCATGAAGTGACTGCGGAATAATTATTCATGAATCACGAACGAAGTTGATTTGGACTCTCTCAGAACTTCGAAGAGGTCGACCTGGAGTCCCAGAACTACGAAGAGATCTTCCAAAATCGCGAAGAAATCGACCGGCAGTCCCAGAACTATAAAGAGATCGACCTGGACTCCCCGAAGAACTACGAAGAAGTCGATCTGGACTCTCAGAACTACGAAGGAGTCGACCCGGACTCTCAGAACTACGAAGGGATCTTCCAGAATCGCGAAGAAATCCATCTGCAGTCCCAGAACTATGAAGAGATCGACCTGGACTCTCAGAACTACGAAGAGATCTTCCAGAATCACGAAGAAATAGACCTGCAGTCCCAGAACTGTAAAGAGATTGACCTGGACTCCCAGAACTACGAATAGATCTTCCAGAATCGCGAAGAAATCGACCCGCAGTCCCAGAACTATGACGGGATCAACCTGGACTCCCAGAACTACGAAGAAGTCGATCTCGACTCCCAGAACTACGAAAAAGTCGACCCAGACTCCCAGAACTTCGAAGAGATCTTCCAGAATCACGAAGAAATCGACCGGCAGTCCCAGAACTATAAAGAGATTGACCTGGACTCCCAGAACTACGAAGGAGTCGATCTGGACTCTCAGAACTACGAAGAAGTCGACCTGGACTCCCGGAACTACGAAGAGATCTTCCAGAATCGCGACGAAATCCATCTGCAGTCCCAGAACTATGAAGAGATCGACCTGGACTCTCAGAACTACGAAGAGATCTTCCAGAATCACGAAGAAATCGACCTACAGTCCCAGAACTGTAAAGAGGTTGACCTGGACTCCCAGAACTACGAAGAGATCTTCCAGAATCGCGAAGAAATCGACCTGCAGTCCCAGAACTATGAAGAGATTGATCTGGACTCCCAGAATTACGAACAGATTTTCCAGAATCACGTAGAAATCGACCTGCAGTCCAAAAACCATGAAGAGATCGACCTGTACTCCCAGAACTAGGAAAAAGTCGATCTGGACTCCGGAACTACGAAGAATTCGACCTGGACTCCCAGAACTACGAAGAGATCTTCCAGAATCACGAAGAAATCGACCTGCAGTCCCAGAACTATGAAGAGATCGACCTGGACTCCCAGAACTATGAAGAGATCGACCTGGACTCCCAGAACTACGAAGAGATCTTCCAGAATCGCGAAGAAATCGACCTGCAGTCCCAGAACTATGAGGAGATCAACCTGGACTCTCAGAGGCTCGCAACATCTTTCAATACCTCGCGCATACCCCGGACATGCTTGCGCAATCTTGCAGTCTATTATTCCGTTTGATTTTGTCCTGTACCGAACTAAAATGTACTCGAAAAAGAACCTATTTCGATAGTTCGGCTTTTACGCGGGAGAACGCCTAAGCGCGGCAAACGAAGAAGACGTCCGGAGTCTTCGGATTCTCTCGCAGAAATACGACACGTCAAATACGAGGCCGAGCAGTCGCGGAGACGCATGAATTATGTGGCTCCCGTGCTCCGACGAGACTCGTGATTTTTTTTTTTTTTTTTTTTTTTTTTCGAGAGCTAGACCCGAACTGTCGAACCACATATTCACGCGCGCGCGTACGTCCGATGCATGAGAATATTCTTCACCGTCAATGTATTGCCCCGTCGCCCGTGGGATCTCTCGCGAGCATCGCAGTGTCAAACAAACGAGCGGCTTCTTCGATATGTTGATATTTACCGCCGACGGCTCCTCTGCCGCGCGTTGCGGCCGAACGACGGAGCGCCGTCGCGCGGTGTTTATAATGCAATAACGCAACCTCGGAGAGCAACAATAACAGTCTCGATAACTCAAAAGATACGCACAGCTCGAGTCTCCGTCTCGTCTATTAGCGTTGATCAGCTCGAACTTGACTTCCAACTCGAGCTTAAACTCGGGACCATAAATTCGGCTCTTAGGGCGCAATTCACAGACCCAAGTTTGAACTCAAGTTCTAACGTAAGTTCAAATGAAGTTTTGAAAATTTTTTTTTTCCAAAATTCTTGGAATCCAAAAAAGGTCTGTTTCCGGAAAGAATAGACTAAAATTTTGTTTTTTAGTCAATGTGTCGTCTGATCATTCTAAAAAAAAAAAAAAAAAAAATTCAGAACATACTTTTATTGAGTCGAACCAACTCGAGTTTAAACTTGGGACCATAAATTCGGCTCTTCGGGCGAAATTCGTAGTCCCAAGTTTGAACTCAAGTTCGAATGAAGTTTTGAAAAAAAAATTTTTGCCAATTTCTTGGAAGAATCCAAAAAAGGTCTCTTCCCGTGATAGACTAAAATATTTTTTGTCGGCCAATGTGTCGTCTTTGATTATTCTAAAAAAAAAAAAAGAAAAAAAAAAAAAACCGAACATACTTTTATGCGTGTGCGCGCATTTTTTTTAAGACGCTCGGAACCTCCGTTCAACGGCAATGTTCTCAGCGGCGATGTGTCACGTAGTTGAGCTCTCCGTACGGCGCGTTCGAGTTGCGCGAAAGACGCGTCGATACGTATCAAGCGAACGAGCGAGTTCCACTCGAGACTCGGCGCGATAAACAAGAAGTCATCGTCAATCGAGCGACGGCTCTCCGTTTCTCTTATTTCATACCGTGAATCTTTCGACGTGTACAATACACAAATTCTACAATGTAGCCCGAGAATCCTGCGTTGAACCGCGGCGACGCAACGAAGTCTGCTCGAAGACCCGTCGGCGAACGTTGCGTCGATTAATCGTCGATCAATGAGATTCGATTAACGCGAACGTGAGAATTGAAATTTGATATTGTGAACAAAAAAATACTTTTATTCAAAAGAAAAATGAAAAAAAAAATTATTAATCATTCATTCATTCATTTTTATAATTTTTTTTCATTTTTAATTAATAATATGATTAATAATAATAATAGTTATTATTATTATTACATAATAATAATAGTCATTACTATTATTATTATTATATATAATAATAATAGTTATTATTATTATTTTCATAATTAATTGTTATATTGAATAATTATATGAATCACTGAACAATTGTTAATTAGATATTTTGATTCATTAATAATAATATCAATGATAACAACAATTAATATTATCATTAAATTATTAATAATTAATGATAATATCGATGACATTAATGAATGAAAATTAATGAAAATAATTTTTTTATGAAATATTTTTTTTTTTCATTTTTTTTTTTTTTTCTCTTCAGGTACGTGCGCTCCGCGACTTGTGTTCTCTTTGAACAACGAGACCGTTGTTCGAGGATTCCACGGCTTTTCGGTATACCGAGAAAATCTCCGTGGTATTATGTCTCCTCGTATCGCTTACGCTCCTCGTCGAGCCGAGTCCGACATCGCGTTGGAGAGTCGCTCGCGGCCTCGAAAACGAAAAATCCTAACTCGATCTCTTCGTCAAGACCGTAGAATAACAAGAAAAGGAAAAAAGAAATTCCGGTGTATCCTTAAAAAAATATAAAAAAAGAAGAAGAAATCCCGAACTGACGCGGAGGGTAAATTAATATTCGTTTTTATTGCTCGTTCGATGAATTCTAAAATACAACAAAATGCTTTATACAAAACTTTACAAACTTACTCGGCGACCTTCAAATTTTTTTTTTTTTTTTTTTTTTTTTTAATTCTTTTTTTAGACTCCTCGATTCATCTCGACTAACACCGTGAACGATCGCCCGTCCAATACTCTTTGGTATAATTATAATTCACTGTACGATAGAGAAGATTCCGGCATCCAGTTTCGGAATTAATATATTTACATTATCCGCAACTTTTTTCATACCTTTTTTCTTTTTTGTTATTTCTAACGAAGATCGGACTGAAGCACGATAGATATTTACAAATCGTTGACTAAGCGACACATTTTTTTTTTTTTTTTTTCGACAGTTCGGAAGCAATCGTTCAGGGCTGCATGTGATTGATCGATTGCACCGATACCGAGGACGTTATCGTCGTTCCCGCCGACGTCGGGGACTCCTGCTTGAGCTCCAACGCCCACATGTGCTGCGGCCAACCGGTGCGCCCTTTGCCCTTCGACATCTCCTCGTGAACGTACGTCACGACGTTCTGGCTGCAAGTCTCGTTCTGCGGAAAAAAATCAATTGTATCGAATCGAATGATGATTTTTTTTTTTTTTTTCAATTGACATTTTATTTTTGGTCGACCCTAAAAAAATAGTAAAACGTGCGAAGGAAAAATATAAAAAAAAAATTTAACAAAAGTAAAAAAAATATATAAAAAAAATAGAAAAAAAAAAGAATGGAAAAGAAAAAAGAATAGCATAAAAAAAATATTAGAATTTTTTTTATTTTATTTTTATACTTCCAATTTTAATTCGCAAGGATTTTATTTTTCGTACAAGTCTCGAAGCGCGCGTTTCGAAATTCTGGTGCGCGACGAAAAGAGAAGAAAAAAATGTTATTGAGGCCCGCGGAGAGAGAAAAGCCTCGCTCGCCTCGGTGTCTCGAGTCCCGTCGAGCCCGCGGCTCTCGCGGTCTAATTTACGAAGTGTTTCGAGATATTATCGCGTAAACAGATCCGGGCGCGCATATACATCGTGAATACCGAATGAAGCTTTGGGACCATTATGTACCGCTTAACATTTCGATGTAGCCGCGTACGAAAAAAAAAAAAAAAAAAAAAAAAAAAACGCGAGTTATTACACCCCGGAGAACGAGAAGCTGACGGCTTAATTCGGTCAATCAAACTGATACGTTAAGTCCGAGCTAATGAGTTCGGGAGAAAAAAAAACGCCCCCTCAACTCTCAGTCACCGATGAGTCATCGATTCATCGTCGTTACTCGGCGGACCGACTGGCTCGATGCTTTTATTAAAAAAAGCAAAAAATAAAAAATCTGTTCGTCGAGGGAAAAGTTGCAATCTTAGAAATCTCTCGAACATATTAAATTACTTTATTTCAATTAATTATTATGGTTTTTTTTATAATAATAATAAACATAATTTTTTGATTTCTCATATTTTTCTTTTCTTTTTTTTTTTTTTAAGTAGTATTTTCGATAAATATTTTTAATTAAATAAAAATTAAATAATAATAATAATTGATTTTTTTTTTTTTTAATATTGAAAAATTACTTCAAAAGTACCGTAATTTTACATGATAATTGTCTTGAATTTAATGTACTGGTTCGAGCATAAAAGCTTCCAATACCGGTAAATGAAATTTACGATTTGGTTTTTGAGTGCATCGAGAAGAGAAGAGAAAACAGCCAAAAATCGAAAGATGCGAAACTCACCGAATGCTGTTGAGACTTGTGTCGCCGGCCGTTGGAGAGAATTTCGGCGCGGAAGGTCTGCGGCTCCTCGCCCTCGTCGCTCTCGAGCACGGCCATGAGATAGCCGATGTACGAGGCCGCGAGTCTGAGTGTCTTGATCTTGGAGAGCTTCGTGTCGGCCGGAACGTTCGGTATGCAGTCGCGCAGATCCGCGAAAGCGTTGTTTATGCTCTGGGTGCGTCGCCGTTCCTTCTTGTTCGCGGTGTTGCGCCTCTTCGGCCTGACGACCAGAGGCCCGACGACGCTGTCGCGCATTCCGCCGTGAAGATGATGATGGTGATGATGATGACTGTGAAGATTGAGCTGGCGATGGGCGGCGCTCGCGGAATTGACGATTCCGCTCGTCTGATGCTGAAGAAGCGTCGACGTTCCGGCGGCGATGTCGAAGTCGCTCTGACGATGCGACTGCCGATCGTCGCGCAGATGATCGCTCTCGTGGTCGCGCGGGTCATGCTGAAGATGATGATTTTGCTGTTGCACCGAGTGCTGCGAGTAGTGAATGCCGGGCGCGTACAACTGCTGTCCGGCGGCGGAGGCGCCGATGTGGTTGTTCGCGTAATGATGAAGACCCGTCGAGTACATCGTCGCGCTGTCCTGCACGCCGATCTCTTCGATTATCAGAGGCGGCGTCGAGGCGGCTGGACTTCCGGCGCCGGAACTGCCGCCCGATATCCCGGAATCTGCGCCGCCCCAATAAGTCGATTGGCTGTCACCGTCGGGAATTCCAAGGGTACCTTTGATGAAATTCGATAATGCGAGATGAGCGATCGTTGATGTCTTCAGGGGCGACGAGGAATGAGGGGAAGATGAAGAAACGGCGAGAACACGAGGAAGATGCGGAGAATGGCGAAGACGGGACGAACGGAAGAACAATGTGGGAAGAAGGTGAAGAGCGCGCATGAGGTAAAAAGAAGAATGAAGAAGATGAAGAGCACGAAGACGATGAAGAGGAAGACCGCGGGAGAGATGAAGAAGCAGAAGACCATGAAGACGATGAAGACGAGGAAGGAGAGGAAGATGAAGAAACGGTGAGAACACGAGGAAGATGCAAAGAATGGCGAAGAGGAGACAAACGGAAGAAAAATGTGTGAAGAAGGTGAAGAGCGCGTATGGGTTAAAAAAATAATGAAGAACATGAAGAGGAGGAAGATGAAGAAGAGGAAGACCGCGGGAGAGATGAAGAAGCAGAAAACCATGAAGACGATGAAGACGACGCGGATGGCAAAGGAAAGACAAAGTGGACGATGAAGAGAAAACGAAAAACATGAAGAGGCCGAAGAAGAGGAAGATGAAGAAATGATGAAGAACACGAGAAAGATGCGGAGAACGGCGAAGAGGAGACAAACGGAAGAAAAATGCGTGAAGAAGATGAAGAGCGCAGATGAGTTTGAAAAAATAATAAAGAACATGAAGAGCAGGAAGATGAAGAAGAGGAAGCCGCGGGAGAGATGAAGAAGCAGAAAACCATGAAGACGATGAAGACGACGAAGATGGCAAAGAGAAAACAGAGTGAATGATGAAGAGAAAATAAAAAACATGAAGAGGATGAAGAAGAGGAAGATGAAGAAACGGTAAGAACACGAGGAAGATGCAGTGAATGATGAAGAGAAAATAAAAAGCATGAAGAGGATGAAGAAGAGGAAGATGAAGAAACGGTAAGAACACGAGGAAGATGCAGAGAATGGCGAAGATGAGACAAACGGAAGAAAAATGTGTGAAGAGCGCATATATGAGGTAAAAAAAATATTGAAGAAGAGGAAAACCGCAGGGGAGATGAAGAAGCAGAAAACCATAAAGACGATGAAGACGACGAAGTTGGCAAAGTAAAAACGAAGTGAATGATGAAGAGAAAATGAAAAGCGTGAAGAGGACGAAGAAGAGGAAGACCGCGGAGGAGATAAAGAAGAGGAAAGCCACGAAGAAGACGATGAAGAGAAAGTAGATGACGAAGAAGATGATGAAGAGAAAGTAGATGACGAAGAAGATGATGAAGAAGGAGACTGAGCGAACGATGAAGAAGGAGAACAAGTCGGAGAAGACAATGAAGACGTGAACGGAGTAGATGAAGACGAAGATAAACAAGACGAAGAAAATTTCGACGAAGGCGCTGAAGAAGAAAAACAGCAGAAAACCACGAAGACGATAAGGAAGACCAGAAGCGCAAAAACCATGAAGAACCCGGCGAACATGACAGAATCAATGAAACGAAACGAAAAAATCCCGAAGCAGACGAGCAAGGAATGACACCAAGAAAGAAGAAATAAAGCTAACACGCCGAAGAAAAATAATCAGTCGCCAGAATCAACTGCGCGACTGTGAAGCTCATATTAGTTGGAAGAGCCAATGAATTTCCCAGGCGAACCGACGAATCGGTTGATCCGACAAATTTATCAGCACCGACCAACATAAATCTCCAGCGCCGAAGTTGCTTCCGACAAATAATTTTTTTTCCATGCGAACGAACGAAGAAACGCAAAGTAAAAAGAAATTACGAACAAGACTTACCATAGGGAAGCTGCGTGACGTAGTCGTAGGGTTGATGCCATTGCGGATAATAATCCGCTTGCGCTTCGTAGCCACCAAGCATATTTCTTCTCTCCTTTCGTGTGAACTTGAAATTTTTTTTTTTTTTTTTTTTTTTTTTTTTTTTCAGAAAAACAAACAAAACCAAGCACCACCACCAATGGATTCACCACGAGTTTCCAATCTCACTCTTGATCGCTCTCTCAACGGAACATCCGAACTATCCGAACACAAGTGTCCTTCTCAGGCGCGATTTCCGTTCGTCTCACGATCGGCGATCGAAGACGAAGATCGAGGACGTTTTTCACTCGCTGTGAGTGGCGCAAGAACGAAACTGCGGGAAGGCGCGTGCGACCGGGATTACCGATGCTGACGAAGTGACACCGAAGTCGCTCGGTGGGGGTTTGTTTTTCGCTTTTCGAGCGGAGCTTCGCGTATCGCGATCGGCGACTCGAAGAGTCCCAACGAGGAGCCTCCGCTAGGATGGTCGGAGGGGGTCATTGCGGGGCGAAGCTTCGTAACATGGAAGCGGCCGGCAGAGCCGATTGGGGAAGCTTCGGACGGCCTTTGGGCGGAGCTTCGAGTCGACCCTACGGCGCATCGCGCGTTAACGTCGCCTCGCCGATCTCGCGGCCGTCTTTCTTCAACGGCGCACACTTTCGGTCCCCACCGCCGCTCCCTCGCCGGGATTCAATTAGCAAATTGGTGCTGCCGCGGGTTTTACGACGAGCGCGATACCGCGGAGTGGGAACGATGATTTAGGATCCGGAGAGCAACGGAGCGCGCGGGCCTCGAGCAACGCGCGAAAGCTCTCTCGCTATATTAGGTCCAATTTCGGAAGCGAATGCGGATTATGTCGTGAGCGGTGAATTATCATCGCGCGCTTCGCGTCTCCGACGCCATTGGAATCGAGTATACGGAAATATAACAAAGGTTTCTGTAAAAAAAAAGAAAAATGTACATTTTGTTTACGAAAATTATTTTTAAAAATAAGTATTAAATTTTCAAAAACGCATGAAATTGCCAAAAAAAAGGTACGCCAATTACGTGAAAATTCTGTTTACGAAAATTGTTTTGAAAAATGAGTATTAAATTTTCACAAACGCATGAAATTGCCAAAAAAAAGGTGCGCCAATTACGTGAAAATTCTGTTTACGAAATTTTTTTTTAAAAAATGAGTATTAAATTTTCAAAAACGCATGAAATTGCCAAAAAAAAAGGTACGCCAATTACGTGAAAATTCTGTTTACGAAAATTATTTTAAGAAATAAGTATTAAATTTTCAAAAACGCACGAAATTGCCAAAAAAAAGGTGCGCCAATCACGTGAAAATTCTGTTTACGAAAATTGTTTCAAAAAATACGTCTTGGATTTGAAAAAACTTTTGAAATTTTCCCAAAAAAAAGGTAGGCCAATGACGTGAAAGTTCCGTCTACGAAAATAATTTTTTTAAATAAGTATTATATTTTCAAAAACTAATGGAATTTTCCAAATGAAAGATACGCCGATTACGTGAAAATTCTGTTTACGCAAATTATTTTAAGAAATAAGTACTAAATTTTCAAAAACGAATGAAACTTTCCACAAAAAAAGGTACGCCAATTGCGTGAAAATCCGGTTTACGAAAATTCTTTTGAAAAATAAGTATTAAATTTTCAAAAACGAATGAAATTTTCCAAAAATAAAAAAACGCCATTTACGTGAAAATTCTGTTTACGAGAATTATTTTAAAAAACGAGTATCAAATTTTCAAAAAAAAAATAATGACTCTTTTTCGAGTCCATTCCACTTGCATTGATTTATAACCAAGACGGGATGTGTCGCGAAGCATGCCGAGCAAAAATGCGTACATACGCGTAGAGCACAATAAAATTGAAAAAAAAAAAAAAAAGACAAGAGTGTGAAATTCGAAGAGCCGAGCGAAGGGCTCAAGTGGTTGCACGTGAGGGTAATTTCGCCGGGACTTTTCTCGCACACTTGCGAACCCCGCAATGCAGGAGGAGGGGGAGGTAGGGAGGGAGGGGGGATTTTTAAGGGACCTTCGAGAGGAGCGCGACGAGCCCCGAACCGCCTCGACGTCAACGACTTTTCTTCGGGAGGTCGCGCGAGCGCGCGTGTGACTCGTGAAAAAGAAATGCTCGTAAATCGAAGGGAAGAGAGGCGAAAGAAAGCGAGAGGGACATTCGGATGGACTGGCGCCATCGCGAAACTTGGCAGTCTCGGCTTTTTCTTCATCTCCGTTTTCATCGACCTCCGTTCCGTCCCGTCGTCCCGCTGTGGGTGTAGCCGGCGCAACGACACCGGCCGCCTTGCATATGCCTCGCATATATATCACTTTCAAAAAAAAAAGAAAAAAAAAAAAAAAAAAAAAAAAAAACAACGTTACGCGTTCGAAACTCGATACTCAGTTCCGCCTTGTCTATCGGTCAAGTGCATCCACTTGTTTATCTTTGATTCTCTTCGGTTTTCATAGCAGGCGAAAAAACTGGCATCAAAAGCGGGCTTCCCGAGCGGAAATTCCGATTCACGGTAAATTTTCCGAAATGACAATTTCCCGAAAGTCGAAAGGTGCAAAAATTCGTCTGCGCGAACTCGCGGCGCTAATGGCACCTCGACGTGTGTGCCCGCGTAAAAAAAGTAGTATGAGAATGCGTGTTAAATCGAGTATGGGTTGCAACATGGATAATAGGGAAGAGCGGGGCGGAATGGCATACCGCAAAATGGTACGAAATGGTCAAATAAAGTCCCCCGTATGATAGAATTAGGGCAAAATGGGACAAGAGAAAGTCCCATCGCCGTAGATTTTTTTGCCGTCCCATTCTGCCCTAAAACCATTCTGCCCATGGTCCCATTGCGCGTAAATACCATTTTGCCCCGGTATGCCGTTTTGCCCCGCTTTCTCCTAGTATGGAAAAGAGTATGGGATCGAGTATAATAGGAATATGGGTAATTTCCTATTCCCAGAATCGTCCTATACGCTTTGGTAGACTCTTTTCTAGTCATCGCAGAAATCCTACGAAGATTCTCAGGAATCGATCCCATACGATGGTATGGATCCTTTCTCAGATTCTTGCGTAAAAAAAAAGTAGCATGGGAAAGTGGAATAATGTGAGTATGGGTAGCATAGGGAGATCGTAAGGGGACCGCACGAGAAGCGCTCGACCCAAATGTGAGTATTGTTTCGTTTGCATATTCTCTCCGCAGTATTTTATAGAGCGATAATTACGGTGAAATATTGGTAAAAAAATAGTTATGTGTAAATTAAAGGAGACGAAAAAATAGAAGTTGCTGCATCGAAGGACAAAACAAAAAATAAAGAAATATGTTCGAAAACAATTTATTTCAACGGATATGAGTTCCTCGAACAAAGTTAGACATTACACTGCATAATCAGCGGTCTGAATTGGATTACGTTACTGAAAATATTTTGATGTATTCGACGATTGCAATGTCGTACTGTAACGTCTAACTTTGTTCGAGGAACTCATATTCGTTGAAATACATTTTTTTTAAACATATTTCTTCGTTTTTTATTTTGTCCTTCGATTTGTCAAATTCTATTCTTTTGTCTCCTTCATTTCGCGCATAACTATTTTTTTACCAATTTTTCACCGTAAATATCGCCCTATAAAATATTGCGGACGGAATATGTAAACGGAACAATCCTCGTATTCAAGTCGAGCGCTTCCCGTACGGGTTTCCTTACTATCTCCCTATCCTACCCATACTCACGTTATTCCACTTTTCATACCACTTTTTTTCTACACGTATGGGATTGGTTCCTAAGAATCTTCGGAGGAATTCTTCGATGACTAGAAAAGAGTCTACAAAAGCGTATGGGACGAGTCTGGGAACAGGAAATATCCCGTATTCCGATTATACTCGATCACATAGGGGAGAGCGGGGCAAAACGGCATACCGGGGCAAAATGGTGTTCACGCATAATGGGACCATGGGCAGAATGGTATTGGGGCAAAATGAGACGGCAAAAAAATCTACGTCGCTGGCACTTTCTCTTGTCCCATTTTGCCCTCATTCTATCACACGGGGGACTTTGTTTGACCATTTCGTACCATTTTGCCCCAGTATGCCATTCTGCCCCGATCTCCTCTACTCTTTCCCATACTATTTCCCACGCTGCAACCCATACTCGATTTAAAACGCTTTCCCATACTATTTTTTTTTACGCCGGTGTGAAAATAGAGCTTTCCGGTCATTTGCAATAGGTAAAGGTCATGTTCGTGAAGAATCCTATTTTCGGCAAATCGGTACATGAACATACTTGATCCATGTGTGACCAGATATGATGATTTTCTTCCGGAAAAGCACAGGACGAGGTTCCCGCTCGAGTTTGAAACTTTACTTCGCGCAATAAGTTCGACTTGGGCTCGAGTTTGGAGACTCGATGTGTTCCTCAAGTTCGACTTTAGGGAACATAACAAAAATCCAACTCAAGTCCGAGCATGATTTCCAACCCAAACTCCAACACGATTTCCAACTCGAAGTCGAACATGATTTCCAACTCAAGTTCAAACATGATATCTACCTCAAGTTCGAGCTTGGGAAACGCAGTAGAGCAAATGCTGCAAAGTGAAATGAAATGGACCTGCATTACGGGATACATTGAGACGGTACTGCGTACCAAGAACCAAGAGGAGCGCGCAAGGCAGGTACGGAGTTCCTAAGCGCATGAGTTTAGCGTCCAGGCTGGCGCGAAAATGACACCCCCCTGATGCAATGCGAAAGCGGTTCCAGGGGGGGCAAATGTCAAGGAGAAAGGGTCTGTGGTTTTTAGTGGGTACAAATCCCACACGTTGGGGAGTGCGTACCCTCCCCAAGTGTCTTTTTGAAGATTTTCCAGTCTCTCGAAAAAAAAAAAAAAAAAAAAAAAAAAAAAAAGTTCGAGCTTGGGACCGCAAAATCGGCGCTCAGCTTCACGTGGATTCCATTCCGAACTTCGCGCTGTACATTTGACTCCACGTGCGCGCCAGATCCACGTGGTTACTCGGCGCGAGAGCAACGTTGCGTCAAGCAAGCAAGAGCTCCCGAGTTCGACAGAGCCACGTGAGTGGGTTTGGGCCGTCTCGCATTGTCGCTACTCGAGCGGAAGGGATCACAACGGAGGAGTCTCGCATGCACTGCGGTCGTCGAAGCATCCTTTTCGTAAACGTTCATTCATTGTTCTCTCGTAGTCTCCCTCTCTCTCCCTCTCTCTCGTGCACTCGCCTCTCGTCTTGTCTCTCCGCCGTTTGCCTCCGGTTACACTTTATTACGGTCGTCGAGCAAAACGGACGTCGCGCACGTCCGAATGTCCTCATCTGCGCGCCACGCAGAGCAAGACGCGACGAGGCGCTCCTCGCAACTTTGTGAAAAGATACCCTCGCCCGGGAGACGAGTCCTCGGGGGCGGTCGGCGCCAGTAATACCGCCGATCTCGACATGCTCGGCGTTTAGTTACTTCTTCTTTTTCTTCCTCGTCCTCTCCATTATACTCCGCCAGTGCACAACGTAAACGCTGTGTTAACTCCCGCGGGGCTCGTGTCGGCTTACACATTCGTGCGTCGCGACGCTACGAGCTCTACGAGCGGAAGCAAAAAAACAACAACAACAAAAAGTCACTATAACTTCACCGACTTTTTCGACGCGAAAAATTTCAAAGATTTCATGGCTAAATTGGTGAAATAACATTAATGGAAAATCGCCATGAATAATTAATGGGCGTTATGTTAAGAGTTGTGGAAATGCGCGATTTCTTGAAATGATTTGAAAAAATTCCGCTCCAAAAATATTTTGCCTCAAATACACTAATTTATTAATACAAACTTCCGATACGCTAACATTACATTTGCTATTTGGTGATTAGTTTACAGCACATAAAGCGAAAAGAACAACATCGAAATGAAGTGTAATCTATAATAATAGTAATAGTAATTATGGCGATTGCAAAAGTAATATTATTAAAATGCAACAACACAATATCATCAACTCCATTATTATTATTATTATTAATTTGATATAAATATGATAATTTCTCTTCGATAGCTCATAGATTTGACTGTTCTATGAGAGCGAGCCAATGAAAATAAAAAAAGGAGGTCGAGCGAGAGAAGTGACTCGTGCAGAGTCGTTGGTGGCATCGAATTTCGTGTAAGGGATCCCCGTGACGATGGTTAACGCCCACTGTGTCAGTGAAGAATCTCCACCGGCTCCTAATGCTTATACGGTCGCTCGGCTATATATACGTAATTCGAGAAGACGAGGGTGCATGTTGTGCGAAGAGGATTCGCTTCCTCAGTGATATACATATCCATTTTTTCTTCGTGGCCTCGTATCTGTCGTGACATTAAAAGAAGAAATGTATTCCGGGCTTATTTCGTATTTAGTTGAGAGTTAATTATCCTTAATTATTTAATATCTGTAATTATAATTATAATTTATAAATTAATTGTAATTAATTATAATTAATTATGATTTATAAATTAATTGTAATTAATTATAATTAATTATGATTTATAAATTGATATTGATATTGATATTGATATTTATTGATCGTTGGGCGTACGCGATGTGAGTTGTACGCGGGTTCGGCGTTCCGAGTTCCCGCTGATTTTCGTATGTGCGTTCGAGCACTGGGCTATCGCGTGCCTCTGGCGCCTAGGAAGTGGTTATTTTGATTCTAAGGACGAAACCTCAGAACGTTTCTCACTACAATGTCCGGAGACGGAGATGTTCTCATCATAGGTTTCCGGGCAAGGTATAGGAGATGGATGTTGTGTTTAACGATTTACCTATTGTCGATTCTGTCCGGTCTATGGAATACTATTGGGATTTCGTGGTTTGTTTTCACTTTGGTTAGGAGCGTCGTGGGTGCCCCTGCACGTCACGACGACACCTGTCTATGCTAAGAACGTCACCTGTGTGATGTTCGCGAATTTAATGCCGATTCGCCTCGACCAAACAGAATATTCCTTCTGACACAATTTATATTTTCTATTCTCTTATTTTTTCTTCAAACTATTCGCTGCCTTCCGAGATGTCCGGCAACGGAGCTGTCCTTGCTCAAGGATGCTAATTAATGCAATGCGGTGATGTTCCTTGTCAGCGGCTTTAATGCACGGGGACACGGACCATCGGCAAGCAAAGAATTCTTTCCGTTCCCGTCTGCGGCTTTAATGCACGGGGACGCCGAATCGTAAAGAATCTGATTCTACGCGACACAATTTCTGTTTGCTCGATTTTTTTTTTGATCGGAATGATTTTCGTGATATTAACGGTCTCGTGCCGCACCTAATCGCTCGCAACTTCTCCTGAATTTCGCAGCTTATTCTGTCCTTTAATACGCGTTTTCGGCAAGAAGTGCCGAACCGCGGAGCTGGGCTTGCTCAAGATACAAGAATTGAATTACGTAATTAACGACTACCGCGTTGGGCTACCACGATTTTTCTATCAATAACTACGTCAGACGATTCAGGGAGATGGGCTATCTCAAGATCTGAATTAAATCCCGAATTTCTAATAACGCGAGTTGGGCTATCCCGTTGTATCGATTTTCGGAGTTTAATTTCAAGGTAGGTGTCCCTTTCTCAAGGAACTTCCACGAATGCCAGAGTTCTCTGGGGTTCGCTTCAGCAAGGAGTGTAGGTGGGTTGGTGGATATATAATAATGTGAGATCGGAGGAAAGTACTCTTTCTTGGATGTCGGGTTGATCTCTGGTCCCCGAAGTACAAGTCATGAAGAAATCTGACGGCAAACTCCTTTCCTCACAATACCTCGCCAGTCCAGAGCTCGAACTCGAGTCTTTCCGAAAGGAAAAAGAGGATCTAAAAAATCCTGAGTTCGAGATTTCGATTCGTTGAAATCTCGAAACGTTACATTGGCCACGCCCAATGTAACGTTTCGAGATTTCAACGAATCGAAATCTCGAACTCAGGATTTTTTAGATCCTCTTTTTCCTTTCGGAAAGACTCGAGTTCGAGCTCTGGACTGGCGAGGTATTGTGAGGAAAGGAGTTTGCCGTCAGATTTCTTCATGACTTGTACTTCGGGGACCAGAGATCAACCCGACATCCAAGAAAGAGTACTTTCCTCCGATCTAGGAGTAGGAAAGAAAGGTGGTGACGAGTTATAAAACCGTCGGACATTTGGTAAGCTGGGCGCGCTCACGATTCACGATTGGCCGTTGGGGTATCGAACAATCGTGGAGAACCAAATGAACGAAAGTTGTACATTCGTCCAGAACATCTTTAACGTTTAGTAAGCACTATTGCACGTTAGGCTACCGTACAATCATGTGAAAACCAAACGATAAATTCGTCAAAGAAATGAAAGCTAAAACTTGGGCTATGCTTTAGCAAAGGGTGTGACTGCGAGTCATGAGACTGCCAGTCACACAAAGTCAAAAATGAGTTCGACGCATTTGCGAAGATACTCGTGTGTAATAATGTTGTGTGGTAGGAGAGGATAACGTGATAAGGAGTGGGAAGGTGGGGTATTAGAAGACAAACTGGTGGGCTTTCGCTTACGCGAAATCGCCGCCAATTCGCCATCTAGCGGAGCGGTGGAAAATTAGGAGAGGATGCTAGGGGGGGGTAGCCGTTTCGTTACATCGCCCCCCAGAGAGGGTGATCTCGAGACACGGAGTGAATCGAGGAACACTCTCTACTAGGAAGGTAACGGCAGGACACAATATCGCCAGCCCCACGTTGGGCGCCAATGTAACGTTTCGGGATTTCAACGAATCGAAATCTCGAACTCAGGATTTTTTAGATCCTCTTTTTCCTTTCGGAAAGACTCGAGTTCGAGCTCTGGACTGGCGAGGTATTGTGAGGAAAGGAGTTTGCCGTCAGATTTCTTCATGACTTGTACTTCGGGGACCCCTCTGGCCAATGTAACGTTTCGAGATTTCAACGAATCGAAATCTCGAACTCAGGATTTTTTAGATCCTCTTTTTCCTTTCGGAAAGACTCGAGTTCGAGCTCTGGACTGGCGAGGTATTGTGAGGAAAGGAGTTTGCCGTCAGATTTCTTCATGACTTGTACTTCGGGGACCAGAGATCAACCCGACATCCAAGAAAGAGTACTTTCCTCCGATCTAGGAGTAGGAAAGAAAGGTGGTGACGAGTTATAAAACCGTCGGACATTTGGTAAGCTGGGCGCGCTCACGATTCACGATTGGCCGTTGGGGTATCGAACAATCGTGGAGAACCAAATGAACGAAAGTTGTACATTCGTCCAGAACATCTTTAACGTTTAGTAAGCACTATTGCACGTTAGGCTACCGTACAATCATGTGAAAACCAAACGATAAATTCGTCAAAGAAATGAAAGCTAAAACTTGGGCTATGCTTTAGCAAAGGGTGTGACTGCGAGTCATGAGACTGCCAGTCACACAAAGTCAAAAATGAGTTCGACGCATTTGCGAAGATACTCGTGTGTAATAATGTTGTGTGGTAGGAGAGGATAACGAAACTCTTTGAACTCTTTGCGCCAACGAAATTAATTGTAATTAATTATAATTTAATTAATTATCCTTGATTATATAATTATAATTAATCAGTTATAACTACGAGGGGGTCAGCCTTAACCCCCCTAGAATTGCGATCACGTCGATCCAGACTGCGACATCTGCGGATCTGAACTCCGAGAAGTGCGAATAGATCGACCTGGATTCCCAGAACTGCGGAGAGGTCGAGCTTGACTCCCAGAACTACGCGAATAGGTTGAGCTTGACTCCCAGAATTACGAAGAGATCGAGCTGGATTCCCAGAACTACGAAAAGGTCGACCTTGACTCCCAGAACTACGAAGAGGTCGAGCTCGATTCACAGAACTACGAAGAGGTCGAGCTTGACTCCCAGAACTACGAAGAGGTCGAGCTGGAATCCCAGAACTATGAAGAGGTCAAGTTTGACTCCCAGAACTACGAAGAGGTCGAGCCCGATTCCCAGAACTACGAAGAAGTGGAGCTGGACTCCCAGAACTACGAAGAGGTTGAACTTAACTCCCAGAACTACGAAGAGCTCGAGCTTGACATCCATAACTACGAAGAGGTCGAGCTTGACTTCCAGAACTACGAAGAGGTCGAGCTTGACTCTCAGAACTACGAAGAGGTCGAGCTGGATTCCTAGAACTGCGAAGAGGTCGAGCTGGATTCCTAGAACTGCAAAGAGGTCGAGCTTGACTCTCAGAACTACGAAGAGATCGAGCTGGATTCCCAGAACTACGAAGAGGTCGAGCTTGACTCCCAGAACTACGAAGAGATCGAGCTGGATTCCCAGAACTACGAAGAGGTCGAGCCGGATTCCCAGAACTACGAAGAGCTGGAGCTTGACTCCCAGAACTACGAAGAGGTCGAGCTGGATTCCTAGAACTGCGAAGAGGTCGAGCTTGACTCTCAGAACTACGAAGAGGTTGAGCTTGACTCCCAGAACTACGAAGAGGTCGAGCTTGACTTCCAGAACTACGAAGAGGTCGAGCTTGACTCTCAGAACTACGAAGAGGTCGAGCTGGATTCCCAGAACTGCGAAGAGGTCGAGCTTGACTCTCAGAACTACGAAGAGGTCGAGCTTGACATCCAGAACTACGAAGAGGTCGAGCTTGACTTCCAGAACTACGAAGAGGTCGAGCTTGACTCTCAGAACTACGAAGAGGTCGAGCTGGATTCCTAGAACTGCGAAGAGGTCGAGCTTGACTCTCAGAACTACGAAGAGGTCGAGTTGGATTCCTAGAACTACGAAGAGGTCGAGCTTGACTCCCAGAACTACGAAGAGGACGACCTCGACTTCCGGAGGCTCCTAAGCGTTTAAATACTTCCCACCTACTCCACCTCATTTTTTACTCAAACCCAAAATAATACTGGAAAAAAACCTTTTGTGGTGCTTCGACTATTACACGGAAAACTTCTTGATTGATGAGAAATGATCAAATCAAATGCCAAACAAAGCCTCCGACGAAGAGTGAGTTGGATTCGAGTGAGAATCCTTCCGGACGGCCAGTCGACACGCCGAACCATTCGAGAGAGCCCGATCGTTCTCATTGACGGTAAAGCCTCCCGACGTGCGTGGTTACCCATCCACGATGACTTTTTTGCTGCCATTGCCCTCGAGAGTACCCCGCAGCGCAGTGCGACGTCCGCCAGCCTGGGAAAGAGGCAGATAAAGTCACTCGAGATGATCTCCCGAGTTAATTTAAGCCCAGCCGCGGCTCGAATCTATCCCGAAGACTGATACCGTAATGGTAACCCATCGAGACGCAAAATGAACTCCAAAGTGGTCAGATCCATCGGTGCGCAATGTGTAAAACCCGGTCCGTTTTATTATTGTCCCGCTATCCATGCCCGACCGGAAGCCACGCGGGCTTCATTGAAGAATCTTCACCCCGGTCGTTCGTGAATGACGAAGCGATGAAGAGCAAAGCATAACACGGCTTGTAATGGGACACGTGTATGGGTGAGATGTTTGGATTCTCGTCTCCCCGATGAAAACCAGCAGCGGAAAGGAGTCTCCCAGTCTAACGCGGCTCGAGCAGGGCGGAAAAGAAGGAGATGGCTTCATGGATGGTCGTTCCAATTCTGCAGAGCTGACACGCGCGCCACCCACGTTCCTTCAAGCACCTGCCCCAACTGGTTCCTTCCTGTCTCGGGACCTGCTGCGAAATTCGGATGGCCCCAGAACCAACGGAGACACCAATTTCGCGGTTTCGGCCGGGACGTCAGTCCCTCTTTGGGGGATCATAATTCTTCTGGCGGAACTTTGACGGACGTCGGTTTGGTACGGCGATGTTTCCATTCGGATTCTCCGGTCGGAGGCGCGAGTACATTAATACTCGGTAACGCAATAAACTATATTTAGTAGGAGGAGGTGAAGAAGGCGGAGGAGGTGGAGGTGGTTTAACTGGAACGGGGCTAGGCTGCTAGCGCACGTACATTTAGATACAGCTCATGATTTGATATCTTTCGAAAGGCCACATGGCCAGGCGGTGCGCCAGTGCGCCTTCGCGTATGCAGCACCGGTTCGAATATCTCTTTTACACCATCCTCCGGCGGTACGCGCCAGATATCGCTCCAATTCTTCTCTCAAGTTCGATGCTTTGTTTTTTTTTCCCTGTACGTTGCTCACTTCAAGAGCCGGATTTATAGTTGAGTTGAAACTTAAGTTGGAACTCGAATTCGAAATTGAGCAACAAATTAAGTCCGAACTCAAGATCGAATTTGAATTTGAACTTGATGCACGAGATAAGGTTCGCAATAACGCTGCAGGCCTTCGAACTGTGCAAAGGAAACCAGGTGGAGTTCTAGCTTGAGTTCGACGTTAAGATTAGCCTTTATTTCGAGCACTCAGTTCGACGTTAAGTTCAAACTTCAGTTCGGACTTGGGAGTATAAATTCCGCCCTAGGAACACTTTTTTTTAAATTATAAACTACTCAAAAAAATTAAAAAATACTTTTTTTTTTTATTGAAAAATACTTTTTTTTTAAATAGAAAAATAATTTTTTTTTAATTGAAAAATAATTTTTTTTTAAAGATAATTTTTTTAATTTAATAATTTTTTTTTTTTTTATTGAAAAATAATTTTTTTTTAAAGATAATTTTTTTAATTCAATAATTTTTTTTTTTTAATTGAAAAATAATTTTTTTATTTAAAGATAATTTTTTTTTTTTATTGAAAAATAAAAACCCTCTACATAACCCTTCGAACCAACTGCTTTATGACATCACCAAAATAGATCCAATAATAGAGAGAGCCAAAAAACTCAGTGCTAACTTTGCCCGCCAACACGTTGAAACTATATCCACCCTCTGTAGAACACGCCCCGATAATATTGGTTCCAAACACAAATACCCTACAATCTTTGAAATCCTCTCCGCCGTAACAGAACAATAGAACATAGCTACACAATACAAGAACAACATACGAAAAATCTCCTCCCATAAGCATTGATCCTCTTATAAAACCAGTAAAACTACGGGCTGAAGGACCTCGGTCAATGGCCCATTAGCCTCAACAGAATTATTATTGTTTACTCATTGAGATGTATCAAACTATTGTAACTAAGGCTAATAAAACGCATTTTACTACTACTTGAAAATGAAAAAAATATAATTAAAAAAAAATTTCATAAAAAAAAAAATAATCAAAAATTTAATTTTTTTTTTTTTTAATTTAAAAAATAAACATATAAAACGAATAAAAAATTTAAAAATAAAAAAAATCTCATCAGAATGTACATTTAAAACGAGTGACATTTTTTTTAGTTATAAGATACTTCGAAAATTAAAGAAAAAAAAATCTCATTTAGCAATAAAAAAAAACTTAATTGAAAAAAAAAAAACAAATTTCATTAGAAAAAAAAAAAAAAATTTCATTAGAAAAAAAAAAAAATTTCATTAGAATTCCATAATTGATATTAAAAAAAAAAATCCGTTTTTCTTAACAATGGAAAGAATTTCTATTATCGGACAAAAAATATATGGCGCGGTAAGCGCGCGAAAACAAATGCACCATATCGCCGATGCATGTAACTCGAAGGTGCAACGCGTGCCAAGCTCGTGCCTTCGTTCCCGAGATCGCTGACGCATTATCGTGCGGGGCAGCTACGTCACAACGGAGCCTTCGTCCTCGGTTCGGCGAAGTCGTGAGTCACTCGTTCGGAGGCTTCGGTGACGAAAGGCCAAGAGAGTCCGTCCTCTAATTATTATTTCCGCGGTTAAGTAGGTCATTTTTTTTTTTTTTTTAAATTCCCTCGTCCCTTCGACGCAGGAGCAAGCCGTGCGCAGATATATACATGTAGGAAAGAAACGAGAGAGCGAGGAACGACCGAGAAGACGAGATGTAAACAGAAAACAACGTATAAGCCCCAGAAGCCTCGATGCCTGCCGACGTTCTGCTCTGCGTCCTCGAACAGCTACTGAAACATTTATTTGTTATTATTATTCTTTTTTTTTTCTCTCTCGATGACACGTGGTCCTCTCGCCGTCGCTTCGTCCCGCGGGGCGTTCAACGCGCGCTTTCCGATTCATGGAAATCCCATCGCGAGTCTCCGGGCTCGGATGTTGTCGACGCGATTTTCATTCACGACCTCGACGCTCCGTTTACTTTGAACGATCGCACGATCTCCCGAAATTCTTATTGCACCGGCAATAACTTGAAAAAAAAAAAAAAAAAAAAAAAAAAAAAAAAAAAAGTTGGGCGTTGGACAAATAATCAGTCGATTAGTCGTCGATTAAGAGTGATCTGGATTCTGTCGTCCGTCCGTTCCCTCGTCTGCGCTTCTCGAGTGGAATGTTCGCTTCCATCCCCTTTCGCTACCGTCGCGGTGAGCTGCTCGTCCGAGAGAGAAAGAGCCGCCTCCCCCGTTGGATCCTCGCGCGATAAAAGATATTGGAGTATTTCTCGAGGAGCACCGAGCGGCACCAGAAGGCCCGCCGTTGCGGCTTTCCCCGTGCTTTTCTCCCTCGAATTTATCTCTCGTTCCGCCTCCGGCACTTCGCTCTATCAAAGATTATTACTTAATAGGTATCGCGCGGCGTTTCTGCCTCGCCGAAGCTTTCTGGCTTTCATGCTCCGGCGCACGGAAAATAGAAAAAAAAAAAAAAAAAAAAAAAAAAAATTAGTCGAAGAGGCGGAGAAGAAAGGGAGAGAGCGATGATTATTCGGCGGCAGGCCGAGCTTATCGAGGCGCCTGCGTCGGATTATTCTACACTCCGCCTTCTGCTCTCGCCCTGAGCTTCGGCTGCACCGATTCTCCGAGCGGTCTTTTTCCTGATATCCAATCGCGTTACCGCGAGCGATTCGGATCACCCCTCTTTGCTTCCTCGTTTTTTTTTTTTTTTTTTTTTTTTTTTTTTACACCCTTCCAGAACCGGGAATACCGGAGTCTGGCGCGTCTGGAAACTCGAGCATGGACTCTCGTCGTGCACCAGCAACGAGCGAGTTCATCATTCCGCGGGCTGGGGGAAGACGCACTTCCTTTCCAGACCGCCGCCTCGCGGGTGCATCCTCTTGAGAAATTTGTCATTTCCGTAAAGGATTAAACATCCGGCGATGACGCTTCTGAACGTGAAATAACGAAGAAAACAAAAATGTCATTGTATCTTCATGTTTGTGACTCAATGCTTCCTATTCCATGGCTAGAACATTTTTCCTTTTGCTTCGCAGTATTTCGAAAAAGCCTCACGATAGTTTCCAGAGGCTAAATCGATACCTTTGTAATTCTGGAAGTCGAGGTCGACCTCATCATAGTTTTCAGTGTCCAAATCGATACCTTCGTAGTTCTAGAAGTCGAGGTCGACCTCATCATAGTTGTAGAAGTCGAGATCGACCTCATCATAGTTCTAGAAGTCGAGGTCGACCTCATCATAGTTTTAGAAGTCGTGGTCGACCTCATCATAGTTCTAGAAGTCGAGGTCGACCTCATCATAGTTCGAGAAATCGAGGTCGACCTCATCATAGTTCGAGAAATCGAGGTCGACCTCATCATAGTTCGAGAAATCGAGGTCGACCTCATGATATTTCTAGAAGTCGAGGTCGACCTCATAATAGTTTTCAGCCTCTAGGCCAATACCTTCGTAGTTCTGGAAGTCGTGGTCGACCTCATCATAGCTTCAGCGTTCAGATCGACGCGTTCGCAGTTCTCGAAGTCGGGCTCGACCTCATCATAGTTCGAGAAATCGAGGTCGACCTCATCATAGTTCGAGAAATCGAGGTCGACCTCATCATAGTTCGAGAAATCGAGGTCGACCTCATAATAGTTTTCAGCCTCTAGGCCAATACCTTCGTAGTTCTGGAAGTCGTGGTCGACCTCATCATAGCTTCAGCGTTCAGATCGACACGTTCGCAGTTCTGGAAGTCGAGATCGACCTCATCATAGTTCTGGAAGTCGAGGTCGACCTCATCATAGTTCTGGAAGTCGAGGTCGACCTCTTTATAGTTTTCAGCGTCTAGGTCCATACCTTCGTAGTTCTGGAAGTCGAGGTCGACCTCTCCGTAGTTCTGGAAGTCGAGGTCGGCCTCATCATAGTTTTCGGAGTCCAGATCGATGGTATCAGCGAAAAAATGTTTCTCCGCGATTGACGAAGCCAGCGAAAATGATGGCAAAGCCTCCGAATCGGTGCTTTTTTGCGATCGACTCAACATTACGGTTCCGGACGAAGTTATACGTCTTATCGCGGTTGAGAACGCGGGCGACAACGATTTTTCGCAGATACGCAATACAATGTTTTTCACGACACTTGGGCCAATCGCGCGATAATGCTCGGATCGTCCGAGGTCGGGAAACGTGGAAAGCAAGACGAAGCTTCAAAGGCGGTCGAATTAGTCGTAAGCCCAGACGACTGTCTTCATTCGCGCTCTCGGGGCATTTTTTCCCTTTGATGTTGCGGAGACCGCCGTTGCATCGCCTGTGAAACTTTCGACTCTCTTCTGGACTTTCCAGGTTCACAAGTACTCCGCTAGCCCCGAGCGAAACCACTCGAGAACGCCGGCGATTGCCTCTTTCTTTCACCGTGCTATCTCTTCTCTCCCTATTTTACTCCTGTTCCCGGTTCTGTCCACTTTTTCATGCTCTATCCGTGCCCGCGACGGGCTTTCACGATAATCCACTCGTTGTAGAGCGCCAGCTTTCTTCCTGAGCGCGAGAATAGTCGTGGAAGACACTCGCGCCGACGCGCGAAGATCGCGGAGACGGAGACGAGGAAATAATGCGAGACGATCGTCCACGATCTCCGGAACGATTCGATACCGTTGTCGGCTTCTTCGACCGCAAGATTGACCTGTTTTTCGCCTGAAATCGCTAGCCAAATGATAAAAAAACCCATAGAGAAAAAAAAAAAAGATGCCGAAACCTGGTCTCGAACACGGAACCTTGAGATTACGGGCGCTTCGCTCTATCCACTCGACCATCGCGCCACAATTTTAAATTTGTTATTGCAGTGATATTTGTGCGACCTTCGAATAAGTGGGCGAAAAAAAGCGCGAATGCGTAGCGAAAGAGCGGAAATCAACGGCAAATCGTTCTCAATTTATGAGGTGAAATGCGCGCACACAAACATTCGGAGACATTTTTTCCAAATGTGATTTTTCGACGTTTTGTCACATTCTGAACAAGTTTACATGAAAATTTGGAAAAAAAAACATTTTCACCGAAACAAAGCTTCTTGAGGAAGGAAAAAAGGAAATTTGGTTCGTTTTGCTCCAACAGTGGCGATAATGAAATTCCTCTCTCGATTATGAAATCGATAACCGAGGTCTGGCGTCCGAAATAAAACCAGACGACACTTTTGTCCCGGACTAGTTTATATCTATTATCTGGATACTTAATTGCATTGCGGTCGTTTTCGCTGCTCGGCCCTGCACCGAGAGCATATCTCTCTATCGGGAGTTTCCCTTATTTTGTATTACTAGCATATGGGACCTTCTGCGGGGCGACCCTTCAACCCTTGATTGCCGTTTTACGACCCGGGGAGAAAAATCGACCCCTCAAATTTTTGCATCCTTTTGTACAAGTTTATTTTTCTCTTCCATTAATCTATCATGCATACATGCGGCGCATTAAGGACGTACTAGCGTATAGTAGAGGAGAGCGGGGCAAAACGGTATACCGGGGCAAAATGGTATTCACGCAGAATGGTATTGGGGCAAAATGGGACAGCAAAAAAATCTACTTCGATGGGACTTCCTCTTGTCCCATTTTTCCCTAATTCTATCATACGAGGGACTTTATTTGACCATTTCGTACCATTTTGCTCCGGTATGCCATTTTGCCCCGCTTTCCCCTATAACTTTGATCACGGTTCCGTGAGATTCAAAGACACTTGACGAACACTTCGCAATGGGATGAAAATCTGAAAAAAATCAAGCATATAGAAGGAGCTGCGAAGATTGATTTTGCATAATAATAATATTAGAATGTTATTAACAAATGAATGAAACAATTAATTGTTCAACAAATTTCCCGGTAACTTAACTTTCTTTTTTAAAGAAAATGATTCGTTTATTGTTTTGAATACGCACGATTTTTTTCAGAATTTTGTCTAATTTTTTTAAATTGCATTTTTATGCTTCCTTTTGTCCCGAAAAAAACGCAATTTAAAAAAAATTAAACAAAATTCTGAAAAAAGTCGTACGTATTCAAAACAATAAACGAATCATTTTCTTTGAGAAAAAAAGTTAAGTTACCGGGAAATTTTTCAAACAATTGATTGTTTCATTCATTTGTTAGGTATGAATTTCTTCAGAAATTTGTCTGATCATTGAGAAAGATGCGTTTTCATTGGGTCATTCCGTCCGAAAAAACGCAATTCTCGAACGTAACACAACATTCCGAAAGAAATCATACACATTTGGAAAAGTTGACAAATCATTTTCAAAACAAGAGGAAGTTGTGTCGCCGGGTAATTTGCCGCTTACATTTTTATTCCAATAATTTGTTAATAATAAAAATAAGAATAACTGTACATAAAAATAAAGGTACACGACTCGACGTTATCTCGAGGACCACCTTAAAATGGATGGTTAAGAAAAATGGTGGCAGCAGGTGCGGTATTATTATTTATGTGAACAGGTTGAAAGCGTGAATTCCCCGGAGGGATCGCTGTGACTACCGAATGGTATATCCAAAAAGTCTACTATGTTAGCGGTCTCGTATGGGCGAAAACAACACACTAAAAGCGCCTTGCTCGGTCGCTTTGTCGGCGTTCCCGGAGACTCGATCACTTTTTTACCCACTTGTTTCTGTTTTTTTTTTTTTTTTTTTTTTTTTACACATCGTTCGCTCTGCCAGCCTACAGGGAAAGCTCACGAGGGCAAATTCTTACGTCCCAGCTTCCCCTCTGACCCGAGCCTGGCTCTAATTTCTAATTTACTTTTTTTCCACTAAATCTCGTCGGCGGAAGTGTCTCGTAATAATTTCAGCAACCAATCGACTCGACAGTTCTCTATCTTTTATTTTCAATTTTTTTTTTAGAATAACCTTCCATTGCGGCAATTTATCGTATAATCGTAGTATAATTTATGTTTGATATTCCTTATAATTAAATCAATCCTATTCGTGTTCTTTTTTTTGTTTTTTTTTTTAAATAAACTTACGATGGTAGACATTTTTCGTATCATCAGACAAAAATCGAACATCCAGCCATGGCTATTCGATGGCTATTTTGCTTCGATACTTCACATCGGGAAGATTTGCGCTTTGCGAAAAAAAAATTGAAAAATGTGTACTCTCGACATCTTTGTTTTAGGCACATTGATTTTTAAAAAAATCCGTAAATAATCGTGAATTGTGATAAAATGATGATTTTGCTTCATCAAGAAGCTTGGTTTTGGTGAAAATTTTTTTTTTCGTGATTTTCATGTAAACATGTTCAGAATGTGGCAAAACGTCGGAAAATCACATTTAGAAGAAAAGTCTGTTCGTATGTGTGTGTATGTGCGCGCATCGTTATAACTTGAGGACGGTTTGCGAAATCAAGCTGAAATTTATACCACATGTTGAGCAGGCAAGTCTCGTTCTTTGATCTAATTTTTAGCAAAATCGGTGCAGTCGTTCAGTTTTTAC
The DNA here is from genome assembly GCA_963924025.1 of Ischnus inquisitorius. Taxonomy (NCBI): domain Eukaryota; kingdom Metazoa; phylum Arthropoda; class Insecta; order Hymenoptera; family Ichneumonidae; genus Ischnus; species Ischnus inquisitorius. The sequence goes on from OZ001253.1 coordinate 3,516,298, forward strand.
GCGATTTTGAATTTTTTTTTTGCGCTCCAGCTGTCCAATTTTTTGAGATATCGGGCTCAAATTTGGTACGAAGTTGAATTACTGTAAACCAATGATCGGTATCGATTTTGGGCAAAATCTGTGCAGTCGTTCAGTTTTTACACCATTTTGCATTTTTTCAAAAATGTCTGCAGGCGCTCTAGCTGCGACATTTTTCCAGATATCGGGCTCAAATTTGGTACGAAGTTGAATCATTATAAACCAATGATCGGTATCGATTTTGGGCAAAATCTGTGCAGTCGTTCAGTTTTTACGCCATTTTGAATTATTTAAAAAATGTCTTGTTGCGCTCGAGTTGCCACATTTTTTGAGATATCGGACTCAAATTTGGCACGAAGTTGAATCATTATAAACCAACGATCGGTATTGATTTTGGGCAAAATCTGTGCAGTCGTTCAGTTTTTACGCCGCTCTGAATTTTTTCAAAAATGTCTGCACGCGCTCTACCGGCCACATTTTTTTAGATATCTGGCTCAAATTTGGCACAAACGAGTTTTTTTTTTGTACAAAATTGAACATATTAAAAAAAAAAAATAATAATAAAATCCACAGCCTGACGGACGCAACCACGTCACCGACGCCATTTTTACGGAAAACCTAACATTCAAAAATTAACAAATCACAAAACACAACTTCTCGAGGAAGCCAAATGTGATAAGCGTAATTCCACGCAAGCAAAATTGGGTAGACCATGATAAGGAAAAGAGAAACCACTATAACAATGTAATTGTCAGTTTTTTTTTTTTTTTTTTTTTTTTTTTTTTTTTTTTTTTATCTCGCTTCGTCCTTTCGCAACCGAATGGAATGCCTCATATCTGCGCGTAGAGTGGCGTAACAATAATATAAGTAAATAGAAGCAAGGCCGAGAGAAGGCACGAGGAATGAGCCCTGGCAGGTCGTCGACAATGAGATTGAAATGCATCCGTCTGTTGGACGCAACGGGGTGCGAGCGACCCCCTCAGCGGGGCGCAGTGTGTGTTGCCCAGACCTTCGCGAGACATCTCTCTCTCTCACCGTAATAAATATAGCTTTCTCTCATTTTCTCTCCGTTCAGCAATGTGACAATTCGCTCGGTTTGCCCACCGTTCTGTTTATGGAAAAATCGCGATCCCGAGGCCAATTCTCCCCCGGGCGCTCTTTCGTGAATTATTATATAATTCGAGAGGGTAGGCGGGTATAATCGGGATAATCGAGCCACAACGGGAAGCTGTTGTGGCCAAAAGTGATCCTTAATCAGTTGATTTATCCCCGCTGTTGCGACGAATTAACCTCGATGCAAATATCCCGTTTCGGGCACTCCGACGATTTCGGGCAGGAAAATAATTTTTTTCGGTATTTTCTTCATCGCGCTTACGGAAATAAAATGTATCGAATCTCGTGCGTTGATCGACGATTTTCCGATGGTAACAAAAAAATTGAGATCTAATATTAAAAATTGTGAAAGTGAACGAAATTTCGTAAAAAATAAGATCAACGCCGTCGAACGATTGATTTTGTTGAAAAAATGTTGCAAACGTTTTAGCAACAATTGAATGCAATAATAATAGGACTACTAACAATTTGAGACTATTTCATTTTTCAATGAAAATATATATAAAAAAAAATAAAAAACATATATATATATTTTTTTTAAATAAACAAAACTGGTTTTATTGAATAATTGATGAAACCCAGTAATGTCGATGAATTCTTATTATTTTTTTTCGGTATTTTCTTCATCGCGCTTACGGAAATAAAATGTATCGAATCTCGTGCGTTGATCGACGATTTTCCGATGGTAACGAAAAAATTGAGATCAAATATTGAAAATTGTAAAAGTGAAAAAAATTTCGTAAAACATAAGATCAACGCCGTTGAACGATTGATTTTGTTGAAAAAATTTCGCAAACGTTTTAGCAATAATTGAATGCAATAACAATAGGAATACTAACAATTTGAGACTATTTCATTTTTCAATGAAAATATATATAAAAAAAAATAAAAAACATATATATATATTTTTTGTAAATAAACAAAACTGGTTTTATCGAATAATTGATGAAACCCAGTAATGTCGATGAATTCTTATTATTTTTTTTCGGTATTTTCTTCATCGCGCTTACGGAAATAAAATGTATCGAATCTCGCGCGTTGATCGACGATTTTCCGATGGTAACAAAAAAATTGAGATCAAATATTGAAAATTGTAAAAGTGAAAAAAATTTCGTAAAAAATAAGATCAACGCCGTTGAACGATTGATTTTGTTGAAAAAATGTTGCAAACGTTTTAGCAACAATTGAATGCAATAATAATAGGAATACTAACAATTTGAGACTATTTCATTTTTCAATTAAAATATATATTAAAAAAAATAAAGAACATATATATATTTTTTTTTAATTAACAAAACTGGTTTTATTGAATAATTGACGAAACCCAGTAATGTCGATGAATTCTTATTAGTTTTTTTCGATAAAAAACAGGGTCTTTACGATCGAAAAATTGTTTAAAGATTCCATTGGAGTTTTGCTATTGGTTATTTTAGCCTGGTTAAAAAAATGAGTTGCGCAGCGTCGATGTATCGAAGAATGTTTGGCGAGGGACTTTCTTTTTTCCCACGGCGTTGAGGACAGTCCCTGGAGAGCCACGTGCACGCGTGTCCTACAGGATTTGGCACTTGCGACACACCGAAACTCGAATGACCCAAGCACTGCGTGTCTTCGAGGGTAAAAAAAAAAAAAAAAAAGTACCCTCGAGGGAAGTCATTAGGCAAAATCGTATTCCCACGTACTCGATGGACACCGCGAACCCTTTTATGATTTTCCTTTTATTTCTTCGTACCATCGTCGCGAAAAAGGCCGGAGATGCGGCGGTGAAAAAAAAAGTGAAACCATGCATGTCTCAAAAAAAAATTGAAAAAAAAAAGTTTAATATACAAAAATATTATTCGACCAGTCATTTATCAAAGTCAAATCACTGGTCGCATTTTTTGTATATTAGTTTTTTTTTATATTTAATATTATACATTTATACCATTTACATACTTTTTATATTTTTATTTTACATTAGAGTTTTATTTATTTATTTACGGGACGAGCCCTTTTTCAAATTTAACAGTTCAGAGAGAAGAAAATAATAAAACATGAAATATAAAGTTTTATAAACCGCACAACCATGTGCGGTTTTATGTTTATTTATTTAGTTAATAATATTAATGGTAATACTACAGTTCTAAATATCTTCCTATATCAATTCTCTCCCGTATTTGAGCCACTCCGTGATTTCAGCCCTTCCGTGAGTTTAGCCACTCGTTGAAATTGTGACCTCACAGCGACGGCGGCGAGATATATATATATATTTTTTAATATCTGATATAATTATATTAATAAAAAAAAAAGAATTTACAACAATTTTTTCGACAACTTCAGGTCAAAAAGCGTATTTATTTTTATGAGAATAAAAAATGTAGCGTTAAAAAGGTGGAACAGGTTGTAACTTTAATGGTAACTGCATCGTTGTCTCAAATTACCGCGCGTCGCTTTCGTTACGCTGCGGCCTGCAGGTTTCGACAATTGTTCGCTAAAAATTATTCTATCGGCGTTGATTTTTTATTTTTTTTCATGGAATTCTTGGAGCGTTTTATTCGGACACTTCCCTAATGAACTCGACAATCGCACTAACGACCGGTTTTTTTGTGGAAAAATGCAACTTAACGTAATCTTAGCGTGCTCAACGCTGCTCAATTCTCTCAAACGCGGAAATTCAGAATTTTTGACATTTCTCGATGGGATAAAAAATTGGAAAAAAAAATCAAGCATGTAGGAGATGCGGAAAGAAATAATTTTGCACAATAATAATTTCAAAATGTTGTCAACAAAACGGTGAAAAAAAATAGTTTTACGAATTTTCAGTCAACCTAACTTTTTTTTGACGAAAAATTATTCAATGATTAATTTTTTGGTGTCTTTCTAAACACATCGAAATACAGCAAAGAATTAGAAAAAAAACGCGATTTTTAAAAAGTGCAGAATGTTCGGAAAAAATTCATGCGTGTGTTCAGAAAAACTAACGAATCATTTTTGTTTAAAGAAAGAGGTTGCCGGATAAGTTGTCGAACAAATTATTTTTAGTAATATTTTTAATGCAAAAATTTAATAACGTGTTTTTTTTTTACCTATTTGTTGATAACATTTGGAAATTATTATTATGCAAAACAAATATTTTCCGCACCTCCTGCACTCTTTCTTCTTCTTCTGCAATTAACACAAGTACTAATAGACAAAGCTCGCACGGTATTATTTATTGTCCTTCGACTGGGAATGAATGACTAAGTGTACGAAGCATAAGTAGCATTACGATAACTTATTAGATCTTAAAAGCGAGTTGGTCGAGTGGCTAAAGTGAGTTGGCCAGTAATCGGAAAGTCCCGAGTTCTAGCCCTGGCTGGGGCATTTTTTTTTTTTTTTATTGCATTGTTATCGTTATGCTAGTGATTTCAGGCCAAAAACCGGTCGATCTTGTGATCAGAAGCCAATCGAAACAGCCGACAGGCATTTGGAATATCAACCGATTATCGTTTCACGGGTTGTTCAGATTTTTGCATATTTGCACAAAACGGCCGGTCGTGTTCGCGGTTTCGCAACCGTGGCATTTTGGGTCGCTGGCCATGCTAGGAGTTTAACTAGATTCTTTCGAAGGCTGGATTGTCCACTCCGTTCCTCGCATCGGCGTCTCTCGATCCGGCGACTTCATTCGCATTGATCGTCGGCCATCGTCGACTGTCGTCGAAATCGACGAAGTGACTGCCGCCCGGTAGGGGCGAATTGATTCCTGGATCAGACGTCAATTGGGGCCGGTCCTGAGAGCCAATGCTCACTTTCGCGTAACGATCGATTAGATCTTTGTAGGTTCGCGACACGGTGGCGGTGAGGTCGTCGATCGATCGATAGATCTCTTGCGTCGAGTCCCAAGCACCGAACGGCGCCATTTTTGGCTGGTAACTCGCCGCTGTGAAGGAGATTCGCCGATTTCCTGATATCAACAGACGATCCAATCGGACGAAAGGCATCTCGAAGCAGAGACTCAAGATCGTCGAGATAACCATCGTTATCGCTAGATTACCCAAGAACGTTTGCACCTGCGATAGAAACAATTTCATCAATAGTCTCTCCGGTGATGTGAGTGGTTTTATTCTTTTTTTCTTTCAAGACGATCCGTATGATGGTTTGAAAATGGAGTCAATTTTCCATTTACTTTTTTTCTTGCGAATTTTCGGACGTGATAAAATCTTTTTTTTTTTTACTGAAATGTACATGTTTTGAGAATCTTCAAAAAAAAAAAAAATGTGACAATCTATCGAAAAAGAAATGGCCGTCGGCATTTTCTATTTTGAGACATTTGGCAGATGATTTGATTTGAATTTCCACTGCAAACGACGCGTCGAGTACGCTGTTTATTTTAAGTAGGTACCGTCTGAAGGAACCGCGTCCCGTCAGAAATTGGGTAGCGTAGAAGTTTACGTCCCAAAAATCCCGACTGAGTCCCGGTCTTGGGTCCTTTATCAGTCGTCTCGTATAGTTTCCTGTCGTTTCTTCTGTCCATCTTCTGTTCTGTGGAGTATCACCTCGACGATGTTGTCAGGGGTGATGCTTCCGATTATCTATTCTAGTTCATGTCTCAGTCGTGTCCAGCGGTCACTTTCCAAAACGGTGTGTCCCGTGTCGTCCCATTTTTGCCCACAGTATGTACAGTCCGGTGTTCGTACTCTGTAGAATTTGGGTAGGTACCGTCTAAAGTAACCATGTCCCGTCGAAAATTGGGTAGCGTAGAAGTTAGCGTCCCCAAAATCCCGACTGAGCCTGGTCTCGGGTCCTTTATCAGTCGTCTTGTCCATTTTCCCGTCGTTTCTTCTGTCCATCTCCTGTTCTGTGGGGCATCACCTCGACGATGTTGTCAGGGGTGATGCTTCCGAAGGTCGATTCTAGTTCATGTCTCAGTCTTGTCCATCGATCACTTTCCAAAACAGTGTGTCCCGTGTCGTCCCATTCGTGTCCACAGTATGTACAGTCCGGTGTTCGTACTCTGTAGATTTTGAGTAGGTACCGTTTAAAGTAACCATGTCCCATCAGAAATTGGGTAGCGTAGAAGTTTACGTCCCCAAAATCCCGACTGAGCCCGGTCTCGGGTCCTTTATCAGTCGTCTCGTCCATTTTCCCGTCGTTTCTTCTGTCCATCTTCTGTTCTGTGGAGCATCACCTCGACGATGTTGTCAGAGGTGATGCTTCCGAAGGTCGATTCTAGTTCATGTCTCAGTCTTGTCCATCGATCACTTTCCAAAACAGTGTGTCCCGTGTCGTCCCATTCGTGTCCACAGTATGTACAGTCCGGTGTTCGTACTCTGTAGATTTTGAGTAGGTACCGTCTAAAGTAACCATGTCCCATCAGAAATTGGGTAGCGTAGAAGTTTACGTCCCCAAAATCCCGACTGAGCCCGGTCTCGGGTCCTTTATCAGTCGTCTCGTCCATTTTCCCGTCGTTTCTTCTGTCCATCTTCTGTTCTGTGGAGCATCACCTCGACGATGTTGTCAGAGGTGATGCTTCCGAAGGTCGATTCTAGTTCATGTCTCAGTCTTGTCCATCGATCACTTTCCAAAACAGTGTGTCCCGTGTCGTCCCATTCGTGTCCACAGTATGTACAGTCCGGTGTTCGTACTCTGTAGATTTTGAGTAGGTACCGTCTAAAGTAACCATGTCCCATCAGAAATTGGGTAGCGTAGAAGTTTACGTCCCCAAAATCCCGACTGAGCCCGGTCTCAGGTCCTTCATCAGTCGTCTCGTCCAGTTTCTCATCGTTTCTTCTGTCCATCGTTGTTGCCACGTCTGTAGCGTCCTGTTTCTTTCTGTCGTTTCCGCGTCCCGACGTCTCGTGTTCGCGCTCTTACCGTAGATCCTCCTGCGCTCGAAGGCAAGGAGGTCTATGAGAATCACGCCCGCTATCACCCGAACGGCCTGTGCAAAGACAGTCCGGTCCAGAAGCAGGCGATCCTCAGCGCGCTTTTTCGTCTTCAGGGAGTCTGCCCAGATCTCCGCGCCGTAGAGCAGTATCGAGTGGGTTGCCGTCATTAGTAGTCTTCGGTTCCCGGTCTCGGTTCGTTCATTTATTATGATTATTATTATTACGAATTAAACAACAGTAAAGAATTGTCGATGATCATCGATATATTCAGCGAAATCCCTTCATCATTCATCGACTTCTTGTGAAAGATTCTCGATCGTTGTACGTTTCAGTAAAGGAAAGTGTTATTGCCGTTCCGGCATAGAAAAGGTAAGGACATTTGACTCGATTTTCATTGGACCCCCTCAATTGGAGACTTCGACAATGATATCTTGTTCATCACTCACGACACCGAAGTTTGTCAATGATCCCGGAGTTCTGACGATTCCCGCATTGTACAACAATATAACGTAGTGACTGAGGTAAGCGGAGTACGTCAATTTGCTCAACGGCACCCAACCGCTCCAGGATAATAATGCTCCGACGGGTCCTGAAACATCAACATCAGTATCAGTATCAGCATCGGCAGCAGCAACTGGCATCAGTTATGATCATCAACATCGACAAGATTGCAAGCTGGAACCTTGCACGTTGGTTCCTCGTAGAGAAAGCTGTCTTGAAAAGTGGTTTAAAGAAAGACATGTCCGTATCAACTGTTTTCCAGACTTACTAGGACTCAGGGCGGACTTTATAGTCCCAAGTCCTAGCTCAAGTTCGAACTTAATGTTCGAAACAATGTCTAAACTCAAGTTGCCTACAAACAGACCCGGATAGACTCTGATAGAAGAGAAAGAAGAAGCAATACGTCAAACCGTGCCATTTTTGTTGTTTCATGATTACCTGCGCAACCGAAAACACTGGCGACGACGATCCATCCGACGGTGAGTGCAAAAGCGGGTCTGTGAAGACCGGCGTAGAATGCTGCTTCCAACCCGTCGTACCTATGATCGGCGAAATACATTTGCCGCGGGCCGAAGAGCACAGCGAGACCGGCCACAATCGCGACGGTCCAACCGCCGAGGACGAAGGACTGCAAACGGTTTGTTACCCTCTTAGATAAACCGACGATTTTTCAATCGCGCATCGAGAAAGCGAAATAGCTTACAATGGGCATCCTCGCGTTGCTTGGATTGACCTTCCGCAGGAAGTAGCCGAGTCCGAGTCCGAGCAAGTATGGTCCAGCTCTCGCGTAGACCCTCGTGTAAATTTGTAGGTAAACGTTCCCAACGTCCTTCTGACTAACGCAATACAACAATCCTTGAATACAGTAACAAGATGTCTTATGTATGTATGCATTCAATGTACCGCAATCGCGCGATAGTTAATCGCTGGTTCTCACTCTTTGTAATAGAGCAACGTTCCGGTCAGTTCGTTGAAATAAGTGATCATGAGTGGCGCGAGAATGGAGACGAGAAATCCGGTTGTCAGAATGGCGAGGAAGATTCGTTGCTTCTTCTTGCCGTCGCCGAGCATCGGGTAGAGGAACAACGGTGAGATCCAGATCAGTTGCATGTCCACCGATAGGTACCAAGATTGCGACATGCACTGGAAGAATCATAAACACGGTTCTTTGTTACCCCGACGGTTTTCTTTTGGGAGATGGGCGACGATGAAGAAGAGATGCGGTAGCACCGAGCCCAAATTGACATCAGGCTGCCCGACACGCTATCAGGCGCTGCTAACGTAAAGCCGAGAGATGCCTGATCTAGAAAGACTGATCCCGTGCAGAAATTTAGTCACGGTCCTGGTGTGGGACCTTCTAGTCTTCCCCGACTTTTTACAGGGCCTGGAAGGGGAATCTAAAAAATGCCTATCTGGCTGATACCATATCAGGCCTTGCGAAGGTATAGCCGAGAAGCGTCTGCTCTGGGAAGGCTGAGTCTTGCATGGGCCCTTCCCCGACTTTTCACGGGGCCTGGAAGGGGAATCTAAAAAATGCCCATCTGGCTGACACCCTATCGGGCCTTGCGAAGGTATAGGCGGGAAGTGCCCCATCTGGAAAGACTGATCCCGTGCAGAAATTTAGTCACGCGTCTAGTGTGGGCCCTTCTAATCTTCCCCGACTTCTTACGGGGCCTGAAAGGGGAATCTAAAAAATGACCATCTGGCTGAGACCCTGTCGGGCCTTGCGAAAGTATAGCCGGGAAGTGCCTGATCTGGAAAGACTGATCCCATGCCGAAATTTAGTCACGGGTCTAGTGTGGGCCCTTCTAGTCTTCCCCGACTCTTTACGGGGCCTGAAACGGGAATCTCAAAGATGCCCATATGGCTGACACCCTGTCAGGGCTTGCGAAGGTACAGCCGGGAAGTGCCTGATCGGGGAAGGCTGAGTCTTGTATGGGCCCTTCTTCTAGTCTTTCCCGACTCTTTACGGGGCCTAACAGGGGAATCTAGAAAATGACCATCTGGCTGATACCCTATCAGGCCTTGCGAAGGTATAGGCGATAAGTGCCTGATTTGGAAAGGCTGAGTCTTGTATGGGCCCTTCTAGACTCCCCCGACTCTTTAGGGGGCCTGAAAGGGGAACCTAAAAAATGACCATCTGGCTGAGACCCTATCGGGCCTTGCGAAGGTATAGACGGTAAGTGCCTGATCTGGAAAGGCTGAGTCTTGTATGGGCCCTTCTAGACTTCCCTGACTTTTTACGGGGCCTGGAAGGGAAATCCAACAAATGCCCGTCTATACTGGTCTAGGCCCTTTCCGCCCTAGAGAAAAAAAGTAGTTAACAAGTCGGGCGTTGCAGGCACAAAAATATGGTGAATTTGAACATAGACGGGAAAAATAAGCGCATGCGAGTTGGGAGAAAGTGCATATTCGCACTTGGTGAAAAGATGCACTTTCCCATCTCGTGGCATAATATACTGATTGCTGTTCAAAAAAATGTTATTGACTAATGAAAGAAAAACAAAAAAAAAAGGAAAAAAAACCTCTACTCACCATATCCGCCACATTGACGTAATTATTAACATAGAGAAGATTGGTCCACCAGTTGTCAACGCAGAAATCTCTGTTGGCGCCGATCCACGTATTCCAATGAGGTCCGCTACCGATCTTGTAGAAAAGCGTTGCGTAAAATCCGATAACGATCGCGTAGGCGGGCGTCAATCTGAGTCGCACAATCGAATCTAATGATCTCGCTTCCTCCGACTGCGCGATCTTTGACCCAGTGACGCGGAGAAAGTCAATGGAAGAAAAATGTATTTTCGTTTCTCACCTGAGGTAACGATGAACGTAGAGGCTCCACACGCTCAGCCGGTGAACCGCGGGATCTTTGAGCTTTCGTCCCATTTCCGTGTAAGCCAATAGAATTCCGCTCAACAAGAGAAACGTGTCGGTGACTATGTTGCCATTGAGCAGCAAAAGATTCGCCCAACTTTCGTGCATCTGGTGTAAAAAAAAAATATCTATAAACGTATAGGAAAATTATAACAAATTAATATTAATGATGTTGTTAATTATACAAATAATTAATTAATTAATCATTATACCAATTATTATATTATTATTCATAATAATATTCAGTTATTATTATATTGTCGTTAATATTATTAATTTTACAAATTGTTGTTATCTTCAATAATTTTTTTTTTCTTCTTTATACATTTAGAAACTAGCGGATTTAGCTAACCGTAGAGACACCGGAGAGATCAAGTGTAACACCGACGATCGCCAGGTAATGGGTATGACCGTAGATTATCCAGCAGATGCTCAAAAATCGAAGCCCGTCGAGACAGGCTATGGAGTCGTTGCCTCTCCGCGTATTCAGAAGACTCCTTCCGTTAGTGTAGACGGAGAATGACGAAAATATCGTGTATTTAGTATCTGCGCAAAAAAAATCCGCTTTATTGCATTAAAAGAATTTCATCGTGACACCGATAGTTGGGTTGATTGTGGGCTGATCTCAAGCAAACAATGAACTCTTCAGTCAATTGCTATTTCGGTCAGTTGTATTTTTGGTCAATTGTGATTTCGGTCTATTGGCGATTCGGTCAATTGTGATTTCGGTCTATTGTAATTTCGGTCAATTGTGATTTCGGTCAATTGTAATTTCGGTCAATTGTGATTTCGGTCAATTGTAATTTCGGACAATTGTTATTTCGGTCAATTGTGTTTTGGTCAATTGTATTCTGGTCAATTGTTATTTTATTTATTGTTATTTCGGTCAATTGTATTTTGGTCAATTGTTATTTCGGTCAATTGTGATTTCGTTCAATCGTACCGTCAGTCAATTGTATTCTTGGTCAATTGCGGCTAATCAATATTTATTAATTCATGATTGATATATTAAATATTAATTTATCCAACGAAATGCATGTTCATTGCGCAATCATTTAACCGGTCGGCTAGTCGTCGCGCGAATGATCGAATCGCCAACGAGGCGTTTTCCGTCGCGAGCAGCATCGGAGTGGAATTTCTACCCATGCTTTCGCAACGCCCGAGAGACACCCGATGGAAACTGCGTCGACATTTGCCCGGAAAATAAATAGTTGCGCTCTCCGCGCGAGTTCGCTCCACCGAGCCTCAGGGTACATACCGCAGTCGCCGCATATGGCACGCTTCAGCTTCGCAAGTAACATTTTCTAATTACGAAAAATGTCGGCGAGCAAGAGAATTAGCATGATCCAAGATGGAGCAACAACCTTTTACCTTTTGGATCCGGTTTTATCGAGCTGCGCAGTTTCTTCATGTCGTACGCGGTGCTGGCCACGACAATGATACCGAACAGCACCAAGAGCGATCTGATAACATAAACGATTTTTTTTCAACCAATTTTTCCAAAATATTTATTTCAATTTTTTTTTCAAAATATTTTTTTTCAAAATGTTATTGAAAATATTTTTTTTCAAATTTTTTTTCAAAATATTTTTTTTCAAATTTTTTTTCAAAATATTTTTTTTCAATTTTTTTTTCAAAATATTTTTTTTCAATTTTTTTTCAAAATATTTTTTATCGTCATTTTGAACGATTTTTTTGATATTGTTTTTTGCCGTTTCAAACGATTTTTTTCAAAATTATTTTTTGCCGTTTCAAACGATTTTTTCAAAATTAATTTCGTCGTTAGCCACGCTACAAAAAATTATTATGTGATACACGTGCGAAAAAGGAGACGGCACTCGATTCAGGCTCGCGCACTTGTATCTCAAAGTTCTATTTGTTTTTTTTTTTTTTTTATGCCTAGTAGAGTCTACAATATACCTAGACAAAATTTCTGTACATGTAAAGCCAATCAGCTACATCGTAGACCGCTCGATCGGTTTCCGCCGTGTGGCAGGAATCGTTGCCGACGGTAACGACGAAATCGACTCTCGACGAGCGCTTCAACGGATCCAGACCGAATTCGATAGCCTCCGATACGTCGCGGGGATCGCAGCTCGACGGCACGCACCAGAGCCACTCGAACGGCACCGACTGACCGGAAGTCCAGTTTCTCAAACCCTGCGAAAAAATGTCGTTATCCTCATTGCAACGCACGGCGATGCAAACACGAACGAGTCTCACCGAGGCCAGAGCAACGTTTATCAGCAAATCTCCCATGTCGAGGCCGCCGTCGACGGTCGGGGCATCGCCGTTGCCGGAAATCGTGAATCTCACCTGCGCGTTGCACGCTTTACCGACGAACTCATCGTCGCTCCTGACGCGCAGACATTCGTCGTAATTGCCGAGCTGCTTGTAATTGCCGGTGATCAGACCCGACGGTATTTTCGTCGATGCGTCGTACACTTGAGAGAGAAAAGAGAGAGGAGTAAATAAAAATTGTAGTTTGCGATGCGAGTGTGGAAAAGCGGACTTTTGGCCAAGTCCGACGGCAAACGCCAGGAGTGCGCAAAAACCCGCTTTTCATGCCTGCAGCGTGACGAAAGCGTGCGGAAAAGTTACTTTCGCGCACGAGGGCGCGCAAAGTGTGCGCAAAAGTTACTTTCTCGCACGAGAGCGTGAAAGTGTGCGAAAAAGTTAATTTCTCGCACGAGGGCGTGAAAAGTGTGCGAAAAAGTTACTTTCTCGCACGAGGGCGCGAAAAGTGTGCGCATAAGTTACTTTTTCACCCGCGAGAAGGAGGACGGAGAGGTTTTTCCCGAAATATTCGACAGATTCTAGAAAACGAGAGTGCGATATTCGCAACGGATAATGCAATGAATATAGCGCGTCAATGACCGATACAAAAGCCACGACGTAGAATCATGTTGATAAGATGACACAATCAACCGGGAAGCAAGAAAATGGGGACTCATTTGAGCAACGATTGCGACTTTTTCTGCCTCGTTAGTATTTACTGATCGTCATGAACGCTTAGATAAGATTCACTTTCTATGATCTTGAGTCTGCCGTGAAAAATAATTTAAAGAAGAATCGTAGATGATAGAATAGCGATTTGATATATACACAAAAATTGAAAAAAAAATTCTTTGTTATTTTATTCGTTTACTACTTTATTTGTTCATTTGTTCATTTGTTTATTTGTTTATTTGTTTATTTGTTCATTTGTTCATTTGTTCATTTGTTCATTTGTTCATTTGTTCATCTGTTCATTTGTTCATTTGTTCATTTGTTCATTTGTTTATTCGTTTATTCGTTTATTTGTTTATTTGTTTATTTGTTCATTTGTTCATCTGTTCATTTGTTCATTTGTTCATTTGTTTATTTGTTTATTTGTTTATTTGTTTATTTGTTTATTTGTTTATTTGTTTATTTGTTTATTTGTTTATTTGTTTATTTGTTTATTTGTTTATTTGTTTATTTGTTCATTTGTTTATTTGTTTATTTGTTTATTTGTTTATTTGTTTATTTGTTTATTTGTTTATTTGTTTATTTGTTTATTTGTTTATTTGTTTATTTGTTCATTTGTTCATTTGTTCATTTGTTCATTTGTTTAATAGTATATTTATTCAGTTTTCAATTATTGTTCGATTAATTATTCGTTCACTTATTGAAAATTTCTTTAATTTTCATATATTCGAGAACTTTTGGGCAATGAAATCGATCATGGACTTTAACGCGGGTGTGCTTGAGCTACAAATGATTTATTTTGACATCGAGATCGATGTAAGTTTTCCTATTGTCTTATCGTCCAATGGTCAATATTTGCCCGTAACAAGAAGATAGACGAAGCGCGAAGAGTTGTAGGATTATTCGAGATAATGGCTTTATCGAGTCGAGTTTACGATATTGATTTGTATTAATAGAAGTTTTGTAATCGATGACGCGAGAGCGAGAAGAGCGATCTCGTCGAAGAGTCGCAACCCTTGCGGTGCAAGGACGGTCATCGGCATGGCCTTTACTGTGACGCTTCTCACTGACCCACTTTCGGCGCTCGGTTCTTAGTTCGTTTTCCTCAGCATCGATGACGTTTCGATCTCGCGGAAAAAAATTCGCGGTCCGCGCGAATTAAGACTTGTAAAGATATATATTTTTTTTTTTGAAAAAAATTGTAGGTCAAATAATTTTTTTTATTTTTGAAATATTGAAAAGGAATGAATTACACATTATCTGCATATATATTCTTTTTTATGTCTGAAAAAAAATCGTCTAATTAATAAAATAAAAAAATAACAATCCTTAAAAAAAAAAAATAAAATAATAATAATAAATAAATAAATAAATAAATAATAATAATAAATTCCTTATTAAATATTTTGATAAAGGAATAATTGAATGTTAGTGTAATTATTGTAGAATATGCGATTATTGTTCGGAAGTCTAAGACATGTTTGGATTTGGTATGAATCGATTGCAAAAAAAGAGAAATCCACAATTGGCTTAAATCAAATTAAATTAAATTAAAATTAAAATAATTTTTTTTGCTGCTAAGAAAGAAAAAAAACACACACACACACACGCTCCAACCTTGAAATCGTCGCAATCTCGGTTTCCTCCTGATACGGATAAGATAAATTCTTACCTATGTAAAAAAAAAAAAGCTTATTTTACTAGAAAATCGCTCACTTTGCAATGCCCACGGTTTGTACTTCGCAAGCGCTTGTCGATACACTTCGCTGTCCCTCTTGCAGTCCGCGGACACGACGCCGTCCTCGGGATCGAAGGATCCGACGAATAGCTTCAGAATCGTATCGTGAGGATTCTCGTCGCCGCTGACCCTGAAATCGATCGTCGACGGCACTCTCGATTCGATCGCTGTAGCGAGCCGCAAAATCACAGTGACCGAGACGAATTTCAGCACAAAACGCGCACGATTCCCTCGCAATTCCATGGCGACGTATACACTGTCCAGAATAATAATTTTCAGACCTTTTTTTTATAACGCGTTAAAAATGATTCTTTGAAAAAAAAAAAAAAAAAAAAAAAAAAATTGAATTGAAACAAATAGGATTATCGAGAGACTTTAGCGCGAAGCACCGGCCACGTGCTGGTTTCCCGGTAGCTCGAGTTGCTCGTTAGCCGACGATCTGGTGTCTCAATCTCGAAAATCTGAACGTCAACTGTCGCTGTTAAGAATGCTCGATTGGATTATATATAAGGCGAGAGGGGGAGGGAAAGCGGAAGGGGAGAGAGCGATCGGTGAATGCCCGTTCGGGTGATCGAGTATATCGTATCGCTTCGCTTGTAGCGACGATTATCGCGCTTAACGAGAGGCCCGTTAAACGCGCAGATCCCTTATCGGTGGGCGACGATCTTAACGCGTGAAGCCAAGAAATTCATTAAGGGGCCAGTTGAAATAATGCACACATCGACGCCTGAGGAATAAATGTTGGATTGAAAAAAAAATGAAGAAAAAAGAAGATAAAAATAATATTTAATTTTTCTGGTTCGGCGTTTTTGTTATGACGCCGATCTCGATTATATTATTGTAATAATATTATCGTTTGTGTTTAATTCTTTGTATTTTTATTTTTATAAATTGTCGGGCCTGCAATCTATACATGTATATAACGCTTTGCGGAAAATTGGCCGAAAACAATTGACGGAAAATACAATTGACCGAAAATACATTTGACTGAAAATACAATTGATCGAAAATACAATTGGCCGAAAATACAATTGATCAAAAATACAATTGACCGAAAATAAGATTGATCGAAAATACAATTAACCGAAAGTACACTTGACCGAAAATGAGATTTACTGAAAGTACAATTGCCCGAAAGTACAGTTGACTGAAAATACAATTGGCCGAAAATACAATTGACAAAAAATACAATTGGCCGAAAATACAATTGAACGAAAATACGATTGACCGAAAATAGGGAAGTTTGAAAATTCGTCCGCGCGACCTTGCGACGTCCGCCGCTCGCGCCTGGCGGCGCTGGCACCTTGATGTGTGTGTGGAAATAGTGCGCTTATGTTAATTACACTAGCGTAAAAGCAAATTTTAATTGTATTGTATTTTCAATCCATCGTACTTTCGGGCAATAGTGTTCGGTGAATTTGCTGCAGACGATATTTAACTTATGTATGGACTGTATATCATTCACATAAATAATTCATATAAATATAATATCGTTTATTATATATGAAATTTTTTTTTTTTTTTTCTAATAACAATAATATTTTTCTATGTCCTAAAACGATCTCCGTTTTATGTTAAGGGGCGAAAATCAACTAGCTGACCCCCCCCCCCTTTCCGTACCCCAACCAACGCTGAAATATTCTAAGTATCTAGACGAGGCGTTGACGAAAGATTGAAAAAAAAAAAAAAAATCATCAATCAATTCCGTGGTCATTGACCCGGTCCGAGGGAGTTGCATTCGCATCTCAATTCGTTATCTCGTTCTCGCGCCTCGACATATTCTCACGGTGCATCCGCGTGCACGCGAATTCCGATATAATTCGTCGCGTGTGAATACGCGGGTGCGCAACAACGATTTTTGGTGGAACGATCGCCGAGCAAGATCGTCTCGTTGGGCTCTTGCCCCAGATTTTTCTTACGGCACTCAACGACGTCGCGCTCGCGGCCGGTGAAAGGTTGACGAACCATTGGAAACGCTTCCCATGCCACTGGACTTTCACGAGTTTCCTCGTGTCCCCCACCACTCCCAACGCCAACTTATTCCCCCCACTCCCAACGCCAACCTACCCCCGCGAATCCCCGAAATAACCCCCTGGAAAAAAAGCCCCCCCAAAAAAACCGCCATCTTACGATTTTCATTTTTTTGGGCGAGCGCTAGGCCCGAGCGTAGCGAGGGCTGCAGCGCAAACCGAGTTCGTTCGCGCACGGCAGCGCGCGTCATCGTTCTTATCACCTCATAAATAGTTGGTTGCAAAATATTATTGTCAAATACGAAACCTGGAACGTCCAAGAAATATTAATTAGCAAGTTAACGCCCACGTTTTTTGTGCAAAAAAAAAGAAAAACGAAGGACAATTACGATTGTTCGCAAAATAAAATATCGACATCATGGCGCGTTCACTAAACAAATAGGGCCTCGCATGATCCTATATTCTTTCACCGTAATCTAACATATTCATGATGACATTCTGAAAGTTTCAGATTTTTTTCGAAATTTTTTGGCATCCGAAAAAATAGTTAGGTACAGGGAAAACCCGTGTTGTTTAAACGAAAAAAAAAAAAAAAAAAAAAAAAAAAATCGAAACTTGGAAGACATTTTTTAAAATATATTTGGATACGATTCAGGCGCTACATGCACACATACATACGAACGTAAATACGCATGAACTCACCGCATGCGGACGTACATACAAACACACCCACTCAACGCGGTTTGTTACGACAATGTCGTTACATTGTTACATTGTTGTTGTTATGAAAGTTACATGTAATGTACCATTTTTGTATTTATGGGATATAACTATTACATGTCGTTGAGACATACCCGTTATTTAACCAAAGGTGCGTAACCGCAATGTAACATAGTTATAACAATGTTATTGTAACATACGAGTTAACATGTTTCATGACTGTAACATAACGCAGAAGTAACATGTGATGTACCATTGTTATATGCATGTAATGTAACTGTTGCATGTCGTTGTGACATACCCGTTATTTACCAAAAGGTGCGTAACCGCAATGTAATATAGTTATAACAATGTTATTGTAACATACGAGTTAACATGTTTTATGACCGTAACATAACGCAGAAGTAACATGTGATGTACCATTGTTATATGCATGTAATGTAACTGTTGCATGTCGTTGTGACATACCCGTTATTTGCCAAAAGGTGCGTAACCGCAATGTAATATAGTTATAAAAATGTTATTGTAACATACGAGTTAACATGTTTTATGACTGTAACATAACGCAGAAGTAACATGTGATGTACCATTGTCATATGCATGTAATGTAACTGTTGCATGTCGTTGTGACATACCCGTTATTTACCAAAAGGTGCGGAACCGTAATGTAATATAGTGATAACAATGTTATTGCAACATACGAGTTAACATGTTTTATGACTGTAACATAACGCAGAAGTAACATGTGATGTACCATTGTCATATGCATGTAATGTAACTGTTGCATGTCGTTGTGACATACCCGTTATTTACCAAAAGGTGCGGAACCGTAATGTAATATAGTGATAACAATGTTATTGCAACATACGAGTTAACATGTTTCATGACTGTAACATAACGCAGAAGTAACATGTGATGTACCATTGTTATATGCATGTAATGTAACTGTTGCATGTCGTTGTGACATACCCGTTATTTACCAAAAGGTGCGTAACCGCAATGTAATATAGTTATAACAATGTTATTGTAACATACGAGTTAACATGTTTTATGACCGTAACATAACGCAGAAGTAACATGTGATGTACCATTGTTATATGCATGTAATGTAACTGTTGCATGTCGTTGTGACATACCCGTTATTTACCAAAAGGTGCGCAACCGCAATGTAATATAGTTGTAACAATGTTATTGTAACATACGAGTTAACATGTTTTATGACCGTAACATAACGCAGAAGTAACATGTGATGTACCATTGTTATATGCATGTAATGTAACTGTTGCATGTCGTTGTGACATACCCGTTATTTGCCAAAAGGTGCGTAACCGCAATGTAATATAGTTATAAAAATGTTATTGTAACATACGAGTTAACATGTTTTATGACTGTAACATAACGCAGAAGTAACATGTGATGTACCATTGTCATATGCATGTAATGTAACTGTTGCATGTCGTTGTGACATACCCGTTATTTACCAAAAGGTGCGTAACCGGAATGTAACATAGTTATAACAATGTTATTGTAACATACGAGTTAACATGTTTCATGACTGTAACATAACGCAGAAGTAACATGTGATGTACCATTGTTATATGCATGTAATGTAACTGTTGCATGTCGTTGTGACATACATGTCGTTGTGGCTCGGGTCCAGCAGGTTGGACAGTAGGTGTTCGGTCGTTTCATGAAAATCTTCTAAATGTACTGAAATCAGCGTCGTTAGGTTTCCCGGTAGGTTTAGTAAACATCACCAGTGGGTCTGGTGGCAAAACCCTACGGGAGTTCTTAATAGGTATTGCAGTGGTCGGTTTCGGAGAAAAGATAGTAGGTTTCATGGTATAGAGAACTGCTAGGGATGTGTCAGTCGCTACTCAAAATAACTTTGCCTTTCTTACAGATTCTATCTTTATCTGAAGCTTTTTATCCTCATGGGAATGACAAGGTTGGATAGTGTAAGATCGATTCTTCTGCCACTGGCATTTCCGGATTTCATTTCATTCGTTCTGGAACTTCCACAAATGTTGGAAGGCCTAATGATCTTCATATTATTCGTCTGCCACATTAGAACTAGCTATTGATGAAACACCGAGGATTAAAGGACCGAACAGTAATTCAATGAATAGAATATGCCATTGCTAGAATTAGACCACTGAAACGCATGCTTTGAGATTTTTCCAATTATTGTAAAACACCCGAACGCATACGTACATACTACCATTAACAATTGTTTAGGTATTGACTGCTATTTCGAATGATCGAACGAGAAGACAACAATCTCGATGAAACAGATGACTATTGATGCTACCATGCCGGTAGCGAGAATGGAGAAGGTCAGCAAAACTCGATACAAGTCAACATAAACCCTCGTCGCTTGTCTCATCGCCGGCTGCTTCAATGCTGTCATGTACCGATTTTTTATTCGGGCCAACACACCAAATTCTCGCAACTTCCTGATACTAAAAGTTAAATAAACACCGAATGTTTCACCAATCCTTAAAATGGTACAACCCATTTGTGAATTACGAAAAAGACTCGTAACACGTACCCAATAACGATGGTATCTTTGTTCGGAACTCTTCCGCTGATCGCAGAAGCGATGAGTATCGGGTTACGTGGCGTATCAATGGGAATCAGTTCGCAGATCATCTTGCCTCTTGTCGCCACTCGATTATCCTCATCGAATAGTACATACCTATCTGGATACGAGCATACTTTGCGATAAGCCTCGTAGATATTCGACTCTGTTGAAACACGCTTAGCTCTGACGATTCGTCCAAATATTTCCGAGGAATTTGGCCTCTGAAACGCCAATCTCATATTGGCTAAAGTAGTCGAATATTCGTCAATATGAAACGGAGCTGGGCAACAAGGTACTTCAAGTGCTAAGTACACGCAGCATAAGTACATTGTGCTAGGCACTCCCCATCTGCTGGGATCCAACCTTGGTGTTGATGATGAGGCCTAAGTCCAGGTGCTCGTCCAGGTACCACCCCCGGAAGGGCGGCCGAAGAAGTCCGGGACAAACTAATGGGACAACAGGGATGGGGGATGGGGGGGGGGGGGGGGGGGGGGGATGGGTCCAGGGTGGCAGGACGTTCTCACCAACTCCTGCTGTCAGCCGAGTGGCAAACCTATTCCACTTACCGATCCGAAGACGCAGACGAATGTGGTCGATGATCATCCTGGAAGTAGCATTAAAGGTGCACCCATTTTTCGAGGACTCGGGGAAAAATCTACCTGTTCCACTCACCGATCCGGGGACGCAGACGAATGTGGTCGATGATCATCCTCGAAGAAGCATTAAAGGTGCACGCTATTCTTCGAGGGCTCGGGGAGGACTCTACGGGTACTATGGGCAGAGGTGCAAGCTGCACCCATCAGGAAATACTGTGAATATCATGATGATGTGGTGGGCCTGGGTGACGGCGTAGACTATCTCGGGAAGGTCCACTGCGGGTGGAACCCACATGATGAGGAAAAGCTCGGTTGAGGCTGAGTCGCTCTTTCCACTGATTATGTTTGGTGTCTGGTACCACGAATATCTTGCAACCAAAGTGGGATCGTAGTGGCGGTGCTGGATTTCAGGTGTCGTGAGAGGAAAAAGTAAGGAACAGTAGTCTTTATGTAACCCGTAGCATTGGAAAGTAGGCCCAATAGGATCTATTGGGTGCACCATTATGGACAAGGTCGAGTTAGTCTTCCGGGTTACGACTTGATGACATTAGTTGTGCTACGAACTTCTAGTACTTCAATAGTGCAACATTCCGTTCAAGCATCTCTTACTTATTCTATGTGTGCTTAGTATTTAAAGTACTTTCTGCCGAGCTCAGATATGAAAGATGCTCACGAAAAAAGCGAAGTGACCAAGGGAACCGGACAAGACTAAGACTTGAAGATTCGTATTCTGCAAGAGGGTTTCAAGATCGTGAAAGCGCGAGTCCATGACTTCCATCGTTAAATTGTTCATCATCGATGCGCTGTATGCCGCCAAGGACATCCAGGAAAAAAGTCCAACGGTCAACGTTAACACTCTAGATCCACTGCCAGTGTTATCCGGTGCGGTACCTTAAAAAAACCATGGTGCCAATTGAATTGGCATTTTGCTCCCTCTCTTTCTTTCGTCACGGTCGACCAACCTCTATTCGTAAAAAAGTACGTCTATCATGTTTGGCTTCCTCAAGAAGGGGAAGGGTGAAAATATGCCAAGTATCACTAAGCGGGGAGTCGGAATATTTATCCATGCTTTCCAGAGGCCTGAGCCCTGGTAAGCATGGGCGCACATGGGGACGGTTCTTAAACGGACTTAGAATATCACCGCTAAGGGGTGACACAATATTTGAAGCCAAGGAGGACCGAGAATATTCCCGTTAAGGGATGACTTAGAGCACATCAAGCCAGGCGGGAATAAGAATATTTCGAGGCATGGGGTCTTACAGACCCCTTGAGACCCTCCGAGTTCTCCAGTGCAGTTAAGCATTCCAGGGCACAAAGCATGATTGCCCTACACAGCGGAGGCGAGACATTTTTACAATATAGAAAGAAAATAAGGTTTTTCGACACATTCTAAGTCTAATCCATTTTTCCCTCATCAGCGTTCATCACAGGTAACATCTTACCTTGATTGCATAAACTTGCGAAAGTGTAAAACAAGTGAATGAAATACGACCGCTCGCCACGTTTCGCAACATTATTATGTTTCAAGACTTTCTGCGTCACGATACATGCGAGACTGAGCAAACCTACGGTGATGACAATGGTTAGCCAGACTTCCCAGGCGAATACATCAAACATCCAGTCGTCATCCCCCATCCAAAGTGGCCGCCCAAAGATTCTTAGTCTGCGATAATTACTCCTTTTTATTATTTCCGACAATTATCGCAACCACAATTAGAACGTGCAACGTACCTGCCTGTCCAAAGAGATGGACTAAACATTACCGCTCCTTGATTTTCATGAACGGAAACTACCGTTATCGGAACAATATCTGTTTTATTCAGCCTCGCGTATTCGAACAATTGAGCTGCATCATCGCCGTCGTATCCGCCCCTTGTGGCATTACTTTCCACTCTCTTCAGAACGAGTCTGCGAATGATGTATATGAAAATTTAAGAAAGGATTTGGACCATTGTCATGGATTTGTAGGGGTACATACGAGAAATTCAAGAATTCCGATAGGGCGGTCCAAACGTCTCCGTACATTCCCCTTGCTTTGGTATCGTTATCGTAGAATTCGAAGAAACGAGGGTCCTAGAAGAAATATGGTTGTTAATCAGGTCCACACGGATAAGCGAAGAGATTGATAATCGACCTCGTAGTAGGTGATTTCCAAAGGTGCTTTATTGAAGTTGTAAAATTCTTTTTGCTGGTGCTCCGAAATGCGTTGCCGTCTCTCCTCCTCGTAAGTCAACAATCCGGGGATCGGACCGAAGTCCTGAAGACGCTTGTACCATCTTACCCCGATAATCATTGATGTTTGGTTAAACCTCGTTTTCAGAATTTTCGTTGCCCAGAATAATTTTAGTGTCTGAAAATCACAAACGCTCTTGTGCCGAAAATGTAAAACGAAGAACGCAAGTCGTTGTAAAATATTTTTTATGTTAAAAAAAAAATTATTAAAAAAAGATGAGCAAAGATACGTTCAAGTTCCAGTCAAAAACCTTTACGGCTCCAATGTTCTTGTTTTAATTTCTTGTCTTATAGGTAAGGAAAAAATAGTTTCCAGCACTGATAAATTTGTCGCGCTAAGCTTGCGAGTTCTCATACACTGATCTATCTGCTTGCTGTTCGTGTTCCATGACGTTCATTGTTTCGATCGTCCGTATCTTTTGTCGGGATAGCATTTAACGATATTATAGTGATCCATTGCGGGGCAACCAAGGTCGATATAATTGCAAATACGAATCCGTAATTATACGATCCGATCCGATTATACGATCTAAATCTGTAGATACGAATCTTACAGCTTTAATTATATGGACATGGTTGATGCTGGAAATAAAATTTCTCTCGATCGATATGGTCGGATAGCTCGTCATGGGTTGATTCAAATATTCTTTTTATTGTACAAACTCATATGTTTTATTTCGGTATTCGAAATTCTTGGCAGAAAAATGCTGGAGAATATTTTTTATTCGCTTTTTGAGCATTTACATGATTTTTTAAATGCAAACGCGATATAGTATTAAGGTAACTATTGATGCTAGGCATCACCCTAGCTGGTTCATGTACCGTAAATCTACCAAAAAACCTACCGTAGGATTTTGCTACCAGTCCTACCGATGATGTTTGCCAAACCTACCAAGAAACCTAGCGACACTGGTTTTAGTACGCTTAGTAGGTTTTCACGAAAGAACCGAACACCTACCGTCCAATCTGCTGGGCCTGGGCCTATTTTGTACCGTAAATCTACCAAAAAACCTAACGTAGGATTTTGCTACCAGTTCTGCCGGTGATGTTTGCCAAACCTACCAAGAAACCTACCGACACTGGTTTTAGTACGCTTAGTAGGTTTTCACGAAAGAACCGAACACCTACCGTCCAATCTGCTGGGCCTGGGCCTATCTCGTACCGTAAATTTCGGGAAAACCTGCCCTTTGTATACAATGACACCTGCCATCTTCGGATCGCTGCGATCCGCGTGAAAGAAGTGAAACCTCCGCACGACCTAACGTCACACGGCCATCAGTAAAAAAGCTTCTAAACCTCCACGCGACCTACCGAAATACCTACCGTGTCTTTAGGTGGCTGTGATCAGTAGGAAAGAAGTGAAACCTCCGCGCGACCTACCGTGATACCTACCGTCTCGCAGCGGTCAGTGGGAAAGCTTCTAAACGTCCGTGCAATCTACCGAAGTACCTACCATAGGTCGTGCGTAAGTTTCACTTCTTTCCTACTGATCGCAGAGACCGAAGACGGTAGGTATCATGGTACGCAAACGGCAGCTTTGCTCGAAACTTACTGTACGAAATGGGCCCGGGCCCAGCAGGTTTGACGGTAGGTGTACGGTCGTGTCATGAAAGCCTACTACAAGTACCTAAATCAGCGTCGGCAGGTTTCTTGGTAGGTTTGGACAACGTCACTAGTAGGCCTGGTGGCAAAATCCTACGGTAGGGCTTTGTAGGTATTGCAGTTGGTTTCGGAAAATTGATGGTAGGTTTTACGGTATAGGAAACTGCTAGTTAAAATGGTACCAACTACGTTAGCATATTGCTTCTTCTTTTTCTTTTATCACAGTCTATATATCCAGCTCTAGCTGTTTGTAGGGAAGAACGTTTGTCTCATTTGACTTTCGCAAGAAGCTTTTTTTTCAGATAAGGTCAAAATCTCGAACGAATGTACACCAAATTCCATCCTAAACCTCGCCTAAAACAAGTTCATTAGTAACCAACATTATGGGAAAAAACGTACTGCCATCAAATTTGTACCACTCACCGGATTCGCGCATGGATTCCGGGTGACATTATAATATATTCATTTTTTGAGTGGGAAATGGCAATTTTTATGCACAGTAATGGATGAGGTAAAAAAAATGTACTTTATATTTATCCATTACACATCGCGTGTCGCGAAACAATGGTTAGATATTCCCGATGGCTGAACGGGCTTTTTTTCAAAAACACATTCCTATAACGAACATAAACAGAAAAAAAATCATCGAATGTGTTACGAACGTCCGGCAATCGACCACGTGTTTGGTATTCGACCTTGTTGCAATGTCGTATCAAATTGCAAATTGTGAGCATCTCGGGACTGTTCGGGCATAGTCTTCGAATAATGTTTTTATCGGCCAACGAATCAACCGACTATATTTTTCTGATATTGAGCAACAAACTTGTTGGGGGATGTTTAATACTATAGTAACATCCACGACATGATTCGATTCGATAATTCTAGTATAAAGATCCCAATCGCTTGCAAAAGTGCGCTTTGTTGAGATGTTCCATGAGATTTCATGGAACATCCGGTTTCATATAAAATCTGTCGAAGCTAACAAGGCTTCCGCAGTTCGTTTTGTATCGCATTCGAGTATCGTTGCATACCTGGCGTTATTCTAGAGAAGGACGAGATTTTCTTTGTTCTTATCGCAGCTTTTATTCGCAAACGCAATGTCAATTCTGTACGCGTTGATGGCATTTTGCCTTTCGGCCATGAGTGCAGCTGAAGAATTCGACGGCGTTGAATATCCGAAGATTCAGCGGATGCAGGGTCTCGACATCACCAAGGTACGTTTTCACCAAAATAAATCATGCATCAACCTGAAACATTGATATCCAAGACACACCACCGACCAAAACCTCGAAAGAATGCTAAACTCAGTATGTCTCAGACATACCCGAGCAGACATTTGTCCCGTCCGCCATATGATTAGTCAGGCCCACATCAGGAAGAAGTCCGGCGATGCTGATCAGGCTCGCCGGACTTCTCCCTGATATGTACCGGTTCAGGTACTAATATGGCAGGTTACAGTAGGTTTTCCGGATATCTACTGGATCTGGGCCATTTCCGGCGTTAGTAAAGTACGCCGGATCTATTTTCACGCATATTGCCGGATCCGTCCCTGATACAAAATTCACTCGATTTGCCGGATCGCTGCAACTTATATTATTCCAATTCAGGGCCAAGTCAGGATACGATCAGGCATTTGTAATAATGACAGAAATTATAAGAACGATTTTTATTCGCTATTTTGCACAGACTAAAGTCATATTTTTACAACTTCCGAATGCAGAGTGGTAATAACAAAAAAAATGTATTCTGTTTCGTTTCTTGTACGGAGCATCACAAGCTTCACTTCTATCGATGACAATGATCGCGTTTTTGAGCTCAGTGCTTTTTCAACTTGGAACATTTCGAAAGTTGAACTAATATATTATGAACTGCAGCTAATGAAAGGCGTAAATATTTAGTTGCTTCAACAAAAAGTCAATTTCGAGAGAAAAGTCCTTTAGTTATCACAACCGAATAAGTTTGTTCAAAAGTGAGGTCATCGACAATCTGACGACCATCTTTAGTCACAAATTAATCAAATAAATTATCAATGTCAATTCAACATTCATTTTGTTGACCTAAACGTCTGTGTAGTTAGGAGAAAGCGATCACATTCTGCGAATTACTTAGCTCAGCGAACCATATGTGGTGGCTCGAAGCCACCGCTAATCGCTTCTACTTAATCGAGTTACTATATGAGAGTCACTCTTTTGATTACTGGCAGGTTTTTGATCGATAGGCAGGGTAGGTTGAAAATTAAGGCGTTAATGAATAAGTTTCTCAAACCCTGTCCAGTAGTTAAGTGCACAAAGTATTTTTTTTTCCCAGAATTCGTAATCCGGCTTATTGTGCGAGTGGATCCGGCCCAGAATTGGTCCATATTTGCGTTGATCCGGTACATATCGGGCCCAGACAAAATATTCATCAAGTCCACATCAGGCGCTTTACAGGGCCGGATCTGCGTGAGCGTTACACCATGTATCAGGGCCATACTGATGTTCCATATCCGGGCCGGATTTATTTTCCGGCATGCCAAGTATGGCACGGTTTCTGGCCTGATAAAATTTCTGCTCTGGTACTTCGCCTCCTCACCAGTGCCTGCGTGATAAAAGTAGTATGGAAATGCGTATTAAATCGAGTATGGGTTGTAATATGGGGAATAGGATGAGAAAGAGTGTACGGTCGAGTTCAATCGGAATGTGGGTTATTTCCTGTTCCCAGACTCATCCCATACAATTTGGTAGACTCTTTTCCAGTCATCAAAGAATTCCTCCGAAGATTCTTAGGAATCAATCCCATACGTGTAGAAAAAAAGTGGTATGGAAAAGTGGAATAGTGTGAGTATCGATAGGATAGGGAGATAGGAAGGAGACCCAGGGAAAATTTTACACCAAGAAGGCTTCGATTATTTCAATCCAAAGCAGGACTAGGAATATTCTATTTTGTGAAATAGAATCTAACAAACGCCCCCAGCCCTCCGAGCCCTCCAGTGTAGCCAAGTACTTCTTCAGGCCTCCAGACTCGATTTTTGTACACGGTGGCGGATTTTTTTTCCAATGTTCACAAATATAATGGTTGAATAGATTATAGTTTTGACTATTCTATACGAATTTATTAAGCGAAGAAGCAGCTAAAATTAATGGGGGATCATATTATAATTCGTTTGTTTGGCGAACAATGGGCCGTGTTTTGAGTGTACCGATTTATTTTCACTGCAATCCAATCTAATCCGTCCTCAATTGCTTATTTGCGTTTGTGAGACGATCGTTGCAACTTTTGTTCCTGACATAGCTCATCCATTTAGTTGAACCACGCTTTCAGGTGGAGGGAGAATGGCCTCTCTTCGCAACCATCGGGGTATCGGGTGTTGAAGAACGGTATGATTGCCCGATCCCGTACATTATGGACTACGTTAATCCTGAAGTCGATGGTTTTACGGTGTTGATGTTTGATCCAAATAAGCGGTAAAATAAAAAGTGTCGTAGCAATTCTTTACAATCTGTGACATTTGTCGAAAGTTTGAGAATAATATGGTGACTCTGTTTTTAGAGGAAAGGTACTGCCTACTGCGCTAAAAGTAAGTGTACCAGACCCCGATGAACCTGCGAGGTTGCTGCTCAAATTTGAGCACACGAAAATTGATACTGTGATTTTGGGAACCGATTACGTTTCTTACATGGTAACATGTATGCACGGCGAAATGCATAAAAAGTGAGTTTTTCATACGATATAAAATAATATAAAAGCATGTGTGCATCGAACAGCGTTGTAGTTTGATTTGATGATTATTTCTTTCGAAAATCACCAGCGCGGCGGGCTACGGTTTTAATACAGTTGCTTCTTTTCAGCGGCTATGGCATTCAATTTTACGTCCGGGACCGGAAGGCTGATGTTTCCGGCGGTTATAAAGTCATCGAAAAAACTGGAATTAATGCGACAAATTTGGCGAGGACCATGCGCAGTTATCGCTGCAAGTCGCAAAATGAGCCCACAGCCTAATTCAATGGCGATCGACAATGGCTAACACCATCAAACATTTTGCAATTCCGCAATGCGGGTTGAATTAATAGAATGTATTCTTCGTTGTCATCACAAATAAAGCGTGGATCCTTTTCGGTTGAATTTCTGTATCTCCTATACTTCCGAATCATTCTTTCCCTGGCTACATATTCATATCGTTTTTTCTGTACCAAATCTCTATTGCTGATGTCGTAATCCCCCGCAATGTTCAAATATTTACGGTAAAATATTGGTAAAAAAATTGTTATGCGTAAAATGAAGGAGACAAATAAATAGAATTTGACAAATCGAAGGACAAAATAAAAAATGAAGAAACATGTTCAAAAAAAAATTATTCTAACGAATATGAGTTCCTCGAACAAAGTTGGACGTTACAGTACGACATTACAATCGTCGAAAACTTCAAAATATTTTCCGTAACGTAATCTAATTCAGATCGCGGATTATGCAGCTTTGTTCGAGGAACTCATATCCGTTGAAATAAATTGTTTTGGAAAATATTTCTTTATTTTTTATTTTGTCCTTCGATGCATCCAATTCTATTTTTACGTCTCCTTTAATTTACACATAACTATTTTTTTACCAATATTTCACCGTAATTGTCGCTCTAGAAAATACTGCGGAAAGGATATGTAAACGAAACAGTACTCACATTTGAGTCAAGCGCTTCTTGTACGGGTTCTCTTACGATCTTCCTATGCTGCCCATACCCACATTATTCCACTTTCCCATGCCACTTTTTTTCTACGCAGGAATCTGAGACAGGATCCACACCATCGTATGGGATCGATTCCTAAGAATCTTCGGAGGATTTCTGCGAAAACTAGAAAAGAGTCTACCAAAGCGTATAGGATGAGTCTGGGAATAGAAAATTACCCATATTCTGATTATACTCGACCCCACACTCTTTTCCATATTACTATCCATGTTGCAACCCATACTCGATTTAATACGCATTCCCATACTACTTTTTTTACGCGGGATGTACGACGGCTGGAAAAAAATCTTAGTATTAGTACAACAGTTGGGAATCAATCTAAGATTGGATCCATACTATCGTATGGAATTCATTCCTTGAAAAGTAAAGGATGGGTAAGACGGCTGGAAGAGAATCTTCGATTGTTTCCAAACCATCGTATGGTATTGATTCCTCGGAAAATTGTAGGTTTTGTACAACAGCTGGAAAAGAATCTTGGATTGTTTCCATACCATCGTATGGTATTGATCTCTTGAAAAGTTAGGCATCTGCAGGACGACTAGAAAGGAATCTCAAATGGATTCCATACCATCGTATGGTAATGATTCGTTGAAAAGTTGGGGATTCGTACGACGGCGGGAAAAAAATCTTAGATTGTTACTATATGGTATGGTATTGGTTCCCTGAAAAATTGGGGTTTTTGTACAACAGTTGGAAATGAATCTTAGATTGGATCCATACCATCGTATGGTATTCATTCCTTGAAAAGTTGATGATCTACACGACGGCTGGAAATGAATCTTAGGTTGGATCCATACCATCGTATGGTATTTATTCCTTAAAAAGTTGGGGATTTGCACGACGGCTGGAAAGGAATCTTGAATGGTTTCCGTACCATCGTATGGTATTGATTCCTTGAAAAATTGGGAGTTTTGTACAACGGCTGGAAAGGAATCTTGAATGGTTTCCGTACCATCGTATGGTATTGATTCCTTGAAAAATTGGGGGTTTTGTACAACAGCTGGGAATGAATCTTACATTGAATCGATACCATCGTATGGTATTCATTCGTTGAAAAGTTGGGGATCTGCACGGCGGCTGGCAAGGAATCTTAAATGGTTTCCATACCATCTGGAATACGCCAAGAAACCTGAAATAGGCCTGGGCCCAGCAGGTTTGACGGTAGGTGTACGGTCGTTTCATGAAAGCCTACTAAAAGTACCAAAATCAGCGTCGGTAGGTTTCTTGGTAGGTTTGGAAAACGTCACTAGTAGGCCTGGTGGCAACATCCTACGGTAGAGCTTTGTAGGTATTGCAGTTGGTTTCGGAAAATTGATGGTAGGTTTCACGGTATAGGAAACTGCTAGTCAAAATGGTACCAACTACGTTAGCATATTGCTTCTTCTTTTTCTTTTATCACAGTCTATATATCCAGCTCTAGCCGTTTGTAGGGAATTACGGTTGTCTCATTTGACTTTCTCAAGAAGCTTTTTTTTCAGATAAGGTCAAAATCTCGAACGAATGTACACCAAATTCCATCCAAAACCTCGCCTAAAACAAGTTCATTAGTAACCAACATTATGGGAAAAAACGTACTGCCATCAAATTTGTACCACTCACCGGATTCGCGCATGGATTCCGGGTGACATTATAATATATTTATTTTTTGAGTGGGAAATGGCAATTTTTATGCACAGTAATGGATGAGGCAAAAAAAATGTACTTTTTATTTATGCATTACACATCGCGTGTCCCGAAACAATTGTCAGGGATTACTGATGGCTCCACGGGCTTTTTTTCAAAAACACGTTCGTATCACGAACATAAACAGAAAAAAAATCATCGAATGTGTTGCGAACGTCCGGCAATCGGCCACGTGTTCGGCATTCGACATTGTTGCAATGCAGTATCAAATTGCAAATTGTGAGCATCTCGGGACTGTTCGGGCATAATCTTCGAATAATGTTTTTATCGACCAACGTATCAACCGACAAGATTTTTCTCATATTAAGCAGCAGACTTGTTGTGGGATGTTTAATACTACAGTACCATTCACGGCATGATTCCAACCGATAATTTCAGTATAAAGATCGCAATCGCTTGCAAAAGTGCGCTTCGTTGTTACGATTGCATTGCATTCCATGAGATTTCATGGAACATCCGGTTTCATATAAAATCTGTCGAAGCTAACAAGGCTTCCGCAGTTCGTTTTGTATCGCATTCGAGTATCGTTGCATACCTGGCGTTATTCCAGAGAGTAACGAGTTTTTTTTCGTTGTTGTCGCATTTTTTTATTCGCAAACGCAATGTCAATCCTGTCCGCGTTGATGGCATTTTGCCTTTCGGCCATGAGTGCAGCTGAAGAAATCCACGGGGTTGATTATCCGAAGATTCAGCCGATGCAGGGTCTCGACATCTCCAAGGTACGTTTTCACTAAAATAAATCATGCATCAACCTCAAACATTGATATCAAAGACACACTACCGCCAAAACCTCGAAAGAATGCTAAACTCAGTATGTCTCAGACATACCCGAGCAGAAATTTGTTCCGCCTGCCATATGATTAGTCAGAGCCACATCCCTGATATGTACCGATTCAGGTACTAATATGCCAGGCTACAGTAGGTTTTCCGGATATCTACTGGATCTGGGCCATTTCCGGAGTTAGTAAAGTACACCGGATCTATTTTCACACATTTTGCCGGATGCGGCCCTGATACAAAATTCACTCGATTTGCCGGATCGCTGCAACTTGTATTATTCCAATTCAGGGCCAATTCCGGATAGGATCAGGCATTTATAATAACGATAGAAATTATTAAAGCGATTTTTATTCGCTATTTTGCACGGACTTCAGTCATATTTTTACAACTTCCTAATGCAGGAGGGGAAGAAAAAAAAAATTCTTCTGTTTCGTGTCTTGTACGGAGCATCACAAGCTTCACTTTGATCGATGACAATGATCGCGTTTCTGAGCTCAGCATTTTTTCAACTTGCAACGTTTTTAAAGTTGAACTAATACATTATTAACTGTAGCTAATGAAAGGCTTAAATATTTAGTTGCTTCAACAAAAAGTCAATTTCGAAAGAAAAGTTCTTTAGCAACCGATTAAGTTTTTTCAAAAGTGAGGTCATCGACAATCTGACCATCTTTAGTCATAAATTGATCAACTAAATTATCAATGTCAATTCGAAATTTATTTTGTTGACCTAAACGTCCCTGTAGTTAGGAGAAAGCGATCACATTCTGCGAATTACTTAGCTCAGCGAACCACATGTAGTGGCTCGACGCCACCGCTAGTGGCTTCTAGTTAAACGATTTACTACATAAGAGTCACTCTTTTGATTACGATACAAGTAAATGTTTGATAGGTTGGATGGTTAGGCAGGATAGGGGAGAGCGGTGCAGGATGGCATACCGGGGCAAAATGGTACGGAATGGTCAAACAAAGTCCCCCGTATGATAGAATTAGGGCGAAATGGGACAAGAGAAAGTCCCATCGACGAAGATTTTTTTGCCGTCCCATTTTGCCCTAATACCATTCTGCCCATGGTCCCATTGTGCGTGAATACCATTTTGCCCCGGTATGCCGTTTTGTTCCGCTATCCCCTGGGTTGAAAATTAAGGCGTTACTGAATAAGTTTCTCAAACCCTGTCCAGTAGTTAAATGCCCAAAGTATTTCTTTCCCAGAATTCGTAATCCGGCTCATTGTGCGTGTGGATCCGGCCCGAAATTGGTCCATATTTGCGTTGATCCGGTACATATCCGGCCCAAACAAAATATTCATCAGGTCCACATCAGGTGCTTTATCAGGGCCGGATCTGCGTGAGCGTTACATCATGTATCAGAGCCATATCGATGTTCCATAAGTGCACTGAAATAATCAGAGTCTCCCTTAAGGGTACTTGGCATATTTTTGCCCTTTTCCTTGGGAAACCCCTCGGCTCGATATATTCCGAGTCCTCAATAGATATTGTCTATGCCAATAATAGGAAACGTTAATATTATTTTCTGGGACTTGTAAAGGGACTGAGAAAATTTTATACCAACGAAGGCTTCGAATATTTCAATTCAAAGCAGGACTCGGAATATTCTGTTTTGTGAAATAGGATCTCACAAACGCCCAAAGCCCTCCAGCTCTCCAGTGCGGCCAAGTACTTCTTCAGGCCTCCAACTCGATTTTTGTTCACGGTGGCGGATTTTTTTTCCAATGTTCACAAATATGATAGTGTAATAGATTATAGTTTTGACTATTTCATAAAAATTTATTAAGCGAAGAAACAACTAAAATTAACAGGGGATTATATTATAAATCGTTTGATTGGTGAACAATTGGCCGTATTTTGAGTGTACCGATTTATTTGCCCTCCAATCCAATCTAATCCGTCCCCGATTGCTTATTTGCGTTTGTGAGACGATCGTTGCAACTTTTGTTCCTGACATAGCTCATCCATTTAGTTGAACCACTCTTTCAGTTAGAGGGAGAATGGACTCTCTTCGGACTCATCGGAGTATCGCGTGCTCAAGTAGTGTACGAATGCCCGATATCATTGAGTATGGAGTACGTTCATCCTGAAGCAGATGGTTTTACGGTGTTGATGTTTGATCCAGCTACGCGGTAAAATAAAAAGTGTCGTAGCAATTTTTTACAATCAGTGACATTCGTCGAAATTTTGAGAATAATATGGTGACTCTGTCTTTAGAGGAAAGGTACAGCCCTCTGAGATAAGAGTAAGACTACCGGACCCCGATGAACCTGCCAGGTTTCGGTGCAAATTAATGAATATGAACTGGAATATTATGATTTTGGGAACCGATTACGTTTCTTACATGATAGCATGTTCGTACTCCGAAATGGAAAAGAAGTGAGTTTTTCATAAGTTATCAAATAATATATAAGCATGTGTATAGGGGATAGCGGGGCAAAACGGCATACCGGGGCAAAATAGTATTCACGCCCAATGGGACCATGGGCAGAATGGTATTAGGGCAAAATGGGACGGCAAGAAAATCTACGTCGATGTGACTTTCTCTTGTCCCATTTTGCTCCAATTCTATCATACGGGGGACTCGATTTGACCATTTCGGACCATTTTGCCCCGGTATGCCATTCTGTCCCGCTCTCCCCTATATATTCATGTATAAAATTAACGTTTTAATTAATAGCAACGATGAAGAGCGCTGTAGTTTGATTTGAAGATTTTTTCTCAAAAATCACCAGCGCAGCGGGCTATGGTTTTAATGCAGTCGCTTTTTTTCAGCTTCTTTGGCATTAACTTTTACGTCCGGGACCGGAACGCTGACGTTTCCGGAGGTTATAAAGTCATCGATAAAAATGGATTTAATGGGACGAATTTGGCGAGCACCATGCGCAGTTATCGCTGCAAGTCGCAAAATGTGCCCACAGCCTAATTCAATGGCGATCGACAATGGCTAACACCATCGAAAATGTTGCAATTCCGCAACGCGGGTTGAATTAATGAAATGTATTCTTCATTGTCATCACAAATAAAGCGTGGGGCTCTTTTTGGTTGAACTTTTGTGTCTCCTATACTTCCGAATCATTATTTCCCTGGCTCCATATTCATATCGTTTTTTAGGTACCAAATCGCTATTTGCTGATGTCGTAATCCCCCGCGACGTTCTGTATGCATTCCTTCGACTGCCTTAATCTGTCTGAGCGCGAAGCACTCGCACGCTTAATTCATAAAAGTGTTAACGGATTAATCTTCTAAAAATTTTGGTTGATTTCGGATCACTACTGAAAAAACGCTTAGATTGCATACATACCACATTGTATGTACGACGGCTGGAAAAAATCTCAGATTGTTAGGGGAAAGCGGGGCAAAATGGGACAAGAGAAAGACCCATCGAAGTAGATTTTTTTGCTGGCCCATTTTGCCCCAATACCATTCTCCCCTGGTCCCATTGTGCGTGAATGCCATTTTGTCCCGGTATGCCGTTTTGCCCCGCTCTCCCCTACTATATGGTATGGTATTGGTTCCCTGAAAAATTAGGGGGTTCTGAACAACAGTTGGGAATGAATCTTAGACTGTTTCCAAACCATCCCATGGTATTGATTCCTTGAAAAATTGGGGTTTTTGTACAACAGCTGGTAAAGAATCTTGGATTGTTTCCATACCATCGTATGGTATTGATTCCCTGAAAAATTGGGGTTTTTGTACAACAGCTGGTAAAGAATCTTGGATTGTTTCCATACCATCGTATTGTATTGATTCCTCGAAAAATTGTAGGTTTTGTACAACAGCTGGAAAATAATCTTGGATTGTTTCCATACCATCGTATGGTATTTATTCCTCGAAAAATTGTAGGTTTTGTACAACAGCTGGAAAAGAATCTTGGATTGTTTCCATACCATCGTATGGTATTTATTCCTTAAAAAGTTGGGGATCCGCACGACGGCTAGAAAGGAATCTTCAATGGTTTCCATACCATCGTATGGTATTGGTTTCCTGAAAAATTGGGGGTTTTGTACAACAGTTGGAAAAGGATCTTGGATCGTTTCCATACCATCGTATGATATTGATTCCTTGGAAAATTGTAGGTTTTGTACAACAGCTGGAAGATAATCTTGGATTGTTTTCATACCATCGTATGGTATTGATTCCTTAAAAAATTGGGGGTTGTGTACAACAGCTGGAAATGAATCTTAGATTGAATCCATACCATCGTATGTTATTGATTCCTTGAAAAATCGGAGGTTTTGTATAACAGCTGGTAAAGAATGCTAGATTAGATACCATCGCATGGTATTCATTCGTTGAAAAGTAGGGGATCTGCACGACGGCTGAAAAGGAATCTCAAATGATTTCCATACCATCGTATGGTAACCGTAATCGTATGGTATGGTGATTCCTTGAAAAATTGGAAATAGGTTTGAACCCTTGAAATAGGTTTAAAAAAAAAAAGTTAAACACTTGTAGAGGCAAAAAAAACGAAGTTTATCCTTACTTTGATGGGCTCCCAGTCAAAGCTCTGCGGCTTCGTTGGACACCGTCAATTTTTATTTTTTTCTCGCATCCTATCGAGCGCGAATTTCTCTTCTCTTTATACGATTTGCTCCGCTCGATCGGCTCGCCCGCGCTTCGCACTCGATGAAAAAACAAACTCAGTTATCCGAGAATCCACGATGTGCCGCCGACGTAGACGAGTCGCCGATACACAGACTACATATCGAGCTGAATCGGCTACGGCAGACAAAAAAGTACATCTTTCGCACTATTGAGCCGCGCATGCATAGTGTCGTACTCGAGTCATCGGCCGCTGGACATGCATATTTAAAAATCTCTTCCTTTCCATATATTAATCCGGGAATCGAAGAAATATTTGGATAGCATTTCAATAAATCATTATAAAAAAAAAAAAAAAAAAATGAAAAAATGATATTTTTGAACAATATATTAAATATACATAATTATTGATAGTACTATCGATATTTATTGTTAAATATTAAAAAAATTATAAAAAATGAAATACCGACAGAAAATTGAGGAAAAAAATGTTGAGTTTCGAATTTTTGTTGTAACAATTTTAAAAAAATAATATTGTTGGCTCACACTGAAGATACATTCACTATGCAGTAAATATGTTCATTTTTTTCTTCAGACACCCACATGGATGCCAAAAACTTTCACCATCAACGCGCGCGCACAAAAAAATACATTGCTCTATTATGTAATTCGTCATTGGTCAACATTGGAATTTTCCTTCTGTTATGGAATGTTAAGCACGTCGACGATAAAAACGTTTTGGTCTTTTTTTTTTTCAAAATGTTACCTTCCTCGATGGAAAGCCAATATTGTTGAAAAAAAACTTTCTCATAGAGCGAATATCAATAAATGAGAAAGCAACGTGCAAATTCAATTTGCCTCATTTCTTCGGGTTCGTATTCCAGGTATTTAATTTTTTTCGAGACTTTCACGTCAGCACACTAAAAACTATGTAGAGCCGCGAGAAAAGTTGTTAAAAAAAAAAAAATTCTGTATGACAGAATTTTCATTTTCTCGTTTTTTATGAAAAAAAAAAAAAAAAAAAAAAATCTACTGTCTCACTTTCGAGTGTTGCTCCGTTTCCATTCGTCGCAGTTCATCGGTCGAGGGGCGGAGGGGGCGGTTCGCCGAAGATCAATCAAGTCCACGGCGGCATCGGCTCTCGCGCGCGCGGACGTCCGGATAACAATTGGCTGTCAGTCGCATTCTTCACGGTCGACTGGACTCGGTGCTTCTCTCGCGGTCCCACTCGCGATCTCTCGCCGTTTTGCGAAGCCCCGTCGAGGGAAGAGGAGAGGCGGCGGATCAGAGACATTGAAAGCTCGCGGGCTCCTCCGAGGGATGGACCGCGCAGCGCGTTCGAATTTTTCTTCGTTCCTTCATACTCGGCTCTATTCTTTTTTTTTTTTTTTTTTTCGCCACTCTTTTATCAGTAATACGTTGTTTTTCTCCGAGAGCCCTCGGAGCATTCTATCGATCGGCTCTTTTATCAGGAGGGCTCCCTCCCTCATCATTTGCTTTGCGAGTCTCTCGTTTTTCTCTTCTTCTTCTCCTTTTTTTTTCTTCTCGGGGAAGATTACAGAAGCTCTATCGTATCGCGTACACGTAATCTACAATAGCCGGTGTTTTGCAGCGTATTAGGAAAGTTCGGTGAGGCTGACGGACTTTTACAGGGGCTTTCGCACAAAGCTCTGCCGCGATATACGCCCTTCGCCAGCGTCGCCGCAAACGATTATTTTTTTTATATCATAGCGACATACGTACATATATAATAAATAATAACGGACAGTACATATAGAAAAAAATATAAGTATTTTCACGATAATAAATAACAATAATGAAATATTATTTTTATACTGACCGAGAATGATAAATGATAAATGATAAATGATAAATGATAAATGAAAAATGAAAAATGATAAATGATAAATGATAAATGATAAATGATAAATGATAAATGATAAATGATAAATGATAAATGACAAATGACAAATGACAAATGACAAATGATAAATGACAAATGACGAATGATAAATGATAAATGACAAATGACGAATGATAAATGATAAATGATAAATGACCAATGACCAATGACAAATGACGAATGATAAATGATAAATGATAAATGATAAATGATAAATGATAAATGACAAATGACAAATGACGAATGATAAATGATAAATGATAAATGACCAATGACAAATGACAAATGATAAATGATAAATGACAAATGACGAACAATAAATAATAAATAATAAATAATAAATAATAAATAATAAATAATAAATAATAAATAATAAATAATAAATAATAAATAATAAATAATAAATAATAAATAATAAATAATAAATAATAAATAATAAATAATAAATAATAAATAATAAATAATAAATAATAAATAATAAATAATAAATAATAAATAATAAATAATAAATAATAAATAATAAATAATAAATAATAAATAATAAATAATAAATAATAAATAATAAATAATAAATAATAAATACGTGGATGATAGGTATAAAGGGAGGTTTGACGGACGTTTAATCCCCGAGACCCTCTCGAGGCTTATCATACATCCGCGTAAGACACTCTGATGGGCCTCGGTCAACCGAATGGATCGATCCTGTTTTGTGCTCCTCGATGTTGATCAATCATTCACGTGCATGTCGGGGGAACGAGGGATAAAAGGATAAGAAAAACTCTCGTTTTCATCGTCGGCTGTCTCTACGTCGGGCTTCCTCCTTTCCGATACGACGAACTTTGACCGCGAGAGCAAAGAAAAAGAAGTTCGACAGGGGTCAACTTGCCCCTGCGCAACGTATATATTCAATTAATATTCGAACAGGAGGAAGTAGACCCATCTCTCATCGCGTATAACGCTGTGACATTGACGCGAACGAAAGTAAACGAGACTAACAAGTTCACAAACAAGAAATATTACACTGTTAAGTTAATAATGATGATAATAATAATAATAATTTATTTAATAGTTATAATTATTCAATTGATTGATAATTGTAAATTATCTCTACATTTGATGAATTAAATGAAACATCATTATTATTATTATCATAAAAATATAATAATAATATAATATTATATTACATATAACACGCTGCTTTCAGAATTGAAAATTTCCGAAGAATTTTTTTTTCAGATTCTCGTAATTGAAATTTGTATTTTTTTTTTCTTTTTTCAAAAAAAATTTCGAACGATCGAAAAATATGCCGATTTAAAGCGCCGACCTTGGATGAAAGCATGTTGGCGTTCAGCAAATGCGTGGGGCGGCCTCTATCGGCACGCGGCAGAGTTACCGATGCGGTGCTCTGCCTTACCGCGGGAGCCGATCTGACGTGTTTCACCTCGCTTAACGCTTAACCGCTCCGTGATACTAGCCACTCTGTCATCTTGGCTGACGGAGTGGCATAATAGTAAAGAAAAAATTTACTTGATTTCATTTTTTAAATAAATTTTTTTTTATTATTTATTATTATGAAAATATAATAATATTAACATTTTTATATTATTCACGAACTTCGGGCGAAAAAATGAATGCTATTCTGTTTTTCGCGAAAAGCAATAACTGCATAAAAAATTCCACCGTGCCAATGTAAAAAATGTTAGGAAGCATTCAATTTTGTTAGAAATGAGAACGAGCGCATCAGAAAGCAGATGGGTTGCGTCGTCGTCAGTCTTCGCAGACGTTCTTCTCGTTAATTCTTGCTTGGCTCGCATCGCACCATTGAAACAAATGAAAAGATATTTCGTGAAAAAAAACGTCGTGCCGTCTGATCTCAGTTCTCACCGCGGATTACGAGTTCGGCTTGTGGGTATTGGTCGTGGAATGCTTGCGATGCAACGAGAGTAACGTGGCTCGTCGTCTTATCTCCTTCCGACAATTAATGCTGTTCTTTGCACGTTCTTTTGTCCCTTTGTCTCCGCCATTTCCCGAATGCGAAACATTTTTTCATTTACGAAAAATTCAGTCATACCAATTGCTTGAAAATGGAGAAAAGGAAAGTGCAGTCGCGAGAGAAAAAAGCCAAATTTATGAACACTGGCAAACAATCTTAGATTGGGCCTATCCCATAGTATGGGATTGATTCCTGGGAGGTTTGGAAGGTTTCTGCAATAGCTGTAAAATTATCTATGAAAGCGTATGGGTCGAATATGGGAGAAGCTCAAATCTTGAAAATGAAGAAAAGGAAAGTATAGCAGTCGCGAGAGAAAAAAAGCCAAATTTATGAACACTGGCAAACAATCTTAGATTGGGCCGATCCCATAGTATGAGATTGATTCCTGGGAGGTTTGGAAGGTTTCTGCAATAGCTGTAAAATGATCTATGAAAGCGTATGGGTTGAATATGGGAGGAGCTCAAATCTTGAAAATGAAGAAAAGGAAAGTATAGCAGTCGCGAGAGAAAAAAGCCAAATTTATGAACACTGGCAAACAATCTTAGATTGGGCCGATCCCATAGTATGAGATTGATTCCTGGGAGGTTTGGAAGGTTTCTGCAATAGCTGTAAAATGATCTATGAAAGCGTATGGGTTGAATATGGGAGGAGCTCAAATCTTGAAAATGAAGAAAAGGAAAGTATAGCAGTCGCGAGAGAAAAAAGCCAAATTTATGAACACTGGCAAACAATCTTAGATTGGGCCTATCCCATAGTATGGGATTGATTCCTGGGAGGTTTGGAAGGTTTCTGCAATAGCTGTAAAATTATCTATGAAAGCGTATGGGTCGAATATGGGAGAAGCTCAAATCTTGAAAATGAAGAAAAGGAAAGTATAGCAGTCGCGAGAGAAAAAAAGCCAAATTTATGAACACTGGCAAACAATCTTAGATTGGGCCGATCCCATAGTATGAGATTGATTCCTGGGAGGTTTGGAAGGTTTCTGCAATAGCTGGAAAATGATCTATGAAAGCGTATGGGTTGAATATGGGAGGAGCTCGAAACTTGGAAATGGAGAAAAGGAAAGTATCGCAGTCGCGAGAGAAAAAAGCCAAATTTATGAACACTGGCAAACAATCTTAGATTGGGCCTATCCCATAGTATGAGATTGATTCCTGGGAGGTTTGGAAGGTTTCTGCAATAGCTGTAAAATGATCTATGGAAGCGTATGAGTTGAATATGGGAGGAGCTGGAAACTTGAAAATGGAGAAAAGGAAAGTATCGCAGTCGCGAGAGAAAAAAGCCAAATTTATGAACACTGGCAAACAATCTTAGATTGGGCCGATCCCATAGTATGAGATTGATTCCTGGGAGGTTTGGAAGGTTTCTGCAATAGCTGTAAAATGATCTATGAAAGCGTATGGGTTGAATATGGGAGGAGCTCGAAACTTGGAAATGGAGAAAAGGAAAGTATCGCAGTCGCGAGAGAAAAAAGCCAAATTTATGAACACTGGCAAACAATCTTAGATTGGGCCTATCCCATAGTATGAGATTGATTCCTGGGAGGTTTGGAAGGTTTCTGCAATAGCTGTAAAATGATCTATGGAAGCGTATGAGTTGAATATGGGAGGAGCTGGAAACTTGAAAATGGAGAAAAGGAAAGTATCGCAGTCGCGAGAGAAAAAAGCCAAATTTATGAACACTGGCAAACAATCTTAGATTGGGCCTATCCCATAGTATGAGATTGATTCCTTGGGAGGTTTGGAAGGCTTCTGCAATAGCTGTAAAATGATCTAAGAAACCGTATGGGTTGAATATGGGATGAGCTGAAAGACCATAGCCTTTTCAGCTGTTTATCCATACTACATCTCGTACTTTTCCCATCGGCTTTCCCATTCACCGCGTACCCTCCAGATTTCTAAAAATCAATCCCGTACCCACTCCCATGGTCTTTCCCATTGATCGGGTACCCACCGAATATAGGTGGGTCCTGCAGAAGTTGCGAAAACCAATCCCGTACCCTTTCCCATCGTCCTTCCCATTCACCGCGTACCCTCAAGATTTAAAAAAATCAATCCTGTTCCCATTCCCATAGTCTTTCCCATGCGTCGCGTCCCATGAAATTTCAAAAAATCAATTCCGTACCCATTCCCATAGAATTTCCCATCGATCGGATACCCACCGAATACAGGTGGGTCCGTGATGAATGGGAAAGACTATGGGAATGCGTCGGGATTGATTTTTCGAAAATTCATGGGTCACGACGAATGGGAAAGACTGCGGGAAAGCGCATGGAGCGAATATGGGTCCGTCCAAAATCCCACATTCCACCCAGCATCTTTTCATTCTGTTTCCCATACCATTTCCCATTTTCTCACCCATAGTAGTTCTCATGGTAGTTACCATACGACTTTTTTTACCCTGGATTTTCGTAAAATCTTCTTATTTCGGTGCATTATCCCATTCAGAACTCTTTCGGTATTTCCCATTTCTGTCACTCGTGGGTTAATCATCGACAAGTTCTTCGAAACAATCATCGAAAATCTCCAATGGGAACCTTTTTTTTTTGAACGTCGAAGAAGTGGAACGAAGCACGCGACGAAACGAGGAAGGGGATAATAAAACGCGAATAAGCGAGCGAAAAAGCTCAGTGGACAGACTGCAGCCGGGGGGTGGAAGTGCGGTTCTTGCCTGAAAGGAAGCGAGAGAGTACAAAAAACATGTGTGTTGGAAATTTGAATAAACAGACCGTACGTGCTCCGTTTTAAAATGTCCTCATTTCGTGGAAAGCGGAGTTTTGGCCTGACGCCACCCGTCACGGATTCCCCCGCGTACACCTGCTCGCCCGTGTGTGCGAGTCTTGCATGCTCGACGACCGAGCGAGAGAAGTAGAAGCCTCGCGTTCTCGCGCGGAAAGCCCGAGTTGGCTATTCTCGTCGCTTAATCCCCTCAATTTACACATCGATGGGTCAAAACATCATGGATCCGTATGCAAATACAAAACGACAGAATATTGCATTTAGATAACGTCGCCGATGCCCGAACACGTATCGGACTGATGACGCTCGGCCTCTCGAATAACGAAGACGAACATTAGAAATTTTTCAATTTGTTTTCGAATTTCCGACGGAATAAACTAAAATTCATATTTTTCTACGAAAACGTATTTGCAAGTTTCGATGATGCTTTGTCAATATGTTTTTCAAAACGATGTTTCTCAAAATAATAATCATAGTAAATAATTTTTTTAGTAAATTAATAATAATATATAATAATATATAACAATTAATAATTAATAATATATAATAATTAATAATAATAATTTTTAGTAAATTAATTTATCGATCAATCAATAATTATCGCATCAGCATCGCATCAGCTGTATCGAGCAAAAACCTTCCGAATCTGTTTTGTCAGTTTTTCGAAAGCCCATCGTTGATTGCACGGATATTTTTTCGAATTGTTATCATCGATGGATCGTCAAAATATTATTCTCGGTATTATGTAGAATGCAATATAATGTCATATATTATCATTACGGTGTAAATAAATAATAAACAAAATTGAATTTATTAATGATAATGAATTCAATTATTCATATACAAAATGCTACTAATTAAAAAAAGTCAAATATTAACATTAAATATTTTATCAGTGACGTTTTTTTTTTCAGTACAATCGAATAGACTGTGGGAAATAATTATAAATTTAATGGACTCGGAAATTAGAGTTTGAAAACTTACCGAATTAATCTATTTCGGGTGTTTCATATGCTTGATTTATTGCAGATTCTTAACCCATTGAAAAATGTTCACAATTCTGTTTTGTAAATAGAATAAATAATATTAATGTTATAAATATTGAAAAAAAAAAAAAAAAAATTATTATAAATGAAATAATTGATAAAATAGTGAATCACACTCAACTAGCCATAGCCGCAGATTCATTCGATTTCTACGCCCTATAACAGGTGCACAGCTGCATCGTCTCTCCTCTGCAAACTTTGTATAATAAAGCTGCGAACGAGCGTTTCACCATCGTGCATACGGAAAAGTATTCGCAGCCGGGACTGGTAGTTCGGTAATCTATCCGGAGAGATAGGGAAGTCGAGTAATGGAGGGACGGGAATACACGTCGATGGAGATGTTGTTCTGGCGCGATGTAAAACACGCGTTCATACTATTGCGCCCCGGC
Organism: Ischnus inquisitorius; assembly: GCA_963924025.1. Taxonomy (NCBI): domain Eukaryota; kingdom Metazoa; phylum Arthropoda; class Insecta; order Hymenoptera; family Ichneumonidae; genus Ischnus; species Ischnus inquisitorius. The sequence goes on from OZ001253.1 coordinate 3,560,837, forward strand.
CTCGAGGTTTAATGCCGCGGTCGGAATTCTAGCGCAACGTGTGTGCAAGGGGCGTTAACGGGGGGGCTAGCGTTGCTTTTCCGCCTTCCACACACGATATTCCGCCTGTGGCCTCGTCGATTAATCGTTAATCGTTGATCGTTAACGCCCGCGGCACGGAAGCTAATTGACGAACGCGCATTGTGTTCCAGTAGTTAGTAACGATCGAGCGCGTCCAAGTCGTCGGGCATGGGGAAAAGCCAACGAGAGGACTCTCGCTCTCATCCGCGCTCTCCGGATAGGTACATGGCCATTCATAAATTTCTGGATCGAATGGATTTTTCTCAACACTTTTGTCGCCATTTTTATCGTTATTGTTATTTGTATTGTTTTGTTGTTATTTTGGTTTTTGTTGTTTTTGACGTATGGATCTTTCTTTGACTTTAGTCCTGCCGTGACTCTAGTCCCGCCGGGGCCTAGTCTAGCCGTGAATTTAGACCCGCCGTGACTTTAGTCCTGCCGTGACTTTAGTCCCGCCGTGACCTTAGACCTGCTGGGACCTTACACTCGCCGTGACTTTATTTCCGCTGTGACTTTAGTCCCGCCGTGACCTTAGACCCGCTGGGACCTTACACTCGCCGTGACTTTAGTTCCGCTGTGACTTTAGTCCCGCCGCGACTTTAGACCCGCCGTGATTTTAGTCCCGCCGTGACTTTCGTCCTGCCGTGAATTTAGACCCGCCGTGACTTTAGGCCCGTCGTGACCTTAGACCCGCCGTGATTTTAGTCCCGCCGTGACTTTAGTCCTGCCGTGAATTTAGACCCGCCGTGACTTTAGTCCCGCCGTGACCTTAGACCCGCTGGGACCTTACACTCGCCGTGACTTTAGACCCGCCGTGACTTTAGGCCCGCCGTGACCTTAGACCCGCCGTGATTTTAGTCCCGCCGTGACTTTAGTCCTGCCGTGAATTTAGACCCGCCGTGACTTTAGTCCCGCCGTGACCTTAGACCCGCTGGGACCTTACACTCGCCGTGACTTTAGACCCGCCGTGACTTTAGACTCACCGTGACTTTAGACCCACCGTGACTTTAGACCCGCCGTGACTTTAGACTCGCCGTGACTTTAGTCCCGCCGTGACCTTAGACCCGCTGGGACCTTACACTCGCCGTGACTTTAGACCCGCCGTAACTTTAGACCCGCCGTGACTTTAGACTCACCGCGACTTTAGTCCCACCGTAACTTTAGACCCGCCGTGAGTTTAGTCCGGCCGTGAATTTAGACCCACCGTGACTTTAAACCCGCCGTGGACTCAGTCCCGCCGTTACTGTAGACCCGCCGTGACTTTAGACCCGCCGTGGCATTAGTCCCGCCGTGACTTTAGACCCGCCGTGGCATTAGTCCCGCCGTGACTTTAGACCTTTCGTAAGTTCAGCCACTCTTTGCAATCATTTTCGCCGTACTTCGTGTCGCACCTTTCCTTCGTGGACGTCTTCATCAATGTCTCCATGAAAGTCCTTATTGCGAAAATGTTACTCCGGGCACTTGTGAACGGCACTGTACTATCGATAACGCCGTCCGCATCGTCCGCGTGCGCGCTTTATGCTCGTCGTACCCCTCGCGGTGGCCGCGGGTATACATCCGCGGGTATCGCGTACCACACGTAACGTATAGAACGCGCAAAGCCCGAAGGGAAGTTGCGGCGTTACGCGTACATCGAGTTCATTATTAAAGCCTCGGTCCTCTCGTCGTTATCCCACCGCCACGGCGCATCGTCCCATCGTCCCGTCGTGCCCTCTCTCCCTTTCCTATCCCCGACGCAGCAACAAATTATAATTTTGCGCTCGGCCGCCGCGCGCCGGGGGTCGACCGGTCCGCGCGCGAGATTCAAATTAATTAATTAATAACTCCACGGGCGGCGGTCGCTGTCTCCGGGCTTCGCGACGCCGAGCCGCGAGCGCGAAACGTCGTCGCTCTCCGCTGATGACTTTCCATCCTTCGCCTTTAACTTCGCCCGAATCGCCGAGATCCGCCACTTTTTTTTCCTCTCTTCATTCAACATTTTTTTCTTGAAAAATCCGCCCGCCGCTCCGTTCGAGGACACTAACGAGTTTGAAGAATCCACCGGCCCTACGCAAGCATATCAACGAATATATTTCCCAAGAGTCCATAAAAATTGATATTTAATCACCAAACCGACTCGCGTACTTCACGTAATAGATACACCTTGTCTGGTGAAATATGCGCCGTTTTTCGGTGAAATTACACCGACACAAAAGACAAGGTTACAGTTGTCTCCAGGTCGAATTATCCTCCAAGCGGAAATGCGATGCAGATCGGCTTAAAGGCGGGATAAGGTAAATTCGGTGAAAAAAAGGCATGTTTTTAAGATTTTTTTTTGGCAATACAGATAGTGTTTGTTTATTCAGTAAATTTCCATATAATAATATAACATTTGAACAACATTCTCCTAAATTTTCATTGCAAAATATTCAAAATTAAGCGAGTGGCAATGAATCTCCGGGGGCGCCTCGAAAAAAAGTTGATTTGCGGTGTTCATCATAAGTTGCAACAGAATCATCCGAACCAAAAAAATCAAAATGCATTTGTTAAAGAAGATGTTTCTTGAGGTAATGACGAGAGGATTTTTTTTTTTTCGATTTTTCAATTTTTCGTAGCGCTTGGGGGCCAAAAACCCGATTTCCGCTTTAAAAAATCGGCTTATTTGTTGTTAAAAAATTAGTAATTATTAAAAAAAAAAACAAAAAAGCTCTCGACAATACCTGGTGAATTATCTGAAGAAGTACTGCAAAATTTCAAAACGATTGGTCCAGTAGATTTTGAGTTATTGTGAACACGGACTTCAAATATGACAAGTTTCAGAAAAACGCTTTGAAAAACGCGACGAGTTTGGTCGCTTAGCGCTCACTTCACATAAGTTTGACAACACTTCTCGATTGTATAAAAATCTGAAAAAATTCATGCATATTAAAGGTACTCAAAAGATTAATTTTCCATAATAATAATTCCAAAATGTTATTAACAAATTGATGAGAAAAAAAAAATTGGTCAACAAATTTCGCCGCAACCCAATTTTTTGAGACGCTCAAATACTCATAACTTCGTTAATATTGCTCCGATCGACTTGAAATTTTAACACAATATTCTTGAGATATTATACATTCATAAAAAAAAGCAAAAAAAAAAATGTAATACTTTACCCGGCCTTAACGAGCAGAATAAAGTCAACAACAATGTCGCTTAATTTATAGAATACAATTTTTTTGCTCGGCAACCTTTTTCTTTGATCGACGGCGGGACAAAAAAGTGCCGCAGTACATTGCGCTCGGAAGGAATCGGGGTAAGGGAGTCGGAAGGACGAGAAGCAACGAAGGAAAAGCGGGGCATGAAAAGAACCGGTGAAATTCAATTTTCAATAAATTCGCCGAGACCCATTCGCCTGCTGCAGAGTTAGCCGGGGCAGCGAGAGGGTGGGGGGGGTCCACGAGTATACACACTCCTCTGACCCTGGTGCGCTGGCCCGATTACAAATGCGACGTAGCCGGGGGTGGAGACTCGGCGATAGGTGCGGGCCGGCGGGGTGGTCCGTTCCCGCACCCGAAACAAATGAAGTTCGATTTATGATTCAATTTTCGAGCGTTTCGACGTTCTTTCTCCCTTCCTCTCGCGCGGGCTCTGAAACAGCGCCGGCTCGCTCGCGAGCCCCGGCGCTGCTTCCAACCCCGCGCGCGTCTCGGATACCACTGCCTTCTACATACGGCGAGCTCTCGTGGCCCCGGCACCGACCCCGATCAGCCGCTTGTTCTCTCTCCCCCCCCGACCTCCTTCCTACGAAAACGAAATTAAGCCATTCGTCTCGTGGAAAAAAAAAAAAAAACGAAAAACCTTCCCAGCCGGCGGACGGAAGGTCGAAACGTAGCGCGGACTCGCCCCCGAATCAACAACGAGAAGGACGAGAGGGATGATCAAACGTTTCGTTGCGAGCTTTTCGTTCCCCGCTTGTTTTTTTCCCAGCGCTAGTCTCAGCGAGGACTTTTCTACTCGGAGAGTTAATCCTCGTTTCGATGATCCGATGGAGTCTCGCGAGAAGCGAATGAAAACCGGACGACTAAAGGACTAGTCCGGGGGAATGACCAATGCGAGTTAGTGGATAAGGCATTGTTTGATCAGACATCTGATTTGAATGAGCCCTTTAATGAAAGGTCCATGAATTGTTGGTTAAAAAAGAAAATAGTCGAGCAATATTGAATTTTTGTTGTTGCATGGCCCAGGAATAGCAGACTTACGGTGAGAAACGATGAAAAAAACATAGTTTTTAGGTACGAATTATCCATCACCAAAACTTTGGAGGCGTTTTTCTCGAGACTACTCTTTTCAACCTGCTCGACGACATAATTAAAAAACTATGCATCCAATTTGCATGGGCCAAGTCTTGAATTGTTCGGAAAACCAGTCTCTACCCCTCCCCGCAGCGATTTTTTCATAATATTTTCATTAAGATAATCTAATTCGGACCGCTGATTATGCAGTGTCATGTCTAACTTGGTTCGAGGAACTCATATCCGTTGAAATAAATTGTTTTCGAACATATTTCTTTATTTTTCTCTACTACTTCTTCTATCTACTTCTATTTTTTCGTCTCCTCTAATTTACACATAACTATTTTTTTACCAATATTTCACCGTAATCATCGCTCTATAAAACACTGCGGATAGAATATGTAAACGGAACAATACTTACATTTGGATCCAGCTCTTCTCGTACGGTCCCCTTACGATTTCCCTATGCTACCCATACTCACATTATTCCACTTTCCCATGCCGCTTTTTTTCTACGCAGGAATCTGAGACAGGATCCACACCATCGCATGGGATCGATTCCTGAGAATCTTCGGAGGATTTCTGCGATTACTAGAAAGGAGTCTACCAAAGCGTATAGGGTGAGTCTGGGAATAGGAAATTACCCATATTCCGATTATACTCGACCCCACACTCTTTTCCACACTATTATCCATGTTGCAACCCATTCTCGATTTGATACGCATTCCCATACTACTTTTTTCACGCGGTTTGCTACGTACCGGACCGCTTGCGAGAAAACCACTTCATCCTCGAAGCCACCTAGCGGTGGCTTTTGTCATTCCCCTTCTGCATTAGGAAGTTGTTTAAATACGACTTTAGTCTGTACAAAATAGCGAATAAAAATCGTTCTGATAAATTTCTATCGCTATTACAAATGCCTGATCCTATCCTCACTTGGCCCTGAATTGGAATAATACAAGTTGCAGCGATCCGGCAAATCGAGTGAATTTTGTATCAGGGCCGGATCCGGCAATATGTGTGAAAATAGATCCGGCGTACTTTCCTAAGGCCGGAAATGGCCCAGATCCAGTAGATATCCGGAAAACCTAATATTTAGCCTGCCATATTAGTACCCGAACCGGTACACATCTGGTGTTTACATGTTTTGAACGAATTGGAAAGAATTGTTATCTGTAGTCTATGTGTGAGGGCCTAGACGTCCCCTTCCCTTAACCATTGGAGTAGGGCCTTATCTTCAGGACATACAATGCTATTTTGAGGGTTGCTAGATACTAGGCGCTTTGGTGGAGTTACGGGGATGTAACACTAGGTACCGGACCGCTTGCGAGAAAAACACTTCATCTTCGAAGCCACCGGCGATCCGGCAAATCGAGTGAATTTTGTATCAGGACCGGATCCGGCAATATGTGTGAAAATAGATCCGGCATACTGTACTAACGCCGGAAATGGCCCAGATCCAGTAGATATCCGGAAAACCTAATGTAGCCTGCCATATTAGTACCCGAACCGGTACACATCAGGGAGAAGTCCGGCGAGCCTGATCAGCGTCGCCGGACTGCTGCCTGATGTGCGCCTGACTAATCATATGGCAGCCGGAACAAATTTCTGCTTGGGCTATTAGTTCCCACCTTCTCATTGATCCAGATGCCCCTTTCCGGAATCCAAAACCACACACACAATCAAACTCTCATGAGTGTCTCGCTCCCATGCGCTGATCTCTGATTTTTTAAGTGTGACTCGGGTTCACTGGACTCGCAGTCGCACATTTTCTCCAAGCATAGCCCAGGATTACGTCCTGTTCGTCATATTTATCGTTTGGTTCTCCACGATTGTACGATACCCCAACGTGCACTCGTGACTCGTGAGATCGCCCAGCTTACTAATTGTTAAAGTGTGTCACGTCGAAAGCTTCTTCCTATTCCTAGATCGGACGAGACTACTCCTCCTTGAACGTCGGGTCGATCTTTGGTCCTCGAATTGCAAGTTTTGAAGAGATCAGAGGATCGAATTCCTTCCTCACAATATCTAGCCAGTCCAGAGCACGAACTCTATTTTTTCCGTAAGAAAAAAGAGGATCTAAAAAATCCTGAGTTCGAGATTTTAGTAAATCCCCTTTATTGAGATCTCGAAACGTATACATTGTAACGGTGAATGACGGAGGGGTCCAGCTTTGCATATAAGTAGACAACACGAATGATAAAAACACGTGGGTGGCTTGGCGCAGTGGTCAACGCTCTCGATTAGTACCTGAACGACCCGGGTTCGAATCCCGGGTTCACCACATTTTCTATTATTCGTTACAACATTGACCACGAGTCAATGAAAAAATCTCAATTCACAGTTAGTTTGAAAAAAATTACGAAAAATACGTCCTCGTCTCGCGCTCGAACCATGCTGTGGGCCTTAAGCTCGTCACGTGTCCTAATCCTTCGACTTGAAACCCGTCTAAGCCCCTTTCTTTGTACCACCCAGTAAGACCCACAATCGACAAGTGAACCCCGCCTCAACTACGCTAGTCTTTACAGATCCAAGGATAGCAAAAAATTAAGTGAGCTTCAAGAACGAGAAGAAAAGAAAAAAAGGTCGGCTCGCCACTTTGTCTTTAATAAACTCGTCGGACGTGAGGCCGCAACGGAGTCCAAGTTACTGAGCTTGGATTGAAGAAAAAGTGTGGAAAACGCGCCGGCGAGCTCGGCATCGAGTACAGTAGACCCGAGTAAGTTGACCGGGAGACAGAAAGAAGAGGGGAGCGCAGCGAAAGAAGAAGAGGACGGGTGTCGGTATCGGTGCAATTAGTCGGCAACGAGGCCACGACATTAATCCTCGTTACGCTTCCGTGCTTCCCTCGTCCCCTCCCGTCCCGGGTCTTCGCCGAAAGCCACGAGAATCGTGAGCAACTCGCGAGCCGGTTGCTTCTCCGAGAACGGGATATTACAACTAATAAGAAAGAATAAAGATCGTTTTTGGTCCAGGGTAGGTCGAGCGATGTCGGGTGCGGAGGCGGCCGAGGGAAGGGCGAGAGCCGTGGGCGATATTGCCATTGGCTTTATTCTTCCACCGATTTCCGCGAGCTTGCCGGCCACACGTACGTGACCAGCGCCGCGTAACGGGTGCGCTCGGTCGCTGGTTGGCCCCGGCGATTGTAAGGGTTTCGTCGATCTGATATACGACGGAACTAAACGAGAAATAATTGCCAGGCTATCCAGCCCTGGGCGAGACTCGAGAGAATTCCAAACGCCTCTTTCGCCCTTATTTCGCACTCGCGGCTTCCGCTCCGGTGACCGGTTCTCTTCGGAACTATCGGACGCATTTCATCCGCACTGGGGCGCTAATATCTCTTGGCTCTGTGGAGACCCTTCCTCGCTGTTGCCTGGTGTAAGGGAGAGCGGGGCAAAATGGCACACCGGGGCAAAATGGTACGAAATGGTCGAAAAAGGTCCCCCGTATTATAGAATTAGGGCAAAATGGGACAAGAGAAAGTGGCATCGAAATAGATTTTTTTGCTGTCCCATTTTGCCCCAATACCATTCTGCCCTGGTCCCATTGTGCGTGAATACCATTTTGCCCCGCTATGCCGTTTTGCCCCGTTCTCCCCTATGTGCCGCCTGACCAGAGGCTTTTGCGGCGGCTGGTCGGCCCTTCGGAGTTTCAATCGTAAATGCATGAGAGGATCGAGGCCGATTGGCCGTGAAGCCTGGCGTTGCGGTTATTTCGCGCCCAACTCGAGGGCACCGTTGACCGACGGTTCTCCGGCTCGCGGTGCTGCTTCGACCAGATAGCGCTGTGTCGCCTCACGGCTGCGGCACAGTTCGGGAATATAGCTCGCGTAGGTCGCACGCACACCGAGAGCAGACACAACGAGAGGCCAGTAGTTTCGGCTGCGAATGAGATCTCGTAACTGAATTATTCTACTGTAGCTGCGTCGGACCGTATTTCGCACTGAATCTTCCTACTCATGGCACTAACTGGGAATCCGGATGTTTACGACACGACTGGGGGCTACCATCGTGGGACCGTAGTTACGAGCTTCGGACCAGAAGCTTTCATCCTCGCGAGGCGAGTCGATGCTTCCGGCGCGACGGCGCGACTGATCCGCCGAAGTAGTAGCGGTAGGCGCTTGGTCAGACTGATCGTTAGGTAGTGAGCTTCGATCGCAACGAGAACGGAACTTCAACGGGCAACCAACGTAGACAAATCATCCATATTATAAAAATATTATATAAATAAATAATTAATCTTGTGTGAACAAAACAAAAATTAATTCGCGATTATTTGTTTGTAATTTGATAATCGGTAGTTTGTAATTGTGTGTGGTAAATATTTAATATTTAAATAAAATATTTATATTTATTAAATATTTTATTATTATTATTTTTTAAATCTTTTTTTAATTCTTTTGCATATTTAATTTTTTTTTATATATTTTTAAATATTTTCAATATCCTCTTTTAATCCTCGTCTTCCCTCTTTCGATCTTTTCTTTACGTTACCTGCCTCATTACGACATACCGTCGTACTTTATTGAAAATATAAAAAAAAAAATTATATGAAAAAAAAAATTTATATGAAGATAATCAAAAACAAAAAAATTAAATACATAAATGGCATTCCACAATTATGTATTTCATTTTATTGTTTTTTTTTTTTTTTATACAGTTTTTTTTCTTTTTTATTAAAAAAATATTAACGTGTAAAACTATATAGCTTGGCTTTTACCAATTCAAATTAGTTGTTGTAATTATTTTTTCAGAAAAAAACAACTTCAAGTACTTGGCGCAATTTTTTATTATTTTTTAAAATTATTATTATTATTATTATTTTTTTTTTTCAATTTTTAAAAATATAGAATATTGCGTATTAATTTTGAATATTTTCATGTGTTTGCCAACGAATTTCACAAGATGCACAACATTACGATGCATTGTTTCGGAAATAAGCCGAAGCGCAACAATATTGTTTGTGGCACGCGCATGAATATGGAGCGGCTTTAATGGACCCGCGAATTTTCGTATTTAAAAAATTAGCCTCGCGTAAGCGGTTTTAAGTTTGTTTATGGTACAAAAGTGACTTGTTACGCCGGCGATGATATATAATCCTCGTGTCGCGTGCGCGGGTGGACGAATCCATAATAACCCTCGACAGCGGTGAGTTCGCCCACCTGCTGAACTTGTTTATTTTCGTTACCTCGTTCCTCTCCGTGTGCCCGACGCTCTCTCGTGACGCGAGCGCTCTATCCAAGTGCCAATTACGCCGCTTGATTGGAGATTCTAAACTGAAATTGTTTTTTCGTTTCCTTTTTTTTTTTTTCAAGTTTTTCCATTACCGAAATATCGTTAAAACGGGATGATTCGTCGATGAACAAAAAAAAAAATGTGTATTTCGAGAATATAATTGATTGATGAATATTGATACAATAATTGAGGATATTAGAAGTCCATTGGAGCGGAGTATAATGTTGTTCCAATTATTGGTCATTTCCGTTCGAAAAAAATGACAGAGATTCGACTGGCCGATACGTCGCTTAGAATATATATTTTTATCTATTTTTTAATATATATAGTTTTGATATATTTATTACCTTTTTTTACTTGTTATTACATTTTTTATATATTTATTAGAAATTTTCATATATCATTAAAAATATATGTTTAAGGTATATTTCTGAAAAATTTTTTAAACTCGAAAGTATAAAATGAATTTTTTTTATTTTTTATTACAAGGTAATAAACGGTTTTCAGAACATCTCAAGTAAATTTTAATTCAATTTTCGGTGGTTTTACTATTTTCTATACCAAGACTCAAATTGTTCCTAACAATTCAAAGTTTATTATAAAAAAAAAAAAAAAAAAAAAAAAAAAAAAAAAAAAAATGTCAAGTAAGCCAGACCCTTTATTAAGGATCCGGAACGAAACGATCCAGTAACCGAAACATCGCTGAAACGACATGATTTATTGATGACGAAAAAATAGTGTTACGAGAATATAATTGAGGATGTCCGAAGTCCATCGGCGACGAGATAAGCTTCGTGACTAAGCTACAAATATTCGATTCCCCGATCTTTGTCATTTACGAGAGAGAAAACGGGACGAAACGGTGATCGAGAGAAGGAGAGAAGAGGGGAAGAATCAAGAGAGAAAAAGAGAGAATGGAGAAAATTTCGATTTGTCGATGCGGGTCACGAATAAGGAACACCCGAGTGGCGAGTACTCGTCAAATAAATCGATCGTTGCTCGGCCGCTGGTCGTTTTCACCGCCGAGCTCTCACTGCTCGACGCTTATGGCCCTCCACTTCTTTCGGGACTCTCGCCCGACCCCCCTCGCTTCCCGTCGACTGGCTAAAAGTTTGTCCCGACAGCGCCGGGGGTTAATGTTTAATCGGGATTCTACAGGGCAGCGACCATCCAACGATGTATGTATAGACACAGGACCAAAAGTCCTTCGGTTCGCGATTCTCTTCGGAAGCGCTTTTTTAGTTTTCATGTCTTTTTTCACTCTCAGGTGGCTCGATTTCGATTTTCCCTTGTTTTATCCGGCGCTGCACTTCGAGCGTATTCCAACTCGACGTGGCTCAGTTTTTTGGTTCTGCCCGAGCAGAAATTTGTTGCGGCTGCCATATGATTAGTCAGGGCCACATCAGCGAGAAGTCCGGCGACGCTGATCAGGCTTGCCGGACTTCTCCCTGATATGTACCGGTTCAGGTACTAATATGGCAGGCTACATTAGGTTTTCCGGATATCTACTGGATCTGGGCCATTTCCGGCGTTAGTAAAGTACGCCGGATCTATTTTCACACATATTGCCGGATCCGGTCCTGATACAAAATTCACTCGATTTGCCGGATCGCCGGTGGCTTCGAAGATGAAGTGTTTTTCCCGCAAGCGGTCCGGTACCTAGTGTTACATCCCCGTAACTCCACCAAAGCGCCTAGTATCTGGCAACCCTCAGAACAGCATTGTATTTCCTGAAGATAATGCCCTACTCCAATGGTTAAGGGAAGGGGACGTCTAGGCCCTCACACATAGACTACAGATAACAATCCTTTCCAATTCGTTCAAAACATAGGAAGTGGGAGACGGCGAGTTCGAGCCAATAAGCTACAAGAAACTTGCCCTTTCCTACCCTTATTCGAAAACAAAGATATATTACGACTAGTATAGAAGACCACAATTTGTACAGAAAATTCCACTTAGTGTAGCCAGTCAGTCTTAGTCAGCAGTCAGTAGTCAGCAGCAGTCAGTCAGTTCTTGGAAATATTTCAAACTCTTCGGATCGAGCTGGAACTTGTTCCGCTCGTTCATATTTTCAAGTGAAGTAGTTCAAATGGAAACTTCGAATTCTTTCCGAGCTGCGCGGACCACCGCGAGCTCATCATCATAACCTTCGAATCCAAATGAGTTGCGCGGACCTCCGCGAACTCATAATAAAATCTTCAAGACGATTTCCAGTTGCGCGGTCCACCGCGAGCTATGGAATCGTTTTCCAAAATCCACCGGGCTGCGCGGACCTCCGCGAGCTCTGCAATCATTTTCTAAAATCCACCGAGCTGCGCGGTCCACCGCGAGCTATGGAATCGTTTTCCAAAATCCACCAAGCTGCGCGGACCTCCGCGAGCTCTGCAATCATTTTCTAAAATCCACCGAGCTGCGCGGTCCACCGCGAGCTATGGAATCGTTTTCCAAAATCCAACGAGCTGCGCGGACCTCCGCGAGCTCTGCAATCATTTTCTAAAATCCACCGAGCTGCGCGGTCCACCGCGAGCTATGGAATCGTTTTCCAAAATCCACCGAGCTGCGCGGACCTCCGCGAGCTCTGCAATCATTTTCTAAAATCCACCGAGCTGCGCGGTCCACCGCGAGCTATGGAATCGTTTTCCAAAATCCACCGGGCTGCGCGGACCTCCGCGAGCTCTGCAATCATTTTCTAAAATCCACCGAGCTGCGCGGTCCACCGCGAGCTATGGAATCGTTTTCCAAAATCCACCGAGCTGCGCGGACCTCCGCGAGCTCTGCAATCATTTTCTAAAATCCACCGAGCTGCGCGGTCCACCGCGAGCTATGGAATCGTTTTCCAAAATCCACCGAGCTGCGCGGACCTCCGCGAGCTCTGCAATCATTTTCTAAAATCCACCGAGCTGCGCGGTCCACCGCGAGCTATGGAATCGTTTTCCAAAATCCACCGAGCTGCGCGGACCTCCGCGAGCTCTGCAATCATTTTCTAAAATGCACCGAGCTGCGCGGTCCACCGCGAGCTATGGAATCGTTTTCCAAAATCCACCGAGCTGCGCGGACCTCCGCGAGCTCTGCAATCATTTTCTAAAATCCACCGAGCTGCGCGGTCCACCGCGAGCTATGGAATCGTTTTCCAAAATCCACCGGGCTGCGCGGACCTCCGCGAGCTCTGCAATCATTTTCTAAAATCTACCGAGCTGCGCGGTCCACCGCGAGCTATGGAATCGTTTTCCAAAATCCACCGAGCTGCGCGGACCTCCGCGAGCTCTGCAATCATTTTCTAAAATCCACCGAGCTGCGCGGTCCACCGCGAGCTATGGAATCGTTTTCCAAAATCCACCGAGCTGCGCGGACCTCCGCGAGCTCTGCAATCATTTTCTAAAATCCACCGAGCTGCGCGGTCCACCGCGAGCTCACTGGATGTCCTATATCCAACCAATAGCAGAAGTTGCGCGGACCACCGCGAACTTCTCTTTCTTTCTTACTCAACAATTCCTTATTATTCCAAATAATCACTAAATTATCCAAAACTATTATCCAACAAAATTTCCATTACAACCAAATCACCAAGCCCATATCCCGGACTAATTAGCCTTTGCTAAGGTCTAAAACAGGGCAAATTCTTCATGTTACTCGGACGTAACACTAGCAAGTTACTATATAAGAGTCACTCTTTTGATTGCGATACAAGTTAATGTATGATAGGTAGGATGGTTAGGTAGAATAGGTAGGCAGGGCAAGTAGAATAGGTTCAAAGGTAAGCCGTTAATGAATAGGTTTCTCAGACCCTGTCCAGTAGTTAAGTGCACAAAGTATTTTGTTCCCAGAATTCGAAATCCGGCTTATTGCGCGAGTGGATCCGGTCCGGAATTGGTCCATATTTGCGTTGATCCGGTACATATCCGGTCCAGACAAAATATTCATCAGGTCCACATCAGACGCTTCATCAAGGCCGGATCTGCGTGAGCGTTACGGCATGTATCAGGGCCACATCGATGTTCCATATCCGGGCCGGATTTATTTTCCGGCATGCCAAGTATGGTCCGGCTTCTGGCCTGATAAAATCTCCGCTCGGGCAGGACCAAAAGTCCTTCGCTTCACGATTCTCTTCGGAGGCGCTTTTTTTAGTTTTCATATCTTTTTTCACCCTCAGCTCGCTCGCTTTCGATTTTTTCCTTCCTTCATCCGGCGCTGCACTCCGAGCGTATTCCAACTCGACGTCACTTACTTTTTCGGTTCTCTTTCACCGCCGATTCCGTCTTTTTGCCAAAGACCTTTCCCTTCTTTTTGTCAGCGGTTCTTCTTCGGGATTTTCGAAAGGAAGAAGCGGGAAGGAGAAGAGAGCAGAAGCGGCCGTCGCGAGAGTCGAGCCCGAAGTCTGATGACATTCTAAAATATGCAAGCTTCTCGCTCGAGCGGTTAGTTACTCGTCGCGGGTCGGGGCAGCGGAGGGGTGGTTACGAGAGGAACCCCCATCGATTTTCTAGCTGCCACGCTCCGGGGGAAGCCGGAGGCGGCGGGAAGAAAAAAGAGCGAAAGGACCGAGGAGAAAAGATGCGACGAAAGGAAGAGGAAAGTTGTATAGTTGGAGGAACCAGAAAGAAGAGTGGCGAGCAACGTTTTCGCTCGTCGTCGGATGGAGTCACTGTGGCCTTGACCCTGCGCCACTCGAACGCCCTCGCCTGTGATGCTCACATTCGGCAACGCAGTAGAAACGAAGGTAGAATCCATGGAAAATTCCTTCGTACAGTCAACGACCGCATAAGTCGAGCACATAATAGTGGAATGAATAATTGATCACCGTTCAAGTTTTGATTTACATTAAGTTTTGAAAGAGATTAATTAATAATTACAGAGCTTCGTCAGGTCATCGACCTATGAAAAAAAAATGTATATCTTATTTATTCATTTTTTTTTTTTTTTTTTTTTTTATTTAAAAAAACTCCCAACTGCTAAAAACAGACTCATTAATAAAAAAGTATTCATTAAATTATAATCAATTATGGGAAATAAATCCCGGTGTTCATTTACCAGTCAACAACTTTTCTTGTTTACACAATTTTGTCTAGTTTTTGAAATTTTTTTATATAAATATTTTTTTTTTTTTTTTTTTTTTTTTTTTTTTGGGAGACGTTTTTAACATCATAAATGCCATATTTTGCCACGTATTATAAATATGAGGTGGTTCAAATGTCGGAAGACGTCCGGAAGATGAGAATGAGCAACGTATGCAGCACCACCCTTGGGTTAAAAAAGGTCACGTGCGAGCTCTATTCATACCGCAATTTCGTTATTCCGCACCGATCCGTCCGTGTTCCGTTTGTCGATGAAGAGTGGATATCAGTCGGATTACCGCGCGGCCTTGGCCCCGTTCGAAATTGCCTTCGGCCGTCGCGGCTGTTAAATTCAATCCTAGGTCAGCTATGCCCACCGATTGGTCGAATTAAGTATGACGCTTCGAGAGGATCCTTCGATTCCTATCATTATTCACAAACCGAATGTGTTCACTCGGAATAGACGACCCCGTTACGTTATTCGATCATCGAGCGAACATCGAGAACGCGTAAAGGCCTTACAAAGGCAAAAAAATGAATTTTTTTTTTTTTTTTGAAAAATGTGTGGAAAATCATAAAATTCGAAGTCAATAAAACAATCTGAAAAAATTCATACGTATTCAGAAACATAAAAGAATCATTTTCATAAAAAAAAGAGTTTTGTTGCCAGGAAATTTCTTGAACAATTTTTTTGTTTTATTACTATGTTAATAACAATTTGGAATTATTATTATGCAAAATGAATCTTTTTTTGTTCCGTAATTTTTTTCCATGAGCCTGAACGGTTAGGAATATTTTGAGCTTTACAGAATTGAAAAATTCCGAAAATTGTTAAAGTCACAGCATTTGGGGCGTAAACACTTTTATTTTGAACTTGTGAAAGTTCTAATTCTGGAAGAAAGCTTAAAATCGCCTTGAAATGTTTACAACATATTCTTAGTATCATCGTCTATCGTGTGAACCACGAAAACAAAACTTTCAATCACGCAAAAAAATATAAAAAATCGAATGCCGACAGAAAATTGAGTGAAAAAATGTTATGTACCGAATTTTCATTCTAATGATTTTTTAAATAATATTGTTGGTTCACACTGAAGATAAATTCATTATGCAATTGTAAATATGTTTATTTTTTTGCTTTATTATGTAATATCTTCGCTATTTGTTAATACTTCTGATTTTTTTAAAATATACTTAACCATGTGCGTAAATGTTCTGTAAAAAAATGTTGTCATTGAAAATTGATGCATATATTGCGTCAATTTTTTTTTTTTTTTAACCGCGTTTAGAAAAGTATTTTCGAAAATCGGCGAAATCGCGCGTATGAGGCCTTAAAGAATCGCTGCCGGAAGTCTCGCACACGTCCGAAATGGACAAATTGAAAACTAATGACCCGAACAGTCGGAGGACTCTCGTTTTGCTTGCCCGACCCGCGAACAGCGCGGGCAAGGGCGGAGCCTCTTTAATCTTGGAAGCTGCGAAACAAAGGACTGCAAACAATGGTGAAGTAGCGCGACTCGTTGTTCGCAAGGTAGTCCATTCGGTACAGTCCGGCCAAACGTTAGACTCGCGGACAACTTCGAGCACTCGTCGGTAAAACGAAAATCTTAAAATCGGACACACCGAAGGTGCTGAAAAGACGGATAATCAATTGTAAGAATGAGAAAATGTTATTTGCAGACGAGGTCAATGAAATTGAAATTAAATTAATAAAATTTAAATAATTAAACTTGATAAAAATTAATTACTCATAATAAATAAATAAATTAATTAATTAATTAATTAATTATTTATTTAATTAATTAATTGATTAATTTAATTAAATTAATTAATTTTTTTTTATTTGATTTAATTTAATTACAATATTTAATATATATATATTTTTTTAAGTGTTGTTAATTTTTTGTATTTAATTATATTTTTAATTTTTTACGAAAATTATTTGTGACTTGTCCGAATATGCATGACTGATTTCATAATTGAAAGTAAAAAACCATATCTATTTTATCAAATAAAAACATTATTTTGCTATTATCATTCATTCGTTATTCTTATTTTAAAAAATTGTAAAAAAAATTAACAAATTATTATTATTTTAAAAAATGTCGGTGCTTTATTATACATTTTTTGAAATAAATTCGTTAATAATTTTTCGTTCCTACAATTATGTGATTCAATATTTTCAATAACTTCGAAACTTGAAAAAAAAAAAAAAAACGAAATTTGACATTTTCTTCGAGTTTCCGTTTGGCCGGACTGTACCGAAAGGAGCGCCTCGGCGAACGAAGAAGAACGACGGCGATGCGAAAAGACGACGAGAGTGAAGGAAGGGCCCGAGATAAAGTGTCGAGGGGAGGAAGAGCGGTAAACAGTGCGAAAAACTAAGCAACCGAGTTGAGAATGAGCGACGCCTTGAACGCGAAGTGTCGGAAAACAGGAGAAACGGGATTTCCGTCGGTCGAGGCACTTACTCGCCGTCGCCGATGGCGGAACTTTCGGATGAGCAGTGAATTAACGAACGAACGAGTGAAGTAAACGAGCCAATTACGAATCCGTACAAAGAGCTTATCTCGAACGGCCCGATCGTTACGCGACTTGTTCGCGATCGGCGATCATCGTCGCCGCGACGATCCGGCGAAGAAGCAATTTTCATTTGGATCACGCGGATCCTTCACATTTTTTCCTCCCCCTCGCGATCCTTCGGACGCGGAATCCCGATCCGCTCGGCGGGGCGAAATGTCGAGAAAGATGAAAACGATTTCTCTCTTACTTTATCGAGCGCACGGAATCGTCCGGGAATTATTTCATTATCCCCCAGACTATCGCGGATCTGGACAATCCCTGCCTCTCCGGCCGTTTCTGCTCTTCCCTTTCTTTTGGCTTTCTCGTTTCGCATTTTTTTTTCCCCTTTTCTTCCCTTCCTTTCGTTTTATTAAACTCTTTCCGCGAGCTGGAGCTCATTCTCCGCTACTGGCTAGGCCCTATCATCAGCTTCATACTGATACTCATCCCATAAAGTCTCCCCCGAGCTCTTTCGCTTCATGCATTTCTTTCGGTGTCTGTCGGGCTGTCCTGCTCAGCCCATGTACGATTATCACAATGGTTCTGACCTCGCATTGGTGCCAAAGACACTGGCAGACAATGGGGACCCGATAGGAATATGCAGACTAAGTTCTAGGCTGGTATTGAAATGATGACATGTCAAATGTCAAATTGTCTTGACCACATATCTATGGTAGGACTTGCTAAACCGTCTTCTGAGATATTGGCGGACAATCGAGACCCAATAGGAATATGCAGGCTAAGTACTTGGCTGGTATTGAAATGATGACATGTCAAATGTCAAATTGTCTTGACCAAATATCTATGGTAGGACTTGCTTAACCGTTTTCTGAGATACTGGCAGACAATGGAGACCCAATAGGAATATGCAGGCTAAGTACTTGGCTGGTATTGAAATGATGACATGTCAAATGCCGAATTGTCTTGACCAAATATCTGTAGTTGGACTTGCTAAACCGTTTTCTGAGTGCACCTGCCCAATATTTGACAAGCTGGTCAGGCCTGGACCTGGTCGAGGGAAGAAGACTTGGAATCGAAAGCTGTCCTATCGCAACACCCTTTGGTCGCAAAGTCGAAGCGCAACTTTTTGCCCGGAATCGCTAGCCAAACAATAGCGAAACCAGCTATTAGATAGCCAGACAAAAATGGGAATGTCCTACAGTTTGCAGTAGACAGTAACAAGTTCAGTAACCAGTCAGTTAGTCGTTTAGGCAAAATAAGAATCAGAAACTTTACTTTAGACAGTCAGTTCTTTATTCCAAGCAAAGAACCTATCGGTCGAGCTTGCGGCTTAATGTTGGCGACAGGGCGGGACTTTGTCCTGGCAATCACGGGCTCGTTTCTGGTACCGTTTGTCATCTGTGGTCGAACAGGGTCGGCAAGTAAGACTTAACAGCCATAACTGTCCTTGTTCCGGTCATATTAGGAACTCTGAAGTTTGCCCAGAACTGTCAACTTGCACAGACTCATTCGTAACCAAGTTGTTCACCAGTTCTGTTCCAGAACCGGTGAACGAGACTTGACAAATAAGACTTGACCGCCATAACTGTCCCAGTTCCGGTCATATTAGGAGCTCTGAACTTTGCCCAGAACTGGCCACTTATACAAACTGCTTCGCCGTCAAGTTGTTCACCAGTTCCGTTCCAGAACCGGTGAACGAGACTTGGCAAATAAGACTTCACGGCCATAACTGTCCCAGTTCCGGTCATATTAGCAGGTCTGAACTTTGCCCAGAACTGGCAACTTGCACAGACTCATTCGTGATCAAGTTGTTCACCAGTTCTGTTCCAGAGCCAGTGAACGGGACTCGGAAAATAAGACTTGACCGCCATAACTGTCCCAGTTCCGGTCATATTAGGAGCTCTGAACTTTGCCCAGAACTGGCAACTTATACAAACTGATTCGCCGTCAAGTTGTTCACCAGTTCCGTTCCAGAACCGGTGAACGAGACTTGGCAAATAAGACTTCACAGCCATAACTGTCCCAGTTCCGGCCATATTCGGAGTTCTGAACTTTGCCCAGAACTGGTAATTTGCACAGACTCATTCGTTATCTGTTCCAGAACCGGTGAACGAGACTTGGCAAATAAGACTTGGTAGCGATAACTGTCCCAGTTCCGGTGGACGAGACTTGGCAAAGAAGACTTGATAGCCATAACTGTCCCAGTTTCGGCCATATTAGGAGCTCTGAACATTGGCCAGAACTGGCAACTTGCCAGCCTTATTCGTGATCAAGATGTTCACCAGTTCTGTTCCAGAGCCGGTGAACGGGACTCAGCAATCTTGACTGGCCCAATTCTGAACACTGTACCGATACTTTTCCTGATCGTTCGGACACGAGACGATATTCCCTGGAATTAATTAGTCTCGAGACCCATCATCGTTACTCGAACAACAGTTATCCTCACGTTCTTGTAAAGAAATCGCAAATTCGACTTAGAGCGTGTCATTATGAGGGATTGGATGCGCGATGGCGATTCAATGAAGAGGATGATTCAGCCGGATTAAGGCGATCGAGGGTGCAAGCCGGTGGAGGAACGGACGAAGAAACGAAGTTATTCCGTCGCGGGGTTGACGGAATTTTCATTTTTTTTCTAAATGAATTTTTTATCAAGGCAAATCCGTACAACCTTGATTCCCTCGACATTGCGGATTTTGCAACGCCCTCCCGTTCTTCGTCCCGTCCCTTTTCCTCCCGCGCACTCGCCACTTTTTTCTTCATTTTTACGGCGTTGTCGTCGTAGTTAAACTGATCGATATCTCAAAAACTCGGAGTGGATTATGTCGGGCAAACAAGTCGTTGCCCCTGAAGTATTGGATTACCGAAAAGGGGCGCGCTGAAAGTCAATTTTTCAGGGCATCCCACGAGAAAGCTCTCCGAATAGATTATAAATATCTCCGGATGATTGTAAGACGAGCGCGATGTAATATCAATTTTTTCGTTCTGACACTAATTGCGGCATAAACGTCCCGTGAAATTCGGAAATTTCATCGTCGAGGAAACTTCGCATCTCCGTTTTTATGTTCATTTACGCGCTAAACGCGAATCCAATGGCAATTGTTGTCTAAAATTGGGAAAAATGCGGGAAATCACTGAACACGATTTTTGCCCTTCTTATGCGAGCTACAAAATCGACCGTGCAAGTCATGAATTTGGACCCTTTGTCCGAGCGTAAAACCGCATTTTGCGCACCGAGTAAAATAAAAAGTCTTATTGAACGAAAAATAGCAGTTGCAATTTTCGCATTTTTTTTTTTTTGTTACCGATGTCGCGCATTACTGAATTTTGAATTGTTCCTCGGGCCGAACCACTTTGCGTAATCCGGCTGTAAGGACAAGAATAAGCTCTTCGCGTTCGTAGCCATTGTTTCTTTTTCCTTGAATTCGTGTATCTCTCTGTATTTTTTTTTTTTTTTCTTCATTGTAACCATGATTAAGGACGTCGACGCGGGGAATAGCGTACGACGAAGTAGCACGACATAGCCCGACGGGGTTGGCGACAGACGGGGAGGGAAGTCGCTTTAATATTTCAATGGGTCGAGCTCGGGTTCTCTCGGCTCCGCTCCCGCCCTCGAGAGTCAACGCTCCTTCGCTCCGGGTGTACCCGCGGCCGTTACAGGGGTGACTTTTTATGCGCGATGTTGCGAAGGCAAGCGCCAACCTCACAACGCGTTTCGTCTATCTCGTCCCGCCCCCTCCCCGCCGGTTCGGTTTTGCCAGGTATACGCGCCGAGCAGGATGGATGACCTCTCGATTGGCATAGCCACCGGGCTTCCACGGAACCTTTAAGGCAGCACTTTCGGTACAGTCCGGCTAAACGTCGCATTCACAGAGAATTCCGGATATAAATCGAAGAAAAATCAGGCATGCGGAAGGTGGTAAAGTGATTGATTTTGCATAACAATAATACCAGAATGTTGTTAAGAAAGTCATGGAAAAAATTATTACTCCACAAATCGACAAACAACCTAATTGCCCCATGCTCATGCCCATGCCCATGCCCATGCCCATGCCCATGCCCATTCCCATGCCCATGCCCATCCCCATGTCCATGCCCATGTCCATGCCCATGTCCATGTCCATGTCCATGCCCATGCCCATATCCATTCCCATGCCCATTCCCATGCCCATGCCCATGCCCATGCCCATGCCCATGCCCATGCCCATGCCCATGCCCATGCCCATGCCCATGCCCATGCCCATGCCCATGCCCATGCCCATGCCCATGCCCATGCCCATGCCCATGCCCATGCCCATGCCCATGCCCATGCCCATGCCCATGCCCATGCCCATGCCCATGCCCATGCCCATGCCCATGCCCATGCCCATGCCCATGCCCATGCCCATGCCCATGCCCATCCGCATCGCATCCCATCCAATTCAATGCAAACCAATCCAAATTTTTTAGCACCTTCTACGTTCCAGATTTTTATCCCATTGAGACGTGTTCGAAGTTCTTTTTTCCGAGTCCCACGTCTAGCCGGACTGTACCGTAAGGACTACCCCTAAGCCCCTTGCGCGTCTGCTCCACGTCAGAAGAGTGCTACGATCGCGAAAGCTGCGTTTTTCCTTGAACCCTAAACTCCTTCCATCCCCAATTCTCAGACGAGGCGAGGCGAGAACGGGAGCAACGAACCCGTCGCCGCGCACAACTTTCGATAACTCGAATGTTTATGTAAGAAATACACACGCTAATGGATCAGAGAAAGATTCTCCATCTATGAAAGAAAAAAAATAGTAAAAATAGCTATTTAACAATTGCTTACGAAAGATTCGTACATTCGCAGTGTCTCGTTAGAAACGCGGCTCGGGGCTTGTTCTCTCGCGGGAAAAAAAGTCCTCGACCCCCGGAGAGGAGCTCAACGAGGCTGGAAGTCTACCGAGGGAGAGAAAGAAAAAGAGAAGCAAAGAAGGGACGAAAGAACGAGGGAGATGGCCGACGAGTGAGAAATATATTTTAAATATGAGCGAAAGAAAGTCCGGCGTACTTAAGACACTCTTGAAAACTTACGAGAGAGACAGTGGAAGGAAGTCGGCAAAATAAATGAAGAAGAGCGAAAGAATAAAAAAAAAAAAAAAAAAAAAAACTACATAAAGAGGCGAAAGAGAAAGAAAGAATTTTTACTCGTCGAGTGTGCGCGAAGGGTCGACGGAGGGTCGGGGAGTCATATTCCGCGCGAGAGGAAGTAAAACAGAAGAATCGGGAGAAGACGAAGAGAACAGCGCAATATGAAATCCGAAGGACGCGAAGGAGCGAGGAGGAGAGCCCTGACTGCTGCCTCTTCGGTGGAGCACGTTCTTTCGTAAACCGTGGCAATAAAGAAAATTTTAATATCGAACCTTTTGCAATGCCCTTTCGATGTTTTTAATATCGAGACTCGCCGCCTCCGCTGTGTCGGAGGGCGCAAAAGCGCCGTAGCGGTCGACTAACTGCTCCTCGACTCGTAGATGCACTCGTAAGACCGCAGAGCCATCGGCATTTTTTCGAGAAACAAACCTTTGTTTCTCTTTATTTTTCGATATCCTCGATCACAATTTCACCATTTTTCTTCAATTTTCCGGGAAATTTCATTCGAAGCTTTCTTTAGAATTTTATAGTTAAAATTTTATAAATGTAAGGTAAAAAAGAAAAAAAAAATCTTATTTCATTATTTTATTTTTTATATTTTTATAATAATAATAATAATAATAATAATAATAATAATAATAATAATAATAATTATTATTATTATTATTATTATTATTAATATATAATAAATATAATAATTATAATAAAATATAAAAATATATTTAAAAAAATATATTAATAATAATAATTATTATTATTATTTTTTTTTTGATTAGTTAATGTTCGTTGTTTGTTTGTTTAATCTGTTTTTGTTTTTTTTTATTATTTTTTTTTTTACAATTTTTATTATTATTATCTTTGACAAATTTTATAGACATTTTTCTCAATATTGTAGCAAATTCTTTTTCAAATGTTCATTAAATTGTGTTGAAAAGTTTTCCTTAAATTATTTTCACATGGAGTGTGCGTTTTTTGTCGTATTTTTTAATTATTTTTCTTCATTTTATCTTTTCCCAAATTATGATATATTTTTTCCTAAAAATTAAACACGTCTCGATTTGTTGAAAAAAAAAGTATTGTATTTTTTTTGCTTTCGTCCTGTTTTCTCGCGTGTCTCATCGGTCCGAATGGTGTCGTCCCGAAGTGGTTAAATCCAGGGTTAAGCCATCGATATGTCGCGCCGCGTCGTGTCTTATCTCGTCTCTGGATGGCTCAGTTGCGCGATCGTAGCTCCGGTTGAAGTTTGGATACGGAAGACGGTAGACGAGATCCCGAGCGGGAATGGCGTTCGGGAGAACAGGACTAGTCGCGCCGAGCGCGAGGGGGAAATACGGGAGAATCGCGCGATCGAGTGAGATACACGGCGGGCATCTCCGCGATGCCCCGTGGCTTTGGTTCGATGTGTAAGAGCTGCTGCACAGACGCTGGAACGAGCGAAGGCCCCGCCAGCAGCTCCCGAACGACCCACACCGATCCGCGCTGTGCAACGCTGCCGGAGGTGAGTTTACCATCGGAATTCAATCTTGGATCTCCGGGAATGCAGAGCGTTGCGGGGCAAGTTCAGCGCCGCTGCGAGGTCTCGCAGGTAACGCGCAGCGCTTTCCAAAGAGCTTCGCGGAAACTCCGAGAAACGCGGAAGCATACGAATCGCATTGCGCTGTGCTGTTGGCCGTAACTGGCTCGGTCGGTGAGAAATACCGCTCGCTCTCGCGGCGAATGGGCTTTCGTATTTCCCGGTGGCTGAAGCCGCGAGTTTCAGCGGCCGAGACACGCGAAGGGCCGGGGAGCCCTTTATTTCTCGCGGAGTCGTTGGGACGTGCCGGATTGAGGAGGTTCGAGTTACAGATTCGCGGCAATTGACATGGAAGTTGAGGGTAAGTGGAAGAGCTTCCACGGGAACGCAATGCCAGGATGGCCCTTCGGGTACTGCGGACGAAGAGCTTGAAGGGCTTAGAGGAGAGCGGGGCAAAATGGCATACCCGGGCAAAATGGTATTCCCGCACAATGGGACCAGGGCAGAATGGTATTGGGGCAAAATGGAATAGCAAAAAAATCTACTTCGATGGGAATTTCTCTTGTCCCATTTTGCCCTGATTCTATCATACGGGGGACTTTATTTGACCATTTCGTACCATTTTGCCCCGGTATGCCATTTTGCCCCGCTCGCCCCTATTTGTTTTGCACGAATTTTTCTCGAGGCGCGCTGACTCGTCCGATCACTGAACAGCCGTCGATGAGTGAAGAAAATTTTTCTCGCCGCCGAATCTCAGTTGTATGTCGATTGAACACCCTGAATTATTTGATAGCTTTATTATTATTATTTATTTATTATTTTTGATTAATTTTTTGGAACTGTATCGATCTAATGAGCGCTGTGTGAAATGACGTGAAATTCTACATACTTTATAGCAGCGAAAAAAGAATTAGGGGAGAGCGGGGCAAAACGGCATACCGGGGCAAAATGGTATTCCAAACAATGGGACCAGGGCAGAATGGTATTGGGGTAAAATGGGACAGCAAAAAAATCTACTTCGATGGGACATTCTCTTGTCCCATTTTGCCCTGATTCTATCATACGGGGGACTTTATTTGACCATTTCGTACCATTTTGCCCCGGTATGCCATTTTGCCCCGCTCGCCCCTATTTGTTTTGCACGAATTTTTCTCGAGGCGCGCTGACTCGTCCGATCACTGAACAGCCGTCGATGAGTGAAGAAAATTTTTCTCGCCGCCGAATCTCAGTTGTATGTCGATTGAACACCCTGAATTATTTGATAGCTTTATTATTATTATTTATTTATTATTTTTGATTAATTTTTTGGAACTGTATCGATATAATGAGCGCTGTGTGAAATGACGTAAAATTCTACATACTTTATAGCAGCGAAAAAAGAATTAGGGGAGAGCGGGGCAAAACGGCATACCGGGGCAAAATGGTATTCCAAACAATGGGACCAGGGCAGAATGGTATCGGGGTAAAATGGGACAGCAAAAAAATCTACTTCGATGGGACATTCTCTTGTCCCATTTTTCCCTAATTCTATCATACGGGGAACTTTATTTGACCATTTCGTACCATTTTGCCCCGCTTTCCCCTAACTTTTTAGGGAACACCATTTTTTGGCAATTTCTGATTAAAAAATATTTTTGTTTCATTAGTCTAACGGTTAGGAATATTTTGACCTTTGCAGAATTGAAAAATTCCAAAAATGTTTAAAGTTACAGCATCTACAGCGTGGAAACTTTTGTTTTCTTGAAAGCAGGCAGGTTCGTTGGGCGTTCATTCTTTGGAGTATTTGACACCTCGTGGATTTTGTCAATTTTCGGAAACATCCTTTAAAAAATTGTATACGATACTTGATCATTTTTCGATTTAGTAACACGGGTTTCATTCATTTTTATAGAAATGTTCTATGTTTTTACGAAACGTTTTCACAAACGTGAGATTTACGGAATATTTTGGGCACTTCTGAATGGGATAAAAATGGGTAAAAAATCAGGAATGGAAGACGATGAAAACCTTGATTTTACAATTATAGGAATTTTTTTCAGATGTAAGTTATTCGTTAATTCCTTTCGATACGTATGAATTTTTTCAGGTTTTCTTCCGCATTTGGAATTGTTTGTGCGATTTTTCGTGTCTGAGCTGTATTGGCGAATCTACTTAATCCATCGTTCGGACACTTTTTGCGTGTAATGGGTGGTTTTGTGATGAAAACATATCCGAAAGGAGCCGATCAGCTTGACGTTGATCATCAACAGTACCGAAATGTTGTTAACCAATTAATTAAAAAAACCCTCCCACTAAATCATCCGGCAACCTAACTTTTTTTTCCAAATAAAAATCACTTGTTAATTTTTCTGAACACCTCCGAATTTTTTCGGAACTTCGTCTAGTTTCGTAGAACTGCGTTCCAATTCGTCGCCATCGTGTAATGAGGGAAACAACATTAAATTGTCCGCAATAATTAGTTGGTAGAAGCGATTTAATTTTAAAAAAAACACACTTGCTCTAAAAAAAAAAAAAATTTCCATCGTATCGAAAGGGTTGAAAGCGCCAAAAATTTGTTATCGTAGCGCATAGTCGAAATTCTCCGGCGCTTCGAAGACAATCACCTGGACGGGTCCCGAGCGCTTCTGGTCGACACTCTCGTACTCAAAAAAAAAAAAAAAAAAAAAAAGAAACCTCGTCGTCGTTTGCGAGTAGTCGTTGAGGTCGCAATAAAACCGCGAAGGTACACCCCCTCGGCGGCACTGGAGAATGAATGGAGACCGGTTGAAAGACGGGCGCGTGGACGGGCGGAAGGTAAAAATTCCAGTAAAAAGCTATATGGGGAGAATGAGAGAACGAAAGGAAGAATGAAAGAAAGAAAGAGCGGCGGCAGATAAGGGGTTGGGGCGGAGGCAGTGCGAGGAAGAGTGGTAGGCATCCATTGATGTTGACTCAGTGGCGGCTGGCACAGAAAGGAAACAAAAAAGAAGAAAAAGGGTTGGGAGGGTGGGGGAGGGGAGAAAGCTCCGGGAGACTGCCGAGAAGCGACTGCGCTACTATAGAGGCCCTGGAGACTGTGGTATATATGGGAGAGCGGGGCAGAACGGCCTAGCGGGGCAAAATGGTATTTACGCACAATCGGACCAGGGCAGAATGGTATTGGGGCAAAATGGGACAGCGAAAAAGCTACTTCAATGAGACATTCTCTTGTCCCATTTTGCCCCCAATTCTATCATATGGGGGACTTTATTTGACCATTCGTACCATTTTGCCCCGGTATGCCATTCTGCCCCGCTCTCCCCTAAAGAAAGGGTAGTGAGTGCCAGTGAAGACGAGGAGCAATGGCGAAGAGGGGATTAAGTGAAACTGGATAAAAACTCGCGAAACGCGCGTAAAGAAATAGTGGGGAGGGGTGGTTTGTGCAAAGTCGGGGAAAGGTATAGTCTTGCGATGGATGCGGTGGAAAAAGGGGATTTTTTTTTTTTCACCCGGCATTTCAGCCTCGAGGGTAAGAGACGGACGGTTCCTGAGTCGCCGAGAAAGAAGGTAACCAATTGTTTATAAGAGGCTGGCCCGCGAGTGCGGCTCGCGGCCTGTACTGTGCAAACGTCGGTGAAAACTTTTCAAGGCTCTTCCGTGATGTACTCGAAGATGAGGCGAAAAAAAGAATGAAAAAAATTGTTGGAGCGTCGGGGAGAAGACGAGCTAGACAGTCGGATACGATCTCTGATTGATCGACCATCCGTAAGTTCGTTAATTTTTATATTTTCATCCATGAACGATTTCACTTTCGATTCGGCGGAACGAAGAAAGAAATGGTCTCGAAAGTTATCATAATTATTATCATTATTTTGGATTTTAAAGTCCCGACTGCCGGCAGGGCGAAGAGACGGGAGTTGCGCGTTTCGCTGCGATCAGCTGATCGAGTCGATTTTCGTTGTCACGCGTTGTCGACACAAAAACGACGTTTAAGGGTAAACTTAAATAGATAAAATGAAATGAATAAAAAATTTTGAAAATTTAATATTTCGAAAAATTCCAAACTGCTAAAAACCGATGTCATCACCTATCGTGTGAACCACAGAAACACAAATTTCAATCACACAAAAAAATTTAAAAAAACAAAATACCGACGGAAATTCGAGTTAAAAAAATTTAAGTTTCGAATTTTTATTTTAATAATTTTTTGAAAATAATATTATTAGTTCACACTGAGGATACATTCATTATGCAATTATAAATATGTCCATTTTTTTTTTCAGACACCCACATCGATGCCGAGAACTTTCACCATCAACGCGCGCGCAAAAAAATACATTGCTTTATTATGTAATATTTCCGCCATTCGTTAATATTTCTGATTTTGCTTCCTCGAGAAGCTTTGTTTTGGTGAAAAAATTTTTTTTAGAGATTATCATGGAAACGTGTTCGGAATGTGCCAAAACGTCGAAAAATTACATTTAGAAAAAATGACTGTATGTGTGTATGTGCGTGTGCCTTGTTTGGCCTCATAACTTGGAAAGGGTTTGAGATATGAAGCTGAAATTTATACCACATATTGAGGGGTCAAGTTTCTCACTTTGGTGCAATTTTTGGCCAAATCTATGGAGTTGTTCAGTTTTACGCCATTTTGAATTTTTTGAAAAATGTCTGGTGGTGCTCGAGCTGCCACATTTTTTGAGATATCGGACTAAAATTTGGTACAAAGTTGGACCATTATAATCCAATGATTGGTATTGAATTTGGGCCAAATCTATGCAGTCGTTCAGTTTTTACGCCATTTCGAATTTTTCAAAAAATGTCTGGCGGTGCTCGAGCTGCTACATTTTTTGAGATATCGGACTCGAATTTAGTACAAAGTTGGACCATTATAATCCAATGATTGGTATTGAATTTGGGCAAAATCTATCTAGTCGTTCAGCTTTCCCACAATCGCGAATTTTTCAAAAAAATTCTGGTGGTGCTCTATCTGCCACATTTTTTGAGATATCGGACTAAAATTTGGTACAAAGTTGGACTATTGTTAACCGAAGATCGGTATTGGATTTGGTCGAAATCTATGCAAGCGTTCAGTTTTGGCGTCATTTTGAATTTTGCGAAAAAGGTTTTTTAAAAAAATAACTACTATCAGTAGCAAGAAATAAATTAAACAACTATAAAACTCTTAAATAAGTATATTCAATGAACAAATAAAAGTAAATTAATGTATATGTGTGAAAAACTTTTCACAAAAGAAATCTTCTTGAAGAAGCCAAAAATGTTGAACCTACTTTCTTACAAACAGAGTTTAGTGAACCGCGATAAAAGAGAAAGAGGAAGCAATATGTTTTTTTTTTTACATATGCATATGTGTAATATGTGCATAAATGATCTGTGCAAAAAATGTTGCCAATGCGTCATTTTTCTTTAACCGCGTCTAGAAAAGTACCTTCGAAAATCGGCGAAAGCGCGCATATAAGCCCTTAATATAAAACTGTAATTGTTATTATTATTTCGCATATTCACTTAATTATTTTTATTTTATTGGTACACGTACCAGGGTAAGAAGAACATAGGGCCGAGCATATGAACGCGCAGTCTTCTCGTACTTTCGCGATTTCTCTCGCTTACGACGCTGGCGCAGCTGCTCGACGCGCGGCTCTCTCGCGGGAAAGCAAAGTTCGCCGCTGCTTTCGTTCGTGCTGCATTAGCAATGTCTGGCAAGGGTATACGCGAGATTCTTGCTCTCCGGCTCTCGGTACGGACGCGAGGACGGCGGCGACTAATTTGTCGCGCCGCCTCGAAAGTGAATTAAGTGCGAGCACGCGCCTGCCGCCCGCCTCGGGCCCGGTCTGGCCAATACGTGCTGTTACTACTGCCGCTGCGACTACAATATCGCGCCGCGTTATGTACGTATGTTAGAACTACGCCCGACTGCTGCGCCGTACCTTTTGCCGGAGCATTCGCGATAAGAAAAAAAATTATTCAAATCAGACTCGCGCATCGCTCTCTCATTTCGTGCTTAACGTCGTTTGCGAAGTTCTCCGAGAGGAAAACTGCGCAACCATGGAGGAAGCTTCGAACGACGTCGAAAACAGAGAAAGCAACGTGCAAATCTAATTTGTATAGGGGAGAGCGGGGCAAAATGGCATACCGGGGCAAAATGGTACGAAATGGTCAAATAAAGTCCCCCGTATGATAGAATTAGGACAAAATGGGACAAGAGGAAGTCCCATCGAAGGAGATTTTTTTGCGTCCCATTTTGCCCCAATACCATTCTGCCCTGGTCCCATTGCGCGTGAATACCATTTTGCCCCGGTATGCCGTTTTGCCCCGCTCTCTCCTATGTCACAAATTAATTGTGACCCCACAGAACGCGGATAGAAAAATGCAACATTATTTTTTATTCAAAATTCGATAAGATGCTTTTTTTTATACCAACAAGATTCCAACTGGCAAAGTCTCCAATTCCTACGAAATCGAATCTTCTTCATACAAGCTTTGTTCTCGGGAAGAAATTTTTTTTTCGAGATTTTTATGAAATATATGTCACATGTTGGGGAACTACTTTGCAGTAATTCGAATTCAAGAATTCGTCGGGGCAGGGATGTGGAAGATTGTGAGAAATTTGTCGCTCGATTAGTGCGCAAGATCGGATTGCAGGCTGAATTATACGAGCGGAGTCCGCTGGACGCTGAGTTGCTGCGACGGTATGCCGGGGCCGATGGAAAGGGGGTGGAAGAACGAGAGTGGCGAAAGGGATGCAATTTCCTTGATTTCCTTACCGCCGGCCTCGAAGCCCGCGACGCCGGAATCGTGTCCTCTTGCCGTTGTCGCTCGAACGGGAGAAGCTCGGAAGCTCGAGAAAAGCCCGGACCGAAGGTGAGAACCGGATAGAAAATCGTTATTCCGCGTTTCGCGAATGGTTCGCACAGAGTAGCGGAGAGACGGGAAGAAAGGTTCGCGATTCTTCCTTCCCGTCGGTTTGCCGCGAGACGCGTGCTTCCATTTTTCCACCCCTTTCCGATCCCTTTCCCCGTCGCTCGCCTTCGTTCCGCGCCGGTCGTAGCTTTCTAAACAATTACCCGACACGGTAGGAAACGAGATTGTCGGACTACAAGGAAAGATCCGGACGGGTTGGTTCACCTTCCGTCGGGGCTGTGTCGGGAGCGCGTCATTATCGAAGACGCGAGCTTGAGCAGTTATGCAGAAAAGTCTCGGTAGCAAAGCCGCGCGTAAAGTGCGACCGAGCGTGCCAAAGGGTCGGTGGAGCATCGGAAGAAGCAAAGCAGAAGTGAGCAGAGCAACGACAAGCTACGTGAAACGGGATGGACGGGTAGTACGTCGATCCTGCAGACTCCAAAGTAACACAGACCCAACTCGACATGCACCGACTCAAGATGGTCCAACTCGATAGGCTCCAACTCAACACGGCCCAACTCGACACGCACCAACTCGACACATCACCAACTCAACACCTTCCAACTCGATACGCTCCAACTCAACACGGCCCAGCTCGACAGGCACCAACTCAACACATCACCAACTCGACACCCACGAACTCGACATATCACCAACTCGAGAGACAACTAATATTTTGATGACGCATCCGACGATGCGCACCAATGCGTGGCATAAGGCCATCGCCCGTTAAGACAAACGCTACTACTGGTATAAAAGACCAGTCTTCGCTACTTCTCAGCACTCCAACCATTACCAGGGGAAGTCGCGTATAATGTTGGGTCGCGAGGACTTGGAAAAACCCTGCTGTCACCGTGTAACGGTTCATCGAACAAGTTGGATCTACCCCTAGGGGAAACGATTTACTTCGCCAGCGCCAAGCAACACCGAGGATACAAGACCCTGGATTGCCGAGCGCTGTTACCAGCGAGGGCCACGAACTCGACAGACAACTAATATATGGAAGACAACACCCGCCGGTGTGCGACCATGCCTTCACTTCAAAAAGTGTGTCCGCCCTCGAGAGGGCAATCGCTACGATTGGTAATGGCAATACCAATCTTCCATCTACCATAAAATGCAACGACTCGCGCGAGAAGTGCTGATTCTCACGTTTTCCTTCTGCGATGCCTGAAATCCAGCACCGCCACTACGATCCCGCTCTGCTGTCTCAATATTCGTGATATCGAGACAGCAAAAATAATCATCTGAGAGGTCGACACCGGCCGCAAGCAACCGGCAGAAGCCTCTCCTCATCATGCGGGTTCCACCCGAAGTGGACCTTCCCAAATTATCGCTGTGGCCCAGGCACGCCAATCATTATGAAATTCACAGCCAAATACCTGATGGGCCCAGCTTTTAATTCTGCCCGTGGTACCTGTAAATCTCTACCTCGAGTTCTCGGATATGGCGTGCACCTCTAGCGCTACATTGAGGATGGTCATCCACCATATCGTCTGCGTTCCCAGCACGGTAATTTAATGAGTGGAACCGGTTTGCCGCTCGGACGACAGGAGGAGGAAGCCGAAGTGAGAACATACTGTCGCCCGTGGATTCTATTAGTTTGATCCCGGAGTCCTTCCGCCCACCTCCCGGGGGGAGCTATTCCACCCCTGGGGGCTAAGGTAACCTGGTCGTAGGCCCCATCACCAACTCACCACGGCCCAACTCGACACATCACCAGCTCGACACAAATGAACTCGCCAAGCACCAACTCAACACGGTCTAACTCAACACATCGCCAGCTCGACACACACGAATTCGATATATCACCAACTCGACAGATCACCAACTCGACAGACACCAACTCGACACATCACCAACTCACAACGGCCCAACACGACACGTCACCAGCTCGACACAAACGAACTCGCCACGCACCAACTCGACACATCACCAACTCGACACGGGTCAACTTGACACATCACCAACTCGACACGCACCAACTTCTTCTGCGTACAGTTGTCCGTATCGAGTTGGCTCTGTGTTACTTTGGAATATGCAGGGTCGACGTACTGCCCTTTCGCACTTCTTGGTCGTTGCGTCAAACTGCTTTTGTCGCGGCCCTCCACCCCTTAAAGGCGTAACGGTGAATGCCTTGGTGCCCTCGAGCCTTCGAAGGACTGTCTAGGGGTGTCGGTTTGAGCCGCATTACAACGGAGTTCGGTGCTCCCGCGGCGAAGAGTCTGGCGAAGGGACGCGGTTGGGGTTCTTCCGACCCCGCGCTATATAACACTCGCGGCTGTATACTTTTGACGGTACAACGTAAGAACCGAGAGACCGACGCGAAGCAGATGGGGTGGTAACTACTGGTGCGATCGCTGTTTGGCTCCGAGCTTCGCAAGGTCTTAAGGAGCGGAGTAAAAGCCGAGTCAACGGTACGAGGATAGCAACGGGGAGAGAACCGGGGGTAGCGATGCGGAGAAAGGGAAGGAATGTTAAATCTTGTCGAGCGGTTTGTCGAGAGTCAAATCTCGAAACATCGCGATCTCTTGGCCCCGCGGAAATTTTCTCACCGCAAATGTATGCGAGCAATGAAATAGCACGTACTTACGTACAAAACATTGATTAGAAAAAAAAAAAAATTGATATTGATATTTATAAAATTACGAAAATCATTTTCACGATGGAATATTTATAATTGGGAGAGAAATATATTATTTATTATTACACGTTACACATTTTTATCCTTTTTTACTTTGAATGTATCGGTATATTTCCAGCAGGCTGCTTCACTCCCATCCTCAAAGAAAAATAACTGAATAACGCTTTATTTTCCATCGATGGCAAACTCCTCCCCGTCCCCCTCCCTCCCTAACTCCCTTAATCGTCAAAAACAGGGTTCGACGACTGCGAAGAACAAGGAGAAAGTGTCTAGACAACGTGGGACAATTACTCACGTGTTACCTTTCGCGAGATCCGTTGTTTTTTCTTTTTTTTCCACATGTACGCTTGATGGAAGAATGGAGACCGAAAAAAGAGGTTTCGCGACCTCTCGTGACCTTCTGAACCCGATGTAACACGAAGGGTATCCAAAGGCGAGAGTGGAATTGAAGGTTCGGACGTGAATTCGAATGGAGACCGAATCGAGGGAAGAAAGGAATGCTTCGCGCTTGTTTTTCCTCTCGTCGATAAATCCGTATTCGATGGAGCTCGAGAAATTTGAAGCCTATCCAAGTTGATTAGACGGAAAAAAGGAAAGATAAGAACAAAAAAGAAAATTGTCTCTCTTGACGGGTTAACGAGTTTAAACGGAGCGAGTGAAAAAGGCTAGACTGGCCTCTCGAAGTGCTCCCCGATAATCGAGACCCGAAGGTCTCTCGTAACGGAGTCGAGGAAGGAGAAGAGTCGCAAACCCGTATGGGTTTCACCAGCAGTGAAAACAGGGCCGATATTTGTCCGAGTGATGGCTTCCATGTGCTGGCGTGCCACTATTGATAAGCTGCGGGCCAATGCTTGTTGCTAATAGTCTGCGATGTCTGCCTACTAAAGGCTCCCAGCAGTTTGCCATGACTGGGTCATTACTGGCTGCCAACGGTAGTCAACTTTCGATGTTCAATAACGCCTACCTTCAGTTTACCATGACTGGGCCAATGCTGGCTGCCTGTAGTGGCAAGCGATGTCTACCTACTAAAAGCTTCCAGCAGTTTGCCATGACTGGGTCATTACTGGCTGCCAACCGTAGTCAACTTTCGATGTTCAATAACGCCTACCTTCAGTTTACCATGACTGGGCCAATGCTAGCTGCCTGTAGTGGCAAGCGATGTCTGCCTACTAAAGACTACCAGCAGTTCGCCATGACTGGGGCATAACTGGCTGCCAACGGTACTCAGCTTTCGATATTCAATAACGCCTACCTTCAGTTTACCATGACTGGGCCAATGCTGGCTGCCAATAGTGGCAAGTGATGTCGGCCTATTACAGGTTACCAGCAGTTCGCCATGACTGGGTCATTACTGGCTGCCAACGGTAGTCAACTTTCGATGTTCAATAACGCCTACCTTCAGTTTACCATGACTGGGCCAATGCTAGCTGCCTGTAGTGGCAAGCGATGTCTGCCTACTAAAGACTACCAGCAGTTCGCCATGACTGGGACATAACTGACTGCCAACGGTACTCAGCGTTCGATGTTCAATAACGCCTACCTTCAGTTTACCATGACTGGGCCAATGCTGGCTGCCAATAGTGGCAAGTGATGTCGGCCTATTACAGGTTACCAGCAGTTCGCCATGACTGGGTCATTACTGGCTGCCAACGGTAGTCAACTTTCGATGTTCAATAACGCCTACCGTCAGTTTTCCATGACTAGGTCATTACTGGCTGCAAACGGTGACCATCTTTCGATGCTTAATAACGCCTACCGTCAGTTTGCCATGACTGGACCAATGCATGGCTGCCAATAGCGGCAAGCGATGTCTGCCTATTACAGGTCAACAGCAATTTGCCATGACTGGGTCATTGCTGGCTGCCAACAATGACCAACTTTCGATGTTCAATAACGCCTACCGTCAGTTTGCTATGACTGGGCCAATGCTGGTTGGGTGGGGCCAATGGCCCAGTACTGGTTGCCATTGCCGCGCCATTACTGGGAGCCTGGCTGCCGATACTCGCCCAGTGCTGGTCCGATTGTGCGAGCCAATACGGGAGGCATCGCACGCGCTTTACCGTCGTATCTCGCGTGTAAATAGTGGTCTCGTTCTTTGCCGCCGAACGACTCGTTTCTCGAGGAAACCCCGCCGATACCTCTTTAGCTTTCGATCTTCCATTCTGGCCCACGAGGTAGCCTCGCGAACAAGGTGCTTTCGTAGCCGCAGGGGGCATCCCCTTTCCCGTTCTTCCCTTCTCTTCCGTTTCTTTCGTTTCATGCCCGTTCTTCGGGCACGGAAAGTCTGCTGACACACGTCGTTCGTCGCTCGATGCGAATCACGGAAAACGCCAGGAGGGGCAGCGAGCTCGTAGGAGAGGCTCGCAGAAGCCGAGAATAAGATAGACGGAGGGAGGACCCGTCGGATCGTGCCAGGCTCGTAAAGAGAACGAGTGGCTATAAGGGTTGCTTCTTCTCTCGTGTCGCAAAAAACGAAGAAAGAAAGAGAAAAAAAAACGACGTGGGCAGCTTTACGACGGAGTCTGAGATCGGATCGTCTCTCGGAGACGGGGGCGAGAGTCGAGATGGGAAAGGAAACGAAAAGAAAAAACTAAGGTACACAAGACGAGCGGGGATGGTAGGGTGTCATAGACCCCGAGAGCTTATCCCCTGAAGAATAATCCGCGCAACGCGTAACCTCCGAAAGGTGTATCCCCCGAAATATTAAACCCCGAAACGCATTGTCCCCAAAATATTAACCCCCGAAATGCATATTCCCCGAAATATTAACCCCCGAAATGTATCTTCCCCAAAATATTAACCTCCGAGTTGGGAAAAAAATAATAATTACCTATGACGTTGCCTAACGCGAATACAGTCGTTTTCTTCAGTCACGGTTGTTTGCGAACGCAAAACTTTTGTTTGATTGTAAATCGATAATACCATTTCGACTAAAACTAAAAAAGGCGACAATTAATCGTACGCTGTAATACTTTCGTCCAATTAATTATAATTTTTTAATCACCAATAATACATTTTCAAATCAATTGCAACATGCAACTCGGTACAATTAACGATGAACCGCACAACGATAATGAAAGGGTTTTCATCGGGGATAACAAATTCTTCGACCGACGACAAACTATTCGTAGCGATTCGCGCTTAAACATTGGAGATACCTTGCCTTTATTTATTTTTTTTTTCGTTCTGAGAATCCCGGCTTCGTCATGGCCTTCGCGGCTTCGCAGCCCAGATGATATCCGAATACATCGTGAAATTCCTGATAATCTTTCAAAAGCGTGTTGAACGCGGTTTTTCGAACACTTGAAATGTTTTCCTCGCAGTTGGACTGAAAAAGAAAAATTATTACTTCGAACTGTATTGTATAAACTTCAAAGTATTAGTTCCACTATTTACTCCAAACTAAAAAAAATAGTATGGGGAAACGTATTAAATCGAGTATGGGTTGCAACATGGGAAATAGTATGGGAAAGAGTATGTGATCGAGTGTAATCGGAATATGGGATATTTCCTGTTCCCAGACTCATCCCATACGCTTTTGTAGACTCTTTTCTAGCCATGGCAGCGAACCGCAGAGAACGTTGGGTGTTGTTCCCAGACTAATAACGAGACGCAACCACAGACTCTCGTTCGGGCATCTCAGAAAGCCTCGGGATTATTCTTGCAGACGGTCCCATATTCATTTCAAGACCCTTTTCTAGCCATGGCAGCGAACCTCAGGAAAATTTGGGTGTTGTTCCCAGACCAATAACGAGACGCAACCACAGACTCTCGTTCGGGCATCTCAGAAAGCCTCGGGATTATTCTTGCAGACGGTCCCATATTCATTTCAAGACCCTTTTCTAGCCATGGCAGCGAACCTCAGGAAAATTTGGGTGTTGTTTCCAGACTAGTAACGAGACACGACCACAGACTCTCGTTCGGGTATCTCAGAAAGCCCCGCAATTATTCTTGCAGTCGGTCCCATATTCATTTCAAGCCTCTTTTCTAGCCTGGGCAGCGAACCTCAGAAAATTTTGGGTGTTGTTCCCAGACTAATAACGAGGCGCAACCACAGACTCTCGTTCGGGGATCTCAGAAAGCCTCGGGATTATTCTTGCAGTCGGTCCCATATTCATTTCAAGACCCTTTTCTAGCCATGGCAGCGAACCTCAGAAAAATTTGGGTGTTGTTCCCAGACTAATAACGAGACACGACCACAGACTCTCGTTCGGGTATCTCAGAAAGCCCCGCAATTATTCTTGCAGTCGGTCCCATATTCATTTCAAGCCTCTTTTCTAGCCTGGGCAGCGAACCTCAGAAAATTTTGGGTGTTGTTCCCAGACTAATAACGAGGCGCAACCACAGACTCTCGTTCGGGGATCTCAGAAAGCCTCGCGATTATTCTTGCAGACGGTCCCATATTCATTTCAAGACTCTTTTCTAGCCATGGCAGCGAACCTCAGAAAAATTTGGGTGTTGTTCCCAGACTAATAACGAGACGCGACCACAGACTCTCATTCGGGCATGTCAGAAAGCCTCGGGATTATTCTGGCAGTCGGTCCCATATTCATTTCAAGACTCTTTTCTAGCCATGGCAGCGAACCTCAGGAAAATTTGGGTGTTGTTTCCAGACTAATAACGAGACGCGACCACAGACTCTCGTTCGGGTATCTCAGAAAGCCTCGCGATTATTCTTGCAGTCGGTCCCATATTCATTTCAAGACTTTTTTCTAGCCATGGCAGCGAACCTCAGAAAAATTTGGGTGTTGTTCCCAGACTAATAACGAGGCGCAACCACAGACTCTCGTTCGGGGATCTCAGAAAGCCTCGCGATTATTCTTGCAGACGGTCCCATATTCATTTCAAGACCCTTTTCTAGCCATGGCAGCGAACCTCAGAAAATTTTGGGTGTTGTTCCCAGACTAATAACGAGGCGCAACCACAGACTCTCGTTCGGGCATCTCAGAAAGCCTCGGGATTATTCTTGCAGACGGTCCCATATTCATTTCAAGACCCTTTTCTAGCCATGGCAGCGAACCTCAGGAAAATTTGGGTGTTGTTCCCAGACCAATAACGAGACGCAACCACAGACTCTCGTTCGGGCATCTCAGAAAGCCTCGGGATTATTCTTGCAGACGGTCCCATATTCATTTCAAGACCCTTTTCTAGCCATGGCAGCGAACCTCAGGAAAATTTGGGTGTTGTTTCCAGACTAATAACGAGACACGACCACAGACTCTCGTTCGGGTATCTCAGAAAGCCCCGCAATTATTCTTGCAGTCGGTCCCATATTCATTTCAAGCCTCTTTTCTAGCCTGGGCAGCGAACCTCAGAAAATTTTGGGTGTTGTTCCCAGACTAATAACGAGGCGCAACCACAGACTCTCGTTCGGGGATCTCAGAAAGCCTCGGGATTATTCTTGCAGTCGGTCCCATATTCATTTCAAGACCCTTTTCTAGCCATGGCAGCGAACCTCAGAAAAATTTGGGTGTTGTTCCCAGACTAATAACGAGACACGACCACAGACTCTCGTTCGGGTATCTCAGAAAGCCCCGCAATTATTCTTGCAGTCGGTCCCATATTCATTTCAAGCCTCTTTTCTAGCCTGGGCAGCGAACCTCAGAAAATTTTGGGTGTTGTTCCCAGACTAATAACGAGGCGCAACCACAGACTCTCGTTCGGGGATCTCAGAAAGCCTCGCGATTATTCTTGCAGACGGTCCCATATTCATTTCAAGACTCTTTTCTAGCCATGGCAGCGAACCTCAGAAAAATTTGGGTGTTGTTCCCAGACTAATAACGAGACGCGACCACAGACTCTCATTCGGGCATGTCAGAAAGCCTCGGGATTATTCTGGCAGTCGGTCCCATATTCATTTCAAGACTCTTTTCTAGCCATGGCAGCGGACCTCATATATATGATAGGGTCACGCTGCGCGCGCTCAAAGCTCTTTCTCAAGCTCGACCAACCACGGCACGAACAAACCAACGACAATACAAATATCGAACTTTCCGTGCATGCGTAACAAAAAATTTACGAAGCCGCATGCGATTCATAGGCATACGAAGTAGGGGTCGCAAAATGATTACTCACAAAGCCAAAGATCAGGAAGAACAGCTCGTCTTGGTTCCATCGCGGGAATATTTTATGGTCCTTGTAGCAAGCCAAACTTTCGTCATTCTCACCATTGAACTTCAAGTCACGGCGATAAGCATTCCACGCTGCTTTCAATCCGATCTCGGTATTCACTGCTTTATACGCGATCAGTAACCATTCGGTTGCATTTAGAACATTTGGGTCCTGCATTTCAGGATCTGCATTCTGAATATATACACATTTTTATTAATTTTTGAGGCTGTACCTCAGCAAAAAAAATCGTTATTGAAAAATTAGTGTACTTCTTTCAAAAACTGTTCAACAGTCAATTGTAAAGTAGGCCCACCTCCGCAAACGAACAGCTCGTTGAGATACTGAAAACATTCATTTTAACTTGTTTCCGATCTACAATCTTGCTGAAAAACGAAGAATACACAGATAAATACCGATCGCATGAAGATCTTGAAGTCAGCTTTCCAATCGCGAACATCGGATTCATTGATTCCGATATTTAGAATATTCTGAAAGTAAGTTAGTCCGTAGGAAGTATGTCTTAATTTAAAGCATCTGTAAATAGGCAGCAAGTTGAAAATAAGATGAAGCAAATACCGAAGTTACGTAAGACTTCAAAGGGGTGACCGTAGTTCCATCTATACATATAATGCGTATGATTATTAACATTTGTCGGGACACAATAGTCAGCGGGATGAATGGTCGAAGAAATTACCGATAACTGGCTTATGTAATCCTTGGGATATTTCATAACCAAGAGCTGAACCAAGGGAGCCGTAATGTAAGGATCTGTATTTACATGTAAGAGGCACTCAGTGAAATGTCGATACAGTAGTGTAAAATTCGTCGTGAAGGAAAAATAAGAACTTACGTCGGTCGGTGGGTTTGGAATCTGGCGAAACAGACATCCGTGAAACCATTAATTGTAACTAAAAATAAATAACTGCGTAAGAAACTCGTGAAAATGCTCCCAATGACATT
Source organism: Ischnus inquisitorius (assembly GCA_963924025.1). Lineage (NCBI taxonomy): Eukaryota > Metazoa > Arthropoda > Insecta > Hymenoptera > Ichneumonidae > Ischnus > Ischnus inquisitorius. The sequence continues at coordinate 3,601,174 of OZ001253.1, forward strand.
TGAATATTGCTCTTTCTCTTTTTTTATCATCACAGTCTGTCAAGCTCGATTCACAGGAAATTATGTTTATCGTTTTGGGTTTTCTCAAGAAGCTTTGTTTTGTGATGAGTTACATTAACCGTTAGTTTTTAGGTAAACGTGTTATCGGCGCCATGCTGGTAATGTACAAAAAATATGTATGATGTAAAAAAATCCAATTTTCTGTGAACACAGAAGGACCGCACAGATTTTGTCCGAATTCGATACAAATCGTACGTCTATAATAATTCAATTTTGTACCGATTTTTAGCCCGATATCTCGAAAATTGTAAGAGCTGCAGCGGGCGCAGGCATTTTTTAAACAATTCAAAAGCGCGTGTAATATGAACGACTGCATAGATTTTGACCAAATTCGATACCGATCCATGATAGTCTACGCGAGTATACATTTTTAGCGCGATATCTCAGAAATTATGAAAGCTAGAGCGCACACAAATACTTTCGAAGAAATTCCAAATCACAGAAAATGTAAACGGCTTCATGGAATTCACCCAAACTCACTACTATATACTGATTTTGAAGCCGAGATCTTGAAAATTGCTGGAGCTGAAGCTGATATTGCTGGAGCTGATATTTTTAAAAAATTGAAAATCGTATGGAAACAAGATAACTGCATAGATTTCTTCAAAAATTGGATCAAACATGGAGAATGGACCTCTTGAAACGTGTGACAAGTTTCAGCTTAATATCTCCAGCTGTTCTCAAGTTATGGAGGTCAATAATTTGCATACACCCGAACACGCATCCTGCATTTTTTTCTAAATGTAACTTTTCGATGTTTTGGAACATTCCAAATGCATTTGCATGACAATCTCAACAACAAAAAATTCGCAAATGTAAAGATGCTTAAAAAGGTAAAATAAAAATGTAGTATGTTCATTATAGACTTACATTTCTCATCCTCAATACGGGGCTCGAATTTTTCTGGCAGTTGCAAGAGCATTGATCGCTCCCATTTCTTCAAGCTCAGCCCCAGTTCAACATAATTCGCATCTGCTGCAGGAAGCTAGATAAATGTGCGATAGTCGGACTTTCAACGTGGCTCGGATCTTTCATAATTAATCGTGTGAATGCAGCATAAAATGTAGGGGAGAGCGGGGCAAAATGGCACGAAATGGTCAAATAAAGTCCCCCGTATGATAGAATTGGGGCAAAATGGGACAAGAGAAAGAGCCATCGAAGTAGATTTTTTTGCTGTCCCATTTTGCCCCAATACCATTCTGCTCTGGTCCCATTGTGCGTGAATACCATTTCACCCCGGTATGCCGTTTTGCCTCGCTCTCCCCTATACCTGTATTATCGATTTCAAACGCGTTATCGTGTCGTCAAATGGGAATGTTGGATACCAACGGTCTTTTGTATAATCTTGGAACTTTTTTTCTTCGACTCCATGTGCAGTAGCGTCAAGAGACATTCGATTCTCGACATTCGATTCCGCCTGACGTTGATTTTCATAAATGTGGCAATAAATTCATTTCAAGAATATATTTCATAACATGTGGCCATAGGAAACTGGTTAAAATCATATGGAAAAAAATTACCTTGAAGTTGCGTAAAGAAAGTTCACGTCTGCGGTATTCGCCGGTTATCGCATTAAGATCAGACTCCAACCCTGGTATGCTCGCTTTCAATATGGGAATTTTAATTTTGAACTGTTTTCGTTCCGCCCAAGCTGCCACTCCCGATTGGGGAAATCCTGGATAACTCACAATAGGCCGCTGTGGCATATGAAAAAACGGTGTTTAGGTGTTTAAACGGTGTTCGTCCAGGACAGAGGAGCCCCAAGGCCAATGGTAAATTTCATCGTTAAATTCGTTCGCGATGCGTTTGGGGAGGGGAAAAGTCATGTTTTTTCATTCTATAAATGAGGCTCTTTTCCAATTTTTTTTAGACGTAAAACCGAACTTGACGATGCTGATGAAAATCTTCGATGATAATAACTTGTCAATCATTGCTTCGAGAAAAATTGTATATCCGTATTTCTCTGTTCGCTTTTTAATTTTTTCAATAGGATTGCTATTATTCTGCGTGCATGGGCAAGGCAATTTTTGTTGATTAAGAACATTGACATTCCGTATTTGCTACATGTCCATTGGATCCCGAAATCATCGTCAAGCTCGTATGTCCGAGGGACTTGGAAAGATCGGTAATTCGCGTTGACCCGTTCATAAAATTGTTTCGTTTAGTTATCTTCCACGTGAAAGTCACCGGTGTAACAATAAGACGATTTTTTCTAATCTTTCATTATTCGTCCGAGAACGTGTTTCAGGAAAATATCCCACAGGAAGCCGCCTCGTGTTACCGTCATTCGAAAATTGCAAAGATAAGCAAATAGCAATGAAACTTATTCGTTTTTCGAAAGTCATTTACTCTCTTGCGATTACAAAACCAGTGACAAAACAAAGCACGTTTTCGGAAGTCAAAATGTTTCGAGTTGTAGTCCGGACTATTGTATTTTTCTTCCGATTATTATCTTGCTGTGTTTTTGCTAGCAATTCCAGTCCAAAGACCTACCGATCGATTGCGCGATCGAATAGTAGTCGACAGTGTCACCAGCGGTATCGAAGTATATTAAAAGCTCAAAATTTCGCTTTGGGTCCTCAATTACTATTACTCTTACTTTACAGTTCACTGCTACCAGTTCTCTATCAATTTTCTGCGTTACCTCACTTCGGGTACCCTCCTTACCCATTAAGGGGGGATTGTTTTTTTTTTTCGCAAAATTTACCGCTTTTTGGGAATTCTTTTGTGAAGAAAGTATACAACGGAATACTTGTGAAACTTGGCATATAGTTTTATTGATCTGTTTACTACATACAAAAAAATGTTTAAACAATTTCATCAAAAAATCCGCCTCCCACCCCCCTCGACGCGCGATGGTCCTTTTTTGATGGTGTGCACGATTTCTCAAAAACTATTCAACCGATTGCCTTCAAATTTGGACAGAATGCTCAGCTGACATCCTTTTATCGTTTGATGAAGGGAAAAAAATAAAAAAATTGACGATTTATTGACGTTTTGAACTTGAAGTATCGATTTTTCGGAAAAAATTGATCGATTTTTTGTTATAAATAAAAAACTATTAAACGTATTGCTTTTTTGCTTCATCAAACGATAAAAGGATGTCAGCTGAGCATTCTGTCCAAATTTGAAGGCAATCGGTTGAATAGTTTTTGAGAAATCGGGCACACCATCAAAAAAGGACCATCGTGCGTCGAGGGGGGTGGGAGGCGGATTTTTTGATGAAATTGTTTAAACATTTTTTTGTATGTAGTATACAGATCAATAAAACTATATGCCAAGTTTCACAAGTTTTCCGTTGTATACTTTCTTCGCAAAGAAATTCCCAAAAAGCGGTAAATTTTGCGAAAAAAAAAGACAATCCCCCCGATGAAAATTCGCCTAACGAAAAACGATTTTCCGCCGAATTTCCCTATTTCGTGCTTTTCTCTTCCCTCTCTCAAATTTAAATGTTTCAATAAATTTTACTCAACTACAAACCTTCTGAAAAATAATCTCGAAATTACAATGGAATGAAACAAGTTCCTACAAATTAAAAACAAATGTACAGCATTACCGTTAATGAATACTCCATTCTTTTAAGCTCTTTTTTCGCCGAGTTCAACTGACGGGTCAATTTGTGAAATGACGTTTTGGCTTTTTCGTGTTGATCATCAAGATCTTTAAGGCGCTTTTGTTCTCTCGGCGTTAATGGCTCCCTGTTGCGCGCGACTTTGGTCAGTTTTTTATAGGTGAGTAATTTCGCTTGCAAATCGACCTTCTGGAACATCTCCTTAATCTGTCGGTCGAAGGATTCCTTCAAAAATCTTCCGGGGCTTTTTATGGACAATTCTCAATGTGTTAGGCAAAACTTCGAAAATCTTACCGATCTTCTCACCGATGTTGGAACGATACCATACCAGTAGTTTTTTTTTAGCGCCGATTCCATAGGAAACGTTAAACAGCTCCTGTGTGTTCGCACCGTTAATAAACAATTTTCTGATTATCGTTTTCTATAGTTTAAACCGGACTTAACTGCGTAGGAAGCCCTTTTAATACATCGCGTGTTTCTTGACCGGCGTAGTGCACCAATTGAGTTACCATTCGCCATAGAATGATATTTTCTGCCGATAATAAATGGCCCATGAGAAATATTATTCGCAATTATTGTTAAAAAAATAAAACCACTATATAAGGAAGAGCGGGGCAAAATGGCATACCGAGGCAAAATGGTCCGAAATGGTCAAATAAAGTCCCCCGTATGATAGAATTAGGGCAAAATGGGACAAGCGAAAGTCCCATCGACGTAGATTTTTTTGCCGTCCCATTTTGCCCTAATACCATTCTGCCTATGGTCCCATTGTGCGTGAATACCACTTTGCCCCGGTATGCCGTTTTGCCCCGCTCTCGCCTACATACTCATGTCCTGATCCGTAAACGACTTCAACATCCCTTCAATTATTTTTACCGATTCCGACATAACTACTTTAAACCTTCCATTTTTTAATACTGGAATTATCCCATCGATATTCATTACACTGTTCCAATATGTTTCCGAATACTCATCCCAGTCGTGCTGTAAAAAAATCCGACTACTGTTAACATCCCGCCAGGCGACTGTACAATCGTATTTTACCTGAGTAATGTTAGTTGAAACTCCGGTGTAAGGCTTGTCCGAGTAGTAATACGCAAGTGCCTGAATATACATTTTCACACGAGAGTTGAAATACAAACATCTTCCGAATTACACGAAACATTCCCGAAGAATGACCTTGAAGATATCTGCATCCGACAAAGTTGAATCTTTGACCACTTACAACTGCCGTAAATTTCCACGGGGAAACTTTTTTCAAGATGCATTTTCTTCGCGTTCTAAATTCTCTCGGTGCGCTATTTTTTTGTTTTTTTTTAAAGCCTTTCTGAAGACGGTACATTGAAAATAAACATTTCAGCAACCTTCAATCCCGCATAAAAACCGTAAATTCAAACGTAGAGACTTTTTTCAATAGGCATTTTCTTCGTTTTGAAAATCTCTAGATGCGCTTTTTTTTTTTTTTCGTCACCGCTTTTCTTGCGGCAGCAACAAGAAACAAACCTTCAAACCCCCATAACTGCCGTGCATTTTAACGTAGAGACTTCTTTCAAAATTCATTCTCTTCGGTTTTAAATTCTTTAGGTGCGCATTTAGATTCTTTTTTGAACGTTTTTTTTCAATGTACCGTCTTAAGGAAGGCTTTAAAAAAAAAATAAAAAAAAAATAGCGCACCGAGAGAATTTAAAAACGAAGAAAATGCATTTTGGAAAAAGGCTCCACGTGGAAATTTTCGGCAGTTATGAGCGGTCTAAGATTTAACTTTGTCGGATGCAGATATCTTCAAGGTCATCCCGAAGAGAAAACAGTAAAGTGCGAGGTGATTCACATTGGCCTTTCAATTGTTGCCAAAAAGTGAATTGCTTTTGAACGGAAGTAAAACTCAAGTATCATTGATAAACGGTACTTGAAGCTTTAAGTACAAATGGTACAAAAAGGTACCGACGAACTTATTTCTATGTTCTCTATATGTGTCAGCATTACCTCCATCGGCAATTGCAAAGATTTATAGAATATTCTTTAATCTAACCAGAGTCTTTGAATAAAATTCGTTTTCTTTCGTTACGCCGTCGAGTAGTCTTTCCACCATCGTCGTACCCAGACCTGCTCCTTGCAGTTTCGTCACCAAGTTTCTAGATGTCTTGAAATAATTGTCCTGAAGACTTCGCGTATCCGGATGTAACAACTACAAATTGTATATTGTACATATACAACCGAGATAAAAATAATAGGGGAGAGCGGGGCAAAATGGCATACCGGGGCAAAATGGTACGAAATGGTCAAATAAAGTCCCCCGTATGATAGAATAGGGGCAAAATGGGACAAGAGAAAGTCCCATCGAAGTAGATTTTTTGCTGTCCCATTTTGCCCCAATACCATTCTGCCCTGGTCCCATTGTGCGTGAATACCATTTTGCCCCGGTATGCCGTTTTGCACCGCTCTCCCCTACAACAAATTTCTCACGACATTGTCCATTTTTCTATATACCATAATGGCACCCTGATCTAGATAATTATTGAAGATTTTGACCCAAAACAGCGTTGAATCGAATCCTTTAGCAACAGCCCATTTTTCGAGCTTCCACCACGAATAAGCATACGGGACGGTACGTAAAAATTCAACGATTGGTTTAACACCCTCTTCCTTCAAGCGTGCTGTAATGACGATCTCAGTATACAACACTGTTTCAAAGTAAATTTTTATTTTCTTGTCAAAAAAGTTCGTACGTACTCTCGTTAGTGCATAATTGATAATATCGTTTTATCAATTTCGCGACTTTCGTATCCGACGATTCTAGCGTACAGTAATGATGTTTGATTGAGTAATCAAATGTTCAACTAAGAGTTGGAAGAAATTGATTTTGAGGAAAAAAAAAATCTCACTCGATTCATCAATGGCATTACTGCTCTGAATATGATTGTTGAACACCTTCCTGAGTCGAGCTTCTTGCGAATCGGCCGTGTGAAACAGGTGATCCCTGTCAACGTCGCTTTCACATGCGGAGAAATAAAAGTCATCGCAAGGGTTCCAATCACCCGTTAGACCGCTCTTTACGGCTATCCAATTGTTCACGATAGCGATCAGTAACACGCAACATATTCACGTTTAATGCAGGAAGTGTGAGCCGATACTGGCGGTACATTTCGCGCAAACGTGAGGTTTAACATTCTTAAGAGTATTTGGAACACTTGTCAATTGGATAGAAGGCAGCAAAAATCAGGTATAGAGGAGAGCGGGGCAGAATGGCATACCGGGGCAAAATGGTCCGAAATGGTCAAATAAAGTCCCCCGCATGATAGAATTAGGGCAAAATGGGACAAGAGAAAGTCACATCGACGTAGATTTTTTTGCGGTCCCATTTTGCCCCAATACCATTCTGCCCATGGTCCCATTGTGCGTGAATACCATTTCGCCCCGGTATGCCGTTTTGCCCCGGTATGCCGTTTTGCCCCGGTATGCCGTTTTGCCCCGCTCTCTCCTATTGAAGGCCACGAGAAGATTAGTACTGGAAAGATTGACTTTGGATACGGTTAACGCAAAAGAATTCACAAGTGTCCAGATATTATTAACTAACGAATGGAAAAATTAATCGGTCAACAAAACACCCGGTAAGCTAACTTTTTTTTTGTGGAAATAATTTGTCACTGAACGAGAATGAATTTTTCTTAGAATTCCGTCAGACTGTGTAACACTCCGTTTTTTACACTGAAAAAAAAATAAAATGCTGTCATCGCCACGAGGTTGGCAAATATTCCGTTGGCTCGACGAAATAGTTATAGCGTCAACAGCGATTCGTCCGCACCAATTGTGTACATTTCTTTGCATCAACCGCGTCAAGCAAGCTAAGTGCCAAGGACTTGGCTGCGGCCAACACTTCAATATGGCAAAAACCATTGTCTTTTTGATGCAAAAAAAATGGTTGTAAATAATTGGCGTTCCACAGCTAGGCGGTTTATTGTGATGTTTGCAACCAATGGAATGCCAATTATTTACAGCAATTTTCTTGCATTAAAAGACAATAGTTTTTGCCATTTAAAGGGTTTTTTGTATGACACTTGGCCTATATAATGTTACTTGTTTTTTTTAAATAATTTTCTTAAACAGAATTTTCACGAACTTGACATACCTTTTTTTTTTTTTTTTAATTTTGCGGAACACTATTTTCCGTGCGACAAAACAAGCGAATGAAATCGCGATATTTTTTAGTTAGACACATTTCTGAGAAGAATTTATACGGGTTCAGTAGAATTAGCAAAATATTTATATTTTTATTTAAAAAAAGTTGCATTGCTGGGTAATTCCTTGAGCAATTAATTTGCTCTGTCATTTGTCAATAAAATGTTAATACTATTATTATGGAAAAATCAATATTTTCGGCATCTCGTATACGCTTGATTTTTGAAAGATATTCATTCTATTAAAAAGTGTTCGAAATTCTCATTGCATCTCACGTTTGGCCGGACTACTTGATAGTGTATTTCACTCTAATATTGGAATCGTATTGAAAGGAGGCGAAGAAAGAATGAAATATTAAAAGGACATATACAACGGGGAAACGAAAAAATTTCGATAACGGGGACAGGTTAACGAAAAAATGTTACCTCTTAAAAAGCAGTCACTCGATTCGGAACATAGTAACCCAGTCCCATTTCCGAAACAATGTATACCGAACGAAAGAACCAGCACAAGTACGCTAATTTCCAACCATTCGTTAGTGTTAAAAATAATGGAAAATTTTTTACAGAACTTTAAAATACAAATTTTTATTTATTACTTACATACTGGATCTGTTGATCGGCTCTACGGCAAGTCTCATGATCAATAACGTGATAGTTTCTTGACCTTCAGCAGAAAAAAAAGGCTTCTTTGTTATATTCGAATATGCCGGAAGTTGAATCTTTCGGTCCAGTTAGCCGGCGACAGACTTATGGAGGTTGAAAGTTGTTCAGGGATTTATATGAAGTTGTATCAGGAAGCTAGTGAATCATACGAGGATCGTAAATATTTTTATATATAATTCGTGACACTGCTCTTATTAGTTATTACAACATTATGCCTTTGAAGATAATGACGACCAGGAAGAATTGTTTTTGTCGTCCGTTTCGCATTTTTCAGTACGTCGTAAAACTTCCAGGAAGCGACTAAATAAAATTAAAACTTTGCTCGTGTTTTTTTCATTGCTAACATCGTATAGTAGGTGATCAGATAATTCCAATATTCGGGAGCCAGACTAATCTGCCACCATCGGAAAAGTTGAATATCCTACTACAGTAGGCGATCAGATAATTCCAATATTCGGGAGCCAGACTAATCCACCACCATCAGAAAATTCGAATACCCTACTACAGTAGGCGATCAGTTAATGCCAACATTCGGGAGTCAGACTAATCCGCCACCATCAGAAAAGTCGAATATCCTACTACAGTAGGCGATCAGATAATTCTAATATTCGGGAGCCAGACTAATCTGCCACCATCGGAAAAGTTGAATATCCTACTACAGTAGGCGATCAGATAATTCCAATATTCGGGAGCCAGACTAATCCGCCACCATCAGAAAAGTTAAATATTCTACTACAGTAGGCGATCAGATAATTCCAATATTCGGGAGCCAGACTAATCCGCCACCATCAGAAAAGTTGAATATCCTACTACAGTAGGCGATCAGATGATTCCAATATTCGGGAGCCAGACTAATCCGCCACCATCAGAAAAGTTGAATATCCTACTACAGTAGGCGATCAGATAATTCCAATATTCGGGAGCCAGACTAATCTGCCACCATCGGAAAAGTTGAATATCCTACTACAGTAGGCGATCAGATAATTCCAATATTCGGGAGCCAGACTAATCCACCACCATCAGAAAATTCGAATACCCTACTACAGTAGGCGATCAGTTAATGCCAACATTCGGGAGTCAGACTAATCCGCCACCATCAGAAAAGTCGAATATCCTACTACAGTAGGCGATCAGATAATTCTAATATTCGGGAGCCAGACTAATCTGCCACCATCGGAAAAGTTGAATATCCTACTACAGTAGGCGATCAGATAATTCCAATATTCGGGAGCCAGACTAATCCGCCACCATCAGAAAAGTTAAATATTCTACTACAGTAGGCGATCAGATAATTCCAATATTCGGGAGCCAGACTAATCCGCCACCATCAGAAAAGTTGAATATCCTACTACAGTAGGCGATCAGATGATTCCAATATTCGGGAGCCAGACTAATCCGCCACCATCAGAAAAGTTGAATATCCTACTACAGTAGGCGATCAGATAATTCCAATATTCGGGAGCCAGACTAATCCGCCACCATCAGAAAAGTTGAATGTCCTACTACAGTAGGCGATCAGATGATTCCAATATTCGGGAGCCAGACTAATCCGCCACCATCAGAAAAGTTGAATATCCTAATACCTGCTTGAGTGCTTGCCCACTGCCCCTTCCGCCGAAAAAAATTCCCTCTCCAACGCTGTTTTGCGTCGCGCGTGGGGATGCGAGTAGCCGCTCGTGGAGCCCGTGGGGATGAGGATAGTTGTGGAAATTACCGTAAGATTCGATCTTGCGGTCATTTTTACCGTGTCAATACCGTCATGCACGATGGTTGCAAGCATAGTTTTCGAAACAATTTTTTTAAACTGATGCAAAATTATAAACCACGAATTTTTACTTTTTCGTGTTTTTCGTAGCAATTACTGTAGCTTTGAACGAAAAGTGTTCTGGTCGGATAATAGAATAAATCTAGTTGTATCTATAAACCTGTATATCTTTGCTCATTTAAAAATGTATCTGTCTGTAGAGTGCTTTGATATCATATATTATTATTAAAACTTATAAATAATACCGTATTAACTCATTATTGAAAAAACAAAAATTATTAATAAATAAATATTGTTTTTATTATCAATACTATCATTATTACTATTATTATTAATTTAATATGCATGTAAATAATATTTTTTACATGCATATTAAATTGAATTTGTCGCCGAAAGAGTTTTTTCACTGTTAGGCTTAAGAGGACGGAGTCATCTAAGAAATAAAATTTTATTTTTCGTTGGAAAAAAATAAAAATTAGAAATTCTGTTTTCATAATGTACCATGGTTACCGTCCTTTTTGAATTCTTTTGGTGCTTTCAAGTTTGTCGAAGCGAAAGCGGAAATGGTCAATCTTTTTCCACTTGTCATAAGATTCAGAGCGAAGGACGCAGTCAATTTTCACTTTTCACAGCGCATTTTCTGCGTTGGAGTATTTCTTATGGAATCACTGTGGGAATCTTTTTTAAGGCTCCCCAAAGGAGCTGTTGAATAAAATGTGACAAAAAACATAAAAAATATGTGTAAAAAAAGAACACTTTTTGTCACATTTTATTTGTCAGCTCCTTCGGGGGAGCTCGAAACAAAAATCCCCACACTCGTTCCACAAGAAATACTCCAATGAAGAAAATGTGCTGTCATAATTCTGGGAATTTCAGAATTCTCAGAATTCCCAGAATTCTCGAAATTCTCAGAATTCCCGAAATTACCGAAATTCTCAGAATTCCCAGAATTCTCTAAATTCTCAGAATTCTCTAAATTCTCAGAATTCCCAGAATTCTCAGAATTCCCAGAATTCTCAGAATTCCCAGAATTCTCAGAATTCCCAGAATTCTCAGAATTCTCAGAATTTCCAGAATTCTCGAAATGCTCAGAATTCTCGAAATTCTCAGAATTTCCAAAATTCTCAGAATTTCCAAAATTCTCAGAATTTCCAAAATTCTCAGAATTTCCAAAATTCTTAGAATTTCCAAAATTCTCAGAATTTCCAAAATTCTCAGAATTTCCAAAATTCTCAGAATTTCCAAAATTCTCGAGATTCACAGAATTCCCAGAATTCTCGGAATCCCAGGAGTCGAGAAAAAAATTGGCGGCGGTGGCGAGATATTTATATAATATAGAGATATTCGTATATTTTTTCTTACAAATACATACGAAAAACGATGTGGAGGGCTGACAAAGTATATATGATAAGCTCTTTAGCGAGGCGGCGAAAATGGTCAGTGTTATCGTTGGATATGGAATGGTATATGCAAGAGTTGTTAGGAACAAGCGGTCGGGGAAAGATAGCCAAAAGGATTCCCCCGCTCGATCCGTTTTATTGTCCTCTCGTAAAAGCCGAGACGTCGACGAGGCCGACTACGAGAATATAGCGTTGGGGACACTCGCAGGATCAGGTCCGAACTGCCGCTGTCGCTCAGCTTTCTTTCAGCGGGACTCTAACTTCGTAATCTATATTTCCTTTTTTTGTCCCCCTTTTTTTTTTTTTTTTTTTTTTTTTTATGGAAGATTTTTACGATAGGAGCAGAGAAAAGCGTATAAAAAGCGGTAGCTTTAATGCGGTCTTCTCGCAGAATGTTTACGGTTTTATATCGAGTATCGAATCGTCGAATTCCAACGAAAATCGAAAAATCGAACGTCCGAGAGCCCGCATGATCGCCGTTCAGCGTGCGCGCGGTTTAACTCCATCGGATATAATTAACAATTAGAGACAATTCACTTTATTAATTAGAGGTCCCCGCGTCGCTGCTCGAGGCAGTCACATTAACTGCGTTCCTGTTTTTTCTTTATTCAATTTCTTTCCAACGAATATACGAGCGGTTGACGAGTAAAGAGCGACGAGAACTGTCTCACACGATTGAGATATCGCCGCGTCTTTTGCCAATTGTTCGGTGCTCTTCGTTCTCCTTGCGAAGTTAAGGGGACATTTATTTATATCGCTCGAAATCATCTTTTTCTCGAATTGCGTTTTTCTAGACAAAGTAAAAAAAAACATTTCTCGACGGTCGAAAAATTATTTTTATTTATTGAACAATTTTTTGTTTCATCAATTTGCATTGGGAATTGAATTGCAAACGCTGCTCTATGGTATAAAAATCTGAAAAAATTTATGCACATTAAAGGTATTGGAAAGATTAATTTTGCATAGTAATAATTCCAAATTGTTATTAACAAATTGATGAAACAAAAAATTGTCCAAGAAATTTCCTGGCAACACAACTTTTTTTTTAATGAAAATAATTCTTTGATTTTTCTGAATACGTATGAATTTTTTCAGATTTTTTAATTGTCTTTGAATTTTTTTTTGTTTAATGAAAAAAATGTGAAAATCATAAAATTCGAAGTCAATTAAAAAATCTGAAGAAATTCACACGTATTCGGAAAAATAAAAGAATTATTTTCATTGCAAAACAAAGATGTGTTTGCCGGGAAATTTCTTGAACAATTTTTCGTTTCATCAATTTGTTGATAACAATTTGGAATTATTATTATGCAAAATTAATTTTTTCGGTACCTTTGATGTGCAGGGATTTGTTCAGATTTTTTAATTGACTTTGAAATTTTTTTTGTTTAATGGAAAAAATGTGAAAATCATAAAATTCGAAGTCAATTAAAAAATCTGAAAAAATCCACACGTATTCGGAAAAATAAAAGGATTATTTTCATTAAAAAACAAAGTTGTGTTTGCCGGTAAATTTCTTGAACAATTTTTCGTTTCATCAATTTGTTGATAACAATTTGGAATTATTATTATGCAAAATTAATTTTTTCGGTACCTTTGATGTGCAGGAATTTGTTCAGATTTTTTAATTGACTTTGACATTTTTTTTGTTTAATGGAAAAAATGTGAAAATCATAAAATTCGAAGTCAATTAAAAAATCTGAAAAAATTCACACGTATTCGGAAAAATAAAAGAATTATTTTCATTAAAAAACAAAGTTGTGTTTGCCGGTAAATTTTTTGAACAATTTTTCGTTTCATCGATTTGTTAATAACAATTTGGAATTATTATTATGCAAAATTAATCTTTCCGGTGCCTTTGATGTGCACGAATTTTTTCAGACTTTTATACCATCGAGAAGTGTTTGGAATTCACTCTAAATTTCCTCGAATTTCTACGAAATGAACACCTTCCGCGTGGACTACTTTAAGGTAGTTCATGCGTAAGATGTTCATTTCGCATGAGTTCGAGAAAATTGAGAGGGAATTGCAAACACTTCTCAATGGTATAAAAATCCGAAATAATTCATACCCATTGAAGGTACGGAAAAGATTAAATTTGCATAATAATAATTGCAAGGAGTTATTAACAAATTGATGAAAAAAAAACTTGTTAAACAAATTAACGGTAACTCAACTTTTTTTTTTTATGAAAATGATTCGTCCATTTTTCGGAAAACGTATGAATTTTTTCGGATTTTTATCTTCATTTTGATTTTTGCACATTTTTCCATGTAAAAAACAAGAAAATTCAAAATTAAGATAAAAATCCGAAAAAATTCATATGTTTTTCGAAAAATGAACGAATCATTTTCATTTTAAACAAAGTTGAGTTACCGTTAATTTGTTTAACAAGTTAATTTTTCATCAATTTGTTAATCACTTTTTGCAATTATTATTATGCAAAATTAATCTTTTTCGTACCTTCAATGGGTATGAATTTTTTCAGATTTTTATACCATCGAGAAGTGTTCGCAATTCACTCTCAATTTCCTCGAATTTCTACGAAATGAACACCTTACGCGTGGACTACTTTAAATGCTTCGCTTCGAGGAGGTAACAACGTTCGAGTATTTATTTTCGGTCGAGATGTGTCGATCGATTGCCGTCGAACACTCCAGTACAGTCCCAAGTCGGTTCTCAAAGACCGACGTCGGAAGCTAACATTTTTTTTTATCGTTACTTTTCCTCTCGATCGCCCACGCGCTCGATCGAATTAGTGCGGCAAAAACGACCGATCGACTTCCCACACTGCCATCGACGTGTGTACCATTTATAATTCTTTATTGTTCTATGTGCAAAGTCTCAATTGGAGGCTCCACTTTGGAGATGCCTATTCTTGTCCTCGTGACGACAATGACGGAATGCTTCGATTCACACGTATTCATTCAAGATCAGGCTCACTTATTATTTATTCCATTATTTATAACCTCGCTATGTGTTATCCTCGGGCTTATTTGAGCCTACTCCGTCGCAGCGAATCGACGAGGATTTATAGATTTTTTTAGCTTCCTCAAATAAGCTTTATTTTGGTGAATTTTTTATTTCCAGATTTTCATGGGGAGTTTATATATTTTTTTAGTTTCCTCAAATAAGCTTTATTTTGGTGAATTTTTTTTTTCCATATTTTCATGGGGAGTTTATATATTTTTTTAGTTTCCTCAAATAAGCTTTATTTTGGTGAAATTTTTTTTTCGAAATTTTGATGGAGAATTTATATATTTTGAATTTTGCCAAAATTTCATGCGTTCGGTCCTCGGATAATTTTGAAATATTTGAAAAAATTTAATGTATTAATAAACCACTATCACTCGTAATAAATAATTGTATGTTTATTGTATATTCAATAAATATAAAAAAATGAATGATGAATCAATAGATAGCGTAGAAACTACCAAATAAAGTAAGTTATCACGAAAGAAAGGTTCCTTGGAAAAACGAATATAATAAATGTACTTTCCTGCAAACAGAACTTAGCAGTGCGTAAGAAATATCACAAAGTAATGAACATCATTTTTTATTGCTTTTTCATAGACAAATCCTTTCATTGAAAAAATAGTTTTCGAGTTTTTTATGTCAGAAGGCTCAAAATGATTTGAAAAGAAATAGTAAACAAAAAAAAAATGTGGTTTCAAATTCGAGATGTAGGCAAAGATTTTCTACGGAAACAAATTTGACGATAAACAAGATTGCGAACTTTCAAATTGCTTCCTCATTATTTTTCACCTTTCACGGAGCTTCTGTGAGAAAACCAAAGTCGATCGAAAGACTTTCTCATAAAGAGATCCTTGCGAATGGTGCAAAATAATGAGGAAGCAATTTGCTAGTTTCTATTTTGCAATCTTTTCTTCATTCTTTCGTTTACTTTCGCGATTCTAATGCCAGCGAGGTAATTAGCGTCTGTGCGAATGGCTTTCCGTGTCTGGTGGTGTCCTGGCTCTCGCCCCCACACCCTCCGATGTCCCGGCACCGCGCGGCGCAACGCGAATCCCGAGTTAAGGGAGTACCAGCGGTACAGTCCGGTCAAACGTGAAACTCAAAAAAAAATTCAAAATTTCACTTCTCGTTGAAATGAAAATCTGAAAAAACAGAAAAAAAAAAAACAGCCACCCGGAAGGTGCTGATTGATTTTGAATAATAGTAATACGAAGTTATTATCAACAAATTTATTATTAAAAAAAAAAAATTATTGTTCAAAAAAAGCTACTCGAATTTTGTCTTTTCATTCATCTTTCATTCATTCATTTAATTTTTTATCACAATTAAAAATAATTAGTTTATTCTTCTAAATAGGTATGATTTTTTTCCGAATTTCAAAAAATTATTTTGATTGCGGAAAAAAAATTTCTGAAGAAAAAAAAAATGAACGTATTGGAAAGTAATTTATTTTACGTAGACAAAACGATGAGAAAATTCGAACGCATTCTGAAAAAGATTTTCACTTGAAAAAAAAGTTAGGTTTTCGGTTTACTTGTTAAAGAGATCATTTTTTTAGTCATCTGTTCATGACATTTAGGTATTATAATCATGCATAGTCAATCTTTTCAACACCTCTGTGTGCTCGATTTTTCGCCGTTTCAGAAGTGTCCAAAATTGTTACTGAATCCGAGGTTTGCCCGGACTGTACCGCTTGTAACACCTTAAGGACATATTGGCAGTGCAGTTTCGCCGAACGCGAGTTTAAAAAACAATTTAGAACACTTCTGAATCGGACAAAAATCTGAAAGAAAACCATTCATATGTGCCGAAGAGATTGAATTGCGTAGTAATAACAATAACAGTAAAATTTGAAAAATATGATTTCTCGATAAAGTACTCTTCAAACCGACTTTTTCTTTTTTTTTTTAGTTTTCAAAATTTTTCCGAATAAATATGAATTTTTCTCAAATCTTTCTATTTATTAATCAATCGCATTTGTTTAGATAAAATTAACGACTAAATATACGAAAAATATTAGGACGCTGGGTTATTTGTTGAACTATCTATTTTGCTTCCTCATAAAGAAAGCTTTGTTTTTGCGAAAAAAAAGAAAGAAAAAGTAAAATTAAAAAAATAATAATAATAATAATAATAATAATAGAATAAAGATTCTAGGTTTTTGTACGAGGATGTTCGAGATACTAAAATGTTAAATGTCGGAACTCCCTATCGCATTAAAAAAAAATGAATATAAAATAATTTCAAAAAATACCCAAAAATTGTGTAAATGAGAAAAGTTGTTGACTGGTAAATGAACATCGGGACTTATTCCCCATAGTTTGCCATGATTTATCTATACTTTTTTAAAAATTTATAAGTCTGTTTTTAGCCGTCGGGACTTTTTCAATTTTTTTTTTTTTTTTTCAGATATTTACTTTTTTTTTTTTTGTTTACCTTCGAAATTCTCCCCGACTTATTCCCCATAGTTTACCATGATTTATCTATACTTTGTTTTTTAATTCGCAAGTCTGTTTTTAGCAGTCGGGACTTTTTCAAAATTTTTTTTTTTTTTTTTTTCAGATATTTACTTTTTTTTTTGTTTACCTTCGAAATTCTCCCCGAATCTCGCGTTCGGCCGGACTGTACCGTCGGCGCAACCTTAACGCGAATAGAAAATATAGAAGTAAAAGCTCCCGGAGTGGCGCGGCGCCGTGCGGTAGCGTGTTTTCGCGCACGCCCGCCAGGCGCGAGGGAGAGAAAGCCCAGCGCAGCCGGCCTCACTAACGCGCTACCCGCGGCACAGCGCGGAACCGGCCGGCGCAGCAGTATCGCGGTAGCCCTCGAGCTAAATACGTCGTCCGCTTCTATCCGATCCCTTCGCCTCGTGGGGGAAAGAAAAAAAAAAAAAAAAAAAAAAAAACAACTAAACGTTCCGAAAATTCGCCTCTTCTCTGTCTCGGTGACTGCGCTCGTGTCCGCGCCAACGAATTCGGTCACGGTGAAACGTGAGACGAAGCCGTCGGGGCTCTTCGCCGTTTTTCCTCGGCCGTTCGCGTGCGCGATGCGTCATATGTTTTGATCGTAAATCGAAGTTTGTGCAAGTACGAATTCGCTCGAACGGTCGACGCTCGTCCGCGACAAACGCACCGGCGAGACGCGATTCGTTGTCGTGAAGTTTTTTTTTTTCTGTGTAAATTTTTTTTTTTTTTTTTTTTTTTTTTTTTCGTTTTTTTTCTCGTCTCTCGATAGTCGAGAGGTTCTGTCTTGTGATTCTGTGATGTGACGAACTTGTGTGTATTCAGAGTTACGCTTTTTTTTTCCTTTTTTTTTCTTAATGTTGCTTCTCGACGAGTATTGACGACGATTATTGCGCAAACGGACCAGCGAGGATATCGCACGAGATAAAAGAGGTGAGCATTGTCGCGATCGCTCGCTTTTCTTTTTTTCGAGAGAAATACGCGAAATTTTGCGAATCGAATTTCCACGCTGAGTCGACATTCGTCGACGTTCGCTCTGCGAAAAAGTTTCGCCAATTTTTCCATTTCTCACGGAAAAAGTTGTGTTCGCGTAAAAAAAAGGGGGAAAAAAATTAGCACTTAAAATTCGATGCGAAAACTCGTCAATGCGATAAAAAACGAAACTTTAAATGATAAAGAAAAATATATTCGCAATTTTTCAACCTTAAAACCAATTCGAGACAAATTCAATAAGAAACAACATTGGTGTCGACTCGAAATGTGTGCAGAATTTTGGCTCGATAGGTCGAAATTCATGTCAGCGTGAATAAACCATACAAATGTAAAAAAAAAAAATTATATATATTTGTAACTTTTGAACCTCTGAGCCGATTCGGGCCAAATTTAATGTTGAATGATCTGAGCGGTAACTTTATTCGTGCGCAGGTCGATAGCTGAAGATTTGCGACTGCATCAGTGTGTAGAAACCATTATTTTTCATAGAAAAAAAAAAAAAAAAAAAAAACTGTTTTTTTTTTTTTTTTTCGATTTTTTCGATAGTTCACTTTCACCTAAATAAACATCGTGTTTTGGTATTGAATTTGGTCCAAATCGCCTTAAAGCGACTGAGTCACCAAAAGACAAACAGAAAATTATTATTTTCTACTATTATTATTATTATTATTAATGTCATCATTATTTTTAAAAAATGGTCGCCGATCGAAAGTGAAAGTCTAAATTTCGGCGAGAAAATCCCTTCGTTTTCCTTGATATAAAAAAAAAGTATGCGAAATTTCAAATAATTCGGTTCACTCGTTCTCGAGATATCGTCGTCAGCGATTCTGAAAGAGTAGTTTCGAGAAAAAACGCGTTTCAGGTGATCCGTGCGTAAGGTGTTTACTTCGCATAAGTTCGAGGAAATTGAGAGTGAATAGCGAACTTCTCGATGGTATAAAAATCTGAAAAAATTCATGCACATTAAAGGTACTGAAAAGATTAATTTTGCATTATAATAATTCCAAATCGCCATCAACAAATTGATGAAACAAAAAATTGTTCACGAAATTTCCCGGCAACACAACTTTTTTTAAATTAAAATAATTCTTATATTTTTCTGAATACGTATGAATTTTTTCAGATTTTTTCACACATTTCATCCATTAAAAAAAAAAAAAAAAAAAATTCGAGAATATTTTTGAAAGGTTACGAGGGAGAAAAAATTGTGTAAGCAAAAATACTATAAGAATCCGTCTAGCTCGAAAAATCGATTTTTTCAAAAATTCTAATTAGATTTAACCCCTTAAGTATGTTGACATAAAAATCCCAATTAATGTTTTTTCTCGAAAATTTCTTCTGTGAGGAAGCAACGAAAAATCGATTTTTCCAAAAATTCCAGCTAGATTTAACCCCTTAAGTATGTTGACATTAAAAACCCAATTAATGTTTTCTCTCGAAAATTTCCTCTGTGAGGAACCAATGAAAAGTCGATTTTTCCAAAAATTCCAGCTAGATTTAACCCCTTAAGTATGTTGACATTAAAAACCCAATTAATGTTTTTTCTCGAAAATTTCCTCTGTGAGGAACCAATGAAAAGTCGATTTTTCTAAAAATTCCAGCTAGATTTAACCCCTTAAGTATGTTGACATTAAAAACCCAATTAATGTTTTTTCTCGAAAATTTCTTCTGTGAGGAAGCAACGAAAAGTCGATTTTTCCAAAAATTCTAGCTAGATTTAACCCCTTAAGTATATTGACACAAAAATCCCAATTAATGTTTTCTCTCGAAAATTTCCTCTGTGAGGGAGCAAAAACGTGGGAACGCGAGTTCGTCGAGCAACTCGAATGAGATATTCTTTTATGTCCATTTTGTGTCTCTCGTCTCTCAATGGGGATTCGTGCGAGTCCATTCTAGTGTCGTTTACGCGCGTGTCGCGAGTACGAAAAATGATTTAACAGAGCCGGACCCGGCTCGCGCCGCTCCGCGGCTCGGGCGGGCGAGTTAAAATCGGCGCTGGCGTTCTCGTTCGCTTTGAGGCATCCCCGCGGCCGCCTTGCATTCGCATTAGTCGCTGCGAACGTATCAAAAGGAAAGCTCCGTCGCAAGGACGGAGACGGCAGTGGAACGAGTTGAAGCGCGAAGGCGAATCGCGAAAGAGAATAGAAATTGTTAGCGCGGGTTACGCCGAGACGAGAAAAGCCGGCTCTCTCTCGCGCTCTCCGCGTACGAATTTATAACAAGATACGCGCGCGAACTTGCGCTCGCGCGAGCTTTGCTTTGCTTTGTTCTGCATTTCGTTTGTTGCCACCTCGCCGTTCGGCATCAATTTGTTTCTAGAGTCGAATTTTCCGACGGAGCAAAAATTCCATCTGATTCCTTTTTTCAAGGCAGTCCATGCGTAAGGTGTTCATTTCAAGGTCGAGGAAATTCGGGGTGAATTGCAAACACTTCTCGATGGTATAAAAATCTGAAAAAATGCATACCCATTGAAGGCACTGAAAAGATTAGTATTGCATAATAATAATTGCAAAAAGTTATTAACAAATTGATGAAAAAAAAACTTGTTAAACAAATTAACGGTAACTCAACTTTGTTGTTAAATGAAAATGATTCGTTCATTTTTCGAAAAACATATGAATTTTTTCAGATTTTCATGTTTATTTTGAATTTTCTTGTTTTTTACATGGAAAAATGTGCGAAAATCAAAATGAAGATAAAAATCAGAAAAAATTCATACGTTTTCCGAAAAATGAACAAATCATTTTCATAAAAAAAAAAAGTTGAGTTACCGTTAATTTGTTTAACAAGTTTTTTTTTCGTCAATTTGTTAATAACTTTTTGCAATCGTTATTATGCAAAATTAATATTTTCAGTACCTTTAATGGGTATGCATTTTTTCAGATTTTCATACCATCGAGAAGTGTTTGCAATTCCCTCTCAATTTTCTCGAACTTATGCGAAATGAACATCCTACGCATGAACTACCTTAAGGCAGTCCATGCGTAAGGTGTTCATTTCAAGTTCGAGGAAATTGAGGGTGAATTGCAAACACTTATCGATGGTATAAAAATCTGAAAAAATGTAATGCACTTTAAAGGTACTGAAAAGATTAATTTAGCATAATAATAATTCCAAATTGTTGTTAACAAATTGATGAAATAAAAAATTGTTCAAGAAATTTCCCGGCAACGCGACTTTTTTTTTTATGGAAGTAATTCTTTTATTTTTCCAGATACGCATGAATTTTTGCGGATTTTTTAATTGACTGAAATTTTTTTTTTAGTCTATGCGTAAGGTGTTTATTTTGCACAAGTTCGAGAAAATTGGACTACCTTAAATCCCGACCGCCAACTGCTGATTCTTTTCCAAATGAAAATTATTCTTTAGCGAATGTATATCGACGAAAAAAGCTAAGATCAAGGGTAAACTCAAATGAATAAAATCGAATAAATAAACAAATGTTCAAATTAAATTTAAAAAAATTCCCAACTGCCAAGAACAGTCTCATGAATAAAAAAAAGTAGGAAATAAATCACAATAAATTGTGGGCAATAACTCCCGATGTTCATTTACCAGTCAACGACTTTTCTTATTTACACAATTTTCGTGTAATTTTTTAAATTATTTTGTATTATTTCTTAAAAATATTAATTGAACCACCTCACATTCATTATATACGTAGTAAAATATGACATTTATGATATTAACGGCGTCTTACAACTGGAATATTCTGAATATTCTTTTCATCTTCAATATTTATATTATATAATAATAATATAATAATATAATATACATATATATTTTATTATTTTTATATTATATTATGATATTTCAGTATTTATTTGAGATTTTTGAATATGAAAAAACATATTCGATTATTGAGACAATTGTTGTTTTATGATTGATAAAAAATCCGTAGACAAGAAAGAAAAAAGTAATGGAAATTCTCTCCTTAATAAGAAGCCTCGAAGTATGAAATATGGACATTACGCAGTGATTTCGTCGATCGCGTGAATTATTTCTGGGAAAATATTATCGAAAATTTTTGATTATCAGCCAGTTGAATATCCGGTTATTTAGTCAATTAATTATCCAATGTAGATGTCGACAAAAATTGAATAAATTACGAGTGACCTGTTCAATTTTTATTTATTTATTTTATTTATTAAAAATAATGTTTTTAAATTTTTATTTATTTATTTTATTTATTAAAAATAATGTTATTAAATTTTTATTTATTTATTTTATTTATTAAAAATAATGTTATTAAATGTTTTTTATTTTGTCCTTCTGTCTCGCGTACATTTTATTTTCTTGTAACTTTGATCTCGATTCGCACAAAAGAGCAGGAGATAAAATTCTTCTTATTATTTTTTTTTTTTTTAATGAAAATCTTCTCATTGGCAATGTAGCTTTTCTTTGGGCTTCGCTCCGCTCCGTGGCAAACGGGTCCGGTCGGTTGATAATACCGGAGATGAAAATTATTACTTTACTTTCCTACGTTTATTACTTTTCTTCCGCCGAGAAAAAGGTAGGACACTTCCACTTCATTTGTTCGGAGGTCGGTACGATTCTCCAATCTCTCACTCGTCCCGCGAGATATGGGACAATTTGCGAAGGAAACAAGTCGCGATATTTTTTTACTCTTATCCGGGCTGGAGAAAAAAACGTCCATCGTATCTGGCTTTTGTGAAATATTCCTCTTTTGTTCTTCCCACTCTTCCGCGAAACTCGCGAGCGTTTTACATTCTCATGGAAGGAAGTTCACAAAGTTGACGGGGACATCGTTGATTCTCTTATCGATTTGTTGTCATGACCGTTTTTGCAATAATGAAGACCTGGAAAACCTGGAAATTAAAGAAAATTCGGAAAAAAATAATTCCGTAAACATTTTTTTTGTTTCTTGAATAAAATAATTTTTTTTTTAATAAAAGATATTTTTTTTATTTGGAAAAAAAAACCATTCAGCATTTTTTTCATGTCGTGAATTGAAGAACAAACATTCCGACATTGTTTTTATTTCTTGAATTTTCTTTCCTGAAATTCTCCCGATTTTTTTATTCACTGTGTAAGAAAAAAAAAATTAAACCGTATGAAAATGACGACTAAATTCATACAGATAAAAAAAAAAGGTTTAAATAAAAAAAATCGATGGTTTTCTGGTTGTTTTCAAACAATTGATATTTTTGAATAATTTGATGAATTTTCCGTATCGGCGATATTTTTTTTCAAATTCGCCGGGAAGGATTTTCGATAAAAAAAAAAATAGTCGAACCTTCTTCGACTTTGCCCGGAGTCTCGCCGTTAAGCGAGAGAAAAGAGAATTTCGACGAGATGTGGAAGCAGCTTGCGAACTTTTTTGCAATCGTACCGAGCTATTGTTTTGCTCGTCGAGAGCGAAACAAGGGATAGAGGCGGGAGGTGCGGCCGGTGTGTTTCGCCTCGTTGCAAAAAGGAACGGAATCCTTTTCGTTTCTCGTTCCTTTTATCTTGAAGATATACTTCGAATCGAGAGAAAGAGATATCGAGAGGAAGGGAGAGAAGTGCACTTGGCTGGCTTCTTTATCCTCCCAACTAACGAACTCTCCTTCTGCCCTCTCGTTGGCTCTCCTTCAGATCCAACGGCTCTTGCGGGACGTCCGCGCATCGAAAGATACCACTTTGAATACACACATTGCTCGTACCCATATCCGAAAATTTCCGAAAGGACCGCCAAATATTTGCCCCGAATGCATAAAAAAAAAATCGAACACATTTTTTTTTGAAAAAAAAAAATTATTTTCGAATTATTTTTTTTCGTCAAAATGAAAATATTTTCGAAGCTGAAAAACTAAGCAAATATTTGCCCCGAATCCGTAAAAAAAATCTGCCCAATTACATTTTTTTTTCGTCAAAATAAAAATATTTTCGAAGCGGAAAAACTAAGTAAATATTTGCCTCGAATGCGTTATAAAAATTTGCCCAATTACTTTTTTTTTCGTCAAAATAAAAATATTTTCGAAGCTGAAAAACTAGGCAAATATTTGCCCCGAATCCGTAAAAAAAATCTGCCCAATTACATTTTTTTTTCGTCAAAATAAAAATATTTTCGAAGCGGAAAAACTAAGTAAATATTTGCCTCGAATGCGTTATAAAAATTTGCCCAATTACTTTTTTTTTCGTCAAAATAGAAATATTTTCGAAGCTGAAAAACTAGGCAAATATTTGCCCCGAATCCGTAAAAAAAATCTGCCCAATTACATTTTTTTTCGTCAAAATAAAAATATTTTCGAAGCGGAAGAACTAAGTAAACATTTGCCCCGAATCCGTAAAAAAAATCTGCCCAATTACATTTTTTTTCGTCAAAATAAAAATATTTTCGAAGCGGAAAAACCAGGCAAATATTTGCCCCGAATCCGTAAAAAAAATCTGCCCAATCACATTTTTTTCTTGTCAAAATAAAAATATTTTTGAAGCCGAAAAACTTTGGTGTGGATGAGAAAACGCGAAAGCGCCGAATTATTTTCGTACGCGGTTAAATTATTTTATACTTTTCGATAAAATAACAATTTTCACCGAAGTCCTTTTTTTTTTTATGAAAAAATTGTGGATGTTGTGTTTTTATTTTTGGTACGCAGGGTTTGTATTTAATTAACGGGTCGAGATAGCCGAATGCACCTGGGTGGATATTTTTAAAAATTCTTTCCATCACGTTAACTGCGACTGAAATGTTTTTTCGAACGACAACAACGATAGCTCTGTAAACGAGTGCCCGAAACGAATCAGCGTGGAATCTCGGGAACTAAAAATATTTCGTAATAAATGGTTCTAAAGTGTCATCGGAAATTTTCGTACACAAATCGTGTGGCAAAATTCGAATCGCTGTGCTGTGCGATTTTCTGAATTTAACTCGACTCAATTCACGAAATTGGATCAATCAACGATTAATTTATATCGTTGTAAAATTACTGAAATTCATGGCGGACTGGAATTTTTCGTCATTTTTTATGGAGAATTTTTTTTTTTTCAATTATGTAAAATTAATAATATCATGAATAAAAGTAGTTTGCTTTACGCGGCAGGAACTGCAGAGTTGTGTATTGGATTGGGCGCCGCGCTGTAGTCGCGGGCCGGTTTGCGAGTCTGCAAGTCCAGAAGTGAAAGTGATTTACCACCACGCTACAGAGGATATTTTTTTTCCATTTTTTTTCTATTTCTTTTCAACCCCGCATCCTCGTCCCTTCGTCTAGTAGCGAGTGTATCGCGCCCCGTTCGCAAAGCCATAACTGAAAAAGTTTTTCACTTTTTTATTCAAACATTATTTAAAGCTCGGGGCTGGCCTCTCGCGGCGCTCTCGCTCTCGGCGCAAAGTATTATCGAGCTTTTTTTTTATAACTTTCGCCCTCTCGTTCCCTTCGCCGTCCTTTTTGTTTCCCTGCTTCTCGCGTCCAAAAGGTCCGGTGTATTCTGCCCGTTTGCCTTCTGAGTCCTCCGGAGATGCGCTTCCATCGCAACCTTGCTTTATCGCTGTTTTATTGACTCCCGACTGCCCGCAGGGCGAAAAGACGGGGGTTACGCGTTTCTCTGCGATCAGCTGAGTCGATTTTCGTTGTCACGCGTTGTCTCGAGATGGACGAAAAATTATTCAATGTAAATTGGCAGATCGATACTATGATCGATGGTGAATGCATGTCGACAAAAAGATTAAGGACAAACTCAAATCGAGTCTAATCTTGAGTTGTAACTTGAGTTCGATTCGAAATTTTTATACATTAATGATGAAGTCTACAGAAAAAACCAGGTGAAAGTTTCAACTTGAGTTGGTTCCAGTTTGAGTTTCAGCTTAAGTTCGTTCCAGCTTAAGTTTCAGCTTAAGTTGGTTCCAGCTGATGTTTAAACTTAAGTTGTTCCAGCTCAAGTTTCAACGTAAGTGGGTTCCAACTTAAGTAAGCTTCAACTTCAGTTGGTTCCATCTTAAGTAAGTTTCAGTTTACGTTGGTTCCACCTTAAGTAAGTTTCAGTTTACGTTGGTTCCATCTTAAGTAAGTTTCAGTTTACGTTGATTCCACCTTAAGTAAGTTACAGTTTACGTTGATTCCAGCTTAAGTAAGCTTCAACTTCAGTTAGTCTCAACTTAAGTAAGTTTCAGTTTACGGTGGTTCCAGCTTAAGTTTCAAATTAAATGGGTTCCATCTCGAGTAAGCTTCAACTTCAGTTGGATCCACCTTAAATAAGTTCCAGTTTCCGTTGGTTCCACCGTAAGTAAGTTTCAACTTCAGTTGGTTCTAACTTTAGTAAGCTTCAACTTCAGTTGGTTCTAACTTCAGTAAGCTTCAACTTAAGTAAGTTTCAGTTTACGTTGGTTCCAGCTTAATTTTCAACTTAAGTTGTCTCCAGTTCAAGTTTCAACTTAAGTTGTCTCCAGTTCAAGTTTCAACTTAAGTTGTCTCCAGTTCAAGTTTCAACTTAAGTTGGCTCCGGCTCAAGTTTCTACCTACGTTGGTTCCATCTTGAAGGCAGTTTTGCCAATGAAGATCCGCGATTACTAAACTATTAAGGTTCGGTCGATCTGTCGAACTAACTTCATTCCAGAGAATCAATGAACGCACACCTAAAAGAGAGTTTTTGTGATAACTGCACATTGGAACTTACGCGAGAGTCTACTGTGGAACGAAAAGTTATATTGCAAACGGAGAAGTGCTACGAATTCATAGGGGTAGATTCGCTCTAATGGCAAAACGTGCCGAGAGAGAGATAGAGCAAGGGAAACCACCCCCAACGTGTCGCGAACCTCACCGACTTGATATAACGTTCCGGCACTCGTAAAGCGTAAAAACATTACGAAACTTTCGCAGGTATACGGTTTTGTCGTAACTCGCGGAGTACAACCTACAGGGGGAGGATGGACCGTCCTGCGGTAGCCCGAACCGCCGTCGTAAACATTGGAATTAACTCTAATTAAAAAAATTTTTTTACATGCCCGAAGTGCGATAGTGCCGGCGAGGGTGGAAGCGGCTCTACATTGTAGAGACAAAAGCCCGCGATCGGTAGGGGCGCCATTGCTAGAGGGGAAATGTGAAATATCGCTCAGCATCCAATTATATTAGGTCCGGACTCGCATTAACCCTGCATTCGTATTAAAAGCAATATGCATATATCAGAATATTCATTTTGAATGGAAATTGTATTTACAACGAACAGAAAAAAAATGTAGGATTTCCGGAGACACTCTGTGGAATTAAAGTACCCCCTGTGCGAATGTCACGTATTGGTGCCAAAGGGCGGATTTTTTCCCGTTTTTATTTCCTCAGAAAGCCTTTTACATTGTCCTCGAAAACATCGGCTGGGAATGTAACGATACGCCCTCTCAGAGGATCCTTCAGAATTGTAAAAGAAATTTCACAATGCACTAAAAAATGGTCAATTTGATGTCAGGCGTCGGAAGAATTTGTGCATAAACTGGTGTATCAAATTTAACACACGACAGTGTTGAAAAACTGGGTATGTGGGGGACTTTGGAGGCCCAATACATATATAATATAGAGTAAGTACTGGACTGGTATGGAAATGATCAGGTCTATCCAATACTGGTTTTCAGCGTCGACCAAGTACTACCTAATTGTAAGCCTTGCTCTACAAAGTACCACTTTCGCCATCGGTTACAGGCACGAAAGGACACTTTTTGCACACGTGTCGCAGGACGGAAGTTTTTTTTGTTGGTTTATTTTAGTTGGTTGGTTTGTTGGATGTTTTAGTTGGTTATTTCGTTGGATGTCTCGGAAAAAAATGTTCCGCCGGGAATGGGACTCGAACCTGCGACCCTACGATTACTAGTCCTCGACCTTACCGACTTGACCATTCTAATCTTCAAGAAATTAATTTCAAAACTTGTCTTAGAGTCCCTTAGAAGGTCATAATCGCCGTATTTCAATTAGCCTTGGCCTTCTCTCATCAATTTGAAGGTATGGGACAGCATGTTTCCAGATTTGGGCAGTTATCGGAGAAAAATTGAATAAAAAATACCCTACTGGCAGCAAAAACGAGGTAAAGCAGGGAGTGATCGATTTATGCCGCGATTGTCTGGCTTTAGTATCTTCTTGACGGGCCTACCCTGACGAGTGTAAAATACGGAATAAAAACCGTACAGTCGAACGGCGATTTTTCGCACTAAACCGAACGACGGCATAACGGATAAATGACCCCGACATTATGTTCTCCGGATTCTTTCATTTTACTTTCATTCACATGGGCTCTGTGCCAATTTGGCAAACGGTACTTTGGGCAGAGCTGAAAAAACTCTGCAAATTGGTGTACCCACTAAAGAAGTCAACGGGACGACGGTAATCGTTTTCTTCTTTTTTTCCACTGAAACACGTAAAATCGTAAACGAAAGGAATTGCATATACACGGAGAGATCGGGATTAGTAGGAAGGCGCGGACTGAAAAATCAAACGGTTGATAACAGATCATATTTGAGCTCTTTGGGCCCAATGAAGAGTTCTACGTTCGTACCGAAGTTCAAACTTGGGTTCAAATTTCATTTCATTCTGACATTCCAACTGAAGTACACACTTTCAAGTCAAAGTACGAACTTGACCATATTTTGAATTGAAGTCAAAAGTGTGAAATTGACTTGATTTCGAAGTAAAGTTCAAATTTGAACTGAACTTGATTTTGAATTAAAGTTTCAAGTCTGAACTTACTTTAAGTTAGCAATTTCGAATTACAGTAAGTTCGAAGTTCAAAGTTTCAACCTAACTTAACCTAACCTAACTTGATTTTCAAGCACAGGTCAAAGTTTTCCTTATATTGATTCAGAATTTAAGTTTAAAGTTTGAACTGAACTTGATTTTCAAGCACAGATCGAAGTTTTACTTATATTGATTCCGAGCTTAAGTTTAAAGTTTGACCTGAACTTGATTTTCAAGCACAGTTCAAAGTTCGAACTTCTAATGATTTTGACCTTTTGGTCAAAGCTCGAGCTTGACCACCTCGTAAAGTTCAAACTTTACATAGACTTTAAGTTTGACCCTACGATTCTTCATTCAGCTCTTATACTATGATAAGGGGATGTCCCCTGACTCGTCTCCTATTTCAGCTAGTCTCATTCTCCCCTAGGCAGTCAATGAAAAAAATGTCCCATCGCCGTGTTGCTCGACGAATGGAACGCGAAGGGAATTGAAGATTAAAAAAAAAAGAAAAAAAAAAAAGGAAAAGCATCAATAGAGGGTCGAAATGGAATAAGCGGTAATGTTTTTGTCGTGATAGCGGCGAACGGATGAAAGTGCGGCCGCGGGCTCGATGGAGACAGTATATAGAGCCACTCATCGGGCCTCTAGCTCGCGAGAGTTTGCCGGACGGATCACTAACCGCGCTCGACCGTTTATATCCACAGCTGTGTGTCGGTGTGCCGGCACTTCCACCCTCTCGCTCCCGTTTCTATTCTCGTTTCCGCGAAAAATACGATGCGTCAGTGCGGCGACTCGAGGAGCGAGAGAAATCAGGGAAGCGAGAGATGGGGAGGGAATGAAAAAAGAGGAAAACGAAAAAAGGAAAGCGATATAGAGCGAACGAGAGCTTGCGAGGACTTGATCCGTCCCGCTCTCGGATTCGAATTGCCCGAACAGCTGTTCATTGCGCTCCGCATCAGTGGGCGCGCAGTGGCTGCGGAGTCGAAGCGAATGTTGCGTGTGCATTCATTTTATTGCGTTGCCACGTGTTTTTTTTTTCCGCTAGACTTGCGCATTTGACGCGAGATATGACGATATAAGTTTATTTCTCGCGATAATCAGGCGATTGCGCGAAACATGGCTTTAAGGAGGATGAAATGTTGGTTTGGAGTCAAAAATGTAATTGAACACGGAAAACTACCCGTTTCCTGTTCCCAGACTCATTTCATGCGATTTTGTGGACTTTTTTCTAGTCATCAATGAATTTCTCCGAAGATTCTTAGGAATCAATCCCATAGGGGAGAGCGGGGCAAAACGGCATACCGGGGCAGAATGGTATTCACGCACAATGGGACCAGGGCAGAATGGTATTGGGGCAAAATGGGACAGCAAGAAAATCTACTTCGATTGGACTTTCTCTTGTCCCATTTTACACTAATTTTATGATACGGTGGAATTTATGTGACCATTTCGTACCATTTTGCCCCGGTATGCCATTTTGCCCCGCTTTCCCCTACGTGAAAAAAAGTGGTATGGAAAAGTGGAATAATGTGAGTATGGGTAGGATCGGGAGATAGTAAGGAGACCCGTACGGGAAGCGCTCGACTTGAATGTGATTGTTCCGTTTACACATTCCGTCCGCAATATTTTATAGGGCGATATTTACGGTGAAATATTGGTAAAAAACTAGTTATGCGTAAAATGAAGGAGACAAAAAAATAGAATTTGACAAACCGAAGGACAAAATAAAAAATGAAGAAATATTAAAAAAAAAAAATTATTTCAACGAATATGAGTTCCTCGAACAAAGTTCGACGTTACAGTGCGACATTACAATCGGCGAATACTTCAAAATATTTTCAGTAACGTAATCTAATTCAGACCGCTGATTAAGCAGTGTAATTTTCAACTTTGTTCGAGGAACTCATATCCGTTGAAATAAATTGTTTTCGAACATATTTCTTTATTTTTTATTTTGTCCTTCGATGCATCAAATTCTATTTGTTCGTCTCCTCTAATTTACACATAACTATTTTTTCACCAATATTTCACCGTAATTATCGCTCTACAAAATACTGCGAAAAGAGTATGTAAACGAAACAATACTCACATTTGAGTCGAGTGCTTCTCGTGCGGGTCCCCTTACGATCTTCCTATGCTACCCATAGGGGAGAGCGGGGCAAAATGGCACACCGGGGCAAAATGGTACGAAATGGTCAAATAAAGTTCCCCGTATGATAGAATTAGGGCAAATGGGACAAGAGAAAGTCCCATCGAAGTAGATTTTTTTGCTGTCCCATTTTGCCCCAATACCATTCTGCCCTGGTCCCATTGTGCGTGAATACCATTTTGCCCCGGTATGCCGTTTTGCCCCGCTCTCCCCTACTCACATTATTCCACTTTCCCATGCCACTTTCTTTCTACGCAGGAATCTGAAACAGAATCCATACGATCGTATGGTATCGATTCCTAAGAATCTTCGGAGGATTCCTGCGATGACTAGAAAAGAGTCTACCAAGGCGTCTAGGATGAGTCTGGGAATAGGAAAATACCCATATTCCGATTGTACTCGACTCCACACTCTCTTCCATACTATTATCCATGTTGCAACCCATACTCGATTTAATACGCATTCCCATACTACTTTTTTTACGCGGGATAACGACACATAACAGTTATGGGAGAGCGGGGCAAAATGGCACACCGTGGCAAAATGGTACGAAATGGTCAAATAAAGTCCCCCGTATGATAGAATTAGGGCAAAATGGGACAAGAGAAAGTCCCATTTTAGATTTTTTTGCTGTCCCATTTTGCCCCAATACCATACTGCCATTGTGGGTGAATACCATTTCGCCCCGGTATGCCGTTGTGCCCCGCTCTCCCCTACATTGCATGAATCTAAAAATGGTAAATTACATCTAACTCTCCTGTTCCATTGCCGCAACGAAGCCTGTTCACTGGCTATCTTACCAGGGCACCATAGTAACTTCTATCAGGCGACATGTTAACTTTCATCGGATCCTTCTCACCGTGTAAATTCAATTGTCATTCAATCCGCCGGCGCTGTACACGAAATTGGTTCGGTTGCGAATACAATTCCGTTCAACAAGAGCCCGCACGCAGGACATGCAATTTCATTCATGAGCCTGACTCCGGGTGGGTATCATGTAAATTCCGCGCCGGAGAATAGCCCGTGAATGAATTGCTGGAAGCTGGAGTATCCAGTCTCGCCGATGATGAAAATCTCAGCCAGTAATTGGGTGTCTCGGCGCGATCTTCGTTCAGGCCCCGCGCGGCAGGGCGCGGAGAGCTCGAATCGACGGAGGTCGAGAAGCCGGAGAGAGCGAAGTTGAAACGCAGCGCCGAGAGAGTTACGCGCCCGATCGGACGGCGCCCATTCGAATACCATTTGAATTTTGATCACACACTCGAGTCGGAAATTTCCATATGTAAACACGCCACGGCGCGATACACGCGATAGATGCATCAACGGCAGAGATACCCGCTTGTAGTCCCGGCGCATACAGCGCACCGACGATGCACCGGAATCGGCAATGTTCAACACTCAAACGCGCGCCGGTGTGCGAGACCGTGGTTATCCCTGCAGCGGCCGCGCACTGGTAGGGGAGAGCGGGGCAAAACGGCATACCGGGGCAAAATGGTCCTCACGCACAATGGGACCAGGGCAGAATGGCATTGGGGCAAAATGGGACAGCAAAAAAATCTACTTCGATGGGACTTTCTCTTGTCCCATTTTGCCCCAATTCCATCATACGGGGGACTTCATTTGACCATTTCGTACCATTTTGCCCCGGTGTGCCATTTTGCCCCGCTCTCCCCTATAGCACACGGGGCTGTTCCGATGTTCTCCCGATGTTCCTCGATACCCTTACAGCATTCATGGAGTCGTACGGACGGCCACTATCCTCGACTATTACAACCGCACTGCCGCAATAGCAATTGCGGGAATGGCGCTGCTTCTTGCGCACATTTTTGTTCCACCCGCGTCGCACAGGCGCGCCTCCGTCGATCGATTCGTCGATAAGATTAAAACTTACCGGCGACGAATGCAAATATGAATGCCAACAAAGGAATTCTTTCGTATGGCTAATCTGACTCATTTGTTTCGCTTTTTTACACGCGAAGCGCACTCGGGTTTTACGGCTATGAAAACAGACATTTTTTTTCGAACTACGCTGAAGTACCAAAACCTTTTTTTTCCACAAAAAAAACGTATGCCGAGTACGTAAAAATTCGATTTACGAAAATTATTCAAAAAAATTAGGATAAAAAAAAAAATTTACTGCTAAAAAGTGTAGTATAAAAAATGAGTGTAAAGTAATTTCAAAAAGTGCAAAAAAAATATGTAACGTCGATACGTTGCTGCGTGGATTTTTCCGCCGTGTCTCGAAAACCGTGAGGGCGACTCCCGGATGGGTCGCGCGCGCGCGCGCCACACGCTAGTTTAGGAAACACGACGACGACGACGAGACGTCGACGCGCTTGTCAGGCCAAATCGTTTTCAGCATCAGCCTCGAGGCTGACTTTCCTCGCGTGTCTAGGGCGGGTAGCAACGGGGGAACCTGGAAAATTCGTTGATGCCGCGACTCGACTCGCGTCGGATTTTGCCTACGGAATGGCAAAGGGGGAGGGTGAATAATAAAAAAAAAAAAAAAAAAAAAAAAAAAGGTAAAATTGATGGAAAGAGAGCTCCGAGGCATTGGTTCCCGATCGAAGGTGAACCGTCGCGCTCGAGCGAGAAAGGCGGCCAGGGAAATTGGCTTCTCGCCAAGAGTCTGGCGGTTCGATAGATCGAATCGGAAAAAGAAAAAAATCGAGCCTCACGGCGAAGTTGGAGATCGAGATGACTGTGCAAGTATTACAGGCTCGTGCACCAATTGTTGACTGTGTGATCTCATATTTCGTACCCATGACTAAATATTAAAGTAACTAAAAAAAACTAAATACTAAAAATACTATTATTTTTCGATTATTTATTATTTATTACGATTATTATTATTTTTTTCATATTAATATTTATATAAATATAATTTATATAAAATTATTTATTATTTATTTCATTTATTTATTATTTTTTTATTATTATTATTACAAGTCGCGATTTCGCACAATTGACTGCTATGAGTAAACTTTTTGTTAGAAGCACGCTTAAGAATGGTAAAAAAAAATCGTTTGCCTTCCCTCCCGGGGCAAGA
Organism: Ischnus inquisitorius; assembly: GCA_963924025.1. Lineage (NCBI taxonomy): Eukaryota > Metazoa > Arthropoda > Insecta > Hymenoptera > Ichneumonidae > Ischnus > Ischnus inquisitorius. Next base: position 3,635,086 of record OZ001253.1, read on the forward strand.
TCGAGACGGTTTCGCTTCTTGGCTACTGGCAGCTCGTTAAATCGCGTAACTGTCGTCCTAAAGACGCTCGACGTTTCATCTCTCGGTTGGAGCAGCGAGACGCGCGTGGGACGAGGCAACGTTCGAGTGTCAAACGAATGCTCCTCGCTAGACGAGACCCGAGGGACGGGGGATACCGGGCTTCTCTACTACTTCCGGTAACAACTACTCGTCAATCCTCGAAAACGACACCGATGACGGTGCTCGCTCGCTCACCCTACCCGAAGCCGAAAATATTCGCGTTACGGGCAGACGCTTCCACCTCGACGAGCATCGTTACAGTCTTTCCATATTTGGCCGTTGTTTGACCACTCGGAGGGACATATTCGTTATCGATTAAGTGTTTCATTTTTGTGTGACTCAGTAGAAAAAAAATACCCTCAACGGAAATTATGAAATGCCGTTTTTGTACAAGTTTTTTAACGAAAGACGCTTTTTTCCATATCTTTAAAACTGCATTATTTAATCAAAATTTGCTTTATTTAACGTTTCTATGGCTTTTTTTGCAAATAACATTTTTGTACTATATTTTTGAAGCAAGATAGAAAACGTTTTTTTAGGTATTCCTGAAAAGTCGAGAGTTCAAAACTTTTTTTAATATTTTTGAGATTATATAATTATGCATTCATGAATAAATAATAAATAAATAATTGCATTATGTGATTCCATACTGCCTACAGGATGTTTCTTTTCGTTTTTGCGTATTTTGTTGAAAAAAGCAAAAAATATACAATTTTCAATTATTGTACCCTACGAAAAAAAAAAAAATTCGGAAATTTTCAATTCTGAAAGCAGCATTTCCTAAATTCACATTTTTTTTGTCTATTTACAAAATTTCGTTGCATTCCGTTAAATATTCTTCGTGAAAAGTCGTTCGGAAAATTCGAGTCGAATCGACTGTGGCGACGAGCGCGCCACCGCGGCAAATCGACGAACTGGTGTAGACGTTGGCGTATGTATTTGGGACAGAACACTTTTATAATCGATATCTCAGAATCGACTAACTTCGGGCCGGATCCACTCGCATGATAAGCCGGTTTTCGAATCCTGGGGTAAAAAATACTTCGTGTACTTAACTACTGGACAAGTTTTGAGAAACTTATTCATTAGCGCCTGAGTTTTCAACCTATTCTACTTATTCTGCCTACCTATCCTACCTAACCATCCAACCTATCATACATTAACTTGCATCGTAATCAAAATAGTGACTCTTATATAGTAACTTGCTAGGTACCGGACCGCTTGCAAGAGTAACACTTCATCCTCGAAGCCACCTGGCGGTGGCTTCGAGCAACTACTTATGATTAGCTGAACTAAGTAATTCGCAGAATGTGATTGACTTTCTCCTAACTAAATGGACGTTCAGGTCAACAAAATAAATGTTGAATTGACATTGATAATTTATTTAATCAATTCGTGACTAAAGATGATCGTCAGATTGTCGATGACCTCACTTTTCAACAAACTTACTCGGTTGTGAAACTAAAGAATTTTTCGTTCGAAATTTTCTTATTGTTGAAGCAACTAAACATTTAAGTCTTTCATCAGCTGCAGTTAATAATACATTAGTTCAACTTTAAAAATGTGGCAAGTTAGAAAAACACTGAGCTTGAAAGCGCGATCATTGTCATCGATCGAAGTGAAGCTTGTAATGCTCCGTACAAGAAACGAAACACAAGACATTTTTTTGTTTTTCCCCTTTTGCATTAGTAAGTTGTAAAAATATGACTTTAGCCTGTGCAAAATAACGAATAAAAATCGGTCTAATAAATTTCTATCACTGGTATAAATGCCTGATCCTATCCTGACTTGGCGCTGAATTGGAATAATACAAGTTGCGGCGATCCGTCAAATCGAGTGAATTTTGTGTCCGGGCCGGATCCGGCAATATGTGTGAAAATAGATCCGGCGTACTTTATTAACGCCGAAAATGTCCCAGATCCAGTAGATGTCCGGAAAACCTAATGTAGCCTGCCATATTAGGACCTGAACCGGTACACATCAGGGAGAAGTCCGACGAGCCTGATCAGGCTCGTCGAACTTCTCCCTGATGTCGCACTGACTAATCATATGGAAGCCGGAACAAATTCCTGCTTGGGTAACGCCGGAAATGGCCCAGATTCAGTAGATATCCGGGAAACCTGATGTAGCCTGCCATATTAGGACCTGAACCGGTACACATCAGGGAGAAGTCCGACGAGCCTGATCAGGCTCGTCGAACTTCTCCCTGATGTGGCACTGACTAATCATATGGAAGCCGGAACAAATTCCTGCTTGGGTAACGCCGGAAATGGCCCAGATTCAGTAGATATCCGGAAAACCTGATGTAGCCTGGCATATTAGCACCTGAACCGGTACACATCAAGGAGAAGTCCGGCGAGCCTGGTCAGGCTCGTCGAACTTCTCCCTGATGTGGCACTGACTAATCATATGGAAGCCGGAACAAATTCCTGCTTGGGTAACGCCGGAAATGGCCCAGATTCAGTAGATATCCGGAAAACCTGATGTAGCCTGCCATATTAGGACCTGAACCGGTACATATCAGGGAGAAGTCCGGCGAGCCTGATCAGCGTCGCCGGCCTTCTCCTTAATGTGACCCTGGCTAATCATATGACAGCGGAACAAATTTCTGCTCGGGTATTACAAATGCCTGATCCTATTCTGACTTGGGCCTAAATTGGAATAATACAAGTTGCAGCGATCCGACAAATCGAGTGAATTTCGTGTTACGGCCGGATCCGGCAATATGTGTGAAAATAGATCCGGCGCACTTTACTAACGCCGGAAATGGTCCAGATCCAGTAGATATCCGGAAAAGTTAATGTAGCCTGCCATATTAGTACCTGAACCGGTACATATCAGGGAGAAGTCCGTCGGATCCGGTCGTCCGTCAGGATCAAGTCCGTCGGTCAGTTCTGATCAGCGTCGCCGGACTTTTCCCTAATGTGGCCCTGACTAATCGTATGGCAGCCGGAAAAAATGTCTGCTCGGGTGTCCCTTGAAATTCGATTCGACCGATCCTAAGATGTATCGATTGAAAGTAACACTTCCGGTGTAGTAGCGTAGGTAACACAGTGGCGTAACGCCACGAAAAAAAAATCTTTTTTTTTCAGTACTTGGCGTCGCGACGTTACCGCATCTCTTGATATAAACTCAAGCGTTTTTTTGAGAACCAGCTGTCCGTTTTACTCTCATTCCTGATAGGATCATAACCCTTTTTTACAACGCTTCCGGTCGTTTAACTCAACGTCCAATAAGACCTTAACCGCTTTCTGTGGCAAAGATTCGTTAAGGATGTTTTCACATTAAAAAAAAAGCCGACGTTGTGTTCCGGAACGAGTACCTCGTCGTCGCGCTGCAGGCTCGGCGCGTGACTAGTCTCTTATTTTTTGCCTCCAGCAGTGTATATCGAGGGACAGATGTCGTTTCGCACGTGGCACGACGACGAGGGAAGAGCCTTTTAGTGGCTGATATCCGTTCGACACTCCGCGGTGAATCCAAGCACCGCTGTTACCGCTACCACCGCATCTTGTACGCCCCGCTGAGGGCCCTGCAAGATTGTTTTCGAAAACATAACGTCGGCTCCAACGTCCCCGACTCGTCCGGGAAAAAAAATAAAGCCTCTCTTCCTGTCTCGTGTTTCATCGCTTCTCGTAATCACGACATATTTTTACGAAACAAAAATAGAAATGTGATTCGTACGACATTTTTTTTTTTTTTTTTTTTTTTTTTTTTTTTTTTTTTTTTTTTTTTTTTTTTATAGGCGAACAGGATGATTCATCCAATTTGTCATTGTCTATCTCGCCGTATCTATTCCGGAGTGCCGGTATCTTTGGTCCGATTTTCCGCTAATGTCGCCGATTCTTTATGATTTGTTTTGCAGATGTCGGTCGCCGCGTGGTTGAGTCAGTCGGCCCGGCTGTCGCTCTTGTTGCTCGTCGTCGTGCAGCTCGGCGCGCATCAAGCCGCCAGCCAATGCGGCTCGGGCTCGCAGGACAAATTGGCACTCTACAAAGTGATCCTCAGGACTTACTGGTCGAGAGCGAGATTCCCCAGGCATTATCCCGAGTGGAGACCACCGGCGCAGTTCGGCAAGCTCATCGGTGAGTTTCGATATTTTTACACTCTGCACGCATTTTTAGAGCACTCCTTCGTTATTGAATGAGCAAAAAACGTGTTTTACAGAAATCTACAAAATTCCGTTTACAAAAACGTTAAAAAAATAATATTAACTGTTTTCTATAATTATGATAATAATAATAATAATAATTATCAATATTATTATTAAATAATAATAATTATTATTATTAATATTATTATCAAATAATAATAATCATAATTATGATTATTACTATTATTATTCCATTTTATTGCGATTTTTTTTAGTTTGCAAAATGAATTTTCTACTCCGTTCCGATTTGCGATTCGTCGAGGAGTGACGAGTGTTGAAAAAGCACGAAAAAAAGAGCGTTGAATAAACGATCGAATGTCCGGACGATCGTTGAATATTAAACCATACGTTCGAAGGGGCCAACGAGGGCGTTTTGTTTAGCGACGAATGAATTAATGATTTTCCGCTTATCAGGAAAATATTAAATTCCTCGCGAATCTATGTATAGCCTGGCGCACAATATAGCTTGCATATCTGATAGTCGTTGTACGAATGGTGAATGCATATGTGATGAAGGGGGGAGGGGGGAAGGGGAGGGGGTAGTTATAAACCGATGAATCCCCATTGCATCGAGCGGCACAGAACTATCGGAGAAACGATTTCTGGTCCAACTCACCGTCGAGATTGCAACGTTCCGATCGTACCATATATTTCCACTTATAATAGCATTTATCTTCCAATTATCCGTATTATCGTGTATTATCCCCCACCTATTTGTCATATAGATGCACGGAATTCACATTTCAGCGTTTTTCCCGTACCGATTCGGATAGATTTTTTTTTCGCCCAAGAACTTTTAAAGCCTTTTCGTCGATCTTTTATTTAAGGACGATCGACTGTTTTTGTGGCGTCAAAATGTGATTGAAAAAAGAATTGATCGAAAGTGCCCCGAACTGAAGGTCTGTTAAGCTAGCAAACCCAAAATTGCAAAATCGAATTCGGAGTTTATATTAATACGGTGCTTTTTGGATGCTAATTAGATGCTAAGTCTAAGCGCTAGCTACACGTCAAACTAGCGTATTTTTATGCACAGTTCCGCGCTGAACGCCAATCCAATGATAATTGTATAAAATTGGGGAGAACCCAGGAAATCACCTAAAACGACTTTTTTTCATCTTGGCCCAACACAAAAAATAGAGTAACGACGCGTGTTTCGAAAATGTTCCTTTTGCCGGGCCAATCTCAAGTCGATTAAACCAGCAGCAATGACTTCGATAAGTCATTATCGAAACTCGTCAAACTTCGAACTTGTCCAACCGGATTCCTAAAAAAATGACAACATTAGTTTTGTTATAAAATCTCGTTATGAGATACTTTGCGAGATTTTGTAACGATATTAGAATTAAGGGGATGAGGCAGCGGACTCAGTGGGTAAGAAAACCCGACATATTCCCAACATGTTCTGAACGTGTCCTCAACACGTTGAACATGTTCTGAAAATTCCCAACGCGTTCAACATGTTCTGAATGTTACCTCAACACGTTCAACATGTTCTGAATGTTACCTCAACACGTTCAACATGTTCTGAATGTTACCTCAACACGTTCAACATATTCCGAACATATCCCCAATACGCTCAACACGTTGTGAACATGTCCCCAACAAGTTCAACATGTTTTGAGCATGTCCCCGGCATGTTCAACATGTACTCTTTGCCGGGCCAATCGCAAGGCGAATAAACCAGCAGCAATCACTTCGATAAGTCGGTTTATCTCGTCCAACTACTTCACAAGAGAGGAAGTCATGACACGTCTTCTTCGAAATCGTCCAATCGGACAACAGGGCCAATACTTGGCCATGTGATGGCTTCCATGTGCTGGCGTGCCACCATTGATAAGCTGCGGGCCAATGCTGGCTGTCAATAGTGGCAAGCTGTGTCTGCCTACTAAAGGCTACCAGCAGTTCGCCATGAGTGGACCATTACTGGCTGTCAACGGTAGTCAACTTTCGATGTTCAATAACGCCTACCGTCAGTTTGCCATGACTGGGCCAATGCTGTCTGCCAATAGGGGCAAGCTGTGTCTGCCTACTAAAGGCTACCAGCAGTTCGCCATGAGTGGACCATTACTGGCTGTCAACGGTAGTGAACTTTCGATGTTCAATAACGCCTACCGTCAGTTTGCCATGACTGGGCCAATGCTGGCTGCCAATAGGGGCAAGCTGTGTCTGCCTACTAAAGGCTACCAGCAGTTCACCATGAGTAGACCATTACTGGCTGCCAACGGTAGTCAACTTTCGATGTTCAATAACGCCTACCGTCAGTTTGCCATGACTGGGCCAATGCTGGCTGCCAATAGGGGCAAGCTGTGTCTGCCTACTAAAGGCTACCAGCAGTTCACCATGAGTAGACCATTACTGGCTGCCAACGGTAGTCAACTTTCGATGTTCAATAACGCCTACCGTCAGTTTGCCATGACTGCGCCAATGCTGGCTGCCAATAGTGGCATGCGATGTCTGCCTACTAAAGGCTGCCAGCAGTTCGCCAAGAGTGGACCATGACTGGCTGCCAACGGTAGTCAACTTTCGATGTTCAATAACGCCTACCGTCAGTTTGCCATGACTGGGCCAATGCTGGCTGCCAATAGTGGCAAGCGATGTCTGCCTACTAAAGGCTACCAGCAGTTCGCCATGAGTAGACCATTACTGGCTGCCAACGGTAGTCAACTTTCGATGTTCAATAACGCCTACCGTCAGTTTGCCATGACTGGGCCAATGCTGGCTGCCAATAGTGGCAAGCTGTGTCTGCCTACTAAAGGCTACCAGCAGTTCACCATGAGTAGACCATTACTGGCTACCAACGGTAGTCAACTTTCGATGTTCAATAGCGCCTACCGTCAGTTTGCCATGACTGCGCCAATGCTGGCTGCCAATAGTGGCAAGCGATGTCTGCCTATTACAGGTTACCAGCAGTTTGCCATGACTGGGTTACCATCCGGAATTTATACCGGTAATGGCCCAGTACTAATTGCCATTGCCGCACCATTTCTGGGAGCCTGGCCGCCAATACTCGCCCAGTGCTGGTCCGATTGTGCGACCCTATACGGGTAATGCAACACAAATGAAAAAATCGAGGTCCTAAGTTGGATTTCGTTCAGTAGTCGATCCTACTTAAATGGCACGCGGAAGGCATCCCAACGATTCGCCGTTGACACGCGATCACGTTCGTCGGTCGCGAAGTGTCGTATTTATTTCTTTTACTTTTCATTTCCACGCCATCTCTCGCGAGATCGTGGAGAGCGGAGGACGGAAGCGCGAAGTTTATAGACGGCGGAGCCGAGGGTGTCTCGGGCTCTTGATTCGAGTGTCGCGAGTGGGTGAATCACACTCGCCGGAGCGCGAGAACGACCGTGAGAGATGGGTGAGAGTGGGGTTGAAAGGCGAGAGGGAGCGAAACGGATGAGAGGCGCATTCTGGATAAATCGTAGATAAACTCGGTGGCGCGGGATACGTAACGCGCTCTCCCTCCGCTCTCGAGTGCGAGAAACCTCAAATACGAATTAGAAGCTCCAGAAGAGCGCGAGAAGAGGACGCTCGGGTAAGTATCCGCTGCGGGGAAATTCAATTTCGTTCCCCGAGCCCCCGTCCCGAACGAAGCTCGCCTCGCCGCTCGCACCGTGAAGAAGATGCTCGACTCTGTGGCCGTATGATAAAGCCCTGGAGGTCGGTCGCTCGTCGCTCGCGGACCGGGGGGTTGTTGGTCGACCCTCTCCGGCGCCACTTTCGATTTACGCGTTTCCCATTTTCCCGGAAGATCCGCATTCGCGGAGTGGCAAGATCTGCTCTATCCGCTGGAGCGTTCGGCGGGAATATAGGAACGGCCATGAGAGAACGAATGGAAGACGCGGGTCTGTGAGCTTTTGTGTCTTCATGCTCGGAGATGGCGTAGCTCCAGAATGGAAGAGTGGAAAAGAGGAGTGCAGGAATGTTTCGCGCGAATGGAGAACCGAGGGATAGGTAAACGGATAGCGAAAACGATAGGCGATCGAGAGAAGTCTCGTGCGTTCGTCGTGTACAGTGGATGACTGTAGTGCCACGACATCCAAACCAGTGGTCTGAAGGTACGACAGATAGAGAATGACCTAGCAAGTCCGCAGTCTCACAAGTGGGACTTCTATTCGGAACTCGGGAAACCCGAATGATAGGACATGGCGTGCTGTGCATAGAGGCGAATATAGGTATATAGGCGGTCCAGATAGGTAGATAGTTGGATATATGCGAGCGGAGTGCGCGACGACAAAACGTAATGGAAAATCCTTTACGCCTGCTTGGCTATTTCCTCTTTCACGGGCGCATTCCGTGCGATTTCTTCCTCTATCCTGGTCCTCGAATCTACTCTTTCTCCAGCATCCCTTACCTCCAGATCTGGCCTCTGTACCAGACTCTTTTGTCTGCGTGTGTGTGTGCGTTGGACGTTTCTGTCTCTCCATTTTTCTCTTTGTCCTCTAATCACGCTCGGTCCTCCCCTCGCCGTTCTCTCCGAGCTCTATTCTCCACCTTCGGGGACGTTCGTTCTGCATTTAGCATTCGTCGGGCTATTTTCGAATCCTTTTCGTCATTTTCTCCTGCACCGTGCTCACATTCCCGGAATAGTTATGCTTCTAGCCATTACACCGGTCTTTGGATCTCTCCTTTTGTTCATTCATCCGGTTCAAGGCTTTTTGTTACATTGCCGACGGAAAGAAATTTGTGGCGTTTGATGCATCATTTGATTTAGATTCTTGATTGATAATCATTTGATTTAGATACTTGATTGAGAATCGTTCGATTTGGATTCTTGATTGACAATCATTTGGTTTAGATTCTTGATAGATAATCATTCGATTTTGATTCTCGATTGCTAATCATTTGATTTTGATTCTCGATTGCTAATCATTTGATTTCGATACTTGATTGATAATCACTTGATTTAGATTCTTGTTTGATAATCATTTGATTTGGATTCTTGATTGATGATCATTTGATTTTGATTCTCGAATGCTAATCATTTGATTTCGATTCTTGATTGATGATCATATGTTGATCAATGATCATTGCGATTGCTTTAAAGGAATAACTTTTTTGCTTCGTTGATCTGGATCAACGCATTCTATCAAAGTAATCTTTATTCTACTCACTTTAGACTAAGCTTAAGAACGATGCCGCAGCGTTCAGTTGCTCTTATTGATTCTCTCTGATTCGGCACGTACTCGATACCGTTGATGATCGTTCGTCGAATTCACTTCCACCGGAGCAGCGCGCCCCAGGGACGAGATGATCTGGAAGGCGAATCGTTATCGGAAAATTGTCACGCCGAAATTGCGGCGAAATAACCGTAAGGGGAAGCCCAGGCTTGCAGGAGGCACGGGAGGCAAACGTCGATGGAGTCGATCTTTCGTGTGAAATGGTCCGCGAGATAAAGGATCAAGAGAGTAGAAAGTCCACACCGCGTGGAAGGGCCCCACCGCAGAGTCACGTTCGTTCTACCTTCCTCGGTTTTTCTTCGCGTCGAATTCTTCTCACGATGCCGAGCGAAGAGAGTTCTCCCTTTCTCTCGCTCTTGCGTCGAGAGAAACGAAAGAGGAAGCGCGGAAAGTCGGCGCGCGATGCACGTGGCGAACGTGTGACAGAAACTACTCGTCGACGAAGAAAGCTCTGTGGATCTGCGACTGCAGGTTTACGAACCTGCCGCGACATGGAGAGTTTACTTCACCCTCGATACGTGTATACATGTAGATCGTCCCTACAGGCGAGAACCAACTCGGGGAAGATGGCCCGAGGCGTCGAGCGACTTCCTCTTCTCGCCTCTTTACTTCGATAGTTCGGCGTTCATTTTTCTTTCAGTTTTCTCACTTGGACTCCCGATCGGAAGCTCTTTTACAACTTCAATTCTCTCCTTCTGGCCTCATTCTTTTTCGCGTTCTCCTACATGTTTTATACAAACCACCTGCGGGAGGGGCCTGGACTTAAAATTTCATTGAGAGAGTCGCCACTCTGGCGCATCTGGTGCGAAAACTTTTTCGGCGAATCAACTGCGGCGCTCTGTTTTCCGTTATTTTCAACTTTTCACTCGCCGCGGAATCTCATTTTTCACAGAAAAAGAAAGGAGTTTGCAATTCGATCGAGTCTCGAGACGCGCAGTGCGCGCAATATCGGAAACTATTTTCATTTCCAAGCCACTCTTGTTGTGGTACGACAGCTCGGGGCACAATAAGGCAGCTAATTTATGTCTTCATTTTCCCGAAGCGGTAACGTGTTTCGGGAATGAAATGTTTTTCCGTTCGTTGAGGTCGTGCCAAATCGTTTCGGAGGTTCGCGGATCCCCTCCATGTAGGTTTCGCCGATCGAACGGCAGCTGCCAATGACTGGTGCCAACACTCGTGTTTGGGTGACGATTTTCGGATCCCCAACGTCCGGGCCAGTCAATCGTTGGTTTGCCGATTTGGGGCCAATGTCCGTCCGAGAAATAACTGACCAATGACCGATGGTTTGGCATCTAATGTCTGTGAGAGTCGCCTGAAAGGCTAACTCGGCTGGTTCACCCCCTTTAAGGGTACACCCAACAAACCTATTGGCCTACTTCCCAATGAAACGGCTCACGTGAGAGTAATGATTGTCCCTTTTTTCTCTCACGATACCTGAAATCCAGCACCGCCACTACGAACCCACTCTGGTGCAAGATTTTCGCGATACCAGACACCAAAAGTAATCATCAGAAAGTTCGACACCGGCCGCAGGCGACCGGCAGAAGCCTTTCTCATCATGTGGGTTCCACTCAAAGTGGACCTTCCCGAGATAGTCTACGCCGTCACCCAGGCCCACCACATCATCATGATATTCACAGTGTTGCCTGATGGGTGTAACTCGAACCTCTGCCCGTGCCTGTAGATTCCTCCCCGAGTTCTCAGAAAATGGCGTGCACCTTTAACGCTACTTCGAGGATGATCATCCACCACATTCGTCTGCGTCCCCGGATCGGTGAGTGGAACGGTTTTGCCACTCGGGTGACGGGAGGAGTTTGTGAGCACATCCTGTCACCCTGGATCCCACTAGTCTGTCTTCTTCAGCCGTCCTCACGTAGGGTGCTATACCAACCCTGGGGGCCAAGGCATCTGGACGTAGGCCCTATCACCATCTCCAATGGTTTGACAACGAATTTTTCGGTTGCGCACCCGATGGCACGCACCAATGCTCGGCAGAAGGCCTCTTGTTTTGTTAAGGCAGACTACTGGTATAGAGAGGACCAGTCTTCACTACCTTCCAGCACTCCAACCACTACAAAAACTAACTCGCGTGAGCTGTTGAGTCGCGAGGACTTGGAAAAATCCTGCTTTCACCGTAGAACGGTTCATTGAACAAGTTTGATCTACCCCTAGGGGAAATGACTCTCTTCGCCAGCGCCAAGCAACACCGAGAAGACAAGAGGCTGGATTGCCGAGCGCTCCTGCCAGCGGGTGCCACGAAGAGGCGCAATCGTCAGCTTATTCGTTCGATCCCGTACAGGTTATCCGAGAAATCTTCAGATAATTGTTTTGGGGAATCTACTTCCAAGTCGGTGTCTTGGCAAGTTACACTTAGTGCAACTCCTGCTCTGCCAAGTACGACTGCAAAAGAGTAAAATCCTACCTAACAGTCACCCAAGCAGCGGGTGAACCGCGAAGTTTAGGGGCCGGCTGACCCATCATCGAAGTCCTGACACTTATCGGTTCTCCAACGGCTTGACGTTTAATATGACCGAAGGTCACCTGAAGGCTAGTTCGGCTGGTACCTCACCCCGTTAAGGGTACACCCAACAGATCCTATTTAGCCTACTCCGAGCAACAACTCTTGTAAGAGTACTGGTACTCACTTTTTCCTCTCACGATGCCTGAAATGCATCACCGCCGCTACGATCCCACTCTGATGCGAGATATTCGTGATAACCAAGCATCAGAAATAATCATCGAAGAGGCCGCGGCCTATTCTCATTTATGTGGGTTCCACCCGAAGTGGACCTTCCCTCTCCCGTAGTACCTGTAGATCTTTACCTCGAGTTCTCGGATATGGCGTGCACCTTTAACGCTACATTGAGGATGGTCATCCACCATATCGTCTGCGTCCCCAGCACGGTATTTAATGAGTGGAACAGATTTGCCACTCGGACGACAGCAGGAATAACGTGAGAACATCCTGTCGTCCGTGGATCCTATTAGTTTGTCCCGGCCTCCTTTGGACGCTCTTACGAGGCTTAAGGTACCTGGACGTACGCCCAATCACCAACGCCAAGGTTGGATCCCTTAGATAGGGTCCAATGGTTTGACAATTTGACGCCAGTGTTCCACCGCGGCTCGACCCGGTCAATCATTGACTTGCCGATCCCCAACTAATATTCAACCGGAAACCGATCCGCCAATCCTTCGCTCCTCCAATTGCCGATTTAACGTCAACATCGGACCATCAGCGATTTTCACCGCTAGATGGCGTCAACCCGAGTTTTTTCTCGCAAACGAAAGGGTCGCCGTCCCGTCATATAAGGATCTGAAGGTTTACTTCTTCGATTCGATCTTGTAATAGAAACATAGAGGATGTTGAAAACATTCTCGCCCATTGCAGTCAAACGATGGTGGGCTTACATCGAAAACCAATAATTGGCCGATCTTCTTGATGGCTTAGGGTCAGTGGTCGCGAATGGTTATCTTCCAAATCTTGTTCGATGATTGGAAGAACCCAGCTCGCCGATGTTGGCACCATCGTTCCCGGGTTTCAACCGACCATTGGCCGCATCCGTTCGCCCTGCGCCGGTCAAGCGGTTGGAAGGAAGGAAGGAAGCTGATTCCGGAAACCGTTCTCTACAGCAAGCGTCGATGAATCGAGCGCGTAATCCTTCCATTCTCGCCGCAGCGTCAAGAGCCACGATAACCGGGACTGGGTACGTGCAAGTCTTGCCCTCGGGTCGTACGTGCGTTTGCGGGAACCTTCGCCCCGTCGCCCGTGTGATGTACGACGCGGCCAGAGAGCAAAGGAAAAACAAGCCCATCGAGCCACGAAAACGTTGAACCGAGAACTTTTCCTTGGTCGGCAACGCTCCGGGCTTCGGGAATGAGTCGACGGTCCGGATCGGCCCGTAACGAGAAAAAGAAAACCGCAGCTGCGATGGGTAAGAGATCGAAAAAAAAGGCGAGAAGGCCTCGCTCGGGAGAACTCCGCAGACGCGCCTCGTAGGGATGCGCTCTCGTCCGTGCCGCAAAAGACTCGAGGGCGGCAAAAGCGAGAGAAGAACATTGGAATCGCAAAGGATACGCAAACCGGCGGGAAAAGGGGGGAAACGGTAAGAAAAGAGAGACGAACGGTTCGTCGACTCGGGCACGTTTTCTCTCCACGGGCGAATGCCGGGCTAGCGAGCCGGAGGAGGCTCCGACGGGGAGCTTCTCGGGCTTTAATTATTCTTCACTCCGGGACTTTGCGCACACGCGTGACGATCCCTCGTTATTTATTCCTTTATCGCCATGCTTAGCGTATGAAATACTTGCATGGGGCATTTCGGTGGAAAAAAATAACGATAATGTTACGATGCGACAAAAATTCCCCACTTTTGCAATACGTAGAATTGGAACTGTGATTGTCATTTAAGGGCGGGGTAAGGTTAATTCGGTGAAAGAAAGGCGTGTTTTTAAGATTTTTTTTTGACGATACAGACAATGTTCGTTTATTCAGTAAATTTCCATATAGTAATATAACATTTGAACAACATTTCTCTAAATGTTTATTGCAAAATATTCAAAATTGAGCGAATGACAATGAATCTCCGGAGGCACCTCGAAAAAAAGTTGATTCGCGGTGTTCATCATAAGTCGCAACAGAATCATCCGAAACAAAAAAATCAAAATGCATTTGTTAAAGAAGATGTTTCTTGAGGTAATGATGAGAGAATTTTTTTTTTTTTTTCGATTTTTCAACTTTTTGGTAACAGTTGGGAGCCAAAAAACCGATTTTCGCTGAAAAACATAGGCTTATTTGATGTTGAAAAATTAGTAATTATTAAAAAAAAACAAAAAAGCTCTCGACAATACCTGGTGAATTATGTGAAGAAGTACTGTGCAAAATTTCAAAACGATTGGTCCAGTAGATTTTGAGTTATCGTGAACACGGACTTCAAATATGACAAGTTTCAGAAAAACGCTTTGAAAAACGCGAAGAGTTTGGTCGCTTAGCGCTCATTTCACATAAGTTTGAGAACACTTCTCGATTGTATAAAAATCTGGAAAAATTCATGCATATTAAAGGTCCTCAAAAGATTAATTTTGCATAATAATAAAGAAAAATGTTATTAACAAATTGATGAAAAACAAACAATTGGTCAACAAATTTCGCCGCAACCCAATTTTTTGAGACGCTCAAATACTCATAATTTCGTTAATTTTGCTCCGATCGACTTGAAATTTTAACACAATATTCTTCAGATATTATACATTCATTAAAAAAAAAAACAAATGTTAATGCCTTACCCCGCCCTTAAGGTTTGTTACCAAATGAAACTTGTTTTAACGATAAACTCAAAATTCAATGATGACTGTATGAAAAATTCTACTAAACTGTAATTATGTAAAAGTGCTCGTAAATAAATAAATGAATAAATAAATAAATAATGGAATAATAGTTTCAACATTAATTGCCTGTTTATATTCCGCTGAGTAGTTTATTTGTTTACTCGCTATAAAATAGTGTCAAAAACAAAACGAAAAAAGAAAATAAACAAAGCACGATTGTGGAACGTATTTGAATGAAAAATCCTCATAATGACTAATGTACGTCTCAAAGTGCCTTTTCGTCTTTGGAAAATTGCGGTTACTGACGAGAGGAAAAAAATTGTATCAACGCGACGTAACGTTAAGGGAGCCGCGGGGTCGGGGACGGAGCGTTGGTAACCTAAGCGAGTGAATTATTTTTAGAGCCTCTGGGAGTCCCAGCGAGAGACTCGGCCGTAGCGGGGATTTTCTCTATGTTGTCTCATCGCGGCTCGTTTTCTCCTTCGCTTTCGTTATACGGAAAACACATACAAACAAGAGCCGCGAGTGCCACCCGAAGTGGGAGAGCGGGGATAGGGCACTATTTGGAGTAAAGGAGAGAAACGAGCCGTGCGGGGCACGTCGTATCTCTCCCCGTTCGCGCATCCCCGCCTTTCCTAACGAAACACACGGAGCAATTTATAGTTTGGCCCTCGCTTTTGACTCGCGCGAGGTCGAGTGGCTTCTCTCATTCTCTCGCCGGCTACGTCGACTCCTTCGTCTTCTTCCCCACCTCGCTTTCTCTCCTCTCTTCACCCTTTCGCTTGTATTACTCTCTATTGCCGTTCGGCACTCCCGCGAGGCAATGAGAGCCTGCGAGGCCTCGCTTGTGGAAGCGTATACGAAACCTCCCCTCGAACTCTCGGCGGCTTGCACGGCCTTCCTCTCCGTGCGTTCTCTATCGCGGTGTCGCGCTCGCAAAGGGA
This sequence comes from Ischnus inquisitorius, assembly GCA_963924025.1. Classification (NCBI taxonomy): domain Eukaryota; kingdom Metazoa; phylum Arthropoda; class Insecta; order Hymenoptera; family Ichneumonidae; genus Ischnus; species Ischnus inquisitorius. The sequence goes on from OZ001253.1 coordinate 3,650,742, forward strand.
AACGCCAAAGGGGCTCCACCTCGAGGCAAAAGGAGAAGGACGATAAAGAATCCGGACGAAAATTTATACCAAGCTGTAGATAACGAGGTGTGCACACATATATATATATTTTTTTTCAACTAAATATATGAATTTTTTATGGAGACCATAGCTCGAGAATATGAGTGAGAAAACTGAGGATTTTTTATCATAGAGCGCTTAAACTACTTGGTTTAAAGTAGTCCAAGCGTATGGTGTTCATTTCGCATGAGTTCGAGGAAATTGAGAGGAATTTCAAATTGAATTGCAAACACTTCTCGACGGTATAAAAATTTGAAATAATTCATGCACATCAAAGGTAGTGAAAAGATTAATTTGGCATAATAATAATTTCAAATTGTTATTAACACATTGATGAAACAAAAAATTGTTCGAGGAATTTCCCGGCAACACAACTTTTTTTTTTTTATGAAAATAATTCTTTCATTTTTCTGAATACGCATGAATTTTCTCAGATTTTTTCATTGACTTTGAAATTTTTTTTTAATGGAAAAAATGGGTTGAAAATCTTAAAATTCAAACCCAATAAAAAAATCTGAAGAAATTCATACGTATTCGGAAACATAAAAGAATTATTTTCATTAAAAAAGAAGTTGTGTTGCCGGGTAATTTTTTGAACAATTTTTTGTTTCATCAATTTGTTAATAACGATTTGGAATGATTATTATGCAAAGTTAATCTTTTCAGTAGCTTCGATGTGCATGAATTTTTGCAGATTTTTGTACCATCGAGAAGTGTTTGCAATTCACTCGCAATTTCCTCGAACTTATGCGAAATGAACACCTTACGCACGGACTACCTTAAAGTACATCCAGCACGTGGTGTTCATTTCGCTTAAGTTTGAAAAAAATGAGAGAGAATTGCAACCACTTCTCGGTAATATAAACATGCCATTTCGGCGATTTTCGAGGGTACTTTTCCAAACGCGGTTAAAATTTTTTTTTTTTTCAGATCATTTCTGCACATGGTTAAGTATATGTAAAAAAAATCAGAAATATCAACAAAACACATAATAAAAAATTACGTAATAAAGCAATGTATTTTTTTTACCGCGTGCGTTGATAGTGAATGTTTCGGCATCGATGTGGGTGTCGGAAAAAAAATAAACATATTCATAATTGCATAATGGATGTATCTTCAGTGTTGACCGACAATATTATGAAAAAAATTATTATAATAAAAATTCGGAACTAAACATTTTTTTACTCAATTTTCTGTCGGTATTTTTTTTTTTATATTTTTTTGTGTCATTGAAATTTTTGTTTCTGTGGTTCACACGATAAGTGATGATACTAAGAATATGTTGTGAAAATTTCAAAGCGATCTGAACCTTCGTTCAAGAGTTCAAGGTTCAAAAAAGTGAGGCGTGGAAAAACGGCTTTGAAGTTGGTGGTCGGGCGCGCCGAGCGGTATCTATTTTTACGCTCTAAATGCTGTAACTTTGACGATTTTTGAAATTTTTCGATTCTGTAAAGCTTAAAATATTCTGAACCGTCCAGAATCAAATAATAAATAATAATAGACAGAAAATAATTATCGAATCAAAAATAAATAAAAAATGAAAATTTTTGAAATTTTGAAATGCCTTAATGTAGGAAGGAATCATCTTGACCGGGGCCCACGACTCGGGAACAATAAAACACAATTGTTATTATTCATTTTTGTTATTCGGTGGACTAAATTTTCAGAAATTTAATAAATTACCGATTTTTTGAATCAGATATCTGCAGTTATTTGCGTCGCATTAACGTATTTCAGAAAAAATAATAACATAAAACCGATATTAAATAATCACGCTATAAATGAATACTATATGTATAATAAAAAAAAAAAAATTGCAAACACGTGCATCTTCGCGACTAAGGCATCAACTATCCGTCAAACGCTCTTCTCGAAAAGATAGCTTTTTATTTGGAGAAAAATTGGCTTGTCGGATAATTCGGAAAAAAAAATTCAATAATTTGTCGAAAACATTTTGGAATGTTTGCTGCGCAAAGTGGATACTTTCCCATTCGATAGGCCTGCTTTTTTCAGATTTTTGTCGGATCCCGTCCCTCATCAGTCAGCTTTTTATTTGGAAAAAAATTGGGTTGCCGGATAATACGGGAAAAAGAAAATTCAATAATATGTCGATAAAATTTCTGTATTTTTACTGCGCAAAGTTAATACTTTCCCATTCGATGAGCCTGATTTTTCCAGATTTTTTTCGGATCTCGTCACTCATCAGTCAGCTTTTTATTTGGAAAAAAATTGGGTCGCCGGATAATTCGGAAAAAAAAAAATTCAATAATTTGTCGAAAACATTTTGGTATTTTTACTGCGCAAAGTTGATACTTTCCCATTCGACAGGCCTGATTTTGTCGAATTTTTTTCGGATCCCATCCCATATCATTATCGAGAAGTGACGGTGCGCGGCTACTGCCTTGAATAACCAGAGCACGGAGTGGTGTTTCGTCGCAACGCATGCCCCCGCCTTTTACCGTATTACGTTACCGGCCTTTCGCTTTCTCGCTCCAGGGCCGTTGCGAGAGCTTCTGGGCTCGGCACTGATGCCCGACGACTGGCTCACTTCCCCGGAGCCCGCCCCCTCGGGGGCTTTTGTTGATTTAATAAACGCAATCCTCCGTCCTCCAGCGCTCCTCCATCCGCGCTTCAACCCTCTCCGTCCCGTTCGCGTCTCTTTGCGCGCAGTGAACCGAACCTCGCCGTCATACATTTCCCTCTTCATCTTCCCTCGTGTACATCCCCGGCAACATTGCTCCCTGCCTCGTTCGGTGTTCCATTCTCCGGTTCTCCGATCCGCATCCCGTCCCATTCGCCCGTCCGTTCTCGTCCCCCTCGTTCACTTTCCCCGTATGAAAATCTTCCGCGTTCATCCGCCACAACGCGCGGTTTTCCCTCTCTCGATTATACCTCTCGTTCGACTGTTTTCTCTCTTTCCCCTTTGTCACTCTCATTCATTGCCCTTCTGCTCTTCGCCTCTGTCGGATCTCTCGCGGTTCCCTTTCTCTTCGAAAGCCGCACCGAGCTTGGGCTCGTTTTGTTCGCGTTGCTCCGTTCGTCTCTTCTCCTTCGGTACGCAGTCACGGATGGATCTCGATCGTTTGCTCGTCGCCCAAGGCAGCCCGGCGGTTCGCTGACGTGTGTGTACCAAATTCACTCAGGCAACGGGGCTTCCTCGCGTAATACGGAACTCACGGGCACAGTCGAGGATCTAAGCCGTTCCTCGTCGAATAACGCATTACGCATTTCATGCTCATGCCGCCGCGGCAAGAGGGAAAGCTTTCGCGTAACCGGCTGGGGGGGGCCTCCAGTTTCGCGATAGCTTCATTGTCGAACGGAGGAGCTCTCGGAGGCACCGCCGGTAATGCGATCAACGTCTACGGCGCACGTTTTGATCCCACTGTCGAAACTTACGCTGATGCAAATTACGAGGATTCGGAGAAGAGACCTGGAAAACCGATAACGATGGAATATTTCTTTTTCATACACCTGCACGGAAAGTTCGTACTTTCCTCACTGATGAGAGGAGAGAAAGTAAGCACTTTTCTCCCTAGGGCGGGAAGAACTCGCAAGGGAGAAAAGTACTCACTTCCTCCGCTCTCATCAGCGAGCCAAGTACGAACTTTCCATTAGAGGTGTATGAAGAAATCGTATTTGCATCGCGGGCGGAGTTGGCATTCCAACTCGTGTTGGAATGGGTAAACCCACCTCTGGCATCACCCAACACCCTCGTCAGGAATGTCCAACTTTCCGCCCTTGGTGCAAAATATACTATTTTTGTGGACGAGAATCCGGAGCAGAGAATTGTTCCGGCTGCCATATGATTAGTCATCGCCACACAGGGAGAAGTCCAGCGACGCTGATCAGGCTTGCCGGACTTTTCCCTGAAATGTACCGGTTCAGGTACTAATATGGAAGGCTACATCAGGTTTTCCGGATATCTACTGGATCCGGGCCATTTCCGGCGTTAGTAAAGTGCGCCGGATCTATTTTCACACATATTGCCGGATCCGGCACTGATACAAAATTCACCCGATTTTCCGAATCGCTTCAACTTGTATGATTCCAATTCAGGGCCAAGTCAGAATAGGATCAGGCATTTATACAGAATAGGATCAGGCATAATACCCGAGCAGAAATTTGTTCGGCTGCCATATGATTAGTCAGGGCCACATCAGAGAGAAGTCCGTAGACGCTGATCAGAGTTGCCGGACCTCTCACTGATATGCACCGGTTCAGGTACTAATATGGCAAGCTACATTAGGTTTTCCGGATATCTACTGAATCTGGGCCATTTCCGGCGTTAGTAAAGTGCGCCGTATCTATTTTCACACATATTGCCGGATCCGGCACTGATACAAAATTCACTCGATTTTCCGGATCGCTGCAACTTGTACTATTCCAATTCAGGGCCAAGTCAGAATAGGATCAGGCATTTATACAGAATAGGATCAGGCATAATACCCGAGCAGAAATTTGTTCGGCTGCCATATGATTAGTCAGGGCCACATCAGGGAGAAGTCCGGCGACGCTGATCAGGCTTGCCGGACTTTTCCCTGAAATGTACCGGTTCAGGTACTAATATGGCAGGCTACATTAGGCTTTCCGGATATCTACTGGATCTGGGCCATTTCCGGCGTTACCCGAGCAGAAACTTGTTCCGGCTGCCATATGATTAGTCAGGGCCACATCGGGGAGAAGGCCGGGGACGCTGATCAGGCTCGCTGGACTTCTCCCTGATATGTACCGGTTCAGGTACTAATATGGCAGGCTACATCAGGTTTTCCGGATATCTACTAGATCTGGGCCATTTCCGGCGTTAGTAAAGTACGCCGGATCTATTTTCACACATATTGCCGGATTTGGCCCTGGTTCAAAATTCACTCGATTTGCCGGATCGCTGCAACTTGTATTATTCCAATTCAGGGCCAAGTCAGGATAGGATCAGGCATTTATAGTACTGATAGAAATTTATTCGAACGATTTTTATTCGCTATTTTGCACAGACTAAAGTCATATTTTTACAACTTCCTAATGCAGAAGGGGAATAACAAAAAAATCCTTCCGTTTCGTTTCTTGTACGGAGCATCACAAGCTTCACTTCGATCGATGACAATGATCACGTTTTTAAGCGCAGTGTTTTTTTAACCTGCCACATTTTGGAAGTTGAACTAATATATTATTAACTGCAGCTAACGAAAGGCTCGAATATTTAGTTGCTTCAACGATAAGTCAATGTCGAAAGAAAAATTCTTTAGTTATCACAACCGAATAACTTTGTTTGAAAGTGAGGTCATCGACAATCTGACGACCATCTTTAGTCACAAATTTATCAAATAAATTATCAATGTCAATTCAACATTTATTTTATTGACCTAAACGTCCGTTAAGTTAGGAGAAAGTTAATCACATTCTGCGAATTACTTAGCTCAGAAATTATGTATAGTGGCTCGAAGGCGCCGCTAGGTGGCTTCGAGGATGAAGTCCTTCTCTCGCAAGCGATCTGGCCTAGCAAGTTACTATATAAGAGTCACTCTTTTGATTACGATACAAGTTAATGTACGATAGGTAGGATGGTTAGGTAGAATAGTTAGGTGGGATGGTTAGGTAGAATGGTTAGGTGGGATGGTTAGATAGGATGGTTAGGTGGGATGTTTAGGTAGGATGGTTAAGAAGGATGGTTAGGTAGGATGGTTAAGTAGGACAGGTAGGCAGGGTAAGTAAAAGAGGTTGAAAATTAAGGCGTTAATGAATAAGTGTCTACAACCCTGCACAGTAGTCAAGTGCACAAAGTATTTTATTTCCCTGAATTCGAAACCCGGCTTATCGTGCGAATGGATCCGGCACGGAATTGGTCCATGTTTGCGTTGATCCGATACATATCCGGCCGAGACAAAATATTCATCGGGTCCGCATCAGGCGCTTTATCAGGGCCGGATCTGCGTGAGCCTTACACCATGCATCCGGGCCGGATTTATTTTCCGGCATGCCAATCATGCCCCGGTTTCTGGCCTGATAAAAACTTTTCTCGGGATAGAGGGCTTTCAAATGAAGGACTTTGTCGAAAGTAAAGTTCAAGACAAAATAACGAGTGGTTTTTTTATTCATTGTTTATGTCGAACCAAAAAAAACGAGATTTTCATTCATTATTTATTTTAAACAGAATAAACATTGGTTTTCCATTGATAATTCATTAGAAGTTCAAATAACAAACGGTCTCCCACAAGTAAACAATTAAGACAATGGACTCGTCGTCGATTTTTTTATCTTCGCTCGTTATAATTACGTAACGAGGAATGAACCTAGAATGGATATGGCGGAGGGAAGTACACTCGAAACTAAGATCCAACTACAATATCCCGTCTTCGTGGTATATCTCCGCGACGCGTGAATTAAAAGAAAACACCGTAGTGCACAGCCGTTCCGGATTAGCCGGTAGAAAGGGGACGTATAAGCTCCGCTCTTTGTAGCCAATGACTCTCTGTTCAAACAGCTCATCCTCCTTTCTTCTCTCCCTCGATCTCTTTCGTTTGACTTGTAAAACAATTAAAAGTACCGACGGCTACGAATTCCTCTTCCCTCCGACTCTCGCCGAAACTTTCTCATTAACTCCGTAATCTATAAAATTGCCCATAACATTCCGCGATGGATATTATAATGGAAAATTTGATAGAACCGTACGCTGCGTCGGTGTCTAAACAGCGAGGCTATTCATTGTTTTTTTGCCGTAATCATTATTTATGCTCTCGTCGTATTCCGTAATATATGATATATGATATATGATATATGATATATGATATATGATATATGATATATGATATATGATATATGATATATGATATATGATATATGATATATGATATATGATATATGATATATGATATATGATATATGATATATGATATATGATATATGATATATGATATATGATATATGATATATGATATATGATATATGATATATGATATATGATATATGATATATGATATATGATATATGATATATGATATATGATATATGATATATGATATATGATATATGATATATGATAAGTAATATATAATATACAATGGATCTTGAATTTTGGAATTTGTAATTCGGTCCTTCGACGGATCGACAGAATGACCGTCATTTCGCATCTCTGCTCTTTCCCATTACAGTCGGGTCTCGCCGTAAAGCCTCTAATTCGTGTTTTAATACAAGCGCAAGGGCTTTCGGAGGGCGCCGAAAGAATAATTGCCCCTCGTCATATCTCCGAGAGCAAACGTCGAGTTTCGAGAGTGTCGCGGCAGGGCCAATTCCTCGCGCCGCTTTCGCAACTCGCGCGACATCAGCGCGGGCTCGCACACTTCGACTCCCCGAAGCAACCAGTGTCACGACGGTAATTTCCCGTGAAATTATTCAAATCCGCGAGCGGCTCACGCTCGTTTCCACCCTCGATTCTGTGTGCCTGCGCGAGGAATAAGGAACCGAGGAGAAGCGCGATTCCGCCTCTCTCCGACTCTCTGTTTTCTTATCCGGCGAACCGTCAGCGAATGGGAAATTACGGAAGACCTTCCACGGCCCTTCGCCCTCCCATTTCCTTCGCCCATTCTTCCGTCTCGCCTCGCGCGCAATTCTCACTCATCTAGCTGAATAAAATATCATTTGGATCGCCTTGAGAAGACTGAAAAAATAAAAATAATAACAGAAATCGCGAGCGCAAGGTTTTCGAACGATAAAATTGGACGGACCAGTTTGAATTTCGAGGGGGAAAGAATGTAAACATGAGTGAAGGATCGTTTATTGGAGGACGAGAGAATAAATAATGTTCCGAGAGTTAGAGAGTCGGATAGTGAAAACGTAACCGTGTACGCTGTTGATGCCTCGACGTATGTACGTGTCAGGAGAGAGCGGTGCGCAGAGCTTGCACACAGGGGCTACCGGTTATTGCGTTTCGTACTCGCTGCCGCTGGTTATTGCACGTTTCTCCGGCGTCTCGCTCGCCGAAGCCAAGTGGAAGCACAAACGCGAAGCGAAGCGAGTCGCCGCGGGGGGCGAGAGAGTCCAAAGCGGAGGCTGCAGGCTTTCCCTCGTGACAGATCGAGCGATCTATCAAAAGCCTCGACGTAACTCTCTCGGTTAATACATAAGCGTCTGCCCCGCTACCGCTTCCACTCGCGGCCCGTTGTTCTCTCGCCTTGCTCTGTAATAAAATACGTTACATCGAAATGTTCTCCTCGCCTCTCGTTAGTGAATATCGCGTTATTAATGCCCCTTCGCACGGCAAATTTCTCCAGTCACGGATTAACATTGACGTTTGTCGATTGATGAAGCTGCCTCGATGCTTTTTCTTCTACACGACAACCGGTTCAGATTTGAATCGCGAGTGGATGTCGTAAATAAGCTTTGGAAATGAGTTCTGATTTTTTTTTGATATATTGGGCAAGCCTACTCTAGCAGAAATTGAGGTCAGGCTGCCCGGGTATACCCTAGCAGGTTCGTATACCGTAAATCTACCATAAAACCTACCGTAGGATTTTGCCAAAAGTCCTACCGGTGATGTTTGCCAAACCTACCAAGAAATCTACCGGCGCTGATGTTAGGATGCTTAGTAGATTTTCGCGAAATTTCATACAGTAAACCTACCCTTTAGTATACCATGATATCCACCGTTTTCGGGTCGTTGCGATCAGTAGGAAAGAAGTGACACCTCCGCACGACCTACCGTGATACCTACCGTCTCGCAGCGATACTGATCGTTTTTCTGCTGAGGGAAGCTTGTAAACGTTCGATTCTAAACCTCAGGGATCTGTTAGGTTATCTGATTCGTATCTGATCAGGCACCTGCCTAGCAGGCAGGCATACCTAGCAGGTTCGTGTACCGTAAATCTACCAAAAAACCAACCGTCGGATTTTGCCACCAGTCCTACCTGTGATGTTTGCCAAACCTACCAAGAAACCCACCGGCGCTGATGTTTAGACGCTTAGTAGGTTTTCGCGAAAGAACCGAGCACGTACTGTCCAACCTGCCGGGCCCGGACCAATTTCATACAGTAAACCTACCCTTTAGTATACCATGATATCCACCGTTTTCGGGTCGTTGCGATCAGTAGGAAAGAAGTGACACCTCCGCACGACCTACCGTGATACCTACCGTCTCGCAGCGATACTGATCGTTTTCCTGCTGAGGGAAGCTTCTAAACGTTCGATTCTAAACCTCAGGGATCTGTTAGGTTATCTGATTCGTATCTGATCAGGCACCTGCCTAGCAGGCAGGCATACCTAGCAGGTTCGTGTACCGTAAATCTACCGAAAAACCAACCGTCGGATTTTGCCACCAGTCCTACCTGTGATGTTTGCCAAACCTACCAAGAAACCCACCGGCGCTGATGTTTAGACGCTTAGTAGATTTTCGCGAAAGAACCGAACACGTACTGTCCAACCTGCCGGGCCCGGACCAATTTCATACAGTAAACCTACCCTTTAGTATACCATGATATCCACCGTTTTCGGGTCGTTGCGATCAGTAGGAAAGAAGTGACACCTCCGCACGACCTACCGTGATACCTACCGTCTCGCAGCGATACTGATCGTTTTCCTGCTGAGGGAAGCTTCTAAACGTTCGATTCTAAACCTCAGGGATCTGTTAGGTTATCTGATTCGTATCTGATCAGGCACCTGCCTAGCAGGCAGGCATACCTAGCAGGTTCGTGTACCGTAAATCTACCGAAAAACCAACCGTCGGATTTTGCCACCAGTCCTACCTGTGATGTTTGCCAAACCTACCAAGAAACCCACCGGCGCTGATGTTTAGACGCTTAGTAGATTTTCGCGAAAGAACCGAACACGTACTGTCCAACCTGCCGGGCCCGGACCAATTTCATACAGTAAACCTACCCTTTAGTATACCATGATATCCACCGTTTTCGGGTCGTTGCGATCAGTAGGAAAGAAGTGACACCTCCGCACGACCTACCGTGATACCTACCGTCTCGCAGCGATACTGATCGTTTTCCTGCTGAGGGAAGCTTCTAAACGTTCGATTCTAAACCTCAGGGATCTGTTAGGTTATCTGATTCGTATCTGATCAGGCACCTGCCTAGCAGGCAGGCATACCTAGCAGGTTCGTGTACCGTAAATCTACCGAAAAACCAACCGTCGGATTTTGCCACCAGTACTACCGATGATGTTTGCCAAACCTACCAAGAAACCCACCGGCGCTGATGTTAGGACGCTTAGTAGGTTTTCGCGAATCAACCGAACAAGTACTGTCCAACTCGCTGAAACGGGACCCATTTCGTACAGTATGGTTGGAGCAAACCTACTGTTTTGTATACCATGTTACCGACCGGCTTCGGGTCGTTGCGATCAGTAGGAAAGAAGTGAAACCTCCGCACGACCTACCGTGATACCTACCATCTTGCAGCGACCAGTAGGAAAGCTTCTAAACCTTCGCTTCTGAACCCCAAGGATCTGTTAAGTTGTCTGATTCGTATCTGATCAGGCACCTTACAACCTAATCCTGCCCTAATCCTGGTCCTGATCTGCCTGATCAGGACCTAATAAGGCATCGTATCAGAACATCATTAGAGCTTCAGGTGCACCTCACAGGGATGCCACCCTAATGAATTTTTCTGCTCGGGTATTGGTTAACGCAGATTTCTAAATCATCAGCCGTTTGTCCATTGATGAAGCTACCACGATGCTTTTTCTTTTATAAGGCAACAGGTTTAGATTTGAATCGCAAGTAGATGTCGTAAATAAGCTTCGGGAACGAATTCTTATTTTTTTTTGGAAATATTGGGCAAGGCTACTCCAGCAGAAATTGACGTCAGGCTGCCTAGCAGGTTCGTATACCGTAAATCTACCAAAAAACCAAACGTAGGATTTTGCCATCAGTCCTACCTGTGATGTTTGCCAAACCTACCAAGAAACCCACCGGCGCTGATGTTGGGACACTTAGTAGGTTTTCGCGAAACAACCGAACACGTACTGTCCAACTTGCTGGGCCCGGGCCCATTTCGTACAGTAAGTTTGGAGCAAACCTATCGATCAGTAGGAAAAAAGTGAAACCTCGACACGACCTACCGTGATACCTACCGTCTCGCAGCGTCCAGTAGGAAAGCTTCTGAACCTTCGCTTTAAACCTCAGGGATCTGTTAGGTTGTCTGATTCGCATCTGATCAGGCACCTGCCTTACAATACTGATCAGGACCTAACAAGGCATCCTATCAAAACCTCATTAGAGCTTCAGGTGCGCCTTACATGGATCTGATCCCACCCTAATGACTACTTCTGCTCGGCTATTGTTTAACGCAGATTTCTCATTCCTAAGCCTGAACCAGAACTCAGTTGTTCCACGATCAATTGACATAACTAGTTCCCGTGTTCGACAATTAGACGATTCTCCGAAAGCGCCCGACGCTACACATCGCGGAATTGTTTTCTCTGAGTTTTCGTAGCTCGTCGAGGGCCATCAAAGAGCAGACTGCAAACTCGAAGAATCGAGGAGTAGAATGCGGAGAGCCGATGGTTGTGTACTTAGGGACTTTGACTACTGCCTTCCTCTCCTACCTACGCGCGCTCGGGAAGACCGAATGAAAGGAGTTTGGAGATTGTACAAGGGAGAGAAAAGCTGGAGAGAGCGCCTTTGCTCGCGCAGTGCAGGAGAATGGCAAGAAGGGTAGTTAAGATTCCGAGGAAAATCCCGCGACTCTCATCAAAGCGACGCTGCTCCTTCCCTTCTCTTGCGCTCGGAAGATCCAGCTCTCTCTCTCTCTCTTGCGCTCTCTCTGTAAACACTTTGGTCCTCGAAAGCACGAAGGCATTATCCATTCCTCCGGGAATCGTTGCCTCGCCGTGCTTGTCGGATCTCCTCTTCTCTCGTCTAGTAACATTTCGCAACAGTAAGACATTTTTATGAAAAAAAAAAAAAAAAAAGCCCCTTTGCGAAAATAAAAGTAAATATGGTGGCTCCGAGCTCGGTCCTTTTTTTCACCCGGAGAAATTTGTTGATCCGCCAGGGGAGAAACGGAGAAAGAACGCAGCCTGCGAGGCGGTCACGCGAGCCACGAGAGGAATTCAGGGCGAGAGAAGGACGCTGCTCTGGATAAGAGCAGTCCGGGTGGTTGGGACCGGGTCGTTAACTTTTTGATATTCGCCAAAGTGCACTTTGGCGCTGAAGCGACGGATGGGCCGAGGGCGGAGTGCAAGCGCATTATCCGACGTTTCCTCATCGCGCTCTTCCTCCGCGCGCGAAATCGTCTCTCCGCTTTCCTTCTGGCATTTTCTCGCGGAAATGCGGCTAACGCGCGCTACTCCGTCCGCGCTTGGAACCGGAGAAAAAGGATGCGCCTCGGTGCACTCTCACCGGCGCATTCTACAGCAAAAACTCTCTGACTTTCATCATTTCACGCTGAAACTCTCAATGGCCAACGGAGAACTCTCGTGACCCATATTTGGGCCAGAAAAGTGAGACTTCCTTTCTATTTCTTCATTAAGCGCCGTCAAATTGGGCACTAATGTGAATGCGTTGTTCAGCATTTGTGCGAAAATGTGAATATAAATATAAATATAAATATAAATATAAATATAAATATAAATATAAATATAAATATAAATATAAATATAAATATAAATATAAATATAAATATAAATATAAATATAAATATAAATATAAATATAAATATAAATATAAATATAAATATAAATATAAATATAAATATAAATATAAATATAAATATAAATATTAATATTAATATAAATATAAATATAAATATAAATATAAATATAAATATAAATATTCGGACGTTGGAGGTACCAAAAAACTCTTCCAAAGATCGTTTCCGTCGAATCGTCCGCGCTATTGTATTGCGTTTCATCTACTTATCCCCCGTAAAATCGTTCGCGATGACAAATCGCTTTCGCGAGAAACGGGGGCGATGATCGCGAGCCATTCAAGTAACCAAATGTTACGGCAAGCTCGAGGAGAAGACTTGCTCGAAAAAAATTATGCAAACTGCCGTCGATAACTCAAACGAGTGCCGCTCCATTGGATCCACGGAAAAGGGAACGGGAGAAGGGTGCCTGTCTCTTCGCTCGCAGTCGATAAACGCCCCCAAATTGCTTTTCGATCGTCTCGAATTTATTACTTTCTTCCTGACTACAAAAATTGTTCAAGTTGTTTTTTTTTTTTTTTTTTTTTTTTTTTTTTTTTTTTTTCTTTTTAAACGACTCAATCGGTACTCGCGCGAAGGGAGCGGCTTGATTAAAATAATCTGCGATCGAGTATTGCATATAACTGAATGTGTGATTTTTTTGTGCACATTTAGTAAGACTTGGTCCATGCAAATTGGATGTATAATTTTTTAAACGCGTCGTCAACCAGTTTGAGAAAAGTAGTTTCGAGAAAAACGCGTTTAAAGTTTTGGTGATGTATAATTCGTACATAAAAGCTTAATTTTTTGTTCTTTTTTTTTGGTTGCTCAAGAAGCTTTGTTTTGGTGAAAAATTTTTTTTTGCGATTTTCATGAAAACGTGTTCAGAATGTGCGAAAACGTCGAAAAATTACATTTAGAAAAAATGTCTGGATGTGTGTGTGTGTGTGCGCCCTGTTTGGCCTCATAAGTTGGAAACGATTTGAGATATCAAGCTGAAATTGATATCACATATTGTGGGATCTAGTCCATCACTTTGGTGCAGTTTTTTGCTTAATCTATGCAGTTGTTCAGTTTTTACGCCATTTTGAATTTTTTGATGCCACATTTTTTGAGATATCGGACTAAAATTTGGCACAAAGTTAGACTATCATAATCCAATGATTGGTATTAAATTTGGGCAAAATCTATGCAGTCGTTCGGATTTCACACAATTTTGAATTTTTCAAAAAATGTCTGGTGGTGCGCTATTTGCCACATTTTTTGAGATATTGGGCTAGAATTTGGTACAAAGTTGAACTATTGTAAACCAATGATTGGTATTGGATTTGGGAAAAATCTATGCAAGCGTTCAGTTTTGGCATCATTTTAAATTTTTCAAAAAGACTTTCTTTACAATAAAACGACTGTCAGTAGCAAGAAATTCATTAAACAACTATGGAACTATTAAATAATGTGCGGGCGCGAGACGGTGTTCAACGCGCTCGAAAGTGAGAATTCGGAGATAATTTCGACCACTTCTCGACGGAACAAAAATCTGAAAAAAATCAAGCATATAAAAAGTGTTGAAAAGAAACCTCGCATAATGATAATTCCAAAATGTTATTGACGAATAGGTGAAAAAAATAATTGTTCAACAAATTATCCGTCAACCTAACTTTTTTTTAAGATAAAAATTATGTATAAACTTTTCTGAACACGTATGCATTTTTTCAGAATTTTTTCCAATCATCAAAATTTTATTTTTTCGGAATTTTTTTTCTCTTAAATAATGCGTGTTAAATCACGAATTTTGGATATTTGTTTATCACAAGACCACCCATTACACCCGACAAGTTTCGAAAAGATTGATAAAATAGATTCGCGAATACAGCCCAAACACGAAAAAAAAAAACCAAATTCCGATGATTACAAAAAATTCGGAAAAATTTCATATGTGTACAAAAAAATTCACATATCATTTTTATCCCAAAAAAAAGTTATATTGACGGATAATTTGTTGAACAATTATTTTTTCACCTATTTGTTAATAACATTTTGGAATTATTATAACGGAAAATTGTTTTTTTCAGCACCTTTCATATGCTCGATTTTTTTCGGATTTTTACTCTATTGAGAAGTGGTCGAAATTACCTCTGGATTTTCACTTCTGAGCGCGTTGAGCACCGTCTCGCGCCGGTACATCGTTAACCTTCAGTGTCTTTTTTCGAGATTTTACCGCAGGATATACCATTGAAATAGATGTTACCGGACTATACGTTTGAATGCGATCGAGCGCTTTGCGCTGTATCTCTTCATCCTCCCTCGTCCGTCGAGTAACTCAATCCAACCGGCGATGTCTAGACCATTTTCCGTCTCGTTATCATAATTTTTTAATACACTCTGAAAATAATCGTGGATGATCTTCGTCGCGGTGTGTGCTGGGAACACGACGATCGTGTTCAGCATTCCTGCCCGTCGCCGCGCTCGTGGCTACGTGCGCCTCTGAGCTCCGCTGGCTTCCGGATAAATTATGCAAAGTGCCTCGATAACTTAACTTCCTTCTTCGCGGCGAGCGGGTCCTCGGCGTCGTTCGATATATTTCCTCGAAAAACTTGCAACCTCCGAGCACTCTCGCGTTTCCCTCCGTCCGTGCTCCGACCTCGCCGACCATTACCGAACGATTCAGCCTTCCAGCGCTCTCCGTTTTTCACAAACGTCTCTCAATCGCGCCCTTAATTCACACTCCATTCGCCCTTGTTAGTCCCTCGTTTGGGCGCGTGCTAGTAAACTTCGAGCTCCGCATCAACGATGCAGATTGGCAAGACGTAAGGCCCACATCGTGCATGAATGAGACGCGCTGGAAGTTCGACAATGGCGCGTAGTGTCTCGGACAATTACTGCAGAGTCTCGAATAAAGGTCTTCGGGGCCTCCGATAGACAGTGGAGTAGGAAAGCTAAGGCATCACGGCGACACTCGAGCTCTACTTAGTCTCCGCCGCACGGCCGTATACCTAGGGGAGAGCGGGGCAGAATGGCATACCGGGGCAAAATGGTCCGAAATGGTCAAATAAAGTCCCCCGTATGATAGGATTCGGGTAAAATGGGACAAGAGAAAGTCCCATCGACGTAGATTTTTTTGCTGTCCCATTTTGCCCCATACCATTCTGCCCTGGTCCCATTGTGCGCGAATACCATTTTGCCCCGGTATGCCGTTTTGCCCCGCTCTCCCCTATACGGCCTCCTTCATTATACCTGCATTCAAGAGAGTATCGTGTACGCTCGCGCGGAGTAGGCAGACTCGATAAGACTGCACTCAGCCGTTGAACAATTAAAAGTTTCATCGACACCTCCTGAACGCCGACGCCGGGAGCGAAAGCTGGTGAACATCGAAGATGGGTTCTCCCCCTTGAGGGCTAAGGATGAAATAAGATAACGTTAACGTTGCAGAAGAAGGGGCTTGAGCGAGGCCCAACGGCAGGAACATCTTGGATGATTGCTGGAAACCGGAAGCTCTACTGCAGAATTGGCAAGACGATGGTCGGTTTCTGCAGCCTTCAAGAAGTACTTCAAGAAATCGTTTCTCGGATAATCAGCTCGCGAACTGATTCGCTGATTCGCTTATCAAATATGAAGCTGAATGTATTCACGATTCTCTTTTTTGCGTGAAGAAGTTCTCGGTCAAAAGTAGCGTGCATAACGCGCTTCGAAAGTTCAAGGTGTCGAGGAGTGAGTTTGTTTCGCTGAAAAAACCACTTTTCCTCCTTCCCGCTTTTTATCCCATCGGCGCTATTCAGCTTTCCGACGCTTTCACCGGGACTTACCTGGACTTTGAGCGATTCCAGTGATCCGGCAACCTGCGAGACTCTCTTTGCGAAATTATAACCTTTCTTTGCGATCCGCCGAGGATGCAAGGCGAAACGCGAGAGTGTAAGGAGAATGAATGGCGCGGGCACGAGGTTCAAACGACGTCGTCTTTACGGTTCAAACTGGAACGAGAGCCCCGAGCCAGAGCGGTTTTTAAGATTATGGGCCTCGAATAAACGGGCGGCGGGTGAACCTTTGAGATTTTCCTCAAACGATGAAAAGACAGCAGCGAGAAATTCCAATCCCGCTTTCTCCCATCCTTTCTTCGCAGCGTTAACGTTTGCCCTCTGGCGTTGGTAGCGATTGACGGGAAAAAAAATTGACTTTATCGAGGTCGTTCGCGGGGAGGGGGATTTGAGATGAATTCTTTCGAGGTGATGCCCGGACAATCGTTATTGCGCGCATAGAAAGAGAACGGTACGACTCGAGGGGATGGTACACGAATGCCGAGCAGGGACACGCAGCAGACAGACAGTTCGACGCCCCGAAAATCGCACACGAGTGCCGGCGCGGGTGAGGGTTTACTAATCCACCCCGATAACATTCCGATTAAACCGCACATAGCGAGGAGTTTCACCGAAGCCCGTACCTCGTCCCGGCTAATTCAGACCTGGCGTTTGCCAAGGCTCGCGGCGAGATAGCGCAATCCCTTAACAACGACGATGGGGTGGTTTCGAAGGGGACGGTGGAACGCTAGTCGAAGGATAGGATAGGGCGCAGCGGAACGAGAGGGGCGCGAGGCTTTTAAATGCTCGACGCTCTTGCTCCCCCGGGGTCTCGACTAGACGACTCTGCGCGACAGCGCTGGTATACGCCATCAGCGAGAGCAGAGGTTGCCTCAGTATTACCGCTGCATTCTGCAGGTGGAGGTCGGGCTCCTCTCGTAGGATGGTTAGGGATAAACTGCTAGCGTAGTTAGCGATGCAGATTAGAGGGCTCGGGATCCCCGTGGTCGGACCGAACCATGCTCACCGACTACCCAGACCACCCTGGAACACGGAAAATGTTCCGGTATCTCGGCTGCGGCGCTATACAGATTGTACCGCCACCGTCGCTACTGGGTTACTGCACTCCGTGGACTCCGGGCACTCTCGTTACTCGTTTGTTCTCCCTTTTGTCCCATCACTTCCGACTGCCGCGCTCCGCGTCCCACCTCTTTCTCTCTTGCCCTTTTTTTACTCGGCTCGCGACAAGCCATTGGCGCCGCCAATTTCGGGGCCAGTTTGTCCCAACCAGGAACAGCCTCTGTCTGCCTATCTGCACTGTCGTATCGCAGCGAGTGCTCCGGTCCACATTACGCCCGCGTGCAACACCGCGTAATAACAGCGATGAATTGTTGATGGACCTGCCGCGGTTACTCTGTATTTATGCCGCGAGAGAGGCCAATGTCCCATCGGCAATCATCAGGATCCATCTTCCACATCACGCTTCGATAACTTTCATCCATAGATCCTCTCTTCCGACATGCTTACAGCTGAAAGGCTATCGCCTTCAATCCCTTCATCAATACAGGCTCCACTTTTATTCCTGCCCCGATGTCCTCGCGGAAAACCCAAATCCTTGATGCAGTGAGTAAACGTGGAGTGCCATAGTCGCCGAGTGAAAATTGGCCATTCCCTTTCAGAATGGCATGGATGACTTGCTTTCTGATCGGACCAACCTCGATCTCCTCCATCGGAATCGGCGGAAGACTTCTTTTGCCGCGTTCCTTCCGACTTGCCACGCGTTTCGACAAATCCGGTCTCCATTGCAGCTGGACCAAACGAAGCACCGAACGTGTTGATTATATTCGTGGCAGTAATAATGGAGTGCCATAGTCGCTGGGTAAACATTGGCCATTCCCTTTCAGGATGGCATGGATGATTAGCTTTCTGATCGGACCAACCTCGATCTCCTCCATCGGAATCGGCGGAAGACTTCTTTTGCCGCGTTCCTTCCGACTTGCCACGCGTTTCGACAGATCCGGTCTCCATTGCAGCTGGACCAAACGAAGCACAGAACGCGTTGATTATATTCGTGGCAGTAATAATGGAATGCCATAGTCGCTGGGTAAAAATTGGCCATTCCCTTTCAGGATGGCATGGATGACTTGCTATCTGATCGGACCAACCTCGATCTCCTCCATCGGAATCGGCGGAAGACTTCTTTTGCCGCGTTCCTTCCGACTTGCCACGCGTTTCGACAAATCCGGTCTCCATGGCAGCTGGACCAAACGAAGCACCGAACGCGTTGATTATATTCGTGGCAGTAATAATGGAGTGCCATAGTCGCTGGGTAAAAATTGGCCATTCCCTTTCAGGATGGCATGGATGATTAGCTTTCTGATCGGACCAACCTCGATCTCCTCCATCGGAATCGGCGGAAGACTTCTTTTGCCGCGTTCCTTCCGACTTGCCACGCGTTTCGACAAATCCGGTCTCCATGGCAGCTGGACCAAACGAAGCACCGAACGCGTTGATTATATTCGTGGCAGTAATAATGGAGTGCCATAGTCGCTGGGTAAAAATTGGCCATTCCCTTTCAGGATGGCATGGATGATTAGCTTTCTGATCGGACCAACCTCGATCTCCTCCATCGGAATCGGCGGAAGACTTCTTTTGCCGCGTTCCTTCCGACTTGCCACGCGTTTCGACAAATCCGGTCTCCATGGCAGCTGGACCAAACGAAGCACAGAACGCGTTGATTATATTCGTGGCAGTAATAATGGAGTGCCATAGTCGCTGGGTAAAAATTGGCCATTCCCTTTCAGGATGGCATGGATGATTAGCTTTCTGATCGGACCAACCTCGATCTCCTCCATCGGAATCGGCGGAAGACTTCTTTTGCCGCGTTCCTTCCGACTTGCCACGCGTTTCGACAAATCCGGTCTCCATTGCAGCTGGACCAAACGAAGCACCGAACGCGTTGATTATACTCGTGGCAGTAATAATGGACCCTTGAGTGTGCTCGTGGGAATGGGAAACTATGAATATCTGCTGGTTGTCGGAGTAGGCTGATGCCGAGGCGTTTATACACAGACCATGTATGGAGCCGGCAACACATGCGGAAGCGAATCCGTGGTTTTCACCGACACCCGACGACTCGTTACGCTGGATTCATTCGCGAATCCCACATCCCAGCTTCGCGGTATTCCGGTTCCCCGTCCCAGACGCGTTGCCCACAGGGATGTCGGACTTCGGGTGCGTATACACTTCCACGTTCGAAACCAGGGATGGACGGACCACCGGGTCGTTTTGTATACAATCTCGAGAGCGCCGCGAAAGCCCCGACGCAGAGTGCGGAACAGCACCGCACCGGGCGCTACCCGTATGTACGGTATCCGCTATTACGTGTCCCCGGTGCGATTGCATTCGCGTCCGTCGGACGAGGCAGGCGAGATACGTACGTGCCACCGTTGAAGCGGCAGCTGCGGTGATCGATGAAACAGCGTCGGCAATGGCAACTTGCTTTGTCGTACATACGCGGAAAATTTCCCGCGCCACCGCGGACGCGACCAGGAGAATGCCTTCGTCAACACGCTCTCCGGACCGATTGTCAGACGGAACGGTGGAAATGAGCGAGAGCCACGTATATCTTTTGATACAGCTTCCGACAAAGCACTCAGTTTTATTGCAAGCGCGCTGGCGTTTCTCGTTTTGTCCTGCATCCTTTTTTCAGTCGTTGTTCCGTATGAGGACACTGCAAAAAATGGCCGGAAATTTACAGCATGTTTACTCTGCAAAGATATACAAAATAAACGGTACAGGTTGATAAAATTAGAATGGGATATATTATGGAGGAGATTGTTCGAAGGATGATGGGCGGAATATGGGATTTTGGACGGATTTTCGCCTCATACGCTTTGCCACAGACCTTCCCATTCATTGCGACGCGCAGAATTTTTAACAATCAATCTCGTACCCATTCCCATAGTTTTTCCCATTAATCGCGTCCCATGAAATTTGCAACAGAATTTTTGACAATCAATCCCGTACCCTTTCCCATAGTCTTGCCCATTCACCGCGTACCATCAAGATTTCTAAAAATCAATCCCGTACCCATTCCCATAGTCTTTATCATTAATCGCGTCCCATGAAATTTCCAAAAATCTATCCCGTACCCATTCCCATAGTCTTTCCCATTCATCACGGACCCACCTATCTTCCGTGGGTACCCGATCAATGGGAAATACTATGGGAATGGGTACGGAATTGATTTTTTGAAATTTCATGGGTCGCGACGAATGGGAAAGACTGCGGGAACCCGTATGAAGCGAATATGGGTCCGTCCAAAAATTCACATTCCACCCAGCATCCTTTCATTCTCTTTCCCATACCATTTCCCATTTTCTCACCCATAGTAGTTACAACATTTTCTTAGGGTACCGCGTTAAAAAAGTAGTATGGAAATGCGTATTAAATCGAGTATGGGTTGTAATATGGGGAATAGGATAGGAAAGAGTGTACGGTCGAGTATAATCGGAATGTGGGTTATTTCTTGTTCCCTGACTCATCCCATACGATTTGGGAGACTCTTTTCTAGTCATCAAAGAATTCCTCCGAAGATTGTTAGGAATCATATGTGTAAATCATATCCCATATGTGTAAAAAAAAAGTGGTATGGAAAGGTGGAATAATGTGAGTATGGGTACGATAGGGAGATAGTAAGGAGACCCGTACGGGAAGCGCTCGATTTGAATATGAGGATTGTTCCGTTGACATATTCCGTCCGCACTATTTTATAGTGCGATATTTACGGAGAAATATTGGTAAAAAAATAGTTATGAGTAAAATGAAGGACTCGAAAAAATAGAATTTGACAAATGGAAGGACAAAATGAAGATATATGTTAAAAAAAAAATTATTTTAACGAATACGAGTTCCTCGAACAAAGTTAGACGTTACAGTACGACATTACAATCGTCGAATACTTTAAAGTATTTTCAGTAACGTAATCCAATTCCGACCGCTGATTATGCAGTGTAATGTCTAACTTTGTTCGAGGAACTCATATCCGTTGAAATAAATTGTTTTCGAACATATTACTTTATTTTTTATTTTGCCCTTCGATGCATCAAATTCTATTTTCTCGTTTCCTTTAATTTACACATAACTATTTTTTTACCAATATTTCACCGTAATTATCGCTCTATAAAATACTGCGGAAAGAATATGTAAACGAAACAATACTCACATTTGGGTCGAGCGCTTCTCGTACGGGTCCCCTTACGATCTCCCTATGCTACCCATACTCACATTATCCCACTTTTCCATGCCACTTTTTTTCTACGCAGGAGTCTGACACAGGTCCATACCATCGTATGGGATCGATTCCTGAGAATCTTCGGAGGATTTCTGCGATGACTAGAAAAGAGTCTACCAAAGCGTATAGGATGAGTCTGGGAATAGGAAACTACCCATATTCTGATTATACTCGACCCCACACTCTTTTCCATACTATTATCCATGTTGCGACCCATACTCGATTTAATACGCATTCCCATACTACTTTTTTCACGCGGGGTGCGAAAAAATCTCGATACCGCTTCGAGGCGGAGAAGTTGGGTAGAACCATTCGATCGAAGAAAAAACGAGGGCTCGATTAAACTGTAAGCGATCAATTGTGGGGTTACGTACAAGCATTTTGTTTATCGAAGCGTTAATGCAATCGTAACAATTCCATATAGAATTAAATGAACATTGCATGCGTATGACAGTGCGCAACCGTGCTTTCGGCTCAATTTGCGAGCATTGTTTCCAACGCCAACACGAATTCGAACTCGCCGTACCGCCGCATACTCCCGACACCGGAGTATTATTCGCAGTTTCGTCGAGCTGAAAACCGACGCAATTGTTTCGCGATATTCGTTACATTAACTCTTGGATTTTTCGAGCTTCGAAACGTTTCACTGTGCTTGCGTCAGATACAGTTTATCCCCGACAGTAGAGACGTTTGAGTTCTGCCGAGCGCTGCGTTGTTTGTGCAGCATTGAGAAATTTTGGAAACTCGACTTTCCAGAACGATATGCCACGCGATGATCCATATCGAGATTCCTCAGGCCTTGCGGAAGCTTTGGTGCTCCCGGGGACTCGGTTCGGCTGGTGAGAAGCGCTTGATCATGCCGAAGGTTCGGCCGAGGCATACCGTCGGAAATCCCCGTACTTTGATATTAGTTCGGGCAATAAATTCCAGAAGCTGCCGCCTTCCAATTATCGTCCCTCTGAAGTGCCGTCGATTCTTTCAATATTGAACAAAAAAATACGAAGCATCCCTCCTTCACCGGCGTAGGGGACGTAGCGTACCCATCGCCCGAGACGTCGAATCTATCAGACTCGACGCCTCGCAATAGCTACCCCTGGCCTGAGTGTAAGCTATCGTGCTCGGGCTCCGGTGGGACACAACGATGCTTCTAGGCATACCAGGCGACATCCTAGAATACACAAGCCTTACCTCCTCAACCTGGGTCTCTAAGGAGGCTGACCACATCCCCAGCTGACTACATTAGGTGATGCGTGGGGGCCGGGGACCTGGCAAAGATACCCTGGAGACATCGGGCAATCCGAAGTAGGGTCGCTGGGACACGGGAGGCACCCCGGGAGACCGGAAGGGGCCCCCGGACGGCCCGGCAGGCCCACGAAAGGATTGCCTGTTGGGGACAGGGGACTGGCCGAGGCTCCTGTGCAACCGGTAATCCCTATGAGTAAGGTGTTAAGTCGCAGAAAGAGGTGCGAAGTTAGGGAAAAAGACCTGAAATAAACGCCCGTCCGTTGTAGTTCCGCGTCTGAGGAGCACAACGTGGACAACTAGGGCACGGGTCTACGATGGGCCAATAAGCCTGAGTATCGGTGGAGTTGCGACCACAACCCGTTAGACCAATAACAACAACATCCCTCCTTCGGTTTCCCTGCGAAATCTTTGCATCGTCTAGTGAAAAATGCGCCCTCATTATTCGCGACATAAGCACAACGAAGAGAAAAAACGTCGGTTTCAGCCAACTTTCCTGCGCCATTATTTTTGCCATTACTTAAGGCGCCAGCGGTGAATCCCCGCGACTGCAATCTTCGCTCGCTTTGTCCACATATCTCATCGCTCCCATAATGGCCTGAGCAAGAACCATTTTATCGTCGTTTCTCAAGCTTCCGGAAGCTCCAAGAGTGGCGGTGTTACAATATACGCACATGTGTTTCCAGTAAGAAACCGGGCACGCGTGACTTGATGCATCAAGGCTAGATTTGGGGATGAACCGAGCTGCGGCATCGTAGAAACTGCCAGCTGCCTGTTCCAAGCTTTCGACTAACCCTACGCGATCGTGTGCTTCCGCACTTTCCGCATGTAAACGCGCGTTAACGCGCTTGCGATAATTGGCCTAGTCGTCTTCGTCCTGGAGCTCCTTTTGCTCTCGGATGATGCGATGTTGGCTCCTCTATCGTGGTTTTCCCTGCGGCGCGGGTTTAGCAGCTTGCGAAGCATCCCGCACAGGTATAAGACTGTGATGCATGCTTCAACCTTCTGCAGAATCGTGTGGCTTTAAGTTTACCTCTTGCTCTTTCGAATAACAGCCATACGGAAGCGGGTATACGTATGTATGAAGTGTAGGTTGATTCAAAGCTGCCCGAGGCTGAAGCCGTCTACGTCCGACCTGCGCCTTAAAGTCGCTTCGCTTACCTTCCCCTTTAATCCCCTCTCCGCTGAGCTCGCTTCGAGCATGGTCCTGTAGCATGCGCAATCCGCATCATCCGCTCTCGGCGATTCTTTTGCCTCTCCATTTTCATCTCTCCGGACTCCCTTTGCAATCCGTCCCCCACCCTCATCTTGCGCAACCTCTTCACCCACCCTTCAGCCGTTTCTTCGCGTATCAAGTCTCGTTGGAATCTTTGGATATTTCACCCTCGCTCCATCCTTCCTTTGCCCAAGCAGTCTCTGTTTCACATGGTTGATGCCGTACAACCCGACTCCCCGACGCGATAGCGTACGCTTAGCAACTCCTCACTCGCTCGTTTATCTACCGTAGCAGGTGCTTCGTAATCCCCATTATAAAGACTCGCCACATTCGAGGCACAGGGAGGATGGTTGCCTCGTCGTCTCCGTTGGGTGCATTAACTGCGACGCCAGCGAGAGCTTTGAGTGTAACCAGCCGCACAAGCAGAGGCAAACGCAGGATCTGAAGGGGTCGTACAAGTAGCTGGTCTACGAAAGTAGGGTGCTTCGCGGGTCCGCTATTCCACCCTTTCCTTCGCTAGCTTCGACTACTTCTCACTAGTTAAATCTCGTACAGTTTTAATGACGTGTCGATAAGGAACTTTAACCATAACAAGAGGGTCGAAAGAAGGATGGTGCGGTTTGTTTGAAAAATCTACTCCTTTCATCATCATCGTTTATGATAAGAAGTTTTGCGTCGCCTTTCTCTCTGAATCTAGGTTTCTCTTGTCAGGGGGAAAAGAAGACTTCTTGTATCTCCGTCACTTCTCCCTTTCTGGGAAAGGGCAAGGGTATTCGGTTCGCGGAGTCGGAGCTGAAAGGGAAGAGAGACGGACGTTGATTTACGTCAGTGAGTCCGCCTACTCGACCGTCCCGACTCGCTGTCGTCGCATGGATGCGAATCGCTCGTAAATAGGACTGCGACCCGGCGATAGGGAGGGGAACGTTGGAGACCCGAGAGACCCCAAAGTGACACGAGTACCCCAATTCTACGCAATGCTGCCATTCTTCTCTATTTTTTGGTTTCCCTTCCTCTCTAGTTCTTCTACTACTGTCTTTTCGAGATTCCATGGACCAATCCGAGTAGAAATTTTCGACAGGGTGGCATAAAGTAGCTATAAGGCGCGCCTGAAGCCTAAATCAGGCCCTGGTCAGTATTGTAGCGCGGTAAACTTATCAGATACGATCAGGCAACCTGACCTGATAGTGCCCTTTTCAGTCACGCAGTATCTGCAAGTGACATGGCCCTGATCAGGTTTGCTTTATTGCAAATCGGGCTTCATCAGGTTTTCGTCAGAGCTGAATCAGGCTTTCCAGATCAGCCAACGTCTGGCCATACCTCTGCAAGACTCGATAGTTGGAGACCCGAGAGACCCCAAAGTGACACGAGTTCCCCAATTCCACGCAATGCTGCGATTCTTCTCCATTTTTTGGTTTTTCTTCCTCTTCGGTTCTTCTACTACTGTCTTCTCGAGATCCCATCGACCAATCCGAGTAGAAATTTTCGTCAGGATGGCATAAGGTACCTAAGGCGTGCCTGAAGCCCAAATCAGGCCCTGGTGAGTATTGTAACGCGGTTAACTTGTCAGATACGATCAGGCAACCTGACCTGATAGTGCCCTCTTCAGTCACGCAGTATCTGCACCCTGATCAGGTCCTGATCAGTCTTACATTCTTACAATCTTACATTCAGGTTTGCTTTATTGCAAATCGGACCTTATGAGGTTTTCGTCAGAGCTGAATCAGGCCTTCCAGATCAGCCAACGCCTGGCCATACCTCTACAAAACCAGATAGGACCTGACGTAAATTTCTACTGGGAAAGTAGCAAGTTGTCTTGCAATCGACTTCATAATTCGCGAGCTTACTGTTGTTTCTCTGCCAACTATTGCATTTCATTGGGATCCGTTATCACTGACGCTTTCCAGGAGCAAGCGCTCACTGTCACGCGATATTGTACATCCAATTTGTACTTAGCAAAACTTGTCCCAAATTACTGAAGCACAGAGACGCCAGTAGAACTCGGTGGAACTCGGTGAGTACTGGTTTCGTGATCCAGTTTCTCTTCCTTTGAAGTTGGGTCGGGTACCTACCTGTTTGCCAATTAAAGTGCCTCCGCCTGTATTTCGACACCGAGCTTCCGTTTCAGCGCCGTTTCGTCTCTCACTACCGAGCTTCCTTCTCCACCTTCCACTTCTCCTTCTTTGCTCTCGTCTACGCTACCGAACCCTGCAGCAATCCTGGCCTCCCCATTTCTCATTTATCGCTTTATAAAAGTCGAGCAAACTTGGCTCAAAAGAGAGGGGAAGAGTCCAACGAAAATCTACGCTCATATAATCACAGAGCTGTTGGACTTTATCGGAGGGTGCCTCCTGTCCACTACTCCACGGCAAAGGGTGCAAATATCTTTCTCGGCAACGCAACTCCCTCCGCTTACCCTCCAGCCCCACCCCACCCCCAACCCCGAGCCAAGCAGCAACGCTCGAGCGTAAAAACATAATAAATATCCAGTCGAAAAGCCGGCGTTCCGCTTCCTGTTTATGACTAAAGTTGCATAATAAAACACGACGATGCTTCTATCTCTCATCTCGATGCTCCACCTACTTTTCGGATCCACTGCTTTTTATACGCTCTGTAATATTTAACCCACGCTGCCATACCAAATATTGATCTCCGAGTCAAGTATTTGTCGAATAAATTGTTTTTTATTTCTTTTTATAATTTTTCTTTTTTTCGATATTTTGTTTTATGGAATTACAAAAGTACTTGCTGTGGTCTTTTATGGGCAGAGAAGTGGAGAACAATTTTTTCGGGTCTTGGGGAAAGCAACGAACGCGTCGGTAATGAAATGTAATTTTCGAATAAAAATGTCAGGATACAAAGGAAATGTTGTGAGGCACCGATTTCCGGGTATTATTTTGGGCTGAAAATTTCGTTTTAATTTACATCATTTACTTTACATTGTACATTACTTTATTTTTGCTCATTTATTGAATAAATAATAGTTGAATGAATTTGTTACTACTGATAGTTTATTTGTGAAGAAATTCTTTTTTAATTCAAAATGGCGCGAAACCTGAACAACGATTTGGTACGGAGTTGAACTATTATAAACCACTAATTGGCCCAGGCATGGCAAACTGACGGTAGGCTTTATTGAGCATCGAAAGTTGGTCACCGTTCGCAGCGGGCAATGAACCAGTCATGGCAAACTGCTGGTAACCTGGAATAGGCAGACATCGCTTACAACTATTGGCAGCCAGCATTGTCCCAGTCATGGCAAACTGACGGTAGGCGTTACAGAACATCGAAAGTTGACTACCGTTGGCAACGAGTAATGACCCAGTCATGGCGAATGGCCGATAGCCTTTAGTAGGCAGACATCGCTTGCCACTATTGGCAGCCAGCATTGGCCCAGTCATGGCAAACTGACGGTAGGCTTTATTGAACATCGAAAGTTGACTACCGTTAGCAGCCAGTAATGACCCAGTCATGGCGAACTGCTGACAGCCTTTAGTAGGCAGACATCGCTTGCCACTATTGGCAGCCAGCATTGGCCCAGTCATGGCAAACTGACGGTAGGCGTTACTAAACATCGAAAGTTGATATACCGTTGGCAGCCAGCATTGGCCCAGTCATGGCAAACTGACGGTAGGCGTTACTAAACATCGAAAGTTGATATACCGTTGGCAGCCAGCATTGGCCCAGTCATAGAAAACTGACGGTAAGCGTTATCGAGCATCGAAAGTTGATCACCGTTGGCAGCCAGCATTGGCCCAGTCGTGGCAAACTGACGGTATGCGTTATTGAACATCAAAAGTTGACTACCGTTGGCAGCCAGTGATGACCCAGTCATGGCGAACTGCTGATAGCCTTTATTAGGAAGACATACCTTGCCACTATTGGCAGCCAGCATTCGCCCGCAGCTTATCAATAGTGGTACGCCAGCACATGAAAGCCATCACTTGGCCAAGTATCGGCCCTGTTGTCACTGCTGGGGAAACTCATACGGGAAACTAGGGGTACGAGTTGCACTGGTCAACACCGTTCCGGTGCAAATGTATGCGTAAATGCGCGGGCAATACGACCACAGCCTCGGGTATTAGTGGACGAGATGGGAAGAAAACGTGCTCGTTGATGACGAATCGTTCCCGAGCGGGCTTGCGGTCGCGTATTCAAAGAGATTTTCGCCGAGAAAGACGAAGCCCCCAACGTCGAGGACCGCAACGGCAGGAGAAAAAGGGGGAAAAAAATCGTGAACAACCCTTCCCATCAAGGACGGGCAACTCCTAGCGGAGTAATATATCATAACGTTATAAATATTTCGCGCAACGTGTGCGTATAATAGTTTTTCATGGAAACGAGGCTTTTTTTTCGGTCTTCGGGGGGTGGGTTGGGCGAGCATGCCCGCGATAACATCGGGTACGTAGCTCGGGTTAGCGCACCGCGCAATGATGGGACTAATGAAAATGTGTGAACCATTACGTTCACCTTGCAGTAGGCAAAACTTCAGGTACCGAATGATAAAGGGGGCAGAAGGGAACGGGTTGCCGTACTTCGGCTGCTACGGCTGGCGCTGCATAGCCAACGCTAATACCATCGGCAAACCGGCGCTAAAGGATCGACGCGGTATGCCGGGAGCTTCGTAAATCTCTCGAGCGCAATCCTACGGCCGCCGGCAAGCCAACGAATAACCGAGCCAGCGAATTCCACGGATTTCCTGCATAAATTTTCTCGAAACCCTTCCCTCGGCGAGCCGAAGTCCCGATTCTCGGCTCCTTCGAAGATCTCGGAAGGGTGCGCAAGTTCGGAGTCCTCCTTCCCCGAAACTCACCCTCAATTTGGATGCTGATGTAATGATGACCGGCGTATTATGCTTCATGTATACGGGTCGAAATAAACATAATCACCATTGCGAGATTTGCGAACGAGGATAAACGGATGTTCATCATCAATCCACGGGGCGCATGCATTACAAATAATTTTGGATGAATTAAAAAAAATCTTTCCAAAATAGATTGTATTAAGAAAAGAGAGTGCAATAAATGATTATTCACTTGGTTTGGATGCGGAATTTACTCGTCATTTCGTATGAGGAAACTTCCGCTATGACATGCGTATTTGTTATTTCACTCTCACCTGTTAAGGGCCCCCAACGTTGTAGGGCCTTAATTCTCCTATTGAGATGGCTTGCCTTACTTATATAATAATCATATTTATTTCATTTTTTGTTTAAGTGAAAATATAAAAAAATTACTTCGCTCAATCAGTCGCAAAAACAAATTGCCAAATGTAAATTATCATAGCTGCAGTTTTACATGCATCGAACGGAAGATCAAACAAAATGTGCCTTCCGATTTCAATTTAATGATAAAGTCTCTGATTTGGACGTTATCGGTTTTTTCGACTTTACAAATCATTTTTTTTTAATACACTGAACTGTTTCTTGTTGAAAAAATATATGTTTTTACACACGATTCAAACATTCAACTCTTCCGATAAATCAGTAACGAATATGCCTGATGTAAACGCGCGTGCTCTCAAAGGATTTTTATTATTCGATAATTTGAAACGAGAAACTCCGCAATTATTGGGCCGGATGGATAAAAAAACCTCCGCGCTATAGTTCGCCGTTTTCCCTTACCGGGTGATGAATTATTGAATGACTCTGGAAAGTATAGCTCTGCCAGTCCTCACTGCCTCCATCCATAATATATATTGTACAGAACATTTCGCTCTGCTCTCATGCATGAGAAACGGACCTTTAGCGCGAGCCAATTATTAATCAATTTTGTTCATGGTTTCCATATGTCGCAAATATATCATATTGTCCGAGTGTTTATTCTTCTAACCGAATTGCATCGTGTACACAAAACAATCAATAGGGTAATCGCATGAAAAAACCGTTCCGGCGACAGTCCGGACGTTGATGAATAGTACATTATGCTGCAAGGGAGAAAAGTGCGTTTTTTCACCGAATGCGCAGCGTTTCTTTGGTACTTTTCACTAAATTTTACTTTTAAGTGGTGGTACTTTTTCTCCCCACTAGGAAAGTAGTTCTTTGTATCCTATTTTGGAAAGTGGTACTTTTCGTCATTATCAGGAAAAGCAGTAATTCCCCTAAAGTCGTACTTTTCGTCCTTATCAGGAAACGTAGTACTTTCCCTAAAGTCGTACTTTTCGTCTGTATCAGGAAAAGTAGTACTTCGCCTAAAGTCGTACTTTTCGTCCATATCAGGAAAAGTAGTACTTTCCCT
Organism: Ischnus inquisitorius; assembly: GCA_963924025.1. NCBI lineage: Eukaryota > Metazoa > Arthropoda > Insecta > Hymenoptera > Ichneumonidae > Ischnus > Ischnus inquisitorius. Next base: position 3,681,200 of record OZ001253.1, read on the forward strand.
GAAGTCGTACTTTTCGTCCTTATCAGAAAAAGTAGTACTTTCCCTAAAGTCGTACTTTTCGTCCATATCAGGAAAAGTAGTAGTTTCCCTAAAGTCGTACTTTTCGTCCTTATCAGGAAAAGTAGTAATTCCCCTAAAGTCGTACTTTTCGTCCTTATCAGGAAAAGTAGTACTTTCCCTAAAGTCGTACTTTTCGTCTTTATTAGGAAAAGTAGTAATTTCCCTAAAGTCGTACTTTTCGTCCATATCAGAAAAAATAGTACTTTCCCGAAAGTCTCACTTTTCGTCCTTATCAGGAAAAGTAGTAATTTCCCTAAAGTCGTACTTTTCGTCCATATCAGGAAGAGTAGTACTTTCCCTAAAGTCGTACTTTTAGTCCTTATCAGGAAAAGTAGTACTTTCTTTAAAGTCGTACTTTCCGTCCTTATCAGGAAAAGTAGTACTTTCCCTAAAGTCGTACTTTTCGTCCATATCAGGAAAAGTAGTAGTTTCCCTAAAGTCGTACTTTTCGTCCTTATCAGGAAAAGTAGTAATTCCCCTAAAGTCGTACTTTTCGTCCTTATCAGGAAACGTAGTACTTTCCCTAAAGTCGTACTTTTCGTCTGTATCAGGAAAAGTAGTACTTCGCCTAAAGTCGTACTTTTCGTCCATATCAGGAAAAGTAGTACTTTCCCTGAAGTCGTACTTTTCGTCCTTATCAGGAAAAGTAGTACTTTCCCTAAAGTCGTACTTTTCGTCCATATCAGGAAAAGTAGTAGTTTCCCTAAAGTCGTACTTTTCGTCCTTATCAGGAAAAGTAGTAATTCCCCTAAAGTCGTACTTTTCGTCCTTATCAGGAAACGTAGTACTTTCCCTAAAGTCGTACTTTTCGTCTGTATCAGGAAAAGTAGTACTTTCTTTAAAGTCGTACTTTCCGTCCTTATCAGGAAAAGTAGTACTTTCCCTGAAGTCGTACTTTTCGTCCTTATCAGGAAAAGTAGTACTTTCCCTAAAGTCGTACTTTTCGTCCATATCAGGAAAAGTAGTAGTTTCCCTAAAGTCGTACTTTTCGTCCTTATCAGGAAAAGTAGTACTTCGCCTAAAGTCGTACTTTTCGTCCATATCAGGAAAAGTAGTACTTTCCCTGAAGTCGTACTTTTCGTCCTTATCAGGAAAAGTAGTACTTTCCCTAAAGTCGTACTTTTCGTCCATATCAGGAAAAGTAGTAGTTTCCCTAAAGTCGTACTTTTCGTCCTTATCAGGAAAAGTAGTACTTTCCCTAAAGTCGTACTTTTCGTCTTTGTTAGGAAAAGTAGTACTTTCCCTAAAGTCGTACTTTTCGTCCTTATCAGGAAAAGTAGTACTTTCCCTAAAGTCGTACTTTTCGTCTTTGTTAGGAAAAGTAGTAATTTTCCTAATGTCGTACTTTTCGTCCTCATCAGGAAAAGTAGTACTTTCCCGAAAGTCGTACTTTTCGTCCTTATCAGGAAAAGTAGTACTTTCTCTAAAGTCGTACTTTTCCTTGCTAGGAGAGAAAGGGGGAAAAAAGTAGTACCATTTCTCTCGCTGATCAAGGATCGGTCATTTTCCACCAGCGTTGCAGGCATGAAATAGTCATTTCGGCGTAGCCGGAAAAAGAAAACATTATTAATTGTAAATGTTCACTTGTTACCTCCTGGCGTACACGGAAATTTGCCTCTCAAAACTCCCGACGCGACGGTAGAAAAACATTGGTCGCGGGCTGGCTGCTCGCTTAATCGTCGAATAATTCAAAGTTATCGCGACTACGGACCGGCGGAGTGCAGAAGGTTGCTAGTTAGTGTAGTACAGTACAGTAGTAGTAGCGCCAGTGGCGGTAGTAGTGAGCGTTAAGGAAAGAGCGGGGTCTCTGGTGCGAGATCTGCAGAATATGCGAGCGTCAAACTGTTCGTTCTGGCTCTACGACTCTGCGTTCTCCAGCTTCGACTCGACTGGCGATGGGAAGGATGAGAACGTTGAAAACGTCGGTCCCACGGAGAGTCGTTAAGAAAGTCGTTAGACGCGGACGAATCCGGAAAAATTTAAATTCGACTCGTCCCGGATGTTCCCTCTTTCGCTTCTTTCTTCTTTTTTCTTCCTCTTTTTCGCTCTCCATTCTATTTCAACTCTGTATATCCATAGTTATACACACGCGGGTCTCTACTGTATCCAGTCTAAAATATTACGAATGTACGCGCGGTTGTTCGTCGGCGCAGTACTCGCCTCCTCATCCTTGTCGAGGGTAGTATAACTCTTTTTATTTGCTTCCTTTCTCTTCGTTTGTTATTATTTAGACAGTATATTGCGTTGGGACGCGTCTGCAACGATGTCGGAGCTTCCGGAAGGTCATAGCCGCGTTAACGACGCATTAATCGCACGCTGTTCTCGCCTGCAGCTTTAGTTAGCAACGAGAAAGGCCGCAGGCTCGCCGGGGTACTTGCCAACTTGTGGTTGTTGCTGCTGCAACTCTGCCAGTCTGACCTCGCAGTTCGTGGTTAGCTCTCCAGACACATCGCATACACATGCCGACGGGGAAACGACGAAGTCTTCAGTTAAGAATTCGCCGTCCACGAAAGTGGAACAGGATGCGTCGAGAACGAGGACTACTTCCGTGCCTTCAGCATCAACACAGAAAATGATGCTAATCGTAACTGCATATCGTTTCTACATTTTTTCAACTCCGTCTACAAAGCTCCACCATGAGAAAGTTAATTCACCACCAATTTTGACTTCCTCATGCCGTATCAGAATGATATCGGGTGTTGGTGAGGCATGCCAGATCAGGCTGACCGAATGTCAGCCAGACCAGGGCCATGTCAGCTATTGATTGCGGTTGCCCTAGCAGGTCAGCCTGGCGTATCTGCGATCAGGGCAAAGTCGGTATATAGTAGGGCATGCTATTATAAGATTTATATTGTATTACCTGAATGCGGTTCAGCTTAGGCAACACTAAGGCTATGGTAATGCTACCTGATCAGGACCAGATGAGATATTGCTTCACATGCTACAAGTTGGCCTAATGTGACACCTGATTTGACCCGGATCAGACCAACAAGACTTCACCTGGACTGAATTTCTGCTCGGGATGTTGTGTGTATGAATTCCAAAGTTACCCCAACCCAACCAGACAATGCCAGCGGCACATAGTAAAATTCGGCACGTCACCACCTCAACCCGTCAGCAACTGGAGACTTGCAGATCGCTTGATGAACAGGTCTCGGCACAGACCCAACAGGATATACGCGAGATATTGCCATGGACTACAGGAGTGTGTTCAGTTGTGCCAGAGCCCGTTTACCAACTGCCCCGCCTTTGTCGAGTTACTGATGTGCCGGGTCGGTGATGTGACGAACGTTTCCGAGCTGCCTGTGTCGAGTTGGATCCGTGCCCTAGCAAGTTGACAGACCGAAAATGGACACGTCCGTTGGAAAACTAAACGAACCGTTAAAAACGACAAAACGTACATTCTTATTGGCATTCAGTCGTATTCTGGTTGAGGAAACCGAAATGGGCTGAACGTTTTTTTCTCAATAACCTGGTTAGATCTGTTTTCGGTGTTCACAACAGAAAAAAAACCGACTGCTAATCCAAAAGCGGATGGTGCGTTCAACCGTTTCTTGGGATTCTCCAACAGCCGTGTCCGTTTTTCGTTTGAGTTCTCGGTTTTTCCCGAAAAAGCAACAGTAGCTGATCATGCTAAGGTGCAATTTTGGGATCTGTAAAAACGACGGACTTTCGTCGACGGAAGACGCGTTGAAGGTTCATGCTGCTTCATCGGAGATAAACGTGTCCTTCGATGAACAATCCTTCGTCGCAGACTTGCAAAATTAGACACATCAGGAAACCCGAAGATTCCGCGTTCCGAGAAGTTTGACCGAGTTCGTTCTCTCACGCGCGAATCGCGTCGAGAGATCTCCAAAGTTGTCGGAGTGTTGCAAACAAGCAAGCTCGCTGGCGTCCGCGATATGGCTGTACAGAAATTCGCAGCGTTGTTGGGAGAAGCTTCACTTCTGGCGCTAGCGTGTCGTATCGCCAGTGCGGATTGGGTCGCTGAGAAAGGCTAGTAAGTCAACCAGTTACCGAGAGCTTCGTTCAAAACTGTTGACACCAACAGTAACTGTTTGCGGTTACAAGTTCGCGTGGGTTGCCGAAGAATATTGAATTCTAACCCTGGGGCAACCCTCGAGACTTGGCTTCCTCGGGAGCTGGAGATTATAGAAATATTCGAATGTACAGCCGGATAACGATAAGGCAAACAAAAGGGGAACACCGAAGAAATGAATCATTGCAACGACCAAGTAAGCTGTTGAATGCCCTTCGATGACCATTTCCCTTTGGAGGTTTTCCCTTTGATTGGTGACTTGAAAAATCGGATTGTTCATACAATCAATTGGTTATCCATTGTCTAACTAAATTGTTGTTCCACTCTAATACTTGCTTCAGTGTTTTTTCTCAATGCCAAAGGACGATGTGAATTGGCGAAAAAGCAAAAAATGTCTTCATGTTTCAACTGGAAAAAACGAGACCTCATCCAAGCATGCCTTTTAGCGTTGTAGTCACGTATTGCTGCACGCCTTCTTCTCGTTCCACATCCTTTATCCAGATCCACGGGTGCTCGACATGCTCCCCGACCCGCCCAAAGTGATCCCCGCGACGGCGACTGCGGAGCCAATGGACAGCGCTCACTTCGGCGTCGTATCTGGCTCGTGCAAGAACTTTGGCCGAGTTCAGCCGGAATTCCAACAGCGCGGATCTTCTGCAAATCGCGGGAGCAGCGAGCGAAAGCCAGCGTGACATTTGACAACGCGAAATGCGCGATGTTCCGCGCGCGTTTCGAATGTCTAGCGCATTGTACGTGACAAAATGTATACGAGGGTCAGTGACGAGGTACCGGTTTAAAGAGTACGCGGACGAGGGCGAACGAAATATAAATTTCCCTCGAGCCCATCGTTCGCGAACGTAAATCGCGAGCCACGTTCGTGCGATACGGGATTAAAGGCTGTTTTTACTATGGGGACGCTCACGTCGAGAGTGAGGTGGATCGGTCGAGGCGTAAAAAAATTTAACAACCTTCCCTCCGTGACCCGTTTTTTTCATTCTCCCTTGTACCGCTTATTTTCACTGGGTTCTTTATCATCCGCATGAAACTGCCTCAAGTACCTTGCTACACTATAGTTTCGCCGATGTACGTTCCAATGGGTGAGTTGGTTACGTTTTCGTAATACAGTGAGACTTACATTAAACGGGCAGTGGTTTAATCGTGTAGCGGATTAACTGCACCAAAATAGCTTCATTCTTGTTGAAGCATCCATCAAGGCAGCTGATGAAAGTTGCACGTGTATCGAGTCGATGATTCGAAAAGTTGGTGAATCTATTTGCACCCTACTGAACTATTATCGCAGATGGAAGAAGCTTCTTTGTTGACGACCGCATTGAGATTTTGTCGAAAATTGAATGGTAGCATGAAATTTGACCTCCATTCGACTTGATACATTTAGCTGGACATAAAGTCCAAACAAGTCGTTGGCACTTGACGTACCAAGCAAGTAGTTAGGACTTCAAGTGACAAACTTATTTTGGTATTTGACTCACCAAACGAGTGGTTGTTGATTGATGTGTCAAATAAGTCGTTGGTACTTGAAGTACTTAACAAGTACCAGGTACTGAAGTACTTAACGAGTATCAAGTACTGAAGTTCTAAACAAGTATCAGGTACTGAAGTACCGAACGAGTATCAGGTACTGGGTACTTGAAGTACCAAACAGGTACTAGGTACTAAAGTACCAAACAAGTGTTAGGTACTGAAGTACCAAACAAGTATTAGGTACTGAAATACCAAACAAGTACTAGGGGCTGAAGTACCAAAATGTATTAGGTACTGAAGTGTCAAACAAGTATTAGGTACTGAAGTACCAAACAAGTGCTAGGTACTGAAGTACCAAACAAGTATTAGGAACTGAAGGACCAAACAAGTATTAGGTACTGGAGTACCAAACAAGTATTAAGTACTAAAGTACCAAACAAGTATTAGGTACTGAAGTACCAAACAAGTGTTAGGTACTGAAGTACCAAACAAGTATTAGGTACTGAAATACCAAACAAGTACTAGGGGCTGAAGTACCGAAATGTATTAGGTACTGAAGTGTCAAACAAGTATTAGGTACTGAAGTACCAAACAAGTGCTAGGTACTGAAGTACCAAACAAGTGCTAGGTACTGAAGTACCAAACAAGTATTAGGAACTGAAGGACCAAACAAGTATTAGGTACTGGAGTACCAAACAAGTATTAAGTACTAAAGTACCAAACAAGTATTAGGTACTGAAGTACCAAACAAGTATTAGGAACTGAAGTACCGAAAAAGTAGTTAGTACTAGAAGTCTCAAGTAAGGCTGCTGTACTTGAAGTACTGTCTACTCCAAGCTATTCCTTCAAGAGTGACCTATATGCCTTTGAAAGCGTCACCAACCGATGCCTTTACTGTTGAACTTCCGCGATATTGATATTTCTTTTGTGACCAGCAAAAAAATGTTGTCATTAGAGCTTTCGGGATGATCCATGTTTCTCAGTCATCCGCGACTATCTTGCGTGTCTAACCGAATTTGTAACGTGGATGTCGAGGTCAGGAACAATAAATGATCACCCAAATGCTCGCGGAATGCCTCAGGTTTCATTGTTACCATGGGAATTCGATACTTTCGAGCCACTGCGCGATATCTCTTCGCCATATCGTTCCAGACACCGGCCTGCACGTGTATCGAATCCATGCACGTTGGTGCGTTTCAGCAACAACCCAGAAGTGATATTAGTTTTGCGTGTCGAAGCCTCGTTCGACCCTTGTTACCCTTGTAAATAGAATCCGTCGCCCGGAGGACTCCTCCCTTCGGCAATATTCACCTCGCGCTCGCGTTTTTATCCATAAATTTCAAGTTTATGCTCGACACGCTCGCGCGTCACTCACGCCGGGCGCGGATAGGCGGGCAGAAGCGTGTGCGTTCGTGCCACGATGTACCGATGCGTGAATCGCACGGAAAAGCTCTCAGTCACTCCGGATCTGTACGGCTGTAAGCCCGTACAGTAGATATGGGAATTTCGCGTTACATCTCCTCATGTCGCCCCTTCGACGTTATGTACCGGTATACAAAGTATTTACTTTGGATTCGTGTTTCGCACGAAGACTTCCAGCTGCATGCGAGAAACTCTAAGCTTCAACCTTCGGAGATTTTAAATCCAAAATGCAGAAACCATTTCCCGTCGATGCAGAACCAAACGCATCCGGGACTCGTTGAGCTCGGGTTATCGCGCATTGTACGGGCTGATAGCGCAGTTTCAGTCCTCCCTGTTATCATCCCGCGCATTGTCCCATCTTATCAGCCATGTATGGACGACACATGGCGTTCCTTCATGCCGCTGCATCCACCATCTCAGCTCGGGATTCTCCATCTACCATTAATGCGTTTATACTTGATGCTCGCAGTAACTTCCGTTATATTCCGTAACTGTGCGCCACGGTTGCGCTGCGCAAACAATGTATAACTGTCGTAATGTGACGGCACTCACACGCAGATGTACAGGGCAATGTTATCAGCGCGTAATTCCCATTCTCCTCGCGAGGCGGGTACGTTATGTAGATGGTACAAGGCTATTACTTCCTAGTTAAGACACTCTGAGCTCCAAAGCGTATTTAACTGCTGCGAATATGCATGCGTCTCGGAGATAATTGATTGCCTTATTGTTGATTCCATCCGCCGTCTACCCTGAGTCATCCGTCGGATATTACGACTGAATGAGGTCCCTCAATTGTCGCGAACTCGCAGTATTATAATTACGTACCGATAGTTACCGGCACCGAAATATCGAACCAAGGCGCCTTTCACACTTTCTGATTTGCCACTTTTTTTCCCCCAAAACAATTATTCTGTATTGGCAATTTTGTGTGAACCGGTGTGTTGGCGATCTCTCTAAAGCTCCGGTCGGAAAACGTCCAAAAAGCACTTTCATCTGTAAATACGGAGGTTGGAGATTGGTCCTCCCCTCCCAACTTCGTCTTTCGCTATCTCCAGGTCAACACCATCCAGAAATATCTCCCGGATCTATCTGCCGGTACGTCGTTCCTCGACGTCGACGTTGGCCTCTGCACAACCCTGTGGAAAATTCGTTTACAGTCTAGTTCGCGTGCGCTGCGGGGGCTTTCGTAGCGTGGACTGGGTTTCGCTGGTACTGACGGACACACTGTACGAATGTGAAGAGAAGAGGGAGAGAGAGAGAGCGCGTACATGTGAAGCCAACGGCGACACGTCGACCTCGTCCTCTCGCTCGATTCACCCCTTACAGCGCTCACTGGGTCGAGTACTGGTCTGTACAGTGCTTCGAGGGTCTCTTCTCTCAAAAGTAGATGGACAAGAAGTAGCGGGTCCATCCAAGCTTTCGTTTGTTTCGTTGGAGCGTCTTTTAACGAGCACATGCTGCTTTTCTCCTGTAACACAAGCATCACGAAACCGAACGACCTTCTGAAACGCGCAGATGATTTGGCTCGCATTTCCAATGGGATTAGTCTCTCATCACCAACGATTTTCCCATAGATCGGGTACCTTCAAGATTTCAAAAAAACCAATCTCGTACCCATTCCCATAGATCGGGGACCCACCGAATATAGGTGAGTCCGTGATGAAGAGTCTTCGTCTGCGTTACATCAGGCTTTCTAGATCAGGTAGCCTCCAGGTTTGCCTCATCAAGAAACGGAGTTATCGGACACCTCTACGAATACGTCATCAGGTCCTCGTCAGTGCTACATCAGGCTTTCTAGATCAGGCAGCCTCTAGGTTTGCCTCAACAAGAAACGGAGTTATCGGACACCTCTACGAATACGTCATCAGGTCCTCGTCGGCGCTACATCAGGCTTTCTAGATCAGGTAGCCTCTAGGATTGCCTCATGAAGAAACGAAGTTATCGGACACCTCTACGAATACGTCATCAGGTCCTCGTCGGCGCTACATCAGGCTTTCTAGATCAGGCAGCCTCTAGGTTTGCCTCATCAAGAAACGGAGTTATCGGACACCTCTACGAATACGTCATCAGGTCCTCGTCGGCGCTACATCAGGCTTTCTAGATCAGGTAGCCTCTAGGATTGCCTCGTCAAGAAACGGAGTTATCGGACACCTCTACGAATACGGCATCAGGTCCTCGTCGGCGCTACATCAGGCTTTCTAGATCAGGCAGCCTCTAGGTTTGCCTCAACAAGAAACGGAGTTATCGGACACCTTTACGAATACGGCATCAGGTCCTCGTCGGCGCTACATCAGGCTTTCTAGATCAGGCAGCCTCTAGGTTTGCCTCATCAAGAAACGGAGTTATCGGACACCTCTACGAATACGTCATCAGGTCCTCGTCAGCGCTACATCAGGCTTTCTGGATCAGTCAGCCGCTGACTATGCCTTAGCAGGACTTCATAGGATAACAGGCAGACGGCCGCAGAATTCTCCTCGGCCTGATCGGCATATTTGACCGATGTCCCAAGTTTGCGAAGATCGGCTCTTCAGCTTGATGTCCAGATTTCACTGAATCCCTTCCTGTCGTATTTGTCTTCCGCTCGTCTATCATCCCTTTTTTCCTTCTTTACGACACGCTAAGAGACTTTTATGTCGATACGGGAATAATACAGAGCTATCCTGAGAGCACTCAGGACTGTATGAGATCGGGCCTTTCTAGGCTTTATGGTGTCTCACCAGCATATTTCAGGGGTCATGAGAAAGCCCACGCACCTTTCACGCAGCTTTTGCAGACATTTATTTCGTTACTATGTATATATATATATATATATATTTTTTTTTTTTTTCGACCACTTTCTGTAAGGCTACTTTCGTACCGCCTGTAGATGGTCGCCATATACATTTCCGCACTAGAGTAGTCAATAACCCGAGCATAAATGGCCGGACTAGGGATACGGGAGGAGTTTCAAGGCGTTTGCTCCTCGATGGCTCGCATAAGTTCTCCACGGTCAGCACCGCGTGTTCACGATTGCTCTCGCAAGCGGCTTCATCGCTGACGCGTGAGCGCCCGGAGAGAAACAAACGTGGCTCAGCGAGATTGAAACGCCGGGAAGGCAACCGAAAAATGAATTCCACGAGCCATCCTCCCCACGAATTATGGTAAACCGTCGATCGTGAGGTGGAATTGACCATTCGGATTCACCAGCTGCCGAAAGCGAGGCCCGCGATCATCGATATCAGCTGAATTTTAAACGTTTCTCTCGCTTCGGAGAATGGGAACAAAAAATGAAAGACTTTTTTTCCTGTAACAAAAATTCAAGATTACCAAAAAATTGGGAAATAACAAATAATGATTCTATAGTACATAGATTTATTCGTAATCGGTTGCTTGAAATTCGTATCATATTGGTTGATCATTTTTTTCATGGAACAGTTTTGCAATAAAAGCAAAATAGTGAAGTCCAAGTCCAATTAGGGTCAATTTTGCAATGGCTCTGTTCAGCTGCTGAGACATTATCGAGCACCGAGTCGAACAGCCGATGAAGCTCAACAGCCCAGTTGAATTAACGACAGCACTAGAAATATTTTCCGCCCCATAGAGAAGTTTCATATCCCACTAACTGAACGAGCAACCTGGCCGATAAAACGAAGCCTGCGCTGCTATCGGTTTTTCCCGAAGTTCCGGTGTGCCTTGCTTAACTCAATTACCATTTTCGCCAGTCTCGTTACATTCGTTACAATCCCCTCTGCACCACCCGCGTAAAAAAAATAGTATGGGAAAGCGTATTGAATCGAGTATGGGTTGCAACATAGGAAATAGTATGGGAAAGAGTATGTGATCGAGTATAATCGGAATACGGGATATTTCTTGTTCCCAGACTTATCCCATACGCTTTTGTAGACTCTTTTCCAGTCATCAAAGAATTCCTCCGAAGATTCTTAGGAACCAATCCCATACGTGTAGAAAAAAAGTGGCATGGAAAAGTGGAATAATGTGAGTATGGGTAGGATAGGGAGATAGTAAGGAGACCCGTACAGGAAGCGCTCGACTTGAATACGAGGATTGTTCCGTTTACATATTCCGTCCGCAATATTTTATAGGGCGATATTTACGGTGAAATATTGGTAAAAAAATAGTTATGCGTAAAATGAAGGAGACAAAAAAATAGAATTCGCCAAATCGAAGGACAAAATAAAAAATGAAGAAATATGTTCAAAAAAAAATTATTTCAACGAATATGAGTTCCTCTAACAAAGTTAGATGTTACAGAACGACATTACAATCGTGGAATACTTCAAAATATTTTCAGTAACGTAATCGAATTCAGACCGCTGATTATGCAGTGTAATGTCTAACTTTGTTGGAGGAACTCATATCCGTTGATATAAATTGTTTTCGAACATATTTCTTTATTTTTCATTTTGTCCTTCGATGCATCAAATTCTATTTTTTCGTCTGCTTTAATTTACACATAACTATTTTTTTACCAATATTTCACCGTAATCATCGCTCTATAAAATACTGTGGAAGGAATATGTAAACGAAACAATACTCACATTTGGGTCGAGCGCTTCTCGTACGGGTCCCCTTACGATCTCCCTATGCTACCCATACTCACATCATTCCACTTTCCCATGCCACTTTTTTTCTACGCAGGAATCTGAGCCAGGATCCATACCATCGTATGGGATCGATTCCTGAGAATCTTCGGAGGATTTCTGCGATGACCCGAAAAGAGTCTACCAAAGCGTATAGAATGTGTCTGGGAATTGGAAATTACCCATATTCCGATTAGGGGAGAGCCGGACAGGATGGCATACCGGGGCAAAATGGTACGAAATGGTCAAAGTCCCCGGTATGATAGAATTAGGGCTAAATGGGACAAGAGAAAGTCCCATGGACGTAGATTTTTTTGCCGTCCCATTTTGCCCTAATACCATTCTGCCCATGGTCCCATTGTGCGTGAATACCATTTTGCCCCGCTCTCCCCTATACTCGACCCCACACTCTATTCCGTACCGTTATCCATGTTGCAACCCATACTCGATTCAATACGCATTCCCATACGACTTTTTTTTACGCGGGCAACGTTCCTTGTCCCGGAAGCTGCGCTTTTCCTTGCGTCCTCTCGTTCTTTGTCTCCTCGCATCGACGAATCGGGAAATTTGGTTGGTTTTCGGGCCCCCGTTGGCGGCGACGAAAGGAGGGAAAATAAAGTTCCCCATACGGATAGCGAAGCTGAAACGCTCGCTGAACCGCAGGAACATTACACGCGCCGCACGAGGCAATGGAACGTAGTGAGCTTACTCGCTCGCTGCGTTACACGTACGAGCCCACACGTACGTACACCACGAGCTTACCTACGGATGATCGTGTATACCGGTTATTATATACACAACGGCTGGTCCCTCTCATCCAGAGGCTCTCGTCGTAGCGCCACTTGGCGGTGGCGTCGTTATGATGAATTTTATGCCCATCGATCCGAGGGATATTGCTAATAAAAGCTCGCCCGCTCGCTCGCCGTCCAACGGCCGCGCGAGCTTTCCACGGACAGAGAGACGAGCCCTCATCCCTCCTTCTCGTTTTCTCGTGTGGCAAACCGAGCAGCACTGAACGGCCCGAAGAACACGAGCCGGCACACACGGAGTATTAATAAACATTACGTTAATGTCCCTTTCATTTGGTCGTTGACACCTCGTCGTTGAGGGATCGCGTCCCGGGGAATTATTTCAATTCGCGCATCAAAACTCTTTCTGGCTTTTATTTTTTTTTTCTTTTTTTTTTTTTTTTCTTTCGTTTCTGCTCCAACCAACGATCGCGGAGCCGCAGACAGATTTACGCGGAAACATTTGCGGCTTAATCGAGCTCGCGCACCCGGAGATGGGCACCGCGCACGTTTCGAATTTACCCAACTTCGGCTCTTCTCACCCTCCCGATGTCCGTTTTCAACGGCTGTGTGCCTCGGATTTTTTTTCTCTCGGTTTTTCACGTTGCCCGAGCCTGTCGCGAGCGCTCTGTCTCCGATTCTACGGGCGGCGGTCGGGTATCGGAAAAACGTCGCCGAGGCGGAAGATTCAAGGAGCCAATGGCGAAAAAACGTGTACAGCTGGGACCCGGGTGACTTTTTTCACACACACGAAATCACTGAATCACGATTTTGGTAGCCGTAGAAGAAGTTTTGTTTTTATCAATTTTTTTTTGCGATTCCAATTACAACGATTTTAAGAAATCGAATTCAAATTCGTCAATTTGTTAAGAACATTTTGGAACAATGAGGCAAAATCAATCTTCTACAGCACTTTCTGTACACTTGATTTCTTCAGATTTACAGCCCATGCAGGTTCACATGCCCATTCAAGATTCATAAAAATGTTCGGAAAAAAGTTTTTTACGTTCTCGGATCGTATTTAGAATTAAGTTGAGCCGAAGAAAATCATGTGCGTTGAACTTGCACCTCCCGCGTAAAAAAAGTAGTATGGGAATGCGTATTAAATCGAGTATCGGTTGCAACATGGATAATAGTATGGAAAAGAGTGTGGGGTCGAGTATAATCAGATTATGGGTAATTTCCTATTCCCAGACTCATCCTATACGCTTTGGTAGACTCTTTTCCAGTCATCGCAGAAATCCTCCGAAGATTCTCAGGAATCGATCCCATACGATGGTATGGATGCTGCCTCAGATTCCTGCGTAGAAAAAAAGCGGCATGGGAAAGTGGAATAATGTGAGTATGGGTAGCATAGGGAGATCGTAAGGGGACCCGTACGAGAAGCGCTCGACCCGAATATGAGTATTGTTTCGTTTATATATCCTTTTCGCAGTTTTTTATAGAGCGATAATTAATAAATATTGGGGTGAAATATTGGTAAAGAAAATAGTTATGTGTAAATTAAAGGAGACAAAAAAATAGAATTTGATGCATCGAAGGACAAAATAAAAAATAAAGACATATGTTCGAAAACAATTTATTTCAACGGACATGAGTTCCTCGAACAAAGTTAGACATTACACTGCATAATCAGGGGTCTGAATTAGATTACGTTACTGAAAATATTTTGAAGTATTCGGCGATTGTAATGTCGTACTGTAACGTCTAACTTTGTTCGAGGAACTCATATTCGTTGAAATACATTTTTTTTGAACATATTTCTTCATTTTTTATTTTGTCCTTCGATTTGTCAAATTCTATTTTTTTGTCTCCTTCATTTTACGCATAACTATTTTTTTACCTATGTTTCACCGTAAATATCGGCCTATAAAATATTGCGGACGGAATATGTAAACGGAACAATCCTCATATTCAAGTCGAGCGCTTCCCGTACGGGTCTCCTTACTATCTCCCTATCCTACCCATACTCACATTATTCCACTTGTCCATGCCACTTTTTTTTTACACGTATGGGATTGATTCCTAAGAATCTTCGGAGGAATTCTTCGATGACTATAAAAGAGTCCACGAAATCATATGGGATAAGTCTGGGAACAGGAAATAACCGACATTCCGATTACATTCGACCGTACACTCTTTCCCATCCGTAATGTAATAAGTAATAAGTAATCCGTAATAAAGTAAACGGAACAATCCTCATATTCAAGTCGAGCGCTTCCCGTACGGGTCTCCTTTCTATCTCCCTATCCTACCCATACTCCCATTATTCCACTTTTCCATGCCACTTTTTTTTTACACGTATGGGATTGATTCCTAAGAATCTTCGGAGGAATTCTTTGATGACTAGAAAAGAGTCCCCGAAATCATATGGGATAAGTCTGGGAACAGGAAATAACCGAAATTCCGATTATACTCGACCGTACACTCTTTCCCATCCGATTACCCATATTACAACCCATACTCGATTTAATACGCATTTCCATACTACTTTTTTCACGCGGGTAGATAGGATAGGTGGGCAGGGTAAGTAGGATAGGTTGAAAATTAAGGTGTTAATGAATAAGTTTCTCAATCCCTGTCCAGTAGTTAAGCGCACAAAGTATTTTTTTCTCGAAATTCGAAGTCCGACTTATCGTGCGATTGGATCCGGCTCGAAATTGGTCCATATTTGCGTTGATCCGGTACATATCCGGCTCAGACAAAATATTCATCAGGTCCACATCAAGCCCTTTATCAGGGCCGGATCTGCGTGAGCGTTACACCATGTATCAGGGCCATATCGATGTTCCAGGGCCGGATTTATTTTCCGGCATGCCAAGCATGGCCCGGTTTCTGGTCTGATAAAATTCCTGCTTGGGTTGCACCTCATCATTTAGTCTTAACGCCTTTTACAAAGCTTTCTTCATCAGGAAGCCAACATTAGTTGAGTAACTTTCTCACGAAGGAGCTCTGCAAGCGACGTTAAGAACAAAGTGCAAATGATGTCTGCATCATTTTTATTTTTTTTCCTAATGAAAATATCTGCTCGGATGGTTAGAATAGGAATCGAGTAGACCGCAGAGGCCGAGAAGCAACAAACAAGAATTCCAATTCTCATCCGAAGATTCATTGTTCTCGGGGAGAATGACAATTTTCTGCATCCACTCGCGTCCGGCTCCGTGCTTCGCGCTCCCTTCGCAATGCGCTAGTCCTCGTCGCCGCATCGAGCCCCGAAAGGATTGCAAGGGTAATTCGGAATTGCGGCCACTCCGCGCATCGCCGAGCATCTTTCTTTTTATCTTCACGAATGTTATTCCACGCGAAGGGGAGCCGCAGCGCCGAGATCCGGAAAGCGCAGGGCACGGCCCGGGTAAAAAGCATTTTCGGCTTAATCAAGCACACAAAGTATAAAACTGGGTACTCGAGGGCTGGGGGGTCGCCGGCGATATAGTCAGATACGAATTTTCGTCGGACCTCGGGCTTCCCAGGACCGACGGAAGTACCGCATGAACCGCCGAGCGGACTGCGAGCGAAGGAAAAAAAAAAACGGGGGTGGAAAGGCAAAGATGTAGAAGGGAAACAGCACTCCTGCGAGCTTGCCTCCTGGGCACATAGTTCTTTTTATTCGTCCCGGTTATTACCCAAGAACTGCATTACTACCTCCCGAGGTTCGCTCGGCTGGCGCGTTAAGAGTCCGGAGGCGGCGCAGAGACCGGGCTCGACGCCGGCGAGTCCCGTTACCTACCCCGAAATAAGGAAAATCGGCGAGATCCGGAGAAAATGGGTGGCATCCAGCGATTCTTTTGGCACACGATGGCTCTCTTGCCCGGAGGCTTCTTGATTCCTTTTTCTTTTCTATTTCCCCCTTTTTTTTTTTCTCTTCTTTTCATTCCTTTCCCTCCGCACTCTCTTACCTTCCTCAATCTAGCTCCATCCACGCCCTCCACCTCGCCTGATATAACCATTTATTTTACGAGTCTCGCATAAAATATGAGCGGCGTTGCAATGCGCACGGATTTTTCGAGCCACCCTTTCGCGCTGGGAAAAGGGACCGCGCCAGACGAAATAAGGATTGTTCCTCCGACAGACGCACGCGTCGCAAAATTGGATTTTCCTCTTCCCCGAAAATTATTGCGACTGCGTTTTCCTTTTTTCACTTCTTCCGTTCCATTCGCATCTTTCGCCCGGGCTTATCGTCCTATCGGTGCCATCCTCGGCATGCGTATATGTTTTATCGTGACCCTTACGAGAGATGTACACGAATATCTTTTTCGCGTGCCATTTGCTTCGAGAAATTTATAGCGCAAGATTTTTACATTGGTAGGATAAAGCATTCTTTGCTTGTTTGTGCTGTATAGGTGCGCATGTTGGGTATCGAATGCGGCGAATGGCCTGGCGAAGCACAGTGCCGATGTTGGCAACATTGGCATACGAGTTTTGATCCAATCATCGGGCTAGTTTCGGATGATAACTGCTCGGCAATAGAGACTACGAAATTTAGCCCTTAAGCCGATTATTGGCCGATTATTGGCTCCCAATATTGCCCATCATTGGTTAACTATCAGGAGTGCGAATTGTTTTCACAAATAAATGTTCGTTAACGGGGGAATTTTCATGTTTCGCGTGTCTATGAAAGACTAGATTTTCTATTGTTTCTCTTGCGAGAATTCTCAAAGCGATCATACCCCGTCAATTTGTTGATCGGACACTGCTTAGATGTGAACTTTGAAATTTGAACATTGGATAAGCCAACTTTCCATGCTCTCATATCGGCGCCCGTCTACCCTTTCGCTTGTGAGAAAAAACTCGGCTTGACGCCATCTAGCGGTGAAGACCCCTGCTTGATGGCGTCATATGAGCGATTGGTAGACCTAGTGACTGGCGCATCGATCATTGATTCAAAATTGGTCGGAAATCGGCAAGCGAAGGTGACCAGTTGATACTAAACTGGACACTGGACCAGTGCTTAATGAGTTAAACCTCAGCGGCAAATTAGCCTTAAAACGGCGAACCAATGATTACCTGCATAAAAAAAAGTCGTATGGTAACTACCATGGGAACTACTATGGGTGAGAAAATGGGTAATGTTATGGGAAAGAGAATGAAAAGATGCTGGATCGGATATGGGATTTTGGACAGACCCATATTTGTTTCATACGCTTTCTCGCACTCTTTCCCATTCATGGCGACCCATCAAATGTCAAAAAATCAATGCCGTACCCATTCTCATAGTCTTTCCCATTCATCATGGACTCACCTATATTCGGTGGGTACCCAATCAATGGGAAAAACAATGGGAATGGGTACGGGATTGATTTTTAGAAATCTTGAAGGTACGCGGTAAATGGGAAAGACGATGGGAAAGGGTACGGGATTGATTTTCGCAACTTCTGCAGGACCCACCTATATTCGGTGGGTACCCAATCAATGGGAAAAACCATGGGAATGGGTACGGGCTTGATTTTTAGAAACCTTGAAGGTACGCGGTAAATGGGAAAGACGATGGGAAAGGGTACGGGATTGATTTTCGCAACTTCTGCAGGACCCACCTATATTCGGTGGGTACCCGATCAATGGAAAAGACCATGGGAATGGATACGGGATTGATTTTTAGAAATCTTAAGGGTACGCGGTGAAAGACGATGGGAAAGGGTACGGGATTGATTTCGCAACTTCTGCAGGACCCGATATTCAGTGGGTACCCGATCAATGGGAAAGACCATGGAAATGGGTACGGGATCGATTTTTAGAAATTGCATGGGACGCGAAGAATGGGAAAGACTATGGGAATGGGTACGGGATTGATTTTTAGAAATCTTGAGGGTACGCGGTGAATGGAAAAGGTACTGGGAAAGGGTACGGAATTGATTTTCGGCACTTCTACACGCACGCGAAGAATAAGAAAGTCGATGGGAAATACTACAGGATTGATCATTGGAACCTTTGCAAGGACGCCCAGAATGAGCAAGACTATGGGAATGCGAATAGGATTGATTGTCAAAAATTCCACGGGTCGCAACAAATGAGAAGGACTGTAGGAAAGCGTATGGGGTGAATATGGGTCCGTTCAAAATCCCATATTCCGCCCATCATCCTTTCAGCAATCCCCATAATATATCCCATTCTCTCATCCATAGTAGTTCCAATATTAATATTTTTTACGCGACTATCGACCCGGCCTATTTTCATGTTTGATTCTTATAAAAATGGTTTCCAAGCCCGACCAAAGAGTCACGAAGTCAGCCACCGAGCGGGCTACAGCCGAGATCGCTTAGCGTTGGAGGGAGAACAAGTTGAACGCACCGAATTTCCCAGTAGGGCGTCAAAACGGGAAATTAAGTCTGATGGAAGTTCCGCCTACTCGTGGCGAAGGCCATGGTTAGTCGTGGGTAGCGACCGCGCGGAAAGGGTGACGGTAATCGGAGTCATACGCTCGCTCCTCTCCTCACGGATCCAATCTTTCCTCTCTCCTCGAGAGCATGATGCTCTCCAAGCCCTCCGTGAGCGTTTCTCCGATGCCCTCCAACGCCGGTGTAGGGGAGAGCGGGGCAAAATGGTACGAAATGGTCAAATGAAGTCTCCCGTATGATAAAATGGGGGCAAAATAGGACAAGAAAAAGTCCCATCGAAGTAGATTTTTTTGCTATTCCATTTTGCCCCAATACCATTCTACCCTGGTCCCATTGTGCGGGAATACCATTTTGCCCCGGTATGCCGTTTTGCCCCGCTCTCCCCTACAGCGCGATGGCGAAGGGCGGACGGGAGGCGCGCCACTTTGAAAGTCAAATAAAGTTTAAAAGTCTTAAACACTTTATTGCGTCGAGCATTTAAATTTGAATATCATTCGATTACGGGCCACGTTCGCGCGGGGATCTTCCCTCGACTACTACGCGAACCCTTGCCCACCCACCCCCTTCCTTTTCCCTTCCCTGCCCATGCTGACTCCCGAACTCTGTGCCACGGTGAAGTTTTTTTTTTAATTTATTCAGTTTTTTTTTTTTTTTTTTCTTTTTTTTCAAACTCCATAGAAATTTATTTAACTGACATCGACCTCGGTCCAAACAGGCGCACAGTCACCGACCGGCACCGCGATTGCTTGGTATTTATTCGCTCGCGGCGATCGTTTAGATCCGAGGCACACGCGAATATATTGGAGTGCTCGTGAATAGTTCGAAATCATGACACCCATTACCAGTCCGCATATATCGCTCGGCTGTAAATCAATGCGAAAAGAATATTTTCGGACCGGAAAAAAATGTAAAGAAATTTAACATAAAAAAGGAAACAACAATTAATGGTCGGGAGATTTTTCAATCAGTTTTGAAATGTTTTTCTGATTATGAGCGAGAGAAATGTTTTCTACTTCGCACTTTTTTGCCAATGCAATATCTATAATGCCGTTCCAAAAAAAAAGTGTAAATAATCAGAAAAACATTTGAAACGTGTGAAGAGTTGAAAGTTTTCATATTTTCGGCGGATTATTTCGAGGTATGAAAATAATTTCGCAATCCATTGTAAAATTAGTTTCTTTCAATTGTATAATTAAATTGTTTTCAATTGAAAAAATGTAGTAATAACAAAAAATAAATGATTGCACAAAAGTTCGAAAACGACTGACTTGAAAGTCGAAAGTTTTTCAATTTTTTTCGAATTATTCTGGAGTACGACAACAATTTAACGATTCGTGGTAAAATTACTTTTGTCAAAAGTTATTTAACAGTAGATTGTGAAATTATTTTTTTTCAATCATCCAATTATTTTCGAAGGAAAAAAATAATTTTCCACGAAGTCGCATTCGCCGTTGGCTCTTCCAACGCGAATCGCTGATAAATTGTGAAGAAATTAAATGAAAACTTCTGTCCAACAAGTTATTTCTATGCCCTCGCATTCGCGAAGGACGGAGTTGCGTTGGAACGCTTCGAAGAGACGCCGATTGGTAGGGACAATCGTGAGCGCGTTTTTTCCCATTTTACTCCTCTTCCATGCCGGTACGTAGGGGAGAGCGGGGCAAAATGGCACACCGGGGCAAAATGGTACGAAATGGTCAAATAAAGTCCCCCGTATGATAGAATTAGGGCAAAATGGGACAAGAGAAAGTCTCATCGAAGTAGATTTTTCGCTGTCCCATTTTGCCCCAATACCATTCTGCTCTGGTCTCATTGTGCGTGAATAACATTTTGCCCCGGTATGCCGTTTTGCCCCGCTCTCCCCTACGTCGCCTCGTACGTTTTCGTTCGCAAGCATCGGTGCTCAAGCAGGACGCGCGTTGGCCAGTAAAGAGAACTGAGAGACGAGACAAGCGCGCCGGCAATCGGCATTTTCCTTCCTCGGCTCTCGTCTGTTGTGTCTCCTTTTTTTGGATTTTCTTTATCCTATCAGAGACACCTCATTCGGACACATGCTATAACCCGGCAACGCAGTCTTCTCCGCCGTTGGCTGGCCATTTCTCGCGAAAATATCCCCGAGCAAGAATTCTCGACTTCCTCCGACGCGGGAAAAAATCCTCCCTTTCCCTCGCCAATTCCCTTCCAGAGAATTGCTAAAGTGGAATTTTCACGCTCGGCATTTTGGGTTCTTACGCTTTTCTCCGAGTACATTTTTTGTTTTTTATTTTTTTCAACTTTTTTCCGGATCTCAGCGACACTCGATTTTTTCCGCGTCTTTACTCTGTCTCCTCGTCCCATCTCCTTCTCCCCCCGCCCACTGTCTGTCTATCCGCTTTCGCTCTGATTTTATCCAACCAGCATCTGCTCTCGTGCCCGTGAGGATAATCTCGTCCTTGCCGCTTCTCTGCTCTTGCTTCCGACGCTTCTGGTGCTTCCAACATTGCGAGTCGACTCGCCTATCCACGGTGGTACCGCTCCGGATAGTATATATCTCGCGCGAGAACCCGGATTAGCCCTTTTGAAAAGCCGCTTCGACCTTTTCAACCCGCCCTCCCGCCCGTCGATACAGTTTCCAGCGGCAGGAGTTGTCCTATTTTTCTCACCGTTCTCGCGGCACACTGTGCCAAGTGTTCCTTTTCATTTCTTTGGAACGACTAAGAGACGGGTTTATTTCTCTACTTATCGTAAGACGATAGCGTTTTTCCGTGCTTACCGAAAAAATTTTCCCCGAAATTTTATCGACGAAAGAAAAATTAGAGATAACACGCAAATTCGAAAATAGAAGCGAATTAGTGAAGGAGATACGGGAAAAGGGTTAAATTGTCTTGAAAAAAACATGCGTTGAGAGAACATTGGTTCATAAAATCGGTCGGTCGGTCGGCTGGTTGGTTGGTTGGTCGGTTAGTTGGTTGGTTGGTCGGTTGGTTGGTTGCTTGATTGGTGGGTTGGTTGGTTGGTGAGTTGCTGGGTTGGTTGGTTGGTTGGTTGATTGATTGGTGGGTTGGTTGATTGGTGGGTTGGTTGGTTGGTGGGTTGGTTGGTTGGTGAGTTGCTAGGTTGGTGGGTTGGTTGGTTTGTTGGTTGGTCGGTTGATCGGTCGGTCGGTTAGTTGGTCGGTCGGTCGGTCGGTCGGTTGGTTGATTGGTTGGTTAGTTGGTTGGTTGGTCGGTCGGTTGGTTTGTTGGTTGGTCGGTCGATTGGTCTGTTGGTTGGTTGGTTGGTCGGTCGGTCGCTTGGTCGGTTGGTTGGTTGGTTGGTTGGTTCTGTTGGGCGGTCGGTCAGTCGTTCAGATAGTCGGTTGGTTTGGTGAACCCAACGGTTGACAGAATCAATCATTATTCGCGACAGCTATAATTGTTATTCAATAGAACTACTTTTTAAGAACTCCTTCTATTCTTTACAAATAAAAAAAAAACTTTTTTTTTTTACAAGAAAAAAAACAGATCAATTCAACTAACAATTAATTCTCCCACCTCATCCTTTTTCAACGGCCTCACTGGTAACGCAGCGATAAAATATGCTTTAGAAATCAGAATTATCAACTAATCGAATGTTTCTTTTTGTTTTCTGTTCTAGGTGAGTCCAAAATCCTGAAAATCATCGTCTCTGCAGATTCGAGAGAAATCATTCACCGCTAAGTATTTAAGATTTCTACAAACGTGTGATCTATCGTGTTTCATCCCTGTTTTCCAAAATTACAATAGAAAAAATAGCAAAAAACAACGCAAGTAAATAAAAAAACGAAAAAATTCCAATGAACTCCGGATGGAGAGTAGTAAAATCGACAGATCAACGTCAATGTAGCGGTAGAGAGCGGCGTATGGACGGGAGAGATGGAGCCGTGTCGGTGGTTCTAAAATCGAAGAGCAGACAGCGCGTGCAATAATGGAAAAACTATCGAAGCTCATGACCAGATCCGTCGAGAGTGAAAGCGAAAGAGAAAAGTGAGCGGTCGGGAGGGCGGGAGGGATGAACGGAATGGATTGAGGTGAGCTTCAATTTTCAAAATGGATCTGCATTACGTTATTGAAATCGCGCTGCGGCTATGAGCATCGGCTGGTATTGGCTGCGGTGCGATGAATCGAAAGGTTTTTGGAAAAGGGCAACTCCGGGCTTGGCCTTCGAGCCGCTGGCCCTTTTCTGCGGGCGGAAACGGTCCGTTCGCGTACAGACAAAAACATTCAGTGCAACGGAAGTAATGACGACCATTGGATGTATTTTTTTTTCATAGCGTTCAAAGCTAAAAACTCGAAGAACGTCGTGCAAACGGTGTATATTTATTGTAAAACAATTTGGATTATATGCGTAGGCAATAATAGCGGGTCTCGATTGCCGTTCGATATTTCATTGAAATTCAACAGACGGTCAGCGATAGAAATAGATAGAATTGGGGGGGGGGGAGCCAGTCTCATACCAGAAACGAGCGTTGATGCGAGCCCCCCCGAGTCAATTTCGTGTAGCAAGGCAAATTGCGCGCCTGTTGACGTCACGTCCGTTTCCGCTTCCGGTAGGAGGCCAATTGTTATTGCTTTTCAATGATACGTTTCGGGGGGAGGCTCTATCGCTGGTACTCCATAGTGCCGGCCTCCCCGTCCGTCCGTTCGTCCATCCGACTGTCCTTCAGCTTCATCCGTGTCTACCACAGTCGCGCGGATTTATCGCGAAATGGTAACTACCAAATTTTGCAGACTGCCTCGTATCGCGATAACGGATAAAAGCTTCACGACTATTTACCTCTTTCACTTTCACATGAAAAAAAAATTATGCGAACTAAATTTACTCGTTGCTTTCTCATTTTCTAAAAACACCTTTACCTTTTGTGCTTTCTTATTTGTAAAAATTATACAAATCAAATTTACACGTTGCTTTCTCATTGTGAACATTCGCGATTGAAGCCCGAAATGATCTCGAACCATCGCCGAGCGATGTGGATAATCGTCAACGGTGCACGAAAGACACGAATTATTTCAGTCGGTTGAAGCCCCGAATTAAATCGGTTTCGGTCCGTATAACCGAAATCGTATAATTGAAAATTAGTACCAGCTATCCCGAAGCGGAGCTTTGCAAATTTTTGGCCCAGATTGAAATGAATCGCTCGAAATCTCAATTGCGACAAGCTCGCTTTGATCAGCGGTTACGAACTCGTTAAGCAGAGCCGTATCGTGGAGTTACATCGACCCGAAAAGATTACGCGATATCCGAAAGAACGCAGGTTTGTAGAACTTGTATCCTATTTATACGCATACAGATATAGCTGGCGTTGGGTGAACGAAAGCCCAAAAGGTACGTTATATGTATAAGCAAGACAGAGCTGCGGCTTGGGGCGAGGAAGGGGACGGGGGCAGCCGGTGGTAACGGGTACCAGCCGTTGCGACGTCGGCGCCGTTCGAAAATTTCGTTCGAGGACTAATTTTAGAATCCTCTTACTCCGACGGAAAGACAGGGAAAGAGCTTGAGACTGAGAGAGCACCTCAGGGATTTACGATCGATGGCCCGCGCGAGATAGGGATTCCAGGACGAGGGGTTGGTAAGGCAAGGGGAGGGTTTGAGCACTCCGCGGCAGTGTATGTATAGAGTCAGAAGCCAAAGAGGGGATGCTACCGGTGGCGGTAAGGCTCTTCTAGCCTTACTTACGCTTCACGATGTAATTTCTACCATCCCCTCATCCTTGATGGTCCCTTTCGTCTTCCAGCGAACGGATGCTGATTTCTTAGAACGTGGCGCGGAAACGCTTGAAGGGCACCGAGAATCTTCGTAACATTTGCTCGAAACGAAATTTCTTGTGACACCAGATTTAATCTCGCTGAAGCTCGTGACACGATGTCTCCATCAAGATCTCTTATGAAGTAGAAATCGTTACTGTCACCGGATGACTCGAATGCTTGAAAGAGAAACATTCACCAAGTGACTCGAATACTTGTCGTATTCCGCTACGGAGTTTATCCGTATCCAGTCCAGATGCGGTGATAGCGAATGGCGACATCATATCGTTGACGAAAACTGTGATACCGATAGGTCATCAGAAGGAGGTTGAGCACTCCACAGTAGTATGTATACAGAGTCAAAAGCTAAATGAGGGATGCTACTGGTGGTAGTGAGGCTCTTCTAGCCTTACTTACGCTTCACGATGTAATTTCTACCATCCCCTCATCCTTGATGGTCCCTTTCGTCTTCCAGCGAACGGATGCTGATTTCTTAGAACGTGGCGCAGAAACGCTTAAAGGGCACCAAGAATCTTCGTGACGTTTGCTCGAAACGAAATTTCTTGTGACACCAGATTTAATCTCGCTGAAGCTCGTGACGCGATATCTCCATCAAGATCTCTCATGAAGTAGAAATCGTTACCGTCACCAAGTGACTCGAATACTCGCCGTATTTCGCTACGGATTTTTTCCGTATCCGGTCCAGATGCGGAGATAGCGAATCGTGACATCATATCGTTGACGAAAACTGTGATACCGATAGGTCATCAGAAGGAGGTTGAGCACTCCACAGTAGTATGTATACAGAGTCAAAAGCTAAAGGAGGGATGCTACTGGTGGTAGTGAGGCTCTTCTAGCCTTATTTATGTTTCACCATGTAATTTCTACCATGCTTTTAGCCTAGATAGTCCCTTTCGTCTTCCAGCGAACGGATGCTGATATCTTAGAACGTGGCGCAGAAGCGCTTGAAGGCCACCGAGAATCTTCGTGACATTTGCTCGAAACGAAGTTTCTTGTGACACCAGATTTAATCTCGCTGAAGCTCGTGACGCGATGTCTCCATCAAGATCTCTCATGAAGTAGAAATCGTTACTGTCACCAGGTGGCTCGAATACTTGAAAGAGAAACATTCACCAAGTGACTCGAATACTTGTCGTATTTCGCTACGGAGTTTATCCGTATCCAGTCCAGATGCGGTGATAGCGAATCGCGAAATCATATCGTTGAGGAATACTGTGATACAGATGGTCCATGGGAAGGAGATTGAGCACTCCGCAGCAGTATATGTTGAAACGTTTCAATTTCTCAGATCATCTTCTTCCTTGTAGAAGGTACGGACATCGTGCTCTAGGCCAGAATGATAAGGCTTGGAGGACGGGATTCTCGCATACTGTAGGGAGGCAGCTGGATTGCTGTCTCCTGATAATGCACTCAATGCGTTATCAAACCTCTCCTCCACGAATGACGAGAAGAGAACAAGGAAAGAGGAGTTATCAAGGCCTGTAATTCGGCGACCAAAGATCAACCCGACATCCAAAAGCCGATTACTCTTCGCGAGTGAGCCTACTCTGCTCAGAGACACGCATGCGAATACATGCGTGCTTATACAGTCTGGAAACTTGTTAAAAGAGGCCCTTCTTTGGGGTTGCCCCGGAAGATGTGATCAATTCTTTTTAGGGAGTAGGAAAGGACCAAACGTGGGAGATGGTTTTATACCGTCCTGGTAGGCTTTCGCTCGCGAGAAACTCACCTGCAGCGGCCATCTGGCGGAAAGAGCCAGAACTTACCCGGGGTAAGGACGTCCCATTACAACATATAGAGTCAAAAGCCAAAGAAGGACTTCTGCCGGTGGCGGTAAAGCTCTTCCAGCCTTCATTACGTTCCACGAAGTAATGCCTACCATCCCGTCATTATTGATGGTCCTCTTCGTCTTTCAGCGAACGCATGCTGATTTCTTAGAACATGGCGCAGAAACGCTTATAGGGTATCAAGAATCGTCTTGACACTTGCTAGAAACGGACACCAGACACCAGATGAGACCAGACACCAGACACCAGACACCAGATGACACCAGATGATGGCGGTCTGTGACACCAGATTCAATCTCGTTGAAGCTCGCGACACGATGTCTTCATCAAGATTTCTGGTGAACGAGAAATCACCACTCCCGCCAAGTGACTCCAATACTTGTCGCATCCCGCTACGGATTTTTTCCGTATCCGGTCCAGATGCGGCGATAGGGCATCGCGACATAATAGCGCTGAGGAAAACGGGGATACAGATAGGTAATGGAACGGGGATGAGTGGAATTGACGGCTGTTCAGTTGTTGGCTGTTATACACACGCGTATACAATCGATGCACTCGTGAATGCGTTCGGGCCACTTGCCAGTTGACCAGCAGCACCATTTTCCAGCTGCGCCGCTCAGCGACACGTGACATCCCCCTCGCACGGTGAGCGGAGCCTCGAAACGTTTCGGGAACGGAAAAGAGACGAAACGATCGCGAGCGGATGTGCACGCTGAATTCAAAATATCGCTCGTCCATCCGTCAATTTCCACGCGCGAACCGGCATGGACGTTTCGCATTTTCCGCCGGGCCGTATTTTACCCGGCGTTGAGTGCGAATTTATCGGAAAATAATAGGCCCCGTTGCGCGACTGCAGATGACTCGTTGCCGAACAGCACGCCTCGCCAGAGATACCCGGAAACAAAACGAAAGCAGCAAAAGGGAACATTCAATTGTCGTGTCTTTGACGCAACGAAGTAGTTTTATTTACGCACGAGGCAGGGATCGTTGCCAAATAAAGAGTTGGTACTCAAGTTTGCGATTCGAACTAAGTTCCGTATTTGTTGAAAACATTAAGTAAATTTGAAATTCTTATCTGATTGTTCCAAAAATTTTAACCAGATGTAACCTCTTGATCGTCAGATTTTTTTATCGCACGAAGGATGGCTCGACGAATTTGATCGTTGAACGTATTCGATGGGAAATATCGAAGTCTCGGGGTCGAATTTGCAATTCAAGCGAGGGTCAGGCTTGGCTGTCAATTAACTCGCCGGGAGCGTATCTTCCGCGATTTGTGGTTCGGTCACGACGATAATATAACGATCCGGAAGAAATGCCCGCCCACCAACGGCGCGTAACGAGTTCCCATTTGTTCCGTAATAATTGTCAGCCGGTGAATATCCCCGAATCCTCGGGAAGACGCTGTTCCGTATTTGTTACACGCCTCTCTTCTGACCGTTCGCCGACGCGAGGAAGAGGAAGATTGATAGGCACACGAGGAGAACATGTCGCTGGACATTAATCTCGCGCCGCGGCAATAAAAACGGAAGCTTATCAATCCGCGCTCTCCCCAGGGATTTTTGTCCTGCGGTCCTGTTTCATTACTCGACTAATTTTGCAACCCACATATCACTCGTGACGCGGCTTCATTATCGTCTCGCCGATGGGCCACGTTAACCCTTGGTCAAAGTAGAATCCCCCCCTTCCCCGTTTCCCTTGGAACGTTATGTGAACGGTTATTATTATTATTATTATAAGGACCGATCGGATTCCTCCAATTACGCCGATTGATCTGGCTCGGATTGTGGGTCGTGAAGGCTCACGGATTGCTGAAGGATTCCCCTGGTCATACGCTATGGCTGGGAAGGGATCTAGGAGAGGGTATGGGATTGATTGCACGAGGATTCTTCACGGAAGCTATGGTAAAAGAGTCTGGGAAACCATCGAGCCAGGTTCCAACACCCAGATATCTGCCCATTGTGATTGCCAGATGCTATGAAATTTTGGAAATATGGGAATGTGGGGAAAATATGGGGACCCTTTTCCCATATGGGATAAAGGTCTGGGAGACCATCCAGCCAGGTTCCAAAACCCAGATATCTGCCCATTGTGATTGCCAGATGCTATCCCATTCCGGAAATATGGAAATGTGGGGAAAATATGGGGACCCTTTTTCCATATAGGAAAAGGATCTGGGAAACCATCCAGCCAGGTTCCAAGACCCAGATATCTGCCCATTGTGAATCCCAGATGCTATCCCATACAACTCTCATATTCTCGCCCATAGTCCTCCCAGATTCAATCCCATACTACTTTTTTCAACGCGAGACCGTATTTAATCGGACCATCTGAAGGGAGTGACAGGCTGTGAAACCGTTGATGGTCGAAGCAACCGTCTCATTCGATATGATGGGACTGCGTGTTTCGTAAAATTACCGTATTTATATGAGTTCACCCTCAATCTTTGTTTTTCTTTGTCGACACGCATTCACCATCGATCATATCGATCTGCCAATTTTCATTGAATGATTTTCAGTCTATCTCGAGGTAACTCGTGACACCGAAAATCGACTCGATCGGCTGATCCCGTCCTTCGCCCTGCGGCCAGTCGGGAGTTAAAAAGAGCCGAGAAGTTCTTGGGAGAAAAGTTGAAAGCCACGTAACGAGCGAGATCGAAATAGACGTAAACCAGGGTACTCGAATGGCGCACTAGATCGAAAGTACCGCTGGTTTATCACCGCATCGCATTTTGATGGTAACGATTACGATCGCAGCGCCGGGAACGATAGAGGAGCGTGGCGCGGGGCGGCCAGGGGATGTATGTTATATTATACCGAGGCAGGATTATCCAATTTCATTTATCTGATGCGAAACGCCGCGTACGGCATGCATACGGACCGGGGCAACAGTAGAAACAGCGCCCAACAGCGGGATCGGGGTTGAGCTAATTCCATTTATCTGATTCGCATATAGCTTCCCTTCGGATACGGTATACTAATTCTAAAAGTCATGCTGCTGCAGATTAGCAGTTATGACTGACCCCGTGTCCACCGAAAGGATTCATTCGATCGATCGATTTTTTGCTTTATCGCTGCTTTTTTCTATCATTCGGCATAATTATGAACAACCAAACGCTTATCGTTGCCAATAGCCACATGCGAAAATTCGGGCTCAACAATAATGAAGCCCGTGGAAACGTGGGCGAAGAATTGATGAATAAACGAGTGGATCAATTGGTAAAAAAAAGGAGGCCCTCGCATCGAGTGGTTGGCGAACGAAAATCCATACTGCAAACACGATGCAACATTGTCGCTGCGCGCGAGTATTCCCATAGCAACGATTTCGCGCGGTTAACGAGACAATCTTGCCGAAATGAAAGCGAAGGGGTAAAAATGGGCAAGGGTACTCGCGGAGCGTCTATTGGCCCATTAGCGGTTCAATTATTATTACTGTTACGGCGCTTTCGCAACGTTGGCCCAGCGCGGAAAATGTACAGTAGCGCGCTCGCTGTTTCCGGCTGCCGTTGGCTCCGTGCTAAATTTGTTGCTGGGTCAACGACGAATGAAATCTGCATCCACCTCCGCATCTCTCTTCTCCCTCTTGCGCCATCGGCCCCCCCTGCTTGTTTCCAGCAATCCCGGAAAATGAAATGAATTATTCATCAGTTCCGAAGCGTTAAACTCCGGCGCGGCAACACTTTCGGCAGCGCACCGCGCTCGGCCACGACCGGCAAGAGCAACGACTGCGGGAGAGGGCTGTATACGTACGAGCCGTGCAAACCGGCGAATAGAAAGAGCGAAAGCAGGAGGAAGGGACGGAGAGAAGCAAATCACCGAAGAGTAGGCAACGAGGGAAGAATAGGTAAAGGGAGAAGAGAGAAACGATGAGGAGGCTGGAAAAGACCATTTGTTTTCGCGGGCCTACCAAGTTGGAACCGAACATCATTTTGGCTTTTTGACTAACCACGTCGGGTGATTGGATGTGGCCAATGGTCGGGCTCAACACGGATTCAATGGTGCCAGCATTGGTATAAATGCTCCCCAAATCAGCGAGCTAGTTTTAGATGATAAGTACTTTCTGATATTGGTTCCCAACATGGATCAGGAAAATCGGCTGATTATATGTCTTCAATGTATGGCCACCAGTGATCAACTGTACAGTCTAGAAATAGAGACATAAGTGATTGTAAGATTTCAAGAAGCAGATGACAAATTACGAGTGTCTCCAATAAATTGTATTTTTGATATTTTCTCTGGTAAAAATCCAATCATTATACTCTTTCAACTTGTTGACTGGGCTGGGTTTGTGGACTGCATCATTGGTGTTATGCAAAAAAGTGAACTCGCCACGCTCGTATATAGTCGCCCGCCGACGCTTTCGTTTGCGAGAAAACGACTCGGTCTGACGCCATCTAGCGGCGAAAATCGGCGAGTGAGGGCCCACCGTCCCACCGGCAGTCGTATCAGCGGCATATTGGCAGTTCGCCGAACGAAAGATTTCATCTTCGACACACCACGGGCGGAAATCGACAAGCCAACGATTCGCCAGTTGAAATACCGTCGCGGACTTTTCGATTTACGTCGCGTGTACCGAGTGTCGTGAGGCTCGTGCTCTTTTCCCGTCTGAATTATCGTCGCGGTATCTCATTGCTTCTGTTTTTTCATATCTAACCCTCATAAAAGAAAAAACAACCCCTCAAAATCCCATTCGTTCACAGTGGAGTTTTGATCGTCGATGTCACTGATTACCCAATACATTTTTTTCATGGCCGTTTTTTACCTTCCCGCAGAATCTCTTCGGTACAACCAGATATTCTTTGAGATACGTTATTAGATTTTCCACCGTCTCCTCTTCTTCTTTTTTACTACATTTTTTTTCTTCCAGCAATATTATATTTGAACTACGCCCCTCGCGGCTGACCAAGACCGCTCGATATTCTTTCGTTATATATTTTCCTTCCGCTTTTCTTTGCGCCCCCCAATGCTTCGAGAGAGAGATTTTCGGCGGCGAAACGAGAAGGGAGAGGGCCAGTATCGGGGATACCGCCTTCGAGAGTCGTCCATCAAATATAATTGTGCCACCCCCACCGCCCCCTCACCTTCCCCCCCGGCTCGTAATAACCGACGAGAGCGGCCTAGATTTTTCCTCGCCGCTCGTCTCTCCTCGGCTCACATTTTCGTTTGGTACGCTCTCCTCGCGCCCGCTCACGTCTCACCGTTACGAGCCCCTCCCGGCCACTAACACTAAATCCTCGCATCGCGGCAGTTCACGCTTTTCTTCTCATGATCCATCCGAGCAAAAACATTTCACGTTTCGTCTCGCGATCCCCTTTCTCTCCCCGCTCTCTCTCTCTCCCCTGTCGTACTCTCGAGATTCCACAATGAAACCCGGCAAAACTGTTCCGCTTTGATGCCGAGCATGGAAATAAAAGTGGGGGACGATACTCGAGACTTTTTTTTCCTTTCTTCCATTTAGCTCGTGACCCTTTTACGAAAGACGATTGCGGGCGCATTAATTCACTGTGGGGGCGAAAGCGGAATCAGAGAAACGGAGAAGACAGAGAAATATTAAAATCCCTCCGTGTCCACTCGGATACTTTCTGAAACGATAGACTTTGATTGTCGAGCATTTTTTTTCTGCTTTATTTACATATTTACTCGTCGCGATCTGTCGGACTTGGTACCAACGTCGAGAGAGAGAGAGCGACGTTGTGAAATCTATAAACATCGAAGAGTCGAGAATCCGCGCTTGACAAGAGCCATAGCAATTAGCGACTTCATCAAAGGTCTCAATCACAAACGATTTCTTCCAGTTCTTTGCGAATCCGACTCTTCAAAACGTTCAATTGATTTTTACACTTTCTTCAGTCAGGACTGATTTTTCACTGGTGGATCCATTTTTCCCAAGTTTTTGGGAAAACAGGCAGGTGTGAAGCGTTAAAAAAGAAACGTGGCCAATAATCAGAAAGAAAACCACTCGGTTACGATAAAGGATCTAATCAATCAAAGCTTTTGTCGACTGCCAGGCGGTGACCGTAAGGGCTAGCGAGCCGAATCCGTGGATCGGAGAACGCGTGGAATGCGAGAACAGAAAGAAGGACAAAAGCGACGAAGATAGAAGAGCAGAGGAGAGAAGTTGCGCAGAAAGGGGAGAAAAAAAGAAAGCGCGAACGGTGAAGAGAGGACTCGGGTGTTACTAACACAAAGGTTCCCGCATGTACAAGCAGTCGGAGAGAAAGAGGAGGAGGGAGAAGAGTTTGGTCGATGGCAAAACGGCTCTTGGCCATTGGTTCTACAGTCGTGTCCTACTGGCGGTGGCCGTTCGTCCATATCTCTCTTACACTCGAACGGTACGGCCAGCGAATACCAGGCCGGGAATTTATGGTAGCAGTTAGTTCCCAGCGAGAGTTATACATAAACTGAATCCGTGTATGTATCTGTATAGAGACAGTAAGTTAGGTCGGAGTGTGCTTCGGTCGCAACGGGAGCGCGTCGTCTCGTCTCTCTTCGTTTGCCATCCAATTCCGTCCCTGTGTCCTCCTCTTTCCGACTACATTCCGCGCTTCCGGTTGAATCCTTCTCTATCTATTCGAGGCTCTCGCGCACTCAATTCTCTCGCTTCCCATGCACGTGTCTCCCTCGCTCTTCGGCTCTCTGTTCGCATAACGACCTGTACGAGTTTGCCCGGAGGGACGACACCGTTGCAGGCGTACGTGCAAGTCTAACGCTCCGGGAGGGTTTTTGGGTCTCGATGTTGGGCGGTAAAGGACTTGGCCACTTGGCCCCCAGTCGTTCGTAGGTTAAGCCCGGATAAATACCGTCTCATAACTCGACTTGCTGTCTTCTAGTTAGACCACTCGCCTGGCTAACACACGTAGCACCCGACGACCCCGTCCATGACCCGAACGGAGTGCATTTGCCCAGCTTGCGAGATTGCGAACGGTGGAAAGTTGTTGCCGAATGCACTGCCCAACGACCGTCACGAAGAGATCGAAGCGTATGAACTGGAAAAAATTATTAGTTTAGACAAGTAATTATCAGTAGGTACAATTACTTACCATCTGATTAGTTTGTTGTTCCAGCCAGAGCTGGGGCAAGCCATAAAAGGACCTATTTGATGTAGGGAAGTACTTAAGTACATGGACTGGCCTGTCTACGATATTGTCGGTTCCCGTCTTACCATATTAAGTGGTTGCGTGACTTTTTAAGTTGCTGTACTTGCGTACACCAACCAGGTGCTTATAGCTTTTGTCCAGCTCTGGTGCCAACTAATCAAATGTCTAATTTTGCGATGTGCTCTAAAGCGGTATCCCCGTCTTCCAGTTAGACTTCTCACCTGGCTCACACACGTAGCACCCGACGACCCCATTCATGACCCGAACGGAGTGCATTTGCCGAGTTTGCGAGATTGCGAACGGTGGAAAGTTAGTACCAAATGCAGTGCCCAACGACGATCCGAGGTCAGGGCTGATTGAAGCGCGGGAACTGGTTAAAATTGTTAGTTCCGATAAGTTACTATCAGTAGGAACAATTACTCGTCATGGCATTACTTTGTTGTACCAACCAGAGCTGGGGAAAGCCTTTAAAGTACCTACTTGATGTACGCAAGTACTTAAGTAGCTGGACTAGTAGGTCCATTGGTATTCGCTAGTTCCAGTCCTAGCATATTAAAAGGTCCCTTCAAGTCCCGGTGTAAGATCCTCGTTCAAGTCCTAGTCGCTTCCAGTCCAGTCCTAGCAAATCAAGTGGGCCTAGCATGTTAAGTCTACGAATATTAAATAATCCTAGCATATCAAGTGGTGACTTATTAGGTTGCCGTACTTGCGTAGCCTAAGCAGATACTTACCGTTCCAGTCTCGCTCTGGCGCCGAGCAATCGAATGTCCAATTTTGCTATGGCCCCTAAAGCGTGAACCGCCATACACAGTTATTCCACAAGCGAAGTTTTTCGCGAATCATAGCGCAAGTACTTAAGTACCTGGGCTGGTAGGTCCATTGGTATTCGTCAGTTCCAGTCCTAGCATATTACAAAGTCGCTCCAAGTCCCAGTTTAAGATCCTCGTTCAAGTCCTAGTCGCTTTCAGCCCAGTCCTAGCAAATCAAGTAGACCTAGCATGTTGAATCTACGAGAATTAAGTGGTCCTAGTATACTAGTGGTCACTTTTTAGGTTGACGTACTTGCATACCCAAAGCAGATACTTACCGTTCCAGTCCCGCTCTGGTGCCAACTAATCGAATGTCTAATTTTGCTATGGGCCCTAAAGCGTGAACCGCCCATACACAGTTAGTCCACAAGCGAAGTTTTTCGCGAATCATAGCGCAAGTACTTAAGTACCTGGGCTGGTAGGTCCATTGGTATTTGCCAGTTCCAGTCCTAGCATATTAAAAAGTTGCTTCGAGTCCCAGTTTAAGATCCTCGTTCAAGTCCTAGTCGCTTTCAGCCCAGTCCTAGCAAATCAAGTAGACCTAGCATGTTGAATCTACGAGAATTAAGTGGTCCTAGTATACTAGTGGTCACTTTTTAGGTTGACGTACTTGCATACCCCAAGCAGATACTTACCGTTCCAGTCCCGCTCTGGTGCCAACTAATCGAATGTCTAATTTTGCAATGGGCCCTAAAGCGTGAACCGCCCATACACAGTTAGTCCACAAGCGAAGTTTTTCGCGAATCATAGCGCAAGTACTTAAGTACCTGGGCTGGTAGGTCCATTGGTATTTGCCAGTTCCAGTCCTAGCATATTAAAAAGTTGCTTCGAGTCCCAGTTTAAGATCCTCGTTCAAGTCCTAGTCGCTTTCAGCCCAGTCCTAGCAAATCAAGTAGACCTAGCATGTTGAATCTACGAGAATTAAGTGGTCCTAGTATACTAGTGGTCACTTTTTAGGTTGACGTACTTGCATACCCCAAGCAGATACTTACCGTTCCAGTCCCGCTCTGGTGCCAACTAATCGAATGTCTAATTTTGCAATGGGCCCTAAAGCGTGAACCGCCCATACACAGTTAGTCCACAAGCGAAGTTTTTCGCGAATCATAGCGCAAGTACTTGAGTACCTGGGCTGGTAGGTCCATTGGTATTTGCCAGTTCCAGTCCTAGCATATTAAAACGTTGCTTCAAGTCCCAGTTCAAGATCCTCGTTTAAGTCCTGGTCGCTTTCAGTCCAGTCCTAGCAAATCAAGTAGGCCTCGCATGTTGAATCTAAGAGAATTAAATGGTCCTAGCATATCAGTGGTCACTTTTGAGGTTGACGTACTTGCGTACCCCAAGCAGATACTTACCGTTCCAGTCCCGCTCTGGTACCAACCAATCGAATGTCCAATTTTGCTATGGGCCTTAAAGCGTGAACCGCCATACACAGTTATTCCTCAAGCGAAGTTTTTCGCGAATCACAGCGCAGACGTCGCGCTAACATTCGTAACACAATCAATGGTTGCGTGATTCAGCGGAAAACACAGATCTCATTTAATTGGCTGCAATTTGTACTCGCGCTATACGTTTTCACGCGATCCTAATCAAATTACCCCGAAGCAAGAAAGGAGTGGTAGCATTCGGTGAAGGAGAAGGCGAAACTCGGAGGAGTTTCTACCCTCGTAAATTCCTTATTAATTTCGTTACGTCAATTAGTGTCTTCCCGACTGGAATCGGGGGAGGGGAGAGGCTGGCTCGCGAAGCTTGCGGAAACTCTCGAAGCCCCTCGACGCGGAAAGCTTCAATTCCTTGGGCCGCTCGAAGTCCTCCGCTTGCGCGGCACCAAACTCCACGCTGGCGGTCTCGTTGCTCTCGCCGTTTCTCTGCCAAGCGAAACTTGCCGCCCGGACCAAGAAAGCGAATGCAGCCCAATGCAGCTGCGACTACGACTGAGCGACCGGAGACGCGCCTGCAAACCGGTCCACGGGAATCAAAGTTTCTCGGTGACGCGGGCTTCGTCCTCTGTCGTGGTCGCCCTCCCCTACGAAGCACACCCCCGATCGGGGCTTCCCCTTTCGGCGAAAGTTTCCAACGAAAAGCTTCGTCGCCCAGGTCGCTCGTGACGCGTGTGCGACGAAAACTTTACGAATTCCTCAGAGAAACTTTTTCCAGCGCCCTGTGTACTGGCTCGAGGAAAGTTGTTTTTTATATGGCGGATTCGAACGTACGTGGACCGATCCACACGCGAGATTTGCCGTCCGTGGATATTTATACGAGTCGCGAACGTATCGCGAATGAAAAGTCGTCGAGTCACCGTTCGCGATGCTTTATTATTGGCCTATTGACAAAATTTTCTGCGGTTTCGGTATCGCTGCTCGAACTTTCGCGTTTCAGCGAATCGACGCGGCGAATCGGAGCTCGGTGACCCGATGCTTGGTTGGCGGCTCTTAAGAAACGCGAACCAATTAGCTCGAACTTTCTTACAACGTCGATAAATCTCGAACATTGGCAAATCGCGGGGATTGCGAGAAATATCGGAACAAGAGTCTCGTTGCGACGTACTATTTCGATGGTGTTTGTCAATTAGAGCGGTGCGTGACTCTAAAAATCGCTTTGCCGAAAAAAATTTAATAAAGAAAGGTTGCTTTACTTCCGTCAGGCAATTTTTACGAATGTAAAAATGTCGACCTATCCGCCCCGGTGCGAAACTATGTATGAAATCGTCGACGACCTTCCCAACCTTTGTAGCGTCATATACATTTTTTTTCTTTGCCCTCCGCGCGGAACAATGGGTTTTTACATTTTTTATGGCGGCAAAGTAACTAATGCCGCGCCAACTTTTATAGCCGTCGGTGGCACACTCGCCTCGCTTCGTTCGTGCTGCGTACAAACCGGAAATTGTTCCAGGTAACCCTACTTTCTGCCATAAAAGTCGCACCCTGTTTGTTCTGTAATACTTTATTGCATCGTGAATTACACCTCTCGCCTTTTGCTTCCACCGCAAGCTTTTATTTTCCCTTCTTTTTTTTTTTTCCTCATCGTGAAAAGTGGCGAGAACTACGGTCTCTGCGAGAGAAGGCTTCGCATCGCGATCATCTGTGCATTGCGGCGAATTTGTTTCTTAAGCATTGCGGTTCTGAGACTTGAAAGACTTGAAAGATGGAGCTTTGCAGTTGCTTAAATAGAGGAAAATGATCTGAAAAAATTGATCCCTAGAAAATTGGCCCGCAGAAAATTGGTCTCCAAAAAATTGGCCCCGAGAAAATGGGTCTCCAGAAAATTGGCCCCCAGAAAATTGGTCTCCGAAAAATTGGCCCCACAAAATTGTTCTCCGGGAAATTGGCCCCCAGAAAATTGGTCTCCGAAAAATTGGCCTCACAAAATTGGTCTCCGGAAAATTGGCCTCACAAAATTGGTCTCCAAAAAATTGGCCCCCAAAAAATTGGCCTCCGAAAAATTGGCCTCACAAAATTGGTCTCCGGAAAATTGGCCCCCAGAAAATTGGTCTCCAAAAAATTGGCCCCCAGAAAATTGGTCTCCAAAAAATTGGCCCCCCGAAAATGGGTCTCCAGAAAATTGGCCCACGGAAAATTGGTCTCCAGAAAATTGGCCCCCAGAAAATTGTCCTCGGAAATTTAGCCCTCAACAATATTTTCAATCTAAATCGTCATCATCGTGTTGTCGAATTTTGGGGTCAAATTTCAGGAGCCAATTTTCCAAGACACTCATTTTCTGGGGCCAATTTTTTCGGGCCAATTTTCGTGATGCCGTAGAAAATATACGATAAAATATATGTGCGATATGTGAAAGAATAGCGCTATGTAGAATGGTTATTTCCGTGCACATGAGATCCGATCAATAAATTATCCTTATTATTAAACACGATCGTCCGAGTCCACGTCCCGAGTTAATTATCGATCGGCGTGTTCAGCAACGATGCTTCGACGGTTGGAGTGTTTCGAATATACACGATTTATCGAATGATTTGCGATATAAAAGCAAGAGGAGAAATGGAACGAAGAGGCGCGCGGGTCGGGAGGGTGCTCGATAAACCGAGCGCAAAGAATCGAACGTGCGACCACGTAAAAATGGATACGCGCATGTACCACACTGATGTACAATACAATACCACTTCGTATGCAGAGGTGTATATTTTAGCGTGGCAGAAGAGGAAGCTACCGCAGGGTACGGCTTTCGTGTGAACATTGTCTCATATATTATTATACTTTCCATTCTCAATTCTACCGACCAGAAATGAAAAACTTTCATCATTCGGCGATACTTATTCTATGCCGAAGCAACACTGCGAGACATTCGTCAGTCGCGCGAACTGTCGATGTCACGGAATTTTCCGATACGATGGATTCGCGAAAAAAGAGGCTGAAAATATCGATTCCGCACAAAGTGATTGACAAATCGAAGAAAAAATATTTTTTTCTCAACAAAACACTCGGCAACCTAACTTCGTTCCAGACGAAATTAATCTGTTAAATTTACCATACAAGTAGGAATTTTTCGGAATTCTGTCGGATTATTTCGTTTTTTGAAATTTCGTTTTGTAAAGACAATTAACTGGTGACAATGGTATTTTAAGGGCGGGGTAATGTTAATTCGGTGAAAAAAAGGCATGTTTTTAAGATTTTTTTTTTGGCAATACAGGTAGTGTTCGTTTATTCAGTAAATTTTCATTAAATGACATAACATTTGAACAACATTTTCCTAAATTTTCATTGCAAAACATTCAAAATTGAGCGAGTGACAATGAATCTCCGGAGGCGCCTCGAAAAGAAGTTGATTCGCGGTGTTCAGCGTAACTCGCAACAGAATCATCCGAAACAAAAAAATCAAAATGCATTTGTTAAAGGAGATGAATTCTCGTGGTAATGACGAGAGAATTTTTTTTTTTCGATTTTTCATTTTTTCGTAGCACTTGCGAGCCAAAAAATCGATTTTCGCTGAAAAAAATCGGCTTATTTGTTGTCGAAAAATTCGTAATTATTTAAAAAAAACAAAAAAGCTTTCGACAATACCTGGCGAATTATGCGAAGAAGTACTGTACAGAATTTCAAAACTATCGGTCCAGTAGATTTTGAGTCATCATAAACACGGACTTCAAATATGACAAGTTTCAGAAAAACGCTTTGAAAAACGCGAAGAGTTCGGTCGCTTAGCGCTCACTTCACATAAGTTTGAGAACCCTTCTCGATTGTATAAAAATCCGAAAAAATTCATGCATATTAAAGGTACTCAAAAGATTAATTTCGCATAATAATAATTCCAAAATGTTGTTAAAAAATTGATGAAAAAAAAAAAATTGCTCAACAAATTTCGCCGCAACCCAATTTTTTGGAACGCGCGAATACTCATAACTTCGTTAATTCTGCTCCGATCGACTTGAAATTTCAACACAATATTCTTGAGATATAATACATTCTTCAAAAAAAAAAAGCAGAAAAAAATATGTAATACCTTACCCCGCCCTTAAGCAACGGCTCGAATAGGTACAAGTTACAGAATGCGCAACTATAAATCCGATCGCGATAAGCGGTGAGAATCGATAGCCAGCGAGATCCTACTCTGTAATGCACTTTCCGCTGGTGTGTTCGCCTGCGAGTCTGAGAATTCAGTGATCGGGGTCGAGCTCCGATCGGACACGGGGCGGGGAGTCGCCGAGGGAGAAACTTTGTAGTACTCGACTCTCCAGTCGCTCGGAGGCAGCGTTCGATCGCCTTTCTCTCACTCCCGTCCTTTCCTCGGCTCCCTTCTCCGCCACAGCGGCGCGGTTCTTGCCCCGCTGGCTACCTAATCCGAATCCTGATTCCTGAGCCCGGTGCCAAGGGGGGGTCGAGGGGTGAGCGCGGAATTACAACCCCTCCGGATATCTACTTGCACGTAGTCTGTAGTGCGGCAGAAGGAAAGGTGCAGGCCACGACCCAGTTGGGAAACTGCGAGAACGCTACTGGTGTGCCACGTTGATTTTCCGCAGCTGCAATGTGGTGTGGCCACATCGGCGGGCAGTGCAGTCCGAAAGTACCCTCGCAAGCTCGAGGGTCATTATGTACGTGAGCTATCTTGGCGCTAACTCTCGATTCTCGGGGAATTCCGCGCTAACGCTTCGGTGGTCGCGGTTGCGGAGGCAGAAGGAACGCTGCAAGGCGCAGCATCCGCTCTTGTGCCGATCCACACGCGTCGGCTTCCACGGGCTCGCGATGGGCACAGCCGAATCGCGATTAAGCTGTTGTTCCACGCACACTATCGCCCGACTGGGCGCTCCTTTCGCAATAGTTCGCAGCTATTAACGGGCTTCGCATCTATTGCGGAATCTTCCGCATGTGGATGTCGCGGCCGCCAACCGCAGAGCAGTGACTTGCCGAAGCGACTCGCGAAACTGCAGGCCCTTTATGCCTTTATGCGCTCGTAAATATTTGGACTTTGCGAATGCGCGCAACAGTTGTTGGCCGCGCATCGCGAATGTACCATCGACCGACGACCTCGGGTTTGCTAAACTATCCGTGTACACGGCTTGTAAGCACACCCGGCTTTACGTAGCCCTGGAACGACGCTGCATCAACCGGTACTTGCTCGTTTTTGCAATCTTGTTCGTTACACGGAACAAATCATCGAACAATAACGGTCGTTGAATTTATTTCCAAAGATTATTTTCTCGAAGCGATCCTCGAGAAAGATCATTGATCATTGCGTTGACTTTGGACGAAAAGTATCCAACCATCCGCTAAAATGCTTCTATCAACGAGTTAGATGTTTGAAAGAAACAATTTCGTTTTTTCAGTCTTTTTTTTTCTGCCAAGTCCTACGTCAGCTTTGATATATGCTACCGATGAGAGCGCAGCCTCCACTTTAAGGTATACAAGTATTATACCACTCATGCAGTACCGCTCGGTCTGTCGCATAATATTCCCATTTTTTTGTCTTCCTTCAGCCGGCGAAACTTGGAAAATGGATGCTTTGGTTATAGAGGGGTCCTGTTCGCATACACACGACCCAGTTGCGAAACTATGGGCCGCTCACAAAGTGTTTATACCCTCGGGGAGGGTGTGAATACACAATACAGCTCACGAGAAAATACACTGCGCTACTGAACCCTGTCGTGCTGAATGTGACTCGCTGCTTGCTGAATCCACACCGACGACGCGGCAAAACGTTGACTGAAGAGCGTGTCACGTGAATATCCTTGTCCCAGAAATCCGTTGAAAAACCACCTTCCTCTGATTGGACCATGATCCTGTTACTAATGCAGTTCTCGTGACAGTAGTCTTGCGATATTTATTTTGTCCGCAAGAGACGCATAGAATCGGTTACCAAATCCACGTCGAGACTGGCTTAGACGCGATACACCACCCATGAGACATGCCAGATCTTCCTATCTTGCTCGTTTAGCAACGCTGCAGATGTTCCTACCGATCCTCGAAGCATCTCGGGTAGGTCTGAAACCCCTCGCACCGGAAGGAACATCAATATCGTTTTAGTTGATACGCATGATCAACTTTTCTTCATTTTTGATCTTGATGACACGAATCTGTCTTGATCCAGAGTTACTCGCAGAGTCAGACACAATGCAGATTTTCTGAAAAACCAAGCTTCGCTGTAACAAAATCTGACGCCATCAACATCGATCCTCCAGAATCAATCTGCGTTTCCATCCAAAGAAAATATGGATGAACAACCTTCTTCTGATTGGGCCATGATCTTGTTACTAATACAGCTTCTCGTAACAGTAGTCGTCGTACGATATTAATTTTTTCCGCAAGACACGCAAAAAATCGGTTACCAAATCCACGTCAAGGCTGGTTTAGACGCGATACACTACCCCTGAGACATGCCAGATCTTCCTATCTTGCTCGTCTAGCAACGCTGCAGATGTTCCTACTGATCCTCGAATCATCCGGGGTAGATCTGAGAACCCCGCACCGGAAGGAGCGTCAATATCGTTTCGGTCTGTACGCATGATCAACTCTTCTTCATTTTCGATCTTGATGGCACGAATCTGTGTTGATCCAGAGTTACTCGCAGATTCAGATACAACGCAGATTTTCTGAAAAACCAAGCTTCGCTGCATCAAAATCTGACGCCATCAACATCGATCCTCCAGAATCAATCTGCGTTCCCATGATACGAAAATATGAATGAACAACCTTCTTCTGATTGGGCCATGATCTTGTTACTAATGCAGTTCTCGTGACAGTAGTCTTACGATATTTATTCTTTCCGCAAGAGACGCATAAAACTGGTTACCAAATCCACGTCAAGGCTGGCTTAGACGCGATACACCACCCATGAGACGTGCCAGATCTTCCTATCTTGCTCGTCTAGCAACGCTGCAGATATTGCGACAGATACTCGATTCATCCGGGGTAGTTCACAAAACCCCCGCACCGGCAGAAGCATCAATATCGTTTTGGTTGATACGCATGATCAACTTTTCTTCATTTTTGATCTTGATGACAAGAATCTGTCTTGATCCAGAGTTACTCGCAGATTCGGACGCAATGCAGATTTTTTGAAAAACCAAGCTTCGCTGCAAGAAAATCCGACCCCATCAACATCGATCCTCGAGAATCAATCTGCATTTCCATTAAACGAAAATATAAATGAACAACCTTCTTCTGATTGGACCATGGTCCTGTTACTAATGCAGCTCCTCGTAATCGTCGTCGTCGTATGATATTTATTTTTTCCGCAAGACACGCATAAAATAGATTACTAAATCCACGTCAAGACTGGCTTAGACACCATCCATAAGACATGCCAGATCTTCCTATCTGGTCTATCTCGGTTCCTATCTTGGAATCATCCGGGGTAGGTCTGAAAACCCCTGCACCGGCAGAAGCATCAATATCGTTTTGGTTGATACGCATGATCAACTTTTCTTCATTTTTGATCTTGATGACAAGAATCTGTCTTGATCCAGAGTTACTCGCAGATTCGGACGCAATGCAGATTTTTTGAAAAACCAAGCTTCGC
Organism: Ischnus inquisitorius; assembly: GCA_963924025.1. NCBI lineage: Eukaryota > Metazoa > Arthropoda > Insecta > Hymenoptera > Ichneumonidae > Ischnus > Ischnus inquisitorius. The sequence continues at coordinate 3,724,312 of OZ001253.1, forward strand.
TGCAAGAAAATCCGACCCCATCAACATCGATCCTCGAGAATCAATCTGCATTTCCATTAAACGAAAACATGAATGAACAACCTTCTTCTGATTGGACCATGATCCTGTTACTAATGCAGCTTCTCTTAACAGTAGTCGTCGTATGATATTTATTGTCTCCACAAGACTTGCATAAAATCGGTTACCAAATCCACGTCGAGACTGGCTTAGACGCGATCTGCTCGTCTAGCAACGCTGCAGATATTCCTACCGATACTCGAAGCATCTCGGGTAGGTCTGAAAACCCCTGCACCGGCAGAAGCATCAATATCGTTTCGGTTGATCCGCATGATCAAGTCTTCTTCATTTTCGATCTTGATGACACGAATCTGTTTAGATCCAGAGATACTCGCAGATTCGGACACAATGCAGATTTTCTGAAAAACCAAGCTTCGCTGCATCAAAATCTGATCCCATCAACATCGATCCTCGGGATTCAATCTGCGTTTCCATTTGTACGAAAATATGAATGTCAGAAGGATATTTTTCCGTCGATAATCCGGCAAGTGACGAGATTGAGTAGCATCCACCTTTTTTCACCAGGACCCGGAACATCAAATGCACGAAGCTCGAAACGGGAAAAAAGGCATGTATCGAGGCAAAATGAATAAAAGCCAACAATGAGGAAGCGCGGAAGCGGAGTTTCGTTGCGGCACGAAGCCGAGAGCATCGTTACGGTTTTCTATACGTTATAGGGGCCAGTAGTAACGAGACGCCAAAGCCGGCAGTTGATAAGGGATGACGAGGGCGTATCGACGCGCGTACGTGTATTTGACGCGAGCATTCACCGTGGCTCTTTTATCTCTTCTCCTCTCGTGTCCCTCCGCCACACTTGCCGGATGCCCCGACTCGCTCTCGCCCGTTCTGTCCGCTCTTGTTGTCCCTTCGACCGACTCGCGTCACATGTTTTTTTCCTGTCGCGACAGACGAGAGGCGGGAAGCTGAAAAAACAGAGGGTGAAGGGGGGGGGGGGGGGGTGGTATCGAGGGGGACAAACTAAAAACCGATCGACGGGATGGAAACTGATCGAGTTGCTCACTGGCAGGTGTGCAGCAGCCGCATGGTTTGAAAAAAAAAACGTATTGCTCGCCGAGAGGAAGGAAAAAAGTGCAACGGGGCAGCCTCAAAGCCAACCGGCCGGTTTTTTTTTTTTGTACGGAGCGTCGTTTCACCGTGTTCACGGTAGCTTCGCCCTTTTCAAGCACGCTTCGTATCTCCTATTCCCCTTGGCTCTTCTGACGAGCGCGCGTGAGCTTCACTCGTTTCACCTATTTCCTCTTCGTCACTTTCGCGAACACGTAACCCACTCGGCGGGCATGGTTGTAAGCCCTCCATCCTGTTTTCTTCCTCTCTGTCGCATCACATCGTCCGCCCGATGCGCGATGAGGACGTTGCGAGCTTTTCCCCTGCGCTGATTCAGGCCCGGCTATCGAAAGCCCGACATCCCTTGTTTTGTTCTCCGCGTACGTCTTCGAAGTACCCGTCCATTTGCTCATCAATCTATCCGAGCTCGCGCCGTGCTTCCTATCATTAATATTCTCCAAGCTGGAAACCTTATCCGGAATTCGCGTGGGTAGCCAGTTAGCTTCAAAGTGAACACACAAAAAAGGAACGACAGGTTGGTGGTGGAGCGCGATGCTCGCATGCATCGGGGAAGTATACAACTCGGTTAACTTCCTCTTCGTGAAAGAGCGGGCCCCCAGACCGCCATCGAGAATCGACCAACTCGCCTTTCACTCGCAGCGATCGTGCGGCTCGAACTTTCTCAAGTCGTATCGATGTGTACGCTGTGCAGACCATACCGATCACCAATTCGTATCTGGTTCGCGCGATTTCGGATATTGTATCAAGACCGTTCCTCTTCCTCCGACGGCTGACAACGCCCGTCTCTACGTCCTCCCACTGTATCCTACCCCCGACTTCCACCGTCTGCCCCTGCCTGCTTTCGCCCGGTCTCGGTGGCAATTTACCAATCAGCTTTATTAAATTTCGGTGGCTCCCAATATGGCCGAATACGAAATAACTCAATCTCGTCCTACGTCCCGTGCCATCGCCTCCGGTACGCCCTCCTCCATGTTCGATGAACGCTCATTCCTATCAACCCACCCCTCTCGACTGGCTTCTCATTTGCTCGCCGGCTTTCCCCCCATCCACCGGTTTGAGCCTGGGCTCACCTTCGAACCGGAGATATAGAGGAGATAACAGATACCAGATAGGAACGCTGGAGACGGGAGAAAGAGACTCAAATCAGCGGCGCGTCCTTGACGCTCCGGATCTTGGGATAAACGGATTGTCAAAACGGACAGTTCTTGAGACGGACGTCCGGGTTGATGGATCGATGGATGATGGAGGTTCACTTTGCGGAGAGGCTCTTCAATATCTCGGAACAATCTGAGATGAGCGGATAAACAACGAAATCGGTATTGAAGGATTTTGCTGTCGAGGCAAAAAATTTGATTGTACAGCCGAATTCTGATTGTCTGAACTAATCATACTTCTGTGGATCAAAGTATACTTGTTAGCAGGTCCAATTTTGTCAGACTCCACTAGCCTGTTGCCGTAGAGCGCGTATATCCTGTTGGGTCTGTATTCAGTTGTGTCGCAGACGGTTCGCTAACTTCCGGGTGGTGGTGGCTCGACTTGAAGTAACTCATTTTTCTGCCTACCGGTGTTGCCTACGTTGGGTTGGGTATGTGTAACTTTGGAACCTGTAGAAGCCACCAACGTCATCATCTAATGATCTCTGTTTGTTCGGCAACTGCTAGTGCGTTAGAATTCTTTGTAACTGAAATAACACTAATGGTCGATCAGCTATTGTGCCGCATGGCCATTTCCTTTTCATTCGATTGCCTTGAGCCACTATGATGCGGTCGTGTATTCCCGGGCTAATATACAGTTCTAACTGATCCATCGGGAAATCATTCCCTAGGCCTGCGGAATCCGAATGGGCGCTCGGGCGTTCGGTGTATATCTACCCTCGCTATACCCTCCAATCCTGGGCGCTCCCCAGGTCCTATGCCGACACTCGCCCTACGGCGATTGATACACGAGCTTAAATTATACATGCCGCCCCGATCCGACATTGCCCCCCGCCCCTTCTCTCCCTCGTTCCTCACCAGTCACCTCCCGACCAACCCTGACCGGACACGAGACCCAGCGCCCGCGGGGTGCGTCTGCTATTCCCTGGATTTCCGAGGGATTCCGGCCGATCATGTAAACGCAGGCAATCGAAGGGGCCGCTACTACTCTCCAAATTGCATTCGTATTAATCACTGAGCGATTGCTGGTGTTGCGTCGAATCCCCCCTCATCTGTACCGCGTTCGACTATTGCGACGCGGTATGGTGCATAAGCAATATGAATTTTGCCCCGACAAATGCGAACCATTGTTCATTCAAGCAACGCGCGGAATATGAAGTGTAGTATATCTTGCTGGTACATGACTGATATCTCGGATAACGCTCCGTGCTGAAATATGATCAATACCGGTATAGCTAAATGTCAACCGGAATAATTGTGACAATTCATTGGTCTAATGGCAATTTTGTAACATTCGATATTTTACAAATCGAATGAATCACAACGAAACCATCAGAGCTTGATTTCAGGGCTGTAAGCAACCTTTTCACCGGGTATTTCTTGGGAATTGTGGGTAATTTCTCGGAATTCTGGGCAATTTTTGGGAACTGTGGATAATTTCTGGAAATTCGGGGCAATTTTTGGTTAATTCTAGGTACCTAAAATTTTTAGGTATTCTGGGTTTGCATGGGCGTCAAACTCACTCTAGTAGAAACGATGCATCTGAAATCTTAAAACCAATCGGGCGATTTGATTGAAAGCCAATGAAGAAACCTAATTTAAATAGTGCATCTACGTGACCCGGTTGTTACTGTCAATATAAATTAATACGGTTTTCCTTCCACTGAATCGATGTTTATCGAAACGGTTGCGAATTATATGCGCCTATTCGTTATTGCCTTACCATAATTAACATTGTCGTTGCTATACGAGATTAATGCCGTCGAGTGCTTTGTGCGCAAGTTATCCAATTATATACGTTCGGATGGCGATAGCGGCCAGACGACCAGGCGCCGAAGCATAGATTTGCGTGGAAATATTCCGCGATTGCCGGACCATCGAGTGGAAGGGCTCTCGTATACTTGAACAGATGATAGGGCCTTGAAGGTTACCGCGGGCGTTCTATGACAGGCGTATTCGTCGAACCCTTCGTGTTGTATACATACACATCTGTACTTAGATAATACGTGGCGCTTCTCAACCCGGGATAATATCTCGTGAAAGCACTCGCTCGTGTGTTGTATACAAGCGGGGATGGGAGGTCGTCCGAGAGATGCTAAGGGTGGGTATAAGGGCGATAACCGTATTAACAGAGAAGGTCCGGACGGTCGTAGCGACTGTTTCTACTGGCGCGCGTATCCATTTGCCGATCTCGGCACCGGGGCTTAGTTTAATTCAAGGCAACCGGCATTCGCGGTAGCTTCATGGCGCACCAGGACGGAACCTCGTTCCCCTCGTCGGGCGTGAATCTTATCAAGAACTCGTCACCGACGTGTCCTCTTCATTGAACTAGAAAGGGAGTTGGCTCAACATACCGCAGACGCATTTCTGTAATTTATATCTACGTGGAACACTCCTGTCGAGCTTGCGCCATTATCCAAACTCGCTCTTGTCTCTGTCGGCGTTATATCTTGGGCTTTCCTTCCATCTTTGGAGTTCTAGGGAATCTCTAGCATACCCGGTTTATTCGATCCATCCATTCGTTTGTATGATGTCCAATTGCAGGAAAAAACCCTGTACAATTGGATTCAAACTCAAGTTGGAACTTGAGTTAGAACTATTATGAGGAAGACATTACCCGACGGTGAGCGACCATGCGTACACTTAAAAAGTGTATCCGCCCTAATAAGAGCACACGCTACTAATCTTCCTATTTACCTAACAATGCAACGACTCTTGCGAGAAGTACTGATTTTCACTTGTTCCTTCTGCGATGCCTGAAATCCAGCACCGCCACTACGATCCCGCTCTGCTGCAAGATATTCGTGATATCGAGACAGCAAAAATAATCATCGGAGAGGTTGACACTGACCGCCAGCAATCGGCAGAAGCCTCTCCTCATCATGCGGGTTCCACCCGAAGTGGACCTTCTCGAATTTAGTCAACACCGTGACCCAGGTACGCCAATCATTTTCACGCTCACAGCCAAATACCCGATGGGCCCAGCACGTAATTCTGCCCGTAGTACCTGTGAATCTCTACCTCGAGTGGTCGGATATAGCGTGCACCTCTAGCGCTACATTGAGAATGATCATCCACCATATCGTCTGCGTACCCAGCACGGTAATTTAATGAGTGGAATAGGTTTGCCCCTCGGACGACAGGAGGATGAACCAGAGTGAAAATATCCTGTCGCCCGTGGATTCTATTAGTTTGATCCCGGCGTCCCTTCGCCGCCCTCCCGGGGGGAGCTATTCCACCCCTGAGGGCTAAGGTACCTGGTTGTAGGCCCCATCACCAACGCCAAGGTTGAATCCCTTAGATGGGGGCTTAAGTTAGAACTGTATTCCGTGCATTGAGTTAACCTTGAGGTAAAAAAGGCTATCTAATGGGACGACCTTATTCCCGGGTAGGTACTGGTTTTTTCCGCCAGATGGCCGCTGCAAGTGAGTTCCTCGCAAGTGAAAGCCATTCTGAACGGTATAAGACCGCCACCCGTGCTTCACATGGTCCTTTCCGATCCCTAAAAAGAATTGACCACACCTTCAGGGGCAACCCTAGAATGGGGCCTCTTTTAACTAGTTCCTAGACTGTCCAAGCACGCATGCGTTTGCATGCGCGTCTCTGAGCATAGTGAGCTTACTCGGGGAGAGTAATCAGCTTTTGGGTGTTCGGTTCAGCTTTGGTCTCCGAATTACAGGCCTCGATGAATTATTCTTTCCTTGTTCTCTTCTCGTCATATGTGTAGGGGTGGTTTGATAACGCATTGAGTGCGTTATCAGGGGGTCGGAAATTCAACTGCCACCCCACCCTCGAAGCATATCCTTTGCTCTACGCCTTGTCATGCCGGCCCAGAGCATGATTTGTTAGATCGTCTTCCTCCTGGTGGTAGGTACAGAGAACTTCATTTTGTGTATTAAGTTCGAACTCAAGTACCAAATCAAGTTCAAACTCAAGATCGAACTTAAGTTAAAACTTAATGCACAAAATAAAGGTCCAACTTAAGTTCGAACTTAAGTTGGGTTGAAATGGGTTGCTCATACATACATTGTGCAGTGAAAAGCAGTCAAAGTTCGAACTGAAGTTCTCCCTTTATACGTTTAACTCAAGTTCAAACTTTAACTGTTACAGTTCAAACTTAAGTTGGAACATAATGCACAAAATGAAGTTTCAACTCAAGTTTGAACTTGGGACTGTAATCTCGGTTCCAAGGAAATGTGAATTTCAAGTTTGGTCAGACCAAACGGCCAGTACTTGGGATCGACCAGTTTTATTGACTCGTCATTTTCGGAAGGTGGTTATTCGAGCGTGAGTTGTACAGAGGCAAGGGGTTAATCGTCCGAGGGTGTAGAGCCGTCTCCGAGTTGAGCTAGCCGAGGGTGTCCGCTCATGTTGAACCGTCTCTCCACTGATGCTCCGGCGCAGGACTCTCGGCAGAAACCGCAGATTCTCCAGTGCCCGGAAGGTATGCTCCGCCGAGTTACGCGTGTCTCACTGATCCCCGGTAATAGGTTAAGGACACGAGATAGGCAGGGGAGCATCCGGTGTAGGTTCTCGACCGACGTGAACCCAATCCGTGTGGTTCTCGTACGTGAGCTTGTATTGACACGGGCGTCTTCACTAATGAGGCCCAGGAACAATTAATGGACGTTCCTACCGTTAGCCTCGAGTCCTCTTCTTTCGCTGTCTTTCCCCCGGTTTCCCTCTTCGTTCGCACCTTGAATGGAGAGAAAACGGCAGATGCTTTTTCAGAGAAAAACAGAACGAAGGTCCTCACCTTTCCGGTACGAAAAGTCGGATGCTCAAGCTGTGCCAAGGTGAAGCAGCGCCTCGAAGAACGCGGCATCCCGTCTAATCGAGGCTTCACACTTTTGAACCTTCGTACTCGAGCGGCTTATCTTTTATTTTCTTCCCTCAATGAACAACCCCCGGGCACATTTCTATAATTTTCTTTCCCTCTCCCTTTCTCTCGTTCCTTTTTCATCCATCCGTCATTCCTTGTTCCTTCAATCTTAGCTGCTTTTCCGTAACTTCACTCGCCCTCTATTCCACACCCCCCCAGTTTCTGTGTACATCCCAAAGGGGGTGGCAAACTTTCGCGTTGCAACGAACGATGACGCGAAAGCTCGTTAAGACGAAAGTCTCGCAAGAAGCACATCGAAGGAATGGGGAACAAGTTGCAAGGGAGAAAGCACAAGAGTGAGGCGCGAGAGTAAGAGAAGAGAGTCGTGGGAGGGAGGGGGGGGGGGGGGCGACTGAGTTCTTGGGTCTCTAGAAAAGGATACACGGGGAGTTTGTCGGTAAAGATAAATGATCGGGGTGAGGCCGGAAGTGGAGTTAACGAGCCATCCCGAGTTTTTCACTGGACGACGAGACTTCTTCACCCCACCTAACCCCCTCCCAGCAGCGAAAATAACGCAATAAAAATAAAACTACCGAAGCATCCAGCCCGCTTCGCCTCCACTTAACGTTTACAAATAATCATGCTTCTTCGATAAAACGCGTGTACGTCATTCCGTGTCAACGACAATCATTAACTATTCTGGGCATCGTTGCACAACGTTTAATATATCGATTGCCGGTTAATCGCTGCAGTTCTCGTACACTTCTTCATTTTTGTAACGCTCCGCGATTTTTCGTACTCAATGTTGTCCAAGGACGGCCAAAAAATGACTCAAGAAAATTTCATTTTCGCGACATGTTTCTTTTTTCTAATTATAATAATTTTTTAATGATTATCAGAAAAATGATAATAATAGTAAGGTAAAATATTAATATACGAAAAATGATAAATAATGCATTATTTATTAGTTTTTATAAGCGGTAAAAAAAGGTCCTGACTTAAAAAGAAGGGTATTAAATAAGTAATGAATTAATATTAGATTCGCATATTATAGTCGAGAAATTAATTAAAAGTAGAACTAGTAATATTGTACAATATAGAAACGATTATCCATCCCTTTCTCCAATAATAGGATTTCATTATTGTACTCCTTTTTTCAGTCCAGAGATTTTTGATATCTCTATTTCCGTGAAATTAGTAGGGGTGAGCGGGGCAAAATGGCATACCGGGGCAAAATGGTATTCACGCACAATGAGACCAGGGCAGAATGGTATTAGGGCAAAATGGGACAGCAAGAAAATCTACTCAGATGGGACTTTCTCTTGTCCATTTTGCCCTTATTCTATCATACGGGGGACTTTATTTGACCATTTCGTACCATTTTGTCCCGGTATGCCATTTTGCCCCGCTCTCCTCTATGCAGTCTTGTTAAAAGAAGAAAAAACTAATTGGTTACGAAGCGACAGAAAGGTTATCACACCCACAAATCCACTTGAATAACTTATCGTCGGTGGCGTAGCAAACAACTCGATGACTGAGAAGCCGTCAATATGGATTAATAGACAATAGACGCACCTGTGCGCGCTCATTCGACGCTGAATTAATTATTCCGCGTTTGTACTGTGCGCCACTTAGCCGAGCGCTCTCGATTACTCGCGATATTTGTTGTGGCCGACCCCCTCGGCTCCTTGTCACTGTTCGCCACAGGTGAACGGAAAATGGCACGAAAGGGGGAGGTTTCGGATAGGTTTGAAAGGGGGAGTTCGCCCTCGTTGCCGCCGAACCGTGCCGACGTCAACTTTGCATTAGCTTTGAACTTCAACGCGCGTACAATGGAACGGCCGTGTCGAGGGGGAAGCCCGAACAGTTCCGTTTAGCAGCGCGGTTTTCGCGTCAGCGAACGGAAAATAGGGTAACGCAGCGACAGACGCGTTGGCGTCGACACTTATGCATACCTGTGGGCGCTGTTGGCGCAACTGAGCACCGTTCAATGTGCTCGGTGCCGATGCCGCGATCGCGGAAATCCACGTGAAACTAATTAACGCGGAGCGGTCTCATTCGTTTCCGCGCTCCAGCTCGCTCCATCGCTTTCACGACTTGTCCCAGATGGTCGATCGATGGAGAGACGTTGGAAGCTTAGCTTTCGACTGCTTTAGGCGTAACTCTGGTGTCATTGGAACCGCCACTCGGTGGTGGCTCAACGCGGACGGCCGGAGTGGACAACTGGCGAAGGTCGTTTGGTCCACCAAAGACAACGAGTGGATCTTCTATGGATGCGTCTTCCATGAGCCGGAGGGCAATTACTGCGTTTCGGAAGACGAAACCCGGCTTTACCGGAACTGCGTCGTCCTATCTCTCATTCGCTTCATCCATCTCGAGCTCCGATCTCGCCACGATCTATTCCTTTGGGGGACCGTGACGACCGGGCGGGACTGCCCGACATCAGCGAAACGCAGAAATTCGAACGGTGGACAGAGACGCGGAGGCAGGAAAACTTCGTTCCAGCCCGGCAAGCCGGGAATCCGAGGGAGAGAGAGGAGAGGATCGATAGCGGTCTCAATTTCTCGAAGGGTCATCCTCCCCCAGGGCAACGTGATTTCTTTTGCGCAGAGAAATAAGTACCTTCGTCCTCTCTGTCGCTCGCGAAGTTTGCGGAAAGCAAAATCGAATCAAGATTCGATGTAAAACCGGGCACGTGAATTTTTTTATTTCTCTTCGTAATTCGGTGGAGTTACTTCCGTGAGAAAGTACGGTGACGGATTTTAACTGTTCCATCGAGGACTCTTCGAAGGCAAGGAAATAATGAGCACTCAAATGCAGTCTTGGTTGCTGAAAGAAAATTTCAAGCCATCATCACGAGACTTCCAATAGCGAAAAAGCGTGAACAATCTTAAAAAGAACCACCATTGTCTATACATTTTTTTATTTCTTGATGAAATCCCACGAAATTCAAACGCGAAAGTGGTTGAAATCTGATCCAGCATCTTAAAAAAATTTGGGGGGTCACAAAGTGAACAGCCATTTTGGAAAAAGTTCAAAATGTCACTATTTTGGATCCATCGATGACTGCACCGAATTCAATGCCTGATCATACTTGATTCGTTCCAGATGGTTTTGAGTATCCTGGAATGAAGTTTCTGGAGTTTGAAAATACGGCGTCGGAGTTTTGGGGTTCCGGAGAAAGCAAAAAAAAGTGGCTTCGCAAAAACTGGAGGGGATCGATTAACCGGGCTTCCCGTAACTTATAACGGTCCATGAATTATCAAGGAACAATTAACCCTGCGCCCCTTCCCCCTCTCTCGAGTTATTATTCACGAGGTTGTATGAAAAGGGTTAATTTCGAGTTCTATATTACCCGAGCCACGGGGAGCGGCGTAAAAATTCGCTAAATCATACATACATAATGCGGAGTGAAAAGAGGGTGTAGACGGAAGGGTGGATGACGTATAGAGTGAAACTCGTAACGTTCATTGCAAAGGGATGGCGAAAAGCGAGGATGGGGGATCGAGAGTAAACTATGTACAGGCTCGTACCAACCGAAAATCGTGGGTAATTCCATTGTTACGGATTCGCCGTGCGCGACCCATCCGCGCCAACGGGCCAATCCCTTTGTTTTTCCATTTATTTATTTTTATTTTTCATGTATATCAAACGCCATAATTCAATACTGTTTGACAATGGGGAGGGAGGATCGCGCGCCCAGAGAGAATGGAGTTCGGAGATGAAAGGAGAAAGAGAAACGGTCGGAGAATAAAATTCGCTCTATCGATTATGCATGAAATGTTGTCTGTGCAACGGGACGGGTGCATGATGGCTGCAGAGACCGAAATATGAGGATCAATGTGTGACGATATTGTTTGGGAGATTTAATTACAAACTGCGCCCACTCCGTGGATCGTTTCACTGTATGTGAGTAACTATTCTTTTCGGACCGCGATAACGCATGGGTTGATGCAGGAATCGAACCGGGCGTACGTACAGTAGCATCTCCCTAAGGGCACGTTCTCTTAGCGCGCGGTTAGGTGGTTCCTTCTGTTCCATCGTCGGGGACTTACCCCCACCGGTCTCTGAGGCTCGGCTCCTACTGGAGAAAGTCATTCCAAGTAGAGGGGAGTGGGCGGACTTGCTACTGTATACCCCCACTCCCTATCTACTGGGATTCAACCTTGGCGTTGCTGATAGGGCCTACGTCCAGGTGCCTTGGCACCCAGCGGGTGGTGCAGAACCCTCCGGAAGGACGGCCGATGGAAGCCGGGACGATCTAATGGGATCCAGGGTGACAGGAGTTCTCATAAACTCCTGCTGTCACCCGGGTGGCAAACCTGTTCTACTTACCGATCAGCGGGCGCTGAGGAATGTGGTGGATGATCATCCTCAATGTAGCATTGAAAGTAAATGCCATTTTCCTAGAACTCGGCAAGGTATCTACAGGTACGACGGGCAGAGGTACAGGGTGCAGCCATCAGGCAACACTGCTCATATCATGATGATTGGTGGGCCTGGATGACGTCGTAGACTATCTCGGGAAGGACCACTTCGGGTGGAACCCACATGATGAGGAAAGGCTTCTACCGGTCGCTTGCGGCCGGTTTCGATCTCTTCAATCATTATTTTTGGTGTCTGGTATAACGAATATCTTGCGCCAAAGTGGGGTCGTAGTTGCGGTGCTGGATTTCAGGTATCGTGAGAGGAAAAAATGAGAATCGGTTCACTCATGTGAGCCGTTGCATCGGGAAGTAGGCACTAGGTTTTTCTTACAGGGTGATGTTCCAATCGAGCTAGCCTTCAGGGCTACAACTCGGAGACAATAGTTGTATACTCCCACTAGACTGTGAGTCACGGCTCCTGGTGGAGAAAGTAATTCCAAGTAAATATGGGCGGGCGGACTTGTCACTGTATACCCCCACACTCCCTATCTACTGGGATCCAACCTTGGCGTTACTGATAGGGCCTACTTCCAGGTGCCTTGGCCCTCAGGGGCTGTGCAGAACCCTCCGGAAGGGCGACCGAAGGAAGCCGGGACGATCTAATGGGATTCAGGGTGACAGGAGGTTCTCACAAACTCCTGCTGTCACCCGGGTGGCAAACTTGTTCTACTTACCGATCGGGGGGCGCTGACGAATGTGGTGGATGATCATCCTCAATGTAGCATTAAAAGTGCAGGCCATTTTCCTAGAACTCGGCAAGGTGTCTACAGGTACGACGGGCAGAGGTACAGGCTGCAGCCATCAGGCAACACTGCTCATATCATGATGATTGGTGGGCCTGGATGACGTCGTAGACTATCTCGGGAAGGACCACTTCGGGTGGAACCCACATGATGAGGAAAGGCTTCTACCGGTCGCTTGCGGCCGGTTTCGATCTCTTCGATCATTATTTTCGGTGTCTGGTATCACTAATATCTTGCGCCAAAGTGGGGTCGTAGTTGCGGTGCTGGATTTCAGGTATCGTGAGAGGAAAAAATGAGAATCGTTACTCTCACGTGAGCCGTTAAATTGGGAAGTAGGCACTAGGTTTTTTATTGGGTGTACTCTTATAGGGTGATGTACCAATCGAGCTAGCCTTCAGGGCTACAACTCGGAGACATTAGTTGTATACCCCACTAGTCTGTGAGTCCCAGCTCCTGGTGGAGAAAGTAATTCCAATTAGATGAAGGAGGGCGCACTTGCCACTGTATACCCCCACTAATCTCTGAGACCCGGCTCTTATTGGAGAAAGTAGCAAGAGATGGAGGACACTTAGCGTTGTGTGGCTTACCGCGGAGTGGTGGTAAGTACTCGTTCCTGTCCTGCAGTTCTGCAGCCGCATGGCCGGCACTTACAGCGAGGCTACTGTAGATCATACGAGAATCGTCATAGATGCCACACATTCGATACGCGCTCCAAAGTCAACGGTAGATTTTGCGTCGTGATCTATAAATAGCTGATATTTGATATCGATATTGATTCACCCCATAACGTGACAGCAATTTTCCCGTACAACCAAACAGACATACGTGAGAGAAGACGTTGCCGCGATCGTCGGTGGCAACGAAATCGATTTGCAGGAAGCCGTTTGACTGATGTACACCGCGTGTTTACCAATTGGTTATTTGCGCGGGAATATGTTTACTATCATTGGGGAGGGAAGCACCTCGTTCGTTCGTCTCTTCTCGCATTCGTATTCGCGTTTATTAACGATTGGTGAGGCTTCGCGACGAAACCACTGACGATCATTCGCTCGACCACTTTCTCTCTTGTCACTACGTCGAATTGGCCGTCGAGAGAGCCAGACTACATCGGCTCAAGCTAATTGCTTTTTGGCCAATAATCGCTAACCGTTCAACATCACTCATACATGTTCTCGATTTCCCGACGGTATTAAATTCATCAGGGACTCCCGGCTTTAACCGCGACCTCACGAACATTGTTCATAATGCATGAATGAAAATTAAAAAAAAATAGAAAACAAAGCAAAAAAATGTCATTTGTGACTTCAACCCTTCATAGACGTCTGGGAATCGAATTTTACCCGTGGGACGTTTTCATTCGTTCAGTTTCTGCAACGAACAGCAATTTTCAATAATGAGACGAAATTTTGGGAAAATTCATATGCATTATACATCAATTAACAATATATTTTCATTTAGAAAGGAAATCACGTTTTTTAACAATTGATTGTTAAAAATGGTGATTTCTGACTATTAATTTATTTCTGAAAATGAAAAAAATTTCATAGTTTTTTAAAATAAAATTTTGATCTTACTATTACATAAAATTAATATTTTAAGCTATTCATTCTCAATAAAAATTCATATCCTGAATAAATATTGGCTTTATTAAAAAAAAAAACTCCGAATGTTATTTCCCCATTTTTTTTGGAGTCGAAAATCGTCTGTGAAGTTTCATCAAACTCGGAGCCTTCGCCGAGTTCGACCCCTAAAGAAAAAAATTAACCAGAAATAAGAGTTTCGGTAAAAATTCTGAAAAACAAAGAGATCCAAAGCCGACAGACTGTATACATGCGATGGTCATACCAGAAGTTGCATCTCGATATTCGGAGAGATTTTCGAAAGTTTCGCCAGATAAGGAAATAAACGTGTTTTGGCTGAAAGTTTGCCTGAGCTTTGAAGCTTCCCGTTCCACTGTTATCGCTCCCCTCTTATATTTATCTTGGTTTCGTTTGCGCCAGCAAGTTTTTGGACTCTCGAGAAAGTTTTTTTTTTCACCAACGTGAAGACTCCTCTCTTTCTCTCTCTGGCTGTTTCGTGTTTACTCTTTAATTTTTTTTATAATCCGTCTTATCGTCGATGCGCGAGACCAGTAGGCATCTTTTTTACCCGCGTTCATTTCTTTCCCGACGGTGAGACGTCACTTTGCCCAAGTCGTCGGGACGCCCGTCGCTCTTCTCCACCGTGCAGTCTATAAATCGCTGTCGTTGAGAGTCTCGGCTGGTTCCCTCTCTCTCTCTCTGTCTCTCTCTTATCCTTAGCTTCCAGTTCGACTCGCGCGTCATTAATATCAAAGTTGGACTGCGACGGGTGTGCAGGAATTCTCCGGACTCTTCCATGAGCTAACCAGACAAAACACATCCACAACGGCTGTGCAGCCTGTCAGGATAAATGGAGGTGCGTCGGCACCCCCTCGCGGCGCCACGAGACTCCTTCGCGTTCCTCGCCACGTCGCGCACCGGCTGATGAGAATACCATCTTATTTTCCATCGTTGACGCTTTTACAATTCACGATAAATCATCGTGAACGATCTTAATAGACGGTCGATGACTAGTTATTGAGGACATAAAAAGCCGCTTCCAAAAAATACAATTTGTCTTGTTTCAATTTTCAAGTATATTAAACAAAGTTAAAAGAAACAATTAATTGCAAAAATGGAAAGAAACGGCGCCATTTGATGTGGCCCAGATCGTGAAGTTGCCAGGCCAGCCTGATTCCACAAGTAGAGTCATGCCTTTTCATGATCTGATGTGGCCCTGATGTCAGCTACATCAGACCGGCTTGATGGACCGACTCACGGCATCTAGGCTGGTCCGGATCTGGGTGCTATTTGGCTAGCCCGACACGTCATGCCCTACAGATCCCTGATGTGGCTCTGATGTTAGCTACACCAGGCCGGCTTGATGGACCGACTCATGACATCTAGGGTGGTCCGGATCTGGGTGCTATTTGGCTAGCCCGACACGTCATGCCCTACAGATCCCCGATGTGGCCCTGATGTTAGCTACACCAGGCCGGCTTGATGGACCGACTCATGACATCTAGGCTGGTCCGAATCTGGGTGCTATTTGGCTAGCCCGATACGTCATGCCTTACAGATCCCTGATGTGGCCCTAATGTTAGCTACACCAGCCCAGCCTGATGGACCGACTCATGACATCTAAGGTCGTCCGGATCTGGGGGATGTTTGGTAGACTTGATCAGTCATGCTTTACTGATCGCTGATGTGGTCCTGATGTTAGCTACACCAGACCAGCCTGATGGACCGACGCATGACATCTAAGGTGGTCCGGACCTGGGCGCTATTTGGCTAACCCGGTACGTCATGCCTTACAGGTCCGTAATGTGGCTCTGATGTTAGCTACACCAGGCCGGCCAGATGGACCGACTCATGACATCCGAGGTGGCCCGGATCTGGGGGCTGTTTGGCAAACTTGATCCGTCATGCCTTACTGATCCCTGATGTGCGTCTGACAAGACATCAGGCAGCCTGAATTTTTGATTGGCCCACCACTCAGACTTTTTCCTTTTGCACTACTCGGCAACGAGACCCTACCGCATCTCTTGATTTTCTTCAAGATTCAGTTATGAGCCACATCCAAATTAATTCACACCGAAAGTTAGTAGATCTAAGAAATCCAAATGGCTCGTAATCGGAATTACAGTTTCTATTACTACCGATCGGGTTACGTAGACTCGCGTTTCCGTGTATTAACTCGTATACGGCTCATAAGAGAGTGCCTATCGAGTCGCATCAATCTAGGGTAGTTCCCCGTTCGACTCCTTGTCTTCTCCATTCACCGCATCCGTCGACATTGGCCCGGTGCCTCCCACGACGTGGCACGATTCATCTCCATTTCGGTGCGCGGTAGTGCCGTCTGCGCGAACCAAGAGATCCGGCCAGTCGACTATGCCCGATTGTCATGCAGATTGGAGTAACGCGCCGCGTGCTCCTTCCACTGCCGAGTACCTATAGTTACCCACGGCAGCCGCTTCCGATTATATCTGCTTAGAGGTTCACGAGTATAGACAGACCAGATAGATAGCGGAGTGGAATCCCGATGTTGGCCCAGATAATCCTACCGATTGACTGAACCGCGGACAGGAGGCTACAGAGGGAGAGAGAGAGAGACAGTGGAAACGTACGGTGACTTGCCGAGGGACACGTGTCCGACAGGGTGTCGATTTGTATCACTGAAAATCCCTTCCTCTCGAATCCAGACAGGAAGCTCAATCCAGAGCCGATTATCTCGTCGGTGCTTGCGGTAAATTATCACGATAATCCGCAAATTAACCAACCAAACTGCTCGCCCCCCCCCCCCCCCCCCCTCCCTATCCGCTTATCTTGAATTCATTACTTAATAACAGTAAATGAATAAATAAATAAATAAATAAATAAATAAATAAATAAATAAATAAATAAATAAATAAATAAATAAATAAATAAATAAATAAATAAATAAATAAATAAATAAATAAATAAATAAATAAATAAATAAATAAATAAATAAATAAATAAATAAATAAATTAATAAATAAATAAATAAATAAATAAATAAACAAATAAACAAATAAATAAATATAATTGTTTCATATTAAATCAACTTTTGAAAAAACAATTTATCGATGAATTGTTGCTTTTGTTTTTTCGACGCTTAACGAGCGGCGGCAAAGATTAATGAAACATACGAGAGGGTTAGTTGGTATTTCGCGTGTGTCGGATAGTTTCCCGGAGCGTCGATTCGTATCACTGGAAAGCTCCCTCACTCGTTCCAGCCTCTCCCGTGGGGCGGAAAAGATGGAGTGAGATGAGCGCAGAGAGTTTCGCGAGAATCGTGGCTCACGGGGCGCGCACGCCTGTCGGTGAGAAAAATGACGATGGTTCGTCGAATCCGAAAATCCTCCACGTCGAGAATCCCGATGGATCGTAACGGGATCGCATCGGATGCGAGGCTCTATGAAACACTATTATTTTTCGTTTTTCGGATTTGTCGTTGCGCTCGGAATTATTTTGGGTTGGCGCGATAACAAAAAAAAATGTTAACACGCAACTGGCAATCGAGTAAAAAATTGTGTTCTAAAAACATGGAGTGAAGTAACAATTAATTATGTAAAAATATTTTGAGAAAATTTATATATATAAAAAAAATTACATTTTTTGTTTATAAAAAAATTACCTTTTTTGTTTATAAAAAAATTACCTTTTTTGTTTATAAAAAAATGTGATTTTTTGTTTATAAAAAAATGTGATTTTTTGTTTATAAAAAAATGTGATTTTTTGTTTATAAAAAAAAATGAGATTTTTTTTGTTTATAAAAAAAATGAGATTTTTTTTGTTTATAAAAAAAATGAGATTTTTTTTGTTTATAAAAAAAATGAGATTTTTTTTGTTTATAAAAAAAATGAGATTTTTTTTGTTTATAAAAAAAATGAGATTTTTTTTGTTTATAAAAAAAATGAGATTTTTTTTGTTTATAAAAAAATGAGATTTTTGTTTATAAAAAATTTACATTTTTTCATGACTTTGGTATCTAAAAAATTGGCACTCGATATTCCAGAAATCTCGATGCTTCCGTAGCGATCGAGAAAATTCCTTCTATTTTCGTATGAGAACGAAGTCGCTCGTGGAGTTAAGACCGCTGCGATTAGTCTCGTCCCAACCAATTGGCGAAGGTCTAATTTGTAAAGGGACACAAAGAGCTCCGCAGCTTTTTACCGGGACACGTAGTCCTTTAACGACGCATATTCGCTCTGCGAAGAGTTTCGATACATCGAGCTATAGTTGCCGAAATAACTGGTAGCGTGAAGGGCCGCGGTGAGAGCGACAGAGAAACCCGGATGGGATCAGACAGCCACCCATCATGAGAGGGAGTGGATGAAAGAGGTCGAAGGGACGGACGAGGTGCCGGGGAAAAAGGAGCTTTCGCTCCGTCGCTTCCGGTTTCCCCCCTTGGGATTCCGTTAGTCCCGCGCCGGCTCGCCAACCAACTGACCGGAAACGCTCCGGATTGAGGATCCTGGCCAGCGAGCGGACCATCCCTGGTGGAAAGAAGGGAATGGGAAGGGAACGAACGTGAACGCCGTATCGAAAAAGAGCGAGGATAGATCGCGTAGGCCGGAGAAGCTATTTCGATTCGTGTTCGTAGGTAGGGGAGAGCGGGGCGAAACGGCATAGCGGGGCAAAATGGTATTCACGCACAATGGGACCAGGGCAGAATGGTATTGGGGCAAAATGGGACAGCAAAAAAATCTACTTCGATGGGACTTTCTCTCGTCCCATTTTGCCCGAATTCTATCATACGAGGGACTTTATTTGACCATTTCGTACCATTTTGCCCCGGTATGCCATTTTGCCCCGCTCTCCCCTACGAGGGCACCGGTAACGTAATCTCTATTTCTCTTACCTTCTTCCTCATCTGGCCCTGCGATTCTTCACCTCTTTCTCTTCGGCGGCCCTTCCACGTGAACCAAGGGCATTCGTTCCGGCATCCCTTTTTATTCATTTTCTCGCTGTGTCGCACACGACGTTGACTCGTCCCAAAGTACGCGAGTCTCGTCTGTTTTCGTTCCGTTCACTGAGGGAGTTTTTTTCGTTCCTATCGCTTCTTTCGCCGTGTACCATGTCCGGTACGACTACTCGACGTTGGCGGATCAATTACTTTCGGCCTCCACTTCGAGCCCGATACAAATTGAAATGTATCGCGTTTGGTTTTCTTTTTAGCTTCGTTAGCCGCGAATTGTCTCACTTCTTTTGGGATTACTGTATTATTTCGCGTCGAAGCAATTCAAAAAAGTTTTACCATTTTGATATGTTGCTTTCTCGAATCAGTTTCTGTGAAAACCGAAGAACTTCACAGATTTTGGGCAAATTTGATACCGATCTTTGGTCGATAAGTGTCGATTTTTGATCAATTTTCAGGTTGATATGCGAAAAATTGGATCAAGCAAAAATTGACTCGGTCATTTTTTCACATCCGATTTTTTTATCTCTCGGAAGACTCCAAAAACGCGTTTGCGAAAAATCGCGAAAAATCATTTTTCCCCGAGATCGAAGCTTCTCGAGGAAGCGAGATGTGATCGGCGATTGATCGCTCGACGTTCGGCAAGTGCAATATGCGACGTGGTCGCGGCAAACTGACGACGGCGACGAGTCGGCGGTTGCCGGAAACTCGGGAATATATCTGAACGATCGGAAGAGGCCGGCCGCATCGTGATAAATTCCGCCGGCTCGTACATCGACTGCGCACGAGGCGGTCGTTGCGCCGAATACAGATATATCGTGGTACATAGTGCGCGGCAGAGTTCGGGAGCGGAGGACACGCGTGCGTGGCCACGTGAAATGTTGCGCCGGTGGCCAGGAAGCGCTCGTCGATGAATGATTCATGAGGCCGGAAGACGCGCGCCGGGCACGCACGAGACCGCGCCAGAGCCGCGTCGGCTTCTTGTGATCTCCGAACTTTGAGCCAAGCCGCCCCCGCACCCGCAGAAAAAGCGACGCTCGACAGAGCTGCATTCGCGTGTGTCTGAAGCTGCGTTTCGCTTCGGTGCGCGCACGCATTCGTGTAATTAAAAAGAGAAAAAAAAAAAGATTCGATGGTTCAAATGAAGATCAATTCATTCATCAATTTATCCGTTTATTTAATTTCAACGGATGAAACTGATTGACAATTGTCGGTTTATATTAGAAAAAGATCTCGTCGTCGTGGTCAAGAAGGTAGTATAGACTATGCACTGAAGTCACGGAGACTCTATGGTGCCGGAATGGCTAAAGGAACGGCGGAGGTAAAATAACAGAGCGACTAATTCAACGGAGGGATTACAATCGCGGCGTGGCTACAGATTCGAAGTGGTTAAAATCACGGAGTGGCTGGAGTCACGGCGGCGTTAAAATGACGAAGTGGCTAAAGCCACGGAGGGTTGAGGAAGTAGGGGCTGCAGATCCGAAGGGGTTAAAATCACGGAGTGGCTGGAGTCACGGCGGTATTAAAATGACGAAGCGGCTAAAGTCACGGAGGTTTGAGAAAGTAGGGGCTACAGATCCGAAGGGGTTAAAGTCACGGAGGGGCTGGAGTCACGGCCGTATTAAAATGACGAAGCGGCTAAAGTCACGGAGATTTGAGAAAGTAGGAGCTGCAGATCTGAAGGCGTTAAAATTGCGGAGTGGCTGGAGTCACGGCGGTATTAAAATGACGTAGCGGCTAAAGTCACGGAGGTTTGAGAAAGTAGAGGCTGGAGATCCGGAGGCGTTAAAATCACGGAGTGGCTGGAGTCACGGCCGTATTAAAGAGACGAAGTGGCTAAAGTCACGAAGGTTTGAGAATGTAGGGGCTGCAGATCCGAAGGGGTTTAAATCACGGAGTGGCTGGTGTCACGGCGGTATTAACATGACGAAATGGCTAAAGTCACGGAGGTTTGAGAAAGTAGTGGACACCGATCCGAAGGGGTTGAAATCACGGAGTGGCTACGGTCACGTCGGCATTAAAATTGCAAAGAAGTTAATGTCACGAAGGGTTAAAAAAGCAATGACTAACGTAACGGTGAGATTCAAATCATGGAGTAGCTAGTGCAACAGGGACGTCAAAATAACAGAATGGCTACCGTCACGGTGGGTTAAAGTCTCTAAGGCGTCACAGCTTGAAAAAATTCCAAGTCCCCGAAGGGGGTCTTCGTTCGAACAACTCGGAGGAATATTTCACCCGACCTCCTTTGGACAACCTTCGGCCAAAAAAAATTCCAAATCCTCCCTTAATCCGAAATATTTTGAGTCCCTCCTTCGCCCGGAATATTCCGAGTCTCTTTTTTTCAGAAGGTGGGACAGCAGAGGCGAAAACTTTATATAAATTGATAGATATCTCAGGCAGCTTTTTTCATTGGGCGCGAGCCCTGCGAAACCCTAGTCAACGAATGTACTCCACTAAAAAAATAATACAATCTCCACCATATCGTTGAATTTGCGATACATTATTAAATCTATAATCGGAAGGGCGATGATTGGCTGGAAGAAACTCCGTATATATTTTTTTTTTCATTTTCTTACTCGATGGCGTTGGCATAATCATATTTTATTATCGTTCCCGGGATGATTTGCGTGATTGGCATGAAGAAACAGCGGCTCGCAGAGGACGCCCGGGATAGGGAGAGAATTTTCTGCTTGAAAATTCCATGAGCGAAAGAACGAAATGGCGTGTGAAAGGTTGAGGGAGCGCTGAGAGCGCGAAAAACGAGCGCGTTTGACCGAAAGAAAGGGTGCGTGTGTTCGATACCACCCTCGGGAGTATACAGATGGAAGGGGCGCGAAGAAAATTCGATGCGAGCAGCCGGAACCCTTCGTACTTTCCGATCTCGTTTCGGTCGCTTCTCCCTTTCCCTCGGCATCCCCTTCGTTCTCGGTTCGCAGCATCGACACGCGAATCTCAGTCAACATGGAGAAGCAAAAAAACGAAAAAACCAAGTCTATCGGGCAATGGCTTCGAGGAATTCATTCCCATTTCCGAGACGCGCAGAGGGAATCCTTCTCGCCCTTTTTTCAGCGGGATACGCATCGAAAACGAATCTTCGCATTATGCCTACCAATTTTTCGCCTTCGAAAGTTCGAAACGCTACGTTTCATTTCTACAAAATTTACCAACCATTTCCACATTTTCCGAAATCAAATTTCCAATTTGCGAAATTAGCATAATTTTTCTCTTTGGCCATTTTTCATACGAAAAAGAGTCTGAAAAATATTAAATTTTTTTATCTGTTTGGAATTATTTGTTTGTAATGAAAATAATTATGTTGTTATTATAAAAATTATTTTGGTTTCGGTACGATTTGAAAATTTTTCATTACCGACTTCGGCCGCTTTTCGGGCGTGGGAACCTTTCGTCGCGAGCGAATCAGCGTTATAAATTAAAATCTATCATCGCGGCGTAAATTAATTTGTACTGCAATTTCATAACGAAAGCCTCGGTCGTGCGGTGTGACTCACGGGAGAATATAAGGTCTTCATGCTCTCCGGTAATGTCGAGAGCAAATTTGTAGGTAATCGGATCTTGCGTTAGCCGGCACACCGGAACCCATTAGCTCCCGTGGGGTATTATGACTACGACGAAAAGGGACGGAATCGCGTAGACGTGTAGGGGGTTGCGTTCGCGCGCGGTTCGTCATCCCTTGGCCCGACGTAATGCGAGGCAAAAAGGGACGACTTGTATTTCCGGGCGTAACTCGTTCGATATCCACCGCTCGAGGTATTAGTTCGCGGCAGGATGACCAACAGTACATTCGCAAATGGCCAGTTTCAATTTTCACACCGGTGGAAAGAATTCGCGAGCATGGCCCGATCCCTAACGACCCTTCGTCGGCTTTTGTCGTCCTTTCAATTTTCTCCGCAGTCGACAAGCCCCTTGCGACATACGAGAGCGACTGGTAAACAGGAACTATCGTACCTCGAACCTGCCTCTTATATTGACAACACTCACTATCCGGGCTTGAGTGAGAAACAACACACGAAACAACGCCGATAGTTACAATAATCGTATATCATCAATCATCATCATCGATCATCGAACACCAACCACCAATCATGAATCGACAATCGCCAATCACCAATCATGAATCGTCAATCATAAATCGTCAACCACCAATCACCAATCACCAATCACCAATCACCAATCACCAATCACCAATCACCAATCACCAATCACCAATCACCAATCACCAATCACCAATCACCAATCACCAATCACCAATCACCAATCACCAATCACCAATCACCAATCACCAATCACCAATCACCAATCACCAATCACCAATCACCAATCACCAATCACCAATCACCAATCACCAATCACCAATCACCAATCACCAATCACCAATCACCAATCACCAATCACCAATCACCAATCACCAATCACCAATCACCAATCACCAATCACCAATCACCAATCACCAATCACCAATCACCAATCACCAATCACCAATCACCAATCACCAATCACCAATCACCAATCATCAATCATTTCAATCATTTCAATCGCCGAGAAAACCGTCATCATTTATTCCAGTTGTTCTAGACCACTTCCAGCGGGAGAACCGCGAACCCGACCACTTCCGCGACTTTCCGGCCGCAACTCGTTCGATGTCCACCGCTCGAGGTATTAGTTCGCGGCAGAATGACCAAGAGTACATTTACAAATGGCCAGTTTCAATTTTCACGCCAGCGGAGAGTATTCGCAAGCATGGCCCGATCCCTAACGACCCTTCGTCGGCTTTTGTCGTCCTTTCAATGTTCCCTGTAGTCGGCAAGCTCAGCGCGACATACGAGAGCGACCGGCAAACAGGAACTATCCTCCCCCGAACCTACCCCTTGTATTTACAGCCCGCGCTATCCCGTCTTGAGTGCGAAACAACACACGAAACAACGTCGATAGTTACAATAACAGCGGCGTGGTGTTTAAGCAACAACTTTTGCCATATGTCGCGGTAATAGTATAGTTTATGGCTTCGCACGGTTCTCGTTAGTTCGAAGGAGGTTTGCGCGTGTGTTGGAGCACCGAGAAGTAGCTCCAGTTGGGTTGGCCCAGGTGTAAAGTCGACGCTGGCGGTAGATTAATTAAAGGGGTTGGTTCATCCGATAGGGATGACAGGCGAACTGAACAAGCCCCAGAGATAATGTATACCGAAGAGCCGAGTAGCGGGAACCCTGAAGGATCACTACTCGGATGCTCGTCTCGTCGCTTTCGCCGTCTCTGTTATTGTTATTGTTTTCCGCTGC
Source organism: Ischnus inquisitorius (assembly GCA_963924025.1). Classification (NCBI taxonomy): domain Eukaryota; kingdom Metazoa; phylum Arthropoda; class Insecta; order Hymenoptera; family Ichneumonidae; genus Ischnus; species Ischnus inquisitorius. The sequence continues at coordinate 3,748,396 of OZ001253.1, forward strand.
TGAAACTTAGAATGTCTCTCCGGCTTACTCTCTTAGAGGGGGATTTGAAATTGTTATCGCGAGACTGAGACAATTCGTTGGATTTTGCAGCGGCAACGGATTCGGGGCGTTTGGGATAGGACATGCGTCTTCAAGATGGATCGACCGTTTTATCAACTAATAAATGATAAATGATAAATGATAAATGATAAATGATAAATGATAAATGATAAATGATAAATGATAAATGATAAATGATAAATGATAAATGATAAATGATAAATGATAAATGATAAATGATAAATGATAAATGATAAATGATAAATGATAAATGATAAATGATAAATGATAAATGATAAATGATAAATGATAAATGATAAATGATAAATGATAAATGATAAATGATAAATGATAAATGATAAATGATAAATGATAAATGATAAATGATAAATGATAAATGATAAATGATAAATGATAAATGATAAATGATAAATGATAAATGATAAATGATAAATGATAAATGATAAATGATAAATGATAAATGATAAATGATAAATGATAAATGATAAATGATACATCATTTACATCATTTACATCTCGTTATCAATTTGTCAATAACATTTTGGGATTATTGTTGCGCACAAACATAACGCAGGGACTACCTTAAACCTTGCGTTTGAGCGTTTCGTCCCGAAAGAATTGAAGGCGCTCCGATAGCGACGAGTTTTTATAGCCGTGATTAGAGGCGTAACGAGCGAAATATCCCGGAAGCGTTAATACGGTGCCCGACGCGAATCGTTCGACTGGCGGATGCAGCATCGAATTTACTGCGAGTCCCGCTATTTACCTTCCTCTCGGCGTCCAACTATTCCAATAATGTGTTCCGTACTCGTTAAGACGACTGGAACAACAACGAGACAACAGTCTCGCGTCCGCGGCGAGGAAGAACAAAGAGAAATTCACGCGCGGAATCGAAGAGGAAGCCGGCTCGGAGCCGGATACGCTTGAGCGAATCTGGTTCGCCAGCGTCTCAGACACCGCTCAACCCCCTTCCCCATAAACGGAATTAACCGATGGGAACTTAACGCATAAGCACACCGTCCGGACTACGGTAAACGGAGCGGAGTGCCGAAGAACAGTGGAACGAGAAACGAGCAAACAATTTCGTTGAGACGTAAGTAACGAGCGCTGGTCCCGCGAGACTTCTCCGGCTCGTCTGCCGTCTCGTCGGATGCTCCGGCTTCTCAGCCTTGAAAAATAGAGGGAAGCGCGAGAGAGTGAAAAAAAAAAGACACATAGTTAGAAGTGAGTGTAAAAAAGAAAGTGAGGATAATCAGAACGCTAAGTCGCGGGCGGTGCCTCGTCGGCTCCGTCCCTTCAACGTGAAGAATTAACTTTTAATTGGACGACGTTGATTATCGAACGATGGAAGAGAAACCCTCGGGCGCCTCGCGCGCTTCTCTCCTTTCATCGAATATAATTCCGCGAATTTTTCATTGGCTAATCGCAATTGTTAAATTATGTTATGAATTCTTGACGCTGAGAAGAAAAAGAAGCTCGAGTTTCGAAGGGCTCGCCGAGCGAGTGCCTACGCGGGAATGGAGGGGCGATAAGAAGAAAAAAAGATAACTTTGCGCCCTTCACCCTGTCGACCCGGTCATATCGTTCGGTCGATCCTGAGGACGAAGTTATCGGGCATCAAGACGGATCGCCGCCCCGGCGAAGAACAAAAGGGCTCAGGGCTCGTGTATCTTTCTCGCTGGCAACGCGAAAGTTTGCATTTTTCACCGGGAACGAAGAAGCTGACCGGCGAATGCGAGAAAAATAAGTGGCGAAGAATTTTCTCTCGTATCGCGTGGCTCGCCGATGTTTATCTTGCTGCTGGTCTCGCTCGCCTCTTTCTCCGCTTCGGTGGTCCGATAACGGCAACGAGACACGGGAACGATCGTATTACCATGCGCATTCGTATCGACGCGCGTTACAACGGTAGACAGAATGGTATATCGTCGCGGTTGGGCCAAAAAAATTCGCTCGTACTCCCTCTCGACCGGTACGATACGGCATCGATGTTTTACCACGATGGTCGGAGGAAAAGAAAGGAACTGGCGAAGTGTCCGTCGCTGGTTACAAAATTCACGGTCGGATCTTTAAATATACAGGGGCATCTATAACGAAACCACGGAAGCTTTGTCTTTTCTTTTTGCAATTGCCCGATGCTACCGAATTTATGGAGGGCACTGGCCGACGACAAGGGTTAACTAAGACGCACCATTAGCGCTCCACACTGGCTGCATCGGTAGTTTTTTGTCCTCCCTTGCGCTAGCCCCTGTAATATTTCAGTAAGGAATCTTGTAAAAAGTCTATCGTAGATTGGCAGCCTTCCACTGACAATTTGGCCCAGTTAATTTATTTGTCTTCGGATTCGTTAGAATAGAAAAAAAGGGAACGAAACCAATGTTAGGGTATTCGAAGCTTGAACGATTTATCATTTATCATTTATCATTTATCATTTATCATTTATCATTTATCATTTATCATTTATCATTTATCATTTATCATTTATCATTTATCATTTATCATTTATCATTTATCATTTATCATTTATCATTTATCATTTATCATTTATCATTTATCATTTATCATTTATCATTTATCATTTATCATTTATCATTTATCATTTATCATTTATCATTTATCATTTATCATTTATCATTTATCATTTATCATTTATCATTTATCATTTATCATTTATCATTTATCATTTATCATTTATCATTTATCATTTATCATTTATCATTTATCATTTATCATTTATCATTTATCATTTATCATTTATCATTTATCATTTATCATTTATCATTTATCATTTATCATTTATCATTTATCATTTATCATTTATCATTTATCATTTATCATTTATCATTTATCATTTATCATTTATCATTTATCATTTATCATTTATCATTTATCATTTATCATTTATCATTTATCATTTATCATTTATCATTTATCATTTATCATTTATCATTTATCATTTATCATTTATCATTTATCATTTATCATTTATCATTTATCATTCATCATTCATCATTCATCATTCATCATTCATCATTCATCATTCACCATTCATCATTTATCATTTATCATTTATCATTTATCATTTATCATTTATCATTCATCATTTATCATTTATCATTTTAATTGTCGACAAAATCGCCAGTATTCATCCCAATTGTGCTGGGCCACATTCAGCGGGAGAACGGCGAACCCGACCACTTCCGCGACTTGGTCGCATTAAAACAAAATACCCACGATGATCACTGTTTTGGCTTCGAGCAAAGTTTTTGCATTATTTCACCGCGAGGCATTCCGTTCCGTTGTTTCCTCCTCAATTGCGCGGCCCGACTCCCCTCGCATACACTTTTTCAGAGTCGCCCACAACGCGGCAGCCGTTCGCAGCCAAAGGCCAAAAGTTTTCAGACGACTCCGAGCCTCTTGCAACTGTACTGGCTCTCTCCGCTCTCCGCAACTTCCGACAGCCTTTTCGGCGAGACTCATTCATTGCCGTATTTTCGGTTCGTACTTTCGCCGCTATTGGCGATGCCGTTCTTTCTTCGTCACTCGTGGCATTCCACGATTGTCGTTCTAAATCTGTGTTTTTTTTTTTCCCATCGCCGTTCTTGGTGGAGACGACTGACGCGCGGGCTTCACGACACATCTATTGCCCTTTACAGTAACACGATATTTAATTCATTTATTTTCAAAAGTAATACGGTTCTAGACAGAACTGAAGTATGAATCTTAATGTATCAGGCCAAATTTTGTTCATCGGAAACTTTATTGCGGAACGATTGTAGGGTGTTCATTTGTTAGACTTTACCGATGAAACTATCGATTAAAAGGTGAAGAATTCACTTTAACACTCACTTCACTTTCACTTTTCACTTTTTCACTTTTACTTTCGCGATATAAAGATATCGCATCACGAATGCCTCCGCTTATTCCGTAACGTCGAATGTTTCGAAGAAAAATCGGGTGTACGTGCGATATCAGAGAATGCTGATATCAGGAAATGAAATATGAATACATATGATGTATGAATGTATGAATGATAAATTGATATGTGAATAAAAAAATGAATATTAAAATTACTACAATATCTTGAGCGCTCTTCTGTGCGACTCTCGTGGAAATTGGGGATTCGCCGCGCATAGGGGAGAGCGGGGCAGAATGGCACACCGGGGCAAAATGGGACGAAATGGTCAAATAAAGTCCCCCGTATGATAGAATTAGCGCAAAATGGGACAAGAGAAAGTCCCATCGAAGAAGATTTTTTTGCTGTCCCATTTTGCCCCAATACCATTATGCCCTGGTCCCATCGTGCGTGAATACCATTTTGCCCCGGTATGCCGTTTTGCCCCGCTCTCCCCCACACCTGCAGTTTAGGAGTCTCGACGAAGAGTGAAACTTTCTGGAATAGCAGCGTGCGTGTAGAGCGAAACCCGGGAAGAAGCAAAAGGGAGAAGGGAAAAACAATGTAGAAGCGCGGATGGCAAAAGATAGAAGAGCAAAGCATCCAGACTCGGTTACAACAGTCCCTGGAATATCCAGCAGCCGCGATACACCGCCTTGCTTCTCGGCTACAGCAACGGGTTTGCGCGTTGTTCACAGTAGCGATCCGTTTTAAGTTTCGCTTTCCGGAAGCCGGTTGTCTCAGTTTCCTTCTTTGGCATGCACCCGCACGTGTTTATAACGCTGCTCTCTCGTTTCTCTCTGTACGCTCGCCCTCGCAATCTCAGCGAGGAAAAGTTCCCTGGCGACCCCGGGACTCGAGAGTGCGGGGAGCCCGTCGTGGCTGAGGAAAACTGCGGAGAGAATAAAGTTTCGACTTAGCGAGTATCCAGGGTCGCGCACAGTGTCGCCCCGTCGCGACCGACACTGCGCTTGTTTCCACGGCAGTACAGACTCGACAAACAGATATCCCAGCAGAAAATTAGTCGGGCTGACGAGATAAAGTAACAGCACAGTACAAGCTTGCGCGAGGAATCCGTAACAGGGATGCAGAATACGGCCCTACGAGGCTCAGTAAAGGAACGATATCAAGCTGACATAGTCGTGGTAGCCATAGGGGAGAGCGGGGCAAAATGGTACGAAATGGTCAAATAAAGTCCCCCGTATGATAGAATTGGGGCAAAATGGGACAAGAGAAAGTGCCATCGAAGTAGATTCTTTTGCTGTCCCATTTTGCCCCAATACCATTCTGCCCTGGTCCCATTGTGCGTGAATACCATTTTGCCCCGGTATGCCGTTTTGCCCCGCTTTCCCCTAGTGCGGATACCATACTTCGACTTGCTGGTCCCTTTGAAGGATACCGGGCGCAAATTGGACCAGATAGAGTACCGTCAATAAAGGTACTCGCAACAATATTAAGCTGACATAGTCGTGGTAGCCATAGTGAGGATACCATACTTCGACTTGCTGGTCCCTTTGAAGGATACCAGGCGCAAATTGGACCAACTAGAGTAGGGATTCATCTTTTAGACCGAAACCCCAGATTTCTCTTCATTCCAGATCCAAGATTTCATTCGGGATCCCATACAACGGATTTTACCCAATGGATTCAGTAAAACCAGAAACACTTTTCCAAAACTGTGCTTGTTTCTACAGCAGTACAGATTCTACACACCGATACCCTGGAGAAAATCCGTCGGGCTGACGAGATAACGCAAAGCTCAGTACAAGCTTATGCGAAGAATCCATAACAGAGATGCAGAATACGGCCCAACCAGCCTCAATGAACGAGTTTGCAACAATAGCAGGCCTAGTCATCGCAACCGTAGTGGCGATTCCATACTTCGACTTGTTGGTCCCTTTGAAGGACACCGGGGGCAAATTGGACCAGGTGTAATAGGAATTCATCTGCTAGGCCTAGATTCCAGATTCAGGAGAACCCGGATTTCGTCAACGATCCCATACAACGGATCTCAACCGATGGATCTACCAAAACCAGGAACGCTTTTCCAACACCGTGCCTGTTTCCACAGCAGTTGGACTGCAATGGACTGCATTTTTCCACGAAACGTCGTACCATAATTGATATCTCCCAATTCGTAGATCGAAAAATCAACACATAAAAACCACACACCAGATATAATTTTCAAAAATTGGTTATTCCAATTAGTAAGCGTTTGATGCGGCGCTCCACAATTCCCAACAAGGAAACTCATAAAGACCTCAAACTTTGCACTAGAAAGTAATTTGCTAGATTTCCCTTCGGGAACGATTCCAAAGCATACCGTCGCGACGAGTATACGACGAGACGATAAATAACGTGTTTCTTATTTTACTACACTCTCATGTCGTCGCTGGGTGAACAAAGCACGAGTCACGCAGGATCTACCGGGTCGAAACACCGAAATAAAAAAAACGGATACTATACTATTCTCATAGTACATGGTCGCAGCAAGGGCGAAGAACCCCAAAAAATATTTGTGCCTCGAATTGAAATAGCTTATGCGCATCACGCGCCCTCGCGCCCTTGACGGGTGCGCGCGTGGTGTCTCCTTCGCGAGAGGAATGGCCAACGAATGCGAGAAAGAGATCGGGAAAGAAAAGGAAAACCTCGCGACTTCCGAGACAAAGATGGATAGAAGAGACGGAGATGACTGAGGGAAATTGGGAAGGAAGAGCCCGAGTTTCCCCGGCTGTCGGGCTTTGTTTGATCGAGTCAAGGGAGAACTGTCTCTGACACGCGAGTCGGCAGGGACGTTTTCCTTCTTCACCATCTTTATTTCAGGGCATACACAAAACAGCGACTCGTACCAGGCTCTTGGCATGCCTCGCCAACAGCGGAGAATCCAAACGTTTTTTCGTTTCCAGTGCTTCTAATGTAGCCCGTCCCTTTTTTTCCGAGAAATTGCTCCTTCATTCGCAACAACCCGAGCAGTTTCGCTCATCTGCGCTCCATCGACATCGGTCCTTCCCGTCACTACATCCAACGATTGTCGTAGGGGAGAGCGGGGCAAAACGGCATACCGGGGCAAAATGGTATTCACGCACAATGGGACCAGGGCAGAATGGTATTGGGGCAAAATGGTCCAGCAAAAAAATCTACTTCGATGGGTCCTTCTCTTGTCCCATTTTGCCCTAATTCTATCATACAGGAGACTTTATTTGACCATTTCGTACCATTTTGCCCCGGTATGCCATTTTGCCCCACTCTCCCCTATAATGCCCCCTATCGACTATTCCGATACCGTTTATCCGTCTTTCTCTTCTTATTTCATCCCCCGCACGTTTATTCCGCATCCGCTCTCTTGGATTGTCAATTTCGCGCATGATCTTCCCTCCGCGAGAGGACCAGGAGAAGAGCCTTTGGCCGCATTGACGTACGTGCGATGGCTCGAGCAACAAGCATGCGCCCGGCGTTTCGCGGCAACGAGAGAAACGAGACGATGGGGAGAAAAATGAAATAAATCGAGAACGAGGACGAGGCGAGCGGAGGGGATGGGCCGAGGGGAAAAACGGTATGGCAGCTCTCGCGAAGAGCCAGGTGGAATCTCTTTTGTCGAGGTTGAAGAAAGCATTCTCCTCGCGTTTTCGGCTCCGCGGGGGGTCCGGGGCGTGTGGGGTGGTTTGTACCCCTCGGCGTCGACGCCGCTCGCAGGGGTTGGTCCCTCCTCCGTCTCCCCTTCGGCTTCTTCCCGCTATCGTGGCTTCTCTTCTGCGGCGCTCGTGGGAAATCCGGCGGTTTCTTCGGGCTTTCCCTCCTCCCGCCCTACGCCCTTCGCCTTTCTTTCCGCTCCCGATTCTGGCGAACGCGAGAACGCTCCACTCTCGCGTTCCTCCGCGAGGCCCGTTTGTCGATCGCACGACTGGCGCTTCGCGTCCCACCGGAAAATTGAACTTCCAAGAAAACGGGCTCGCCGAAGGGCTTCCATCCACCTACGAGGAAAGCCGGCTCTTTTCTTCCGTTTCTTCATATCAGCCCTTGCAACCTCGAAAAGCTTCGCCGGTTCTCGTCGCGAGGAAATGTTCTCGCGCTTTCCGCGCGTCTTCGCTGTATTTCCTTATGGCAGGCGTCTGCATTGAAACGTTCCCTTTTCCCTTCGTGCCCTTTTTTCCATCGGCCCTTTTTTCCATCAGCCCTTTTTTCCATCAACCCTTTTTTCGATCAGCCCTGTTTTCCATGGCCCTTTTTCCGCTGCCCTTTTTCCGTGGCCCTTTTTTCCAGGCCCTTTTTTCCGCCACCCCTGATGATCCACTCAATCCGTTGTCAAACCTCTCCCCCACATATGACGAGAAGAGAACAAAGAAAGAGGAGTTATCAAGGCCTGTAATTCGGGGACCAAAGATCAACCAGACATCCAAAAGCCGATTACTTTGCTCGAGTGAGCCTACCATCCTCAGAAACACGCATGCGGACAGGAACTACTTAATAGAGGCCATTCTGGGGTCACCCCGAAAGGTGTAGTCGATTCTTTTTAAGGAGTAGGTAAGAACCATGAGTGAGGGACGGGCAGGCCTTATACCATCCAGGCAGACCTTTTCGCTTGCGAGAAACTCGCTCGCGGCGGCCATCTGGCGGAAAAAGCCAGAACTCACCCAGGGATGCGGACGTCCCGTTACAGTATGGATCATGAAAGAAGGTTCAATGTGAATATGAACTGCGATTCACAGCTCGCAGAACCTGCTCGGGAGGTGCTTTTTTATTGCATTTGCAGTTTTCTTTCATAGGCGAGACGCCACTCGGAGACTCGGAAAAGTCTGGATTATGGATTTCGCGAAGAATGGTCTGAGAAATTGCAGACGTACTTGAATTTTTTTTTTTTTTCTTCGACAATCTTCCCTTTTGTGTATCGATACTGCGCTTCCTGATGGCGGGACAGAAAGAAAAAAGTTTTATTGGTTTCCAGGCGAGCTCCGACTTTCGTTACACTTCGCACTCGGATGAATGCCGGTAGATTGAAGGCTATTGGGAAAATAAAATTTGCAATTCACTCGCTTATTATTGGCCGTCCCCGCTGCTCGGCTTTCGCCCTCGCATAATTTGTCGGCAATCGCGCAGCCTCGACCGGCGATATTCGATGTTATTCGATCGCGAGGGCCGGGCTTCCGTTTGAGTAACTCGAAACACAAGGGCCGAAGGGCGCGCACCCCCAAATTAGAAAGCAATTTTCGAAGAATTCGCGCGAACGTCGTCGAACGGTTGCGGGACTGACCATGACATCCGGGGCTACGAAGTCATATGGAGATAAAGAAGTATGAGGCGAAATAGCCATCCGGGACGAAAATGGTCGAACGGAAATAAAAGTCGTTGAAAAATGGTATTGAAATAAATTGAAATTCCATTAAGGAATAATTTTGTTGGAATTTCAGAATATATTTATCTGATGAAAGTATTTAACGTTTGGAGAAAAGTTGAGGTAGAATTTTAAAAAAAATTAAGATTAAATTTGCAAATAATGTCATTGAAATAAGAAATAAATTGATTGGAAACCTGAACGAAATTGCGGTATTTGAATCGATTCAATTTTCGTTAATTTCCAAATAAAAAAAATATTTCCTCTAAACTGCGATTCGAATTTTAAAAATTTCAGTGTCAATTTGAAAAAATTCAAATGACAATTTGAAAAAATTTGAAGAAAAAATTCCAGAATGAAAAAAAAATACTAAAAAAAAAACCTAAAAGAGCCCTTGGACGGGCTCGTCTCGCTCCGCGAACGAGGATGGGCGTTTTCGTGGCGTCCCTCGCGTGGGCGAGCTCGAGCTCCGATGTGGTCCTTTCGTAGGGTCTCGTCCGCCGCAACATTCGAGGGTGAATCGGAAAGCGAGGAAGCTCCGCTGCCTCCCCTCGAGCTCTCTCGCTTCCCTCTCGTGCTTCGATTTCGAGTACGTTAATCCGCATCGGTTGCACGCTCCGCGCCCGTGCTCCGCCGGAATTTATTAGAGGCTTTTCGAGGGGATGGGTGGACCTTCGTTGCCTCTCCCGCAGCTTCTCACCGAGGCGAAAGCCTTTTTCGTCGATGCGCTCGCTGCGGAACACAGCGACGTTTTCATCCGAAGGTCTCTTCGATCGCTCCGACGATCGGCCGGCAACTCCGACAACCGGTATCCGGAAAATTTGCCGAAAATACAATTTGCCGAAAACAATTTCCCGAAAGTACAGTTTGCCGAAAATACAATTTGCCGAAAACAGTTGGCCGACAACAGTTTGCCGAGAATACAATTTGCCGAAAACAATTTGCCGAAAGTACAATTTGCCGAAAATACAATTTGCCGAAAATACAATTTGCCGAAAATACAATTTGCCGAAAATACAATTCGCCGAAAATACAATTTGTCGAAAACAGTTTGCCGAAAATACAATTTGCCGAAAACAATTTGCCAAAAATACAATTTGCCGAAAGTACATTTTGCCGAAAGTACAATTTGCCGAAAGTACAATTTGCCGAAAATACAATTTGCCGAAAATACAATTTGCCGAAAACAGTTTACCGAAAGTACATTTTGCCGAAAATAAAATTTGCCGAAAATACAATTTGCCGAAAATACAATTCGCCGAAAACAGTTTTCCGAAAATACAATTTGCCGAAATCAATTTGCCAAAAATACAATTTGCCGAAATCAATTTGCCAAAAATACAATTTGCCGAAAGTACATTTTGCCGAAAATACAATTGGCCGAAAGTACAATTTGCCGAAAATACAATTTGCCGAAAACAGTTTGCCGAAAGTACATTTTGCCGAAAATAAAATTTGTCGAAAGTACAATTTGCCGAAAATACAATTTGCCGAAAGTACAATTTGCCGAAAATACAATTTGCCGAAAGTACAATTTGCCGAAAATACAATTTGCCGAAGGCACAATTTGCCGAAAATCAAAAGGTGTGAATTTTCGGCAAATTGTGCTTTCGGCCAATTTTCCGTGAACCCTGACACCTCCCTCGCCGTTCCCGGTCCCAATAAATGGGACTACGGTAGCCGATGCCGCGGAATCGAGAGGACTGCCACTCCAGCCGAGGCTCGTCGGCGCTGGGACACGGAAGTCCCGAGGAGTGCGAGAGACTCGTTGATCTTTCGATGAATAAATTATCCCCCGGAACGAGCGCAAGACCGCGAGAGAGCCGGGACGAGGTGCTTCGACGAGATTACACAAATTATTCGGCTACAAGGAATCTCGGAAAATATATTCATTGCAATTTCGTGTCGATGCCGTGCGTCAATTTTTTTTTTTTTTTTTTTTTTTTCGCTCCGAGCGTCGAGTCGATGATCGAGCCCACTCGGCATTCCCGAGAATGCACAAAGCGAAACGCCATATAATTGTAATGTCTCGTTTTTTTTTTTTTTTTTTTTTTTTTTTTTTCGCTTTTTCGTTCCTTCGTCCTTGCGAAGCGCTTTCAACTTTTTAATCGACAAGCGTGTATACAAAATACGCCGCTTTTGTACGTCTCGACGGGCCACTCGGAGAAACAATAACGATGACGGGCTGCGGCGTCGAGTGCTTTTCCGTTTGCGGGCTTTCCGCGACTTCTGCAAGGGAAGATGAAGGAGAAACATCGTCGTTCAGCGGACAACGGGAAAATCACTCGTGGAAAGCATCGAAAGTCAGCGAAGCATTCGGACCGGTTTTTTTTTTCTTTTTTTTTCACCCTCGTTCGCGATTTGTTAAGCCTCCCTTTTTCCCCGTCTCGGCGGATCCGCAGTTCCGCATCCACCGAGCCCTCCGCGCGGCGACGAGCCCGCGAGAGAGTTATAAATCGCGCGGTGAAAGACGTCCGCGTACGCAACCGCGAACTACATATGTACCCATTCGTCGCTGTTATAACGAAAGTTACAAATGTTTTCGCCTTCCTGGATTCAGTTTTATTCAGAGACCCCCCAACCAGACCCGCGTACGGAATGATGGATATATATAGAGAATTCTTTCCCTTCGCCCACCCAGATTTGTAGCCGCAAAACGTATTTCATGCTCTCGAGTAGATGAACAGAATCGTTCTTATTATTGGACATTATTCATCCCGGGCATTCGTCACGAACGTCGTTATTTCGGTTTGATCATTCAAGGGCACCGTCAAGGTAGCCCATGCGGAAGGTGTTCATTTCGCATAAGTTCGAGATAATTGAGAGTGAATTGCAAACACTTCTCGATGGTATAAAAATCTGAAAAAATTCATGCACATTGAAGGTACTGAGAAGATTAATTTTGTATGATAATTATTCCAAATTTGTATTAACAAATTGATGAAACGAAAAATTGTTTAAGAAATTTCCCGGCAACACAACTTTTTTTTTTTATGAAAATAATTATTTTATTTTTCCGAAAACGCATGAATTTTTTCAGATTTTTCAATCGACTTTGAATTTTATGATTCTCCACACATTTTTTCCATTAAAAAAAATTTCAGTCAATTAAAAAATCTAAACAAATTCATACGTATTCGGAAAAATAAGACAATTATTTTTATTTAAAAAAACGTTGTGCCGCCGGGAAATTTCTTGAACAGCTTTTTGTTTTATCAATTTGTTGATAACAATTTGGAATTGTTATTGTGCAAAATAAATCTTTTCGGTACCTTTAATGTGCATGAATTTTGTCAGATTTTCATACTATTGAGAAGTATTTGCAATTCAATTCCCAATTCTTCTCAATTTCCTCGAACTTATGCGAAATGAACACCATACGCTTGGACTACCTTAACCCTTCACATCAGTCCAAGGCCTCCTTTTTGCAAGAAAAAAAAAAATTTCAAACATAGTTTAAAAAATAAGAATAAATATTAATAATAATAATATATAATATTATAATTTTTTATAATATTATTTTCTATTCAAATGGTTCGGGAATTCTGTAAATTACCAGTTTCTGTCAAATGGCAATGGATTTTGGTAAAAAAATTTTAACCAGGCATTTCACTTTCATTTAATGAAATGTTAAAACACCAAAAAAAAATGTCATACATATTATAATATTATAATAAAACAATGCATTTTTTTTAAAGCAAAAGAAGAGAAGAAACGCCAATTAGCACCATTGAGAATACATTGTCATATTGCTTCGTCTTTTTCTTTTATCACGGTTCACTAAGCTCTGTTTGTAAGAAAGTACGTTTAAAATTTTTGGCTACCTCAAAAAGCTTTGTTTTGTGCAAAGTGACTTCAAATGTTATTTTTTTCACACATATCTATTAATTTAATTTTACTTATTTATTGAATATACTTATTTAATAGTTCGATCGTTGTGTCATTTATTTCTTGCTACTGATAGTAGTTTTTTTGCAAAGAAACTTTTTTCAAAAAATTCAATATGATGCCAGAACTAAACGCTTGCATATATTTTGACCAAATTCAATACCGATCATTCAATTATAATAGTCCAACTTTGTATCAAATTTTAGCCCGATATCTCAAAAATGTGGCAGCTAAATCACCACCAAGCATTTTTTGAAAAATTCAAAATTGTGTGAACGCTGAACGCCTACATAGATTTTGCCCAAATTCAATACCAATCATTCAATTATAATAACTTTGTCCAACTTTGTACCGAATTTTAGCCCAATATCTCCACAAATGTGGCAGCTAGAGCGCCACCAGACATTTTTCAAAAAATTCAAAATGGACCAAAAACTGAACAACTGCATAGATTTGGCCAAAAATTACACCAAAGAATGGTACTTGACCCCTCAATATGTTGTATAAATTTCAGCTTGATATCTCAAACACTTTCCAAGTTATGAGGCTGAACAAGGCGTAGGGGAGAGCGGGGCAAAACGGCATACCGGGGCAAAATGGTATTCACGCACAATGAGACCAGGGCAGAATGGTATTAGGGCAAAATGGGACAACAAAAAAATCTACTTCGATGGGACTTTCCCTTGTCCCAATTTGCCCTTATTCTATCATACGGGGGGCTTTATTTGACCATTTCGTACCATTTTGCCCCGGTATGCCATTTTGCCCCGCTCTCCCCTAATGCTCGGGGGATCCTTTCCGCGGCTCGTTAACGTGCGAACAAAAGTCTGATTAGCCCAGTTGCGTATCGCCGCGGCAGCTTTCCGAGTGGAATCGCGAAACAGACTCGACACGCGCCCTCTCCCCGGTTGCCCGTTCGCTCGTCTCAGAGCCGGAGTGTGTCAGGTGCGCCGCAAATCTGCCTCGCCTCCCTTTCGCCTTCCTCTCGTCGCCTTCCCGCTCCGTTTTAATTACCCCCTGGGAATGCGATCACGCTCGCGAGCTCTCGCGCGCTCGCATAACTGATCCTTCCCATCCCATTCGCCCGCCGCCTTCGCCGTATCGCTATTTTCAACAATATCGCACGCGCGCGCTTCCGATGCGGGGAATTACGAATCATAAATTCATAAGTGCGAACCGAATCCTGATAGCGAAATGCAACGGCAACCGCGCCGCTGTTCGCGATACGCTAACTGTAATAATATTAAGCTTCAATAATGCATAATCCGATACTTAATACGGTGATGCAGCGATTACCTGCTGTGGCGTGCTAATGAAACGAGGATGAGGGAGCATCATTAAAGTATGTAACGAAATCGCTTGCCGTTATGCGATGACAATAACGAGCATGGCTCGCGAGAGGCACAAAGCGGCAACGAAATATAGTTTCGAATATGATATCGACGATCGTATTGGTGAATAATCGCGCTGCGTTCAAAGTTTGTCCGCGAGTCGTTGCGGATGTTGTGCGATGCAAAACATACGGCGGATGTACAGCATTTAGGCGAGTAGGCAGCGAAAACGGGCCAAAAATCCCCTTTCTAAAAAATCCATGGCCAAAATATATCGCATTTTCGATATATGTATTGTTGTCGCTTTATTCGCTTTCGGATTGCCCGGGTAAAAAGAATAGTATGGGAGTGCGTATTAAATCGAGTATGGGTTGCAACATGGATAATAGTATGGAAAAGAGTAGGGGAGAGCGGGGCAAAATGGCATACCGGGGCAAAATGGTTCGAAATAGTCAAATAAAGTCCCCCGTATGATAGAATTAGGGCGAAATGGGACAAGAGGAAATCCCATCGAAGTAGATTTTTTTGCTGTCTCATTTTGCCTCAATACCATTCTGCCCTCGTCCCATTGTGCGTGAATACCATTTTGCCCCGGTATGCCGTTCTGCCCCGCTCTCCCCTATGGGGTTGAGTATCATCAAAATATGGGTCATTTCCCATTTCCAGACTCATCCTATACGCTTTGGTAGACTCTTTTCTAGTCATCGCAGAAATCCTCCGAAGATTCTCAGGAATCGATCCCATAGAGGAGAGTGGGGCAAAATGGCATACCGGGGCAAAATGGTACGAAATGGTCAAATAGAGTCCCCCGTATGATAGAATTAGGGCAAAATGGGACAAGAGAAAGTCCCATCGAAGTAGATTTTTTTGCTGTCCCATTTCGCCCCATTACCATTCTGCCCTGGTCCCATTGTCCGTAAACACCATTTTGCCCCGGTATGCCGTTTTGCCCCGCTCTCCCCTACAATGGTATGGATCCTGTCTCAGATTCCTGCGTAGAAAAAAGTGGCATGGGATAGTGGAATAATGTGAGCATAGGTAGCATAGGGAGATCGTAAGGGGACCGTACGAGAAGCGCTCGACCCAAATGTGAGTATTGTTTCGTTTACATATTCTTTCCGCAGTATTTTATAGAGCGATAATTACGGTGAAATATTGGTAAAAAAATAGTTATGTATAAATTAAAGAAGACGAAAAAATAGAAGTTAATGCATCGAAGGACGAAATAAAAAATTAAGAAATATGTTCGAAAACAATGTATTTCAACGGATATGCGTTCCTCGAACAAAGTTAGATATTACACTGCATAATTAGCGGTCCGAATTAGGTTAC
This sequence comes from Ischnus inquisitorius, assembly GCA_963924025.1. Lineage (NCBI taxonomy): Eukaryota > Metazoa > Arthropoda > Insecta > Hymenoptera > Ichneumonidae > Ischnus > Ischnus inquisitorius. The sequence goes on from OZ001253.1 coordinate 3,764,228, forward strand.
GTTACTGAAAATATTTTGAAGTATTCGACGATTGTAATGTCGTACCGTAACGTCTAACTTTGTTCGAGGAACTCATATTCGTTGAAATAAATTTTTTTTGAACATATTTCTTCATTTTTTATTTTGTCCTTCGATTTGTCAAATTCTATTTTTTTGTCTCCTTCATTTTACGCATAACTATTTTTTTACCAATATTTCTCCGTTAATATCGCCCTATAAAATATTGCGGAGGGAATATGTAAACGGAACAACCCTCATATTCAAGTCGAGCGCTTCTCGTACGGGTCTCCTTACTATCTCCCTATCCTACCCATACTCACATTATTCCACTTTTCCATACTACTTTTTTTCTACATGTATGGGATTGGTTCCTAAGAATCTTCGGAGGAATTCTTTGATGACTGGAAAAGAGTCTACAGAAGCGTATGGGATGAGTCTGGGAACAGGAAATATCCCATATTCCGATTATACTCGATCACATACTCTTTCCCATACGATTTCCCATGTTGCGACCCATGCTCGATTTAATACGCTTTCCCATACTATTTTTTTTTACGCGGGAGGCTCCTGCTCTTGGTGGACGTGAAGTGTGCTCGGAGTCTGCGAAAAATGAGAAAAGTGCCTACGGAACGTGCGAAAAAGTCACTGGCGCGCTGTAAAAGCGTGTGCAAAAGTAACCAGGGCGATTTATTTCCATGCCATACTTTTAAAGCTTTCGGGACACAGCACGCTTTATGTCGACCTCTGACCATGCTCGGATCGCGCAAAATTCCGAGCATATCAGATTCACGCATGAGCAGCCTTTCAGGACCCGGAACCGGCAGGTATTCGAAAATTCTCTTCAGTTATCCGCGCATCGACCGCGAGCCGCAACCGCACTCGGTACTGTTGCTGCTTGAAATTCTAGCTCGCGAGAAGCCAAAGTTATTCGCAACGCCCTGTTCTTCTGCGTCGCGCCATACTGTTTTCTCCCATGTCGCTCTGCTTCGCATAGATTTTTTGCCTCGAGCGAATTTCGAAATAAGAATCGAATCTACATGTTTCCCTGCATCGTCGGGCTCGCGCTTTCGCGGCTCGGTAATTCAATTCTTCGCGGATACAACGGAACTTCCGACTCCCCCGTCGAGGAAAAAAACTGCTGCCTCTTCTCGTTCCAGATGGTGCTCGTTTTCGGAGCAGATTCAATTCGAGCGATTCTTCTCGTTGTCGTTATTCGTACCCGGGTATCTTTCGCTATCGCTACTTTTTATCTCGACCCTCTAAAAAAAAAAGAAAAAAGTACGGAACCCCAGGAAGTTCCCAATTATCATAGTCGAACGTGTCGTGAATTTTTTTTTCCTTGCCTCCGCGGAAAATCAAATTATCGAGCAGCGAGAGTGAACCCGAAGGCCCCCCCCCCCCCCCAGAGCAACCCCCCGTGCTGGGAACGACGTTAGTGTCTCAGTTCACGTATGACAAAGTGGCCGCTGCTTCCCTCGTCAAAATTAACGTTAATCGAATGAGAGATTGGAATCGTGAAATTCCAAGGGAAGAACGCCCTTTCGCCCTTCGCCATCCACGGCTTCACGGCGTCGTAGCGTACCAGTTGCCTGAATTTCTCGTCATCGCCAGGCTAGCGGGCAGCGTGAGGGATTCATTTGGCAAATGACTTTGTCGTTAGCGAATCGCCGGAAAGGCCTTTTCAGTGAAATCAGAAAGTAACTTTCGTGATAGGAGAGACTCTTTTCATTTGCGCGGCTTTATGCATGAAAATGTTCGGTCAAGTGACTAATGACCGTGGAGCCGGGAATAGAAACTTGGATGAAGCGGGAGGGGTGCCCAAAGAGTCATTTCCAACATGAGCGCTGATGGTCCAGAAGCGTCGTTCCCAATGTTCATTAACGCATGAGCCTTTTTCGCATTCATAACCAGCAGCTTCGCTCACCGATGACTGAGCTGAGGTTGAAGCGCGTCGAGGCGAAAATGAGGTAGCTATTGACCAATGCGACCCCGTTGACATTGACTCGGGGCTTTCAGCCTTTCCGCACCAATGAGGTCAGGTTCCTTTCTCATTCATTCCGGAAAACACGACTTCGATGCTCCAAGACTCCTCTGTGGAGTTCGCCAGGGCTTTCAATCTCTTCTCACTGATATCACAGGTCACGAGACATCAAGTTTACGGAGTGACTTTAAGGGACGCAGCAATTGGAACAGAGTTGCTTCGTACAGTTGGGATCGAGCTGATCTAGCGCCAACACCAGTTCAAGAGACAACTCCACTTGGCGGTGATTCTCAGAAGCTTGGAAGTCTCGTTGATCATTGCTTATTTGGACACCAATCGCACCCGGCTAACCATCGCTCTTGGATGAAGAAGGGGGTGCCCACGGAGTCATTTCCAACATGAGCGCTGATGGTCCAGAAGCGTAGTTCCCAATGCTCATTAACGCATGAGCCTTTTTCGCATTCATAACCAACAGTTTCGCTCACCGATGACTGAGCTGAGGCTGAAGCGCGTCGAGACGAAAATGAGGCAGCTATTGACCAATGCGACCCCGTTGACATTGACTCGCGGCTTTCAGCCTTTTCGCGCCAATGAGGTCAGGTTCCTTTCTCATTCATTCCGGAAAACACGGCTTCGATGCTCCAAGGCTCCTCTGTGGAGCTCGCCAGGGCTTTCAATCTCCTCTCACTGATATCACAGGTCACGGAACATTAAGTTTACAGAGTGACTTTAAGGGACGCGGCAATTGGAACAGAGTTGCTTCGTACAGTTGGGATCGAGCTGATCTAGCGCCAACACCAGTTCAAGAGACAACTCCACTTGGCGGTGATTCTCAGAAGCTTGGAAGTCTCGTTGATCATTACTTATTTGGACACCAATCGCACCCGGCTAACCATCGCTCTTGAATGAAGAAGGGGGTGCCCACGGAGTCATTTCCAACATGAGCGCTGATGGTCCAGAAGCGTCGTTCCCAATGCTCATTAACGCATGAGCCTTTTTCGCATTCATAACCAACAGTTTCGCTCACCGATGACTGAGCTGAGGCTGAAGCGCGTCGAGACGAAAATGAGGCAGCTATTGACCAATGCGACCCCGTTGACATTGACTCGCGGCTTTCAGCCTTTTCGCGCCAATGAGGTCAGGTTCCTTTCTCATTCATTCCGGAAAACACGGCTTCGATGCTCCAAGGCTCCTCTGTGGAGCTCGCCAGGGCTTTCAATCTCCTCTCACTGATATCACAGGTCACGGAACATTAAGTTTACAGAGTGACTTTAAGGGACGCGGCAATTGGAACAGAGTTGCTTCGTACAGTTGGGATCGAGCTGATCTAGCGCCAACACCAGTTCAAGAGACAACTCCACTTGGCGGTGATTCTCAGAAGCTTGGAAGTCTCGTTGATCATTACTTATTTGGACACCAATCGCACCCGGCTAACCATCGCTCTTGGATGAAGAAGGGGGTGCCCACGGAGTCATTTCCAACATGAGCGCTGATGGTCCAGAAGAGTCGTTCCCAATGCTCATTAACGCATGAGCCTTTTTCGCATTCATAACCAACAGTTTCGCTCACCGATGACTGAGCTGAGGCTGAAGCGCGTCGAGACGAAAATGAGGCAGCTATTGACCAATGCGACCCCGTTGACATTGACTCGCGGCTTTCAGCCTTTCCGCGCCAATGAGGTCAGGTTCCTTTCTCATTCATTCCGGAAAACACGGCTTCGATGCTCCAAGGCTCCTCTGTGGAGCTCGCCAGGGCTTTCAATCTCCTCTCACTGATATCACAGGTCACGGAACATCAAGTTTACAGAGTGACTTTAAGGGACGCGGCAATTGGAACAGAGTTGCTTCGTACAGTTGGGATCGAGCTGATCTAGCGTGAACTCCGGTTCAAGAGATCATTCGACTTGGTGGTGATTCTCAGGAGCTCGGAAGTCTCGTTGATCATTGCTTATTTGGACACCAATCGCATCCGGCTGACCATCGCTCTTGGGCAGCGAGCGTCCGAGCTCTCTGTACGATGAACTGCTGATGACGTGAATGACACGATTCGGAATCCACAAAGGAGCATGAGAACGTCGAAGCTGCTATCGAGATTCGACTTGTCTGTGTGAATGAAGGATAGAACGAAGGGACGACGGCAACGAAGGAGTCAAAGATCGAAGCTACGCCCGACGAGGCAGCTGCCAAAGGAATACGTAACTAGGTCTCTGCCTCGGGAGGCAAAAGTGCGTCGACGCTATCTCCTGCCTTCGGCGGGCTTCTACGTATCGGCAATGCACCCTGTGGACTTCTCTGTGCGGACTGCGTTACTGATGTATAAGGATCATGTACGCCCGGTGAAATATAGGTCTTGCATACACGAGATGGGGTAAAGCCGACGGCGTTATTCACTTCAAAGACGTCACGCGAGTTTCAACGTTGTGCAAAAAAAAACAGACTCTCCGCGATATCGCGCGAATGGAAAGACACAGAGGGAAATAAAAACTTGCAATAAGAAGAAAAAAACCAATAAAAAAATGGTTGGGTCGCAAAAAAAGCAGAGTTTACAATTTCTCGAACATACTGCGTATAAGAAACCCTGACGATTTTTTTTGGTATGCATCATTGAAGTATTTTCTTTTGATTGCTGCGGCTTCGGAACAGCCTGTGGAAAAGTGGAATAATGTGAGTATGAGTAGGATAGGGAGATAGTAAGGAGACCCGTACCGGGAAGCGCTCGACTTGAATATGAGGATTGTTCCGTTTACATATCCCGTCCGCAATATTTTATAGGGTGATATTTACGGTGAAATATTGGTAGAAAAATAGTTATGCGTAAAATGAAGGAGACAAAAGAATAGAATTTGACAAATCGAAGGGCAAAATGAAAAATGAAGAAATATGTTCAAAAAAAATGCATTTCAACGAATATGAGTTCCTCGAACAAAGTTAGACGTTACAGTACGACATTACAATCGTCGAAAACTTCAAAATATTTTCAGTAACGTAATCTAATTCAGACCGCTGATTATGCAGTGTAATGTCTAACTTTGTTCGAGCAACTCGTATCCGTTGAAATAAATTGTTTTCGAACATATTCCTTTTTTAATCTTGTCCTTCGATGCATCAACTTCTACTTTTTCGTCTCCTTTAATTCACACATAACTATTTTTATACCAATATTTCACCGTAGTTATCGCTCTATAAAATACTGCGGACAGAATCTGTAAACGTAACAGTACTCACATTTGGGTCGAGCGCTTCTCGTACGGTCCCCTTACGATCTCCCTATGCTACCCATACTCGCATTATTCCACTTTCCCATGCCACTTTTTTTCTACGCAGGAATCTGAGACAGGATCCATACCATTGTAGGGGAGAGCGGGGCAAAACGGCATACCGGGGCAAAATGGTGTTTACGGACAATGGGACCAGGGCAGAATGGTATTGGGGCAAAATGGGACAGCAAAAAAATCTACTTCGATGGGACTTTCTCTTGTCCCATTTTGCCCTAATTCTATCATAGGGGACTCTATTTGACCATTTCGTACCATTTTGGCCCGGTATGCCATTTTGCCCCGCTCTCCCCTATGGGATCGATTCCTGAGAACCTTCGGAGGATTTCTGCGATTACTAGAAAAGAGTCTACTGAAGCGTATAGGATGAGTCTTGGAATAGGAAATTACCCATATTCCGATTATACTCAACCCCATACTCTTTTCCATACTATTGTCCATGTTGCAATCCATACTCGATTTGATACGCATTCCCATACTACTTTTTTTACGCGGGTGGGTACCCCATCAATGGGAAAGACTACGGGAATGGGTACGGGATTGATTTTCGGAACTTTTGTAAGCACGTGAAGAATGGGTAAGACTATGGGGAAGCGTATGGGGCGGATATGGGTGCGTCCAAAACCCCATAACTGCCCATCATCCTTTCAACAATCTCCCCCATGACAGTTCCCATTCTCTCATCCATACTAGTTCCAATATTACTTTTTTTTACGCGGGTCAGCCTCTCAACACATTGGAATATGTTGGGTGGCTAAATATTTCATTCGTCCTCTCGAAGGCACGGACAGCAAATCGATAACTTCGGTACGAAACACCCGTTGCTTTGGCTCCATTATAAAGAAAAAACTAATGTAAAAAATTGGCCACGCTTCGCCGAAGTCCGATAAAATGATCGTGACAATTTCCACCGGCCGGATTCGGCACTCGTAAATATCTCGCACAATAATGTCGATATATTATTTGCAACTTGAATTCTCGATTAGAAGATAGAGGTCGGCGGAGATGTAGTAATTAAATGGGAGTGCATTCCGATACATCTATTGGAAGTTACCACTGCCGATGGTTGTTCAAGGGTGTTCGGCACCGGCGTCGGTGGGGTTGATCGATACCGTTGCAGAATATAGTTTACCATCGTCGGGCAAGCCCGTTGCCGCTGGTGCTCGTAACGATATTCGAATTATGCTTGTACCCCCCCCCCCCCCCCCCCCCCCCCCTTTCCTCCGATTAATCGATATTTACGATGGAGAAACGAGCGAGTGAGCAAGCGAGCCGGAGGCCAATGCCTGCCGGCAGTGGAAAAACATTTCACAAATACCGCGGCGTTGATACGTTTCCGTACCAGCGTTCGCGAGCCGCACGTATGTGGAGGATGGCACATGCACGAGCAGCGTCGATGCACAGTGGCAACAGCAGCGGGACGAAGGCTAATAAATTTTCGAGGCGCACCAGCGGCAGCAGCTACTGTACTCGTTAAAAATGGCCAATCCGAAGGGGCCTGGGGAGGGTAAGGGAGAGCGGGGCAAAACGGCATACCGGGGCAAAATGGTATTCGCGCACAATGGGACCAGGGCAGAATGGTATTGGGGCAAAATGGGCCAGCAAAAGAATCTACTCCGATGGGTCTTTCTCTTGTCCCCTTTTGCCCCAATTCTATCATACAGAGGACTTTATTCGACCATTTCGTACCATTTTGCCCCGGTATGCCATTTTGCCCCGCTCTCCCCTATGTAGCCCGAGGTCACGGCACTCTCCCCGACGGCAACGCCATGCATGCCGCTTCCATAGGAACCGGCAATAATCAGAAATCATTTCTCCGAACCAACTTCGAGCTCGAAGGCATGATCAGAATCGACGGTCACCCCTGACGGGTCCGCTGCATGCTTGGTTTTCCGTCGATGCAACAGTGATACAATTCGACGCAAAAAAGTAGAGAAAACAAGAACATAACACTATGGCGCGATGGAAGAATTTATATATAAACCCGGAGCGTCGACGACGAAGCTCGTACAAGCGGACACGCGGAGTTTCCTCGAAACGCGGCGGATATTGGGTCACCGAGGGAGAGAGAATATTTATAAATAGTCGTAGGCGCCAGGCTGCGTTGGCTGATCGCCGCTGCGTCGGATGTGCCGCGAGCTGCACGCAACAGCGGGTGAATAGCCTTGCGTAACTTGGAAACTGCACTGCGGATGCCTCCGTTCGGGAGCCTATGAATGGATTCGACGAATGCCGTAATGGAGTGCCTGAACGATTGCTCTTCTCTCTCCGCTGGTCCGAAGTTGGGGCAGTTCCTCGATTTCTGGTCGACTGCCCTGTATCGACTGTGCTGATCGACGAGCCCGATGGACACTGACAGTCCCAACTATCCTGCGTCGTTTCGCATCGGATCGATCACTTCCGCACGGCGTGCTTGCAAACGGTCGAAAGAGAAGCCCCATTCGTGCCAACTTGTACAGAACCGCGCGAACTTGCCTCCCATCCGAATACCACCCGATGCTTCCCATTCCGCTCGCGCTTTATCTCGTCTTTTCAATTCCCCGAGCCCCCTTGTCCGTCGGTTTCTACGCTTCCGATGTATCATCGAGATCCATTGGACCGAAGCATTGTTAATTGTGCGACTCTACCCAGTGAGGTCCAATCAAGTTCGTCGATTAACAGGGTTATTTTGCGTATGGATTCGGGCGAACGGGGAGCGCTACGCTTCGAGCGATTGCCGTCCGCGCGAACATTGTCATCAGTGTCGAGTCTAATCCGTTCAGATTCGACCGAATCATCGAGCCAAACTACTGTCATCAGCCATTATCCGCTTACTACTTCGGTACGTGGCGCGCTCGGTGGTGCTGCTCGCGTAACTGATAGACACGTGTGTAAAGGCAGGGCCCCCGTTACCGTGTCGAAGACCTCGTCGTCATTGAGCGATTATCCAACCGCTGAATAGACCGCACGGCAGTGTCTACCCGCGGCGCGAATTATCCGGATATTTATGCGCGAACGGAGTCGCACAAATGCCATCTCGCTGCAGATGGACCGCAGAGATGTCGTCGCGCATTACCACTGTATTCCATTGGGGTTGTCTGTTGTCTGTTGTGCAGATACGGCAAACTTGGCCCTCGATATGGCGTAGGATTGAATGCGGCTACTGGGGCGAATGACGTCTTCATCGGCACCGAAGTTGCATTCAGAACTGGGGAGAGCAGATTCGCGCCCGTCCACGACCGGGAACTTACCTAACGACTGTTAATTAGCGGATGTCTTGCGGCACACACTCGCGCACCAGGTGAATGCCACCAGCATTAGACACCGCTGCACATCCATTCGAAGCGATCCCTCGTCCCCTCTTTGATGTCCTCCTCCGATTCGGGCCATGACGACTCGGAGAAATGCAGTACCGAGCTCCGAGTGCATCTGAATCAATGCAACTTCGCTTCGACGGCTTTGAATTGATCATTCTGATCAACAAGTCTGCCGTTTGGAAGAAAACTGTACCGTTAATGGGGAAAGTGATGCCTGGAGTCGGATATGCTGATGTGCGTCGAATGCAGCCTTGTTCGGTGGTATAGCAGTCTGATCCAGTCTGATGCCCAATCGCACGTACGCGCTCCAAGTCGTTTCGAGTTCGGTTGAAAATTTCTTGCAGATCCGTACGTGAAACTCCCTCGTCGTTCACGGACCAGGGGATTGAACAATCGCGTTCTTACTAACCGGCGGCTGAAGTAAGCGCTATCGTCCGTTTTTAGCAGTCCAAGCTCTAGGGACGTGGATGTAACAGTGTTATCATCCGGTTGAGTGTCGGATCGTGTGCAGAAGAGGCCAGTCCGGACCGTCTTAGAAGCGATTGGTTGAGATAGACCGAGGAATGCTGAATGCTAATAGGGCACACGATAGGACATGTTCAAGAGGATGCTTGCGGAGGTCATGCCCAAACACCATCTCTTGCAGCATTGATCGGTGATACCAAATTCCGTCGGACCGCGGGTGCCCCATCAGCGAGACTGCGCCGACGACTGTCTAAATGTGATTGAAGATTGATGATGATGATTCAGAAACTCCAAGCGAGGCATCGATGTTTGAACGCCCCTGACTGAAAGTTCAATGTGTTTAGACGGTTCAGGCTTTTTTATCCCAGAAATATATCAAATATTTTCTATTTCGTGTTGACGAAAGAAAAAAATCAAATTCTCTTCTACAATCGCCATGTAAAACCGTACGGCTGAAAATACCGAACGCGTCCTCGCAGCGTCGGAACGCACCGTACGCAATGTCTCTCTCTAATTTTCATCAAGTCCTCTCCCGTCCGTTTGCTGGAGGCACACATGCTATATGTGTGCGGAAACCCGTACGCGGAGCCGTGACCCGCGAACCGTCCCCGGTCACTGCATATATACCCGCACCTGTGCGTACACCACATATCCGCATACGCGCGGGCCCTATATTATGTTCGCGTTCCGCTCGCTCTTCTCTCCCGGCACTTCCGTTGTTTTTATTTTTTCATTTTTACATCCAGTGCTTACACACCGCCTGCGCCGGGCGTCAAGGCATTTTCGATAGGGACCTTTGGCAATTTTCGAAATTCATTCGCGGGCAAGAAATTGAAGAGCTACTCAAAATTCGTTCGATCCGGAATCTTTCTCACTGGTAGTACAAATTTGTGCCGACAAAGTGAGACTCTTCGACTCGAAGTTTACAGAGCTGCACCTGAGACCCCGCGTGAAAAAAGTAGTATGGAAATGCGTATTAAATCGAGTATGGGTTGTAATATGGGGGAATAGGATGGGAAAGAGTGTACAGTCGAGTATAATCGGAATGTGGGTTATTTCCTGTTCCCAGACTCATCCCATACGATTTGGTAGACTCTTTTCTAGTCATCAAAGAATTCCTCCGAAGATTCTTAGGAATCAAAGCCATACGTGTAGAAAAAAAGTGGTATGGAAAAATGGAATAATGTGAGTATGGGTAGGATAGGGAGATAGTTAGGAGACCCGTACGTAAAGCGCTCGACTTGAATATGAGGATTGTTACGTTTACATATTCCGTCCGCAATATTTTATAGGGCGATATTTACGGTGAAATATTGGTAAAAAAATAATTATGCGTAAAGTGAGGGAGACAAAAAAATAGAATTTGACAAATCGAAGGACAATATAAAAAATGAAGAAATATGTTCAAGAAAAATTTATTTCAACGAATATGGGTTCCTCGAACAAAGTTAGACGTTGCAGTACGACATTACGATCGTCGAATACTTCAAAATATTCTCAGTAACGTAATCTAATTCAGACCGCCGATTATGCAGTGTAATGTCTAACTTTGTTCGAGGGACCCATATCCGTTGAAATGAATTGTTTTCGAACATATTACTTCATTTTTTATTTTGTCCTCCGATGCATCAACTTCTATTTTTCGTCTCCTTTAATTTACACATAACTATTTTTTACCAATATTTCACCGTAATTACCGCTCTATAAAATACTGCGGAAAGAATATGTAAACGAAACAATACTCACATTTGCGTCGAGCGCTTCTCGTAGGGGAGAGCGGGGCAGAATGGCATACCGGGGCAAAATGGTCCGAAATGGTCAAGTCTCCCGTATGATAGAATTAGGGCAAAATAGGACAAGAGAAAGTCCCATCGACGTAGATTGTTTTGCCGTCCCATTTTGCCCGAATACCATTCTGCCCATGGTCCTATTGTGGGTGAATACCATTTTGCCCCGGTATGCCGTTTTGCCTCGCTCTCCCCTACGGGTCCCCTTACGATCTCCCTATGCTACCCATACTCGCATTATTCCACTTTCCCATGCCACTTTTTTTCTACGCAGGAATCTGGGACATGATCCATACCTTCGTGTGGGATCGATTCCTCAGAATCTTCGGAGAATTTTTGCGATGACTAGAAAAGAATCTACCAAAGCGTATAGGATGAGTCTGGGAATAGGAAATTACCCATATTCCGATTATACTCGACCCCACACTCTTTCCCATACTATCATCCCTGTTGCAACCCATACTCGATTTAATACGCATTCCCATACCCCTTTTTTTACGCGGGACAGCAAATGTACGCCGCGTGCGCTTTGCAGTGTGCATTTCGCTGTTGATACCGCAACGGAAGTACCATTATTGGAGATGTGACGTGACAGTCATTTCTTGCGATGATCAGTTGACACCAAAATGACTGTAATTATAACACCTTAAAATTTTTTCCTCCAGCCATAATCGTGATCAGATCACCTCCACAGTTGGAAAATGATCGAGACGTTCAATTCACCGAAAAGTGATCGCTCACAAATTCGCTTCACTAACCCACATTATCTCTCTCGCGCCATCGTGCTGTATTGTTCGCTCCATCATATAGCTGAACATTCAAGTGCATTTAACGTACGAGCTGGTACACTGAAATAGTACAAATACACGGGGCAAGAGGGAGATGGGAATGGAAGATCCGCAAATGCACTGAATGCACATACGACAGATTCCTCCATAAGCGAAGTAACATTCATGCACAAGAGCCACCTTCACAGATTCGCGACCCCACAGTGGCGAATGTGCAAGTCTCACACATTCCTTTGTCCTATAATATATAGTTGGCACGTCTGTGTGCGCGTGTGTGATGCGCGAATAGAAACGCGAAAGCCGAGCACGTATTCGGTGACCTCAGCCGCGGCAACGCGAACAGCCCAGGCGTAGAGCGAGCCCACAGTCGCAGTCAGAGAATGGAGTTAAATGTGGCGTGCATAAGTGGGTAACACGTTGCAGCGAGAGCACCGTTGAGAGAAACCCCGTCATTTCAACCCTTCCTCAACCATCCACTTCTCCGCTCTCCCCGGTCTTCTTCGCGCTATCGTTCCCTCTCGCGTTCTCGTTCTTCTCGTTTGTTATTTCGGACTCCCCGTTCCTCTTCTGCTCGATCTTCGCCGAGCTTCGAGCTTCGCGTACCTTTGACCTTTTTTCCCTTGAACCCACCGCGCCCTTTTCTTTTTACTGCCTTTTTTCCGTTCACCTTTGGCCGGGGCATTTCGAATTTTCTGCGAGAGACCGGCCGGAAGTTGGCTCCCGTTGCGCTTGGCGGCTAACTAAAAGCGAGAACCTCTTTTTCCGCGATTCCGAGACCTCGGTCTGCTACAACCGCGATGGATTAACGAGGCGTGAACGTTTCGCTGTTGCGCCTACGTCGGCACTTCGCCCTCTGCGTGCTGCCCCAAGTTTCTGCAATCCGATTCTGAAAGTTCGCGAAATATGGGTCTACTATTTTCACATATTTTTCTTACTCCTCGCTGTTCTGCGATGATGAGAAAATCGATATTGAAAAAACATGTTCCAAATGGAAGTCCTCAAAATGGAATTCACAGTAGAATTTTTTACTACTGCGATAATCAAACGCGATAACAAAACAAAGAGACGATACATTACAATAATTTGGGCTTTATGAGCCCGAGAATCGTGCAGGTCGAAGCGCCTCGTCGAGATCGCTTTAGTTTGGGTGCTGCGGCGAAGCGAGGGTGGGTAATGCGTGCTATTTAAACGACGTACGTGCACCGGCGGCTCGCAGTGCCGCGGTGTACCATGTTTCGATGGAATAGAACCAGCCGATGACCAGGTGGGACCGGACTTCGGAGTGGCGGAGGGACGATTGCTCGCGGGGATGTTTTGCCCGTAATACGTGTTTGCACGTACCAGCAGTTCGTTAGAGGCTCGTTTGTTTGCTGGCACCGTTACGTTCCCAACTGCTCGTTCGACCTCTGGTCAACAAGGGGGCGACTCGCGTCCCATCGCCCATACCCATGCGTCGCCTTCCATGACACAATATTTCCACTGTGTCACTGTTTCTTTTTTTCCTTCTCGTTCATCGCAGAATCGGAGGTTCCATTCTGGGGTTACCGCAGGTTGCCCCGGAAGGTGTGGTCAGTTCTTTTCGGGGATGGGAAAGGACCATGAGTGAGGGACGGGTGGCGGTCTTATACCGTCCAGGATGGCTTTCTCTTGCGAGAAACTCGCTTGCGGCGGCCATCTGGAGCAAAAAGCCAGAACTTGCGACATTTGGTATTTCGTCATTTTAGCCCCTTCGTGACTTTAGCTATTCTGGGACCAGCCATTACTCCTTTTTAACCCCTTTCGTGACTTTTCCACTCCAAAACTAATCCCAGTTCATTATTCCAGTGTAGCCGTGACTCGAGCTACTCCGGGATTGTAGCCACACCGTCATTTTAATCACTCCGGAATTGCAGCTATTGTGTCATATCAACGTCTCCATGACTTCTGCTACTAATTTTGCTACCGGACTTGAGCCACCTCGTTATTCAAGCCCCTCCGGGACAATAGCATATAGCCTAACCCTAGCGAAAATACCCACTAATGTAGCCACTCCGTAGCCACTTGATGTGCCACGAGGTGTGTACCTGCCATTCTGCCAACGTCAAGTTTGTGATTTCCACCATGTATTCCACCTTGAAGTGAGTCCCCGTTATCAGTGGTATACAAGTTTATTCCACCGGTATTTCACCGTGTTAGCCACTAACATTTAATGGACCCAAAAATGGGCCTTAGGTGTGACACATGGCTAGGCCACCCTGAATGCCACTATGGATCCCACTGCTGTCCGCATCGCTCCATACTGGCTTACGATAGTGGAACACGGTGGCCTAGCAGAGTGCGTCACTATAGACGGTGGAATACATGGTGGTTTTGACAGTGGTATACCTGGGTAGGCCACTGTATGCCACAATCGACAATAGAAAAGACAGTGGTTTTGACGGTGGCATTCGTGGGTAAGCCACTGTATACCACTATCGACGATTAAAAAAATGGTGGTTTTCATGGTGGCATACACGTGGCTAGTCCACCGTATGCCACCATCATTTGGATGAGAGAAAAACCTCACTGAAAGCTGGGATCGAACCGGGAACCTAACGATTACTAGCCTAGAACCCTAACTGCTACGCTACTGCACTATATTGGCAGTCAAATTATTTTTAACGATATTAGAACGACATAATCGTTGTCTTATAGAAAGTGAACAATTATTGAATTCTCAATGTACAAAAAAAAAGAACATTTAGACGAAATTTATATTCTATAGAACGTAAAATGCTTGTTACGGACATTAATGAGAAAAAATATTCTACAATATTGAAATAATCAATGTATAAAAAAAAACATTTGCCCGCAGTTATATTTTTCAGGACATGAAACGCTCATCAGGGACATTAAACAGAAAAAATATCCAACAATATTGAGAATAAGTAAATTCAGTATTCACTAATTGTACACTCTTTAGATACAACGTTTACATCGTTTAAATGTGGCTGTGAATCATTTGATTTTCAATATAAGACGGTAGCGTCACGGTTAGGGTTCTAGGCTGGTAATCGTCAGGTCCCCGGTCCGATCCCTGCTTTCGGTTAGTTTTTTTCCCCATTAAAGTGATGGTGGCATCCGGTGCACTAACTACGTGAATGCCACTATCAAAACCAACACCTTTTTCATCGTCGATAGTGGCTGAAAATCATTTGATTTCCATACAGTGCATACAGTGGCCTACCCACGTATACCACTGTCAAAACCACCATGTATTCCACCGTCTACAGTGGCGCACTCTGCTAGGCCACCGTGTTCCACTATCGTATGCCACTATGGAGCGATGCGGACAGCAGTGGGATACATAGTGGCATTCACGGTGGCCTAGCCATGTATCACACCTAAGGCCCATTTTTGGGTCCGCTAAATGTTAGTGGCTAACACGGTGAAACACCGGTGGAATACACTAGTATACCACTGATAACGGGGAGTCACTTCGAGGTGGAATACATGGTGGAAATCACAAATTTGACGATGGCAGGATGGCAGGTCCCCACGAGGTGGAATACGTGGTGGGTTAATTGGTGGGTGTTTTGGCTAGGGAAAGCCTTCGAAATTTTTGAGCCTCTCCCTTTTGGCTGTGAATCTACGAGTGTTGCATCCAGGAGATGGATGTTACGCAGCGCTTGATGTTACAACAGGCGAACTCACGTTGGTGAACATGAGGGTGGCGATTGGTAGACTAACCACGTGAATGCCACCATCAAAACCACTATCTATTCCATCATCGATAGTGGCATCCGGTGGTCTATTCATGCATGCCACCGTCAAATCCACCATTCTTTTTATTGTCGGTGGCCTACCCACGTATACCACTGTCAAAACCACCATGTATTCCACCGTCTATAGTGGCGCACTCTGCTAGGCCACCGTGTTCCACTATCGTATGCCACTATGGAGCGTTGCGGACGGCAGTGGGATACATAGTGGCATTCACGGTGGCCTAACCACGTATCACACCTAAGGCCCATTTTTGGGTCCGCTAAATGTTAGTGGCTAACACGGTCAAGTACCGGTGGAATACACTAGTATACCACTGATAACGGGGAGTCACTTCGAGGTGGAATACATGGTGGAAATCACAAATTTGACGGTGGCAGAATGGCAGGTACACACCAGGTGGAATACATGTTGGGTTAATTGGTGGGTGCTTTAGTTAGGGAAGCTACCGTCTTGAAGACCCCGCCGGCCGCGAGGTGCCAGGTCCTCTTGGAAGCTAGCCCAAGTGGATTGAATTACGATAGTAGGTTAACCCGCAGTGGCTTTTGTGCAAGCGCGGATCACCCGAATCAAATTGACTCGGCCTTATGTAGAGCGTCGTATAAACTATACGATAGTATACCCGGTCGACTGTAGGATATCGCGACGCCGGAGATACATGAAATGGGGCTGCAGTTTGTTCCTCCGCGGCGAGGGGATGCCAGGGATAGGGTTAAGAAGGAGCGTGTCTCTCGGTCTCGTAGTCCCCCGCAAGTCGCGGGCGCAAGGAAACTTCACCGTCCAAGTTGTATCAAGTTTGGATCGCGGAGCAACACCGAAACTCCGTGGAGCCAGTTCGCGTCTCTTAAGCCTTGTCATCCCGGGACTGTGTATCGCACGTATTCTCCGTATAACCCGGCTCCGGGCCCGTGAGTATACAACTCACGATTGCACGACCGAGAGACGAGATTTCGTGCTCGAATATATCCGCGGGACTTTCCAGCCCCTTCGCTCCGCTAATTCCCCGCTCTGTGATTCCTCGCTCTTCGGTATCAAATCTAATAACACCGAGAGCCGGATGAATTCAGCATACTGCAGTAGTTTACCGCTTCGATACTCGTCCCTGTGACCCGAAGTAGTCGCGACGGGGCATTTTCCATAGCGATCCAATCCACCGTGGAAGATCCGTCCGGCATCCGATATCGGGCATCAAGAGCGAGTTCGCGTTAATTGAATTATCGGAATCAATGTTTGCCCCCTGAAACGATGCCGCGGACAGTAGCGGCAGCAACTCGTCGTCTTACCGACGATCTTTCGGAGATGAGAAACTTCCCATCGATCGGTAATTGAGTAAATTGATTACCGATTACTTAGCGAACCCGCGAGGGGGGGGCCAAAGCTCGAGGCCACACCCCTCGTCGAACTGGCGAATTTATCAATTTCCCGACGAGTCGAGCTCTCTCGCGGGGTTACTCGATTATATACAGTGAGCGTATATAGAATCAAACCTCCCCTATATAGGGGAGAGCGGGGCAAAATGGCATACCGGGGCAAAATGGTACGAAATGGTCAAATAAAGTCCCCCGTATGATGGAATTAGGGCGAAATGAGACAAGAGACAGTCCCATCGAAGTAGACTTTTTTTCTGTCCCATTTTGCCCCAATACCATTCTGCCCTGGTCCCATTGTGCGTGAATACCATTTTGCCCCGGTATGCCGTTTTGCCCCGCTCTCCCCTGGTAAGCGAGCTAGCGATCTTACTTCCACGCGAGCCCAACGAGGCTGAACGATTCGTCACGGTGTATGGGCGCACGGAGCTGGAAGTGCAGGGCAGGGAGCGAATGTTTGTTCTTGGTCTCGCTCTTAGCTCGGCGCTCCATTCTCTGTTTGAGCAAACGTACCGGGTCCGGAGGGCGGCGACGAGGGTGGCGGAGGGGCAACGGAAACGAAAATAGGACCGCGCCAAGACGGCCCTTTGCCAATTACAGCAATATTGTGCCAAAGTCCTCCTTTGTTACCGCGGCCCGGCGTAATTGAAGAGAATTTCACTAGCGCGATTTTGGATGTGCTTGGCCAAGCTCGCGGTGAGGGAGTTCCAGACCGCGATGCTGAAAAACGGACGAAAACGGGATTTGTGCGTGATTCAGACGGATTGGGGGGCACTTGCCGCTAATTATTATTCCCGTCGAATGACCTCGAATTATATTTGTTGTCGAATCGGATCCGGTTAAACGAGCCATTTTTTAAATCCGGCTGAAGAGAACCTGAACATTATATTAACACGTAGAGGAGGAAAATGGCCGCATAACGGAATCGAGGGAACATAGAATATTTTTCAATGCGTCGACATTTTGATAGACTCTTTTCATCTGCTTCAAGCATATGCGAAAATTTCTGAAACATCTCATTCGAGACAACGCCAATCTTTGGATAATTTTCAAACAAGATAACATGAATCTACGACGCACATTTAATGATCATGTGAACACTGCCATGACGTATGATAGTTTTATTGAATGTATGTCGGAAAAAGAAATATGGACTCGTGGTGATAGATAAAGATAGTCCTATGCAAAACGGACGGTGTAGAAAGGGATTTAATGACTTTGCAATTATATAAGCGTAACTTTCGTGAGTTGGAATCAGTTAAATACGGGTATTCATCGGACGCGGCTGAAGTATGAATAAACAAAATGTAAAATCGTTCAAAGAGCAAGTGTTGAAAAAAACTGCGCAAACCAAAAAAAAAAACCTAATCGTGTAATTCCAAAGTTGCTTTGAACTGCGATGGTGCAACCTCCACATCGACAAGAGTTCCAGCCATGTCTTGAGAGGAGGTGAAATACCACAGTCGGTAACAAAAACTGTAAACAACTTTTTTCAGCCATACTCGCATTTACAGCTTAAAAAAGAGTCTTGCGGTCTTCTATGGTGATATCCGCATACCGTAAGACTTTTTTTAACCTACAAATGCCAGTATGCCTGAAAAAAGTTGTTCACAGTTTTTGTTATCTACTGAGCCCGGGATGGGTGGAGGGGAAGGGATTGCACCTCCTCTTAAGAGAAGGTGAAAGTCCCGTGGGGTCGCAACGAGTGCGAGAGAGATAGCATTATTGACGCGCGTGGTGGCGCGAGAGAGACAGCTCGAAATGTCTTTCACCTCGTCTTAAGAGGAAGTGAAATACCACAGTCGGTAACAAAAACTGTAAACAACTTTTTTCAGCCATACTCGCATTTACAGCTTGAAAAAGAGTCTTACGGTCTTCTATGGTGATATCTGCATACCGTAAGATTTTTTTTTTACTTACAAATGCCAGTATGCCAGAAAAAAGTTGTTTACAGTTTTTGTTATCTACTGAGCCCGGGATGGGCCGGGGAGGGAAGGGATTGCACCTCCTCTTAAGGATGTACGGGCGCGAAACGGTGCTCAACGCGCTGAAAAGTGAGAATTCAGAGATAATTTCGACCACTCCTCGATGGAATAAAAATCTGAAAAAAATCCAGCATATAAAAAGTGTTGAAAAGATTGACCTCGCATAATAATAATTCCAAAACATTATTAACAAATAAGTGAAAAAAAAAATTGTTCACAAAATTGCCATCTTTCTTGCCAGACCTGCATTGTGCTGGAAAAAAGAAATAATAATAATGTTTATAATAATAATAAATAATAATAATAATAATTTTTATAATTTTATAATAACAATAATAATAATAATAATAAATAATAATAATAATAATAGTGGTCTAGACGTCTCCTTACAGCGTCAACTGTTGACAAATAATATCGCGCGTATATTACACACGCGGGAGAACCCTCGCGGACACTCTCGAAGCGGCGGTCTGTTGATTTTCATTAGACGAGAGCGGCGGAGTCCCGTTATTAATCAATCTAATTACCCGAGCCAATTCGTAGGTCCGACTCCGGTCGGGAAGCGAAGGAGCGCCGCCCATTCGTTTCGTAATTGCATTTGCCGCGACTGCTTAAAGCACTTTTCATCGCTGAGCCGAGAGAGATTCGCGGCGAATTCGGACACCGAGCGACTAAAGGGACGAGCGGTGTCGGTCGTCGTGCGCCCGTAATGCACTCGGACTTTCCCGCTTTTTCGCACTCGACGCCCGAGCGTATAATCGTCCGAGAGATTTTCGCTCGCGAACCCGAGCGGTCGACCCTTCCGTCCATCGGCGACGGATGTGCGAGCGGGTAGCGACGAAAAAGCACGATGGAAAGAGGAGAACCCGAAATGGGCTCGCGGGTTGGCCGTCGCTTTGCGAAATGACGAGAAGTCACCGCGAGAAAGGGTCCGAGCCCTTCCTCGACGGCTTCCACGACTCCGCTACGGGCGAGCGGCCCTTCCGACACTCGGCGAACGTTCGTGCGGTTTCCGCTAATTTCGCGACTAATTGAGTCTCTTTCGAGGACGACCGCCCGCGAATCGCGACGACCCTTCGGGACCGCAAGGGACGCCGGCTCCACGATTGCTTCCGACGTCCTCTCGTTTTTCGTCCCATCGTTCCCGTTGTCTATCCGCGCCCGCGACGTTGCATTACCTATTCAAAGATCGACTCATCTCTCGACGTTCAAGGACAGTGAGCGCATTATCAAAGGGACTCGCGTGAAATTCAAAGGGAACTTCGACGACTCCGATGGTATGAAAATCTGAAAAAAATTCACTCGAAAGGCGGTGAAAAAATTAATTTTCCATAAAAATTAACAATTTATTTTTACATTTTTATGTTTTATTTTGTGAAATTTGAAAAAAAAAATTTTTGTAATTTTCTAATAACAATAATTTCATTATTATTATGATTATTTAGTCAAATTTCGATCGGAAATCGCGTTTAATAGTAATAGTCGATTTGAAAAGTTAGAAATTTTGTCCCATATACTACAAGTGTAACAAAATAATAATAATAATATTAGTAGTAATTGCGTTTATTTACGGGTCCAGGGCCGAAGGCCCTAAAAATATTAAAACGTAACAATTCAATTAAATAAAAAAAATTTTTAATTATTGCTTATATTATCGGTATATTTACATGTTTTTTTTGCCCGCAAATTTACTTTTTTGCCCGCTGGTCAAAAGTTGACTACTTTCCACTTTCCAAATATATTATTTCGTTCCTGGATTATATCGTAAGAGAATAGCAATCGGATTTTTTTTTTTTCAATTAAGCAAATTATGGTGAGCCCATGAATTTTTTTTTTTTCACCGAAATTTCACGAGAAAAAACGTCGATACAAAAACACTAATTTAGTAATCGCAAAAATCCATCGCTACTCTTTAGATAATGTATCTAAAAGTATTGTGTAAAAAGTTTACAACAATCGGACCAATAGTTTATGAGATTTACGTTTTTCAGCTTTACTACATTTTTCAAATTGGCACCACATAAATCTAAGAAAAGAGGTGCAGATTTTTTGTTTAAGAGCTCTTTGGCTCCGATATTCGATGCGAGCGCAGTGAGAGCGTGAAGTGTTGATCTTTCGTTTCTGAAGCCAAATTGGTATTCCAGAATACAGGGGCAATAATAATTATTAATAATTATTATTAATTATAATATAATAATTATTATCAATAATAATAATAATTATTATTATTATTATTATTATTATTATTAATAATAATAATAATGATAATAATTATTATTGCCTTTTACAGTCCGCAGTTTCAATTTTTTTTTTAATTTTACACTCGTCATTCGATAATGGTATAAGAGACTCGGCAATCGAGCGAAATACAATCGACGACGAATGGAATTCGCGAAAGCTCCGCGCCCCGGCATTCCGAACGTGGATATTATTTCGGAGTAATTTTCGGAATTTCGAGTGAGAGCCAAGAGTGACGCAAGGAAGGAAGCAGAAGGGAGGGAAGGAAGCTCTCGTCCGAGTCCAGGCCCGCTTAAGGGGGTCGTTAGCGATTCACCCGTTTCTCGATGTAGGCGCGGAGAGAGTAGCGAGTCGTCTCTCCTCGCTGCCTCGTCTCTATCGTCCGGCAGTGGCGGAAGCTTTTCGAGATAGTCGAATTAATGCGGGCCAAGGATTTATAGGCAATTAATGCACCACTCGACTCTCCTCGGCCGGCGAGGACCTCTCTCGCTGTCTCTCTCTCTCCCTCTCGCTCTCGCTCCCTCGCGGAAATAATTTATGGGGCGGCGGGGCCTGCGGAGGGTAGGCCGTACGGTGGCGAAGCGCGAGGACACCGGGCAAGTGGGGAGAGAACGGGAGGATGGAGTGGCGCTTGAAAAATCGCGATCCCGCTCTTTGTCGCGTCCGACAGTTCCTATCCACTCGGTTCATCTTCACGGGCGATTTCATCGCTGACGTCGCACACTGGGAAAGTGAACTTCATTTTTTTTTTTTTTTTTTTTTTTTTTTTTTTTTTTTTTTTTTTTTTCGAGCGAACGCGAGACCGCCGCGGCGACCACGCAGTTGTCCGACCCGGCGTGTTACCCGCGTTTCATCGTTTCTTTTTTCTCACCCCTCGCGCAACGTATATGGCGAAACAATCTTTCACCGCTTTGCACCGTGCGCGATATACGGTTGATTCTGTTTTTTCCTGTCTCGCGTCTCTGTCGGCCTCGGGCAGAGACAGTAGAGTTATTTAATCAATAGTTACTCGCCAAATTTCATAGCCGAGTCGCTTTTTGGCGAATCAACTTGACAAAGCTTCCCAATTGGATTGGGGCTCATCTAAGATTTATCGTAATGTCCGACCGTGCAGATTTTTGTCGGGATGAAAATGGCCCCGATGGCGTCTGTGCTCCGTTCGATCACTTTGGGGTTGGAGTAAATTCACGCAAAAATAATAATTATTATAATTTTTTTTTTTTAATAATAATAATATTGTTTAAATATTTTTCAATTTTTTCAATTTTATTGTTTATCAATTTTATTAATGATTGCGAAAATAACTTTGAATCATTTAAGTTTTTGAATAATAATATTCAATAATTATTATTATTATTATTATTATTTTTAATAATAATAATCTTTTTTTTTTTTTTTTTTATCAATTTGATTAATAATTTTGAAAATAACTTTTAATCGTTCAAATTTTTTAATAATAATATTTAATAATAATAATTATTATTATTATTATTACTGCTTTTTACCTTAGCTACTCCGTGACGTTAAAATGTTGTCTAAACTACTATCTCCTACACAGCCGCGGCAGCGGCGAGATATTTTTATAATATAAAGAGATAATATTGATATACGTTACTGTTTGATATTAATGATCTATTATTTTTAACGTTTTATTTATTTTTTCATTGTAACTGAAGGAAAATTCAGTTTTGTGTTTACCGAACTAGATACAATAGATATAATTGAAGAAGATAAATCAATACAAACAATATCGACATTTTTCCATGAAATATATCGTATGCAAAAATTGTTGGCCAATATTAATAGAATATTGATGTACATTACTATTTTTTGCTAATGACCTTTTTTTTTTTAAAGGTTTTTTTTATAATTGTTTTTTATTTTTATTATAACCGAAAAAAAATCAGTTTCGTGTTTACCGAACTAGATATAATAAATATAATTGAAAAAGATGAATCGGAACAAGCAATATTGACATTTTTCCATGAAAAATATATGAAATATATATTATGCAAAGATTGTTGACCAAAGATGTTTTTTTTTTTTTTTCAGGCCGTACGCACGATCCAACGTACTCGCTGTACTGTCTGGGAGAGAGATTAACAACAGGTGCCACTCAGTACGTCGAGACCGGCAGAACCGACGGTCTCGACACGGGCGGCGACTCGCCCAACATCCTCAACGCCTTCGCGGGACCACCTGTGCCACAGGGCGAGGGTAGCAGCGTCGCGAGAGCCTTCCTCGACGGCAATCACAGCCTCGTTAGCGTCATGGCGCGAATCAATCCCAGTCCGGACTGGTTCGTCGGGGTTGATTCCTTTCAATTATGCGTCGAGGGCAACTGGGTCGATACCGTCACCGT
Organism: Ischnus inquisitorius; assembly: GCA_963924025.1. Classification (NCBI taxonomy): domain Eukaryota; kingdom Metazoa; phylum Arthropoda; class Insecta; order Hymenoptera; family Ichneumonidae; genus Ischnus; species Ischnus inquisitorius. The sequence continues at coordinate 3,787,512 of OZ001253.1, forward strand.
TGAGGTAACTCAAATTCATCGCAAATAACACCAAATCCCCAACATGAATATCATTCTCGCAATTACGAAGTCATCAATGACACAGTTGCAAAATCACTGCAATTATAAAAATATTAAAAAAATTAATTCTATTAAAAAAAAAATGTAATGTAATTAATTCAATGATTTTAAATTAAATATTCAATAATAATAATAATAATGAAATAATTGATAAAAACAACGTTATTGATTTTTAATTTAGTGTAATTAATTCAATGATTTTAAATTAATGATGATTTAATGATGATTGATGATGATGATTTTAAATATTTAACAATAATAATAATAATAATAATGAAATAATTGATAAAAACAACGTTGGTGATTTTTAATTTAGTGTAATTAATTCAATTATGTTTATTTTCGTTTTGCTAAATAAAAATTAAATTTTTTTCCGTGATTACGAAAAAGTCGGTCCTGTATATTTTTTAGTACACATTACATCCATTTTTTTCTTTGCCACATTACCAGAAAACAGGGCGGTAAGAAGAATTTTTTTCAACCGCCGAACTTATTGCAGCTCTATTTATTTTTACATCATCTGCCTCGTTACCGGCGAGCACTATTCGCGCGGGGCATTATATTATTTTTAATATCTCTCAGACGCCGGACGCGCAACTTCTGGCCCAGAGCCAAGTAATATTTTTGTTGCCACACCGCGGCGTGTTGAAGCGACGCGAAACAGTACTGCAAAGTACCAATATGGAGCGCGCTATCTTCCGGCGAGAGGATCCTTCGCGCGACACGATGTGTTTCATTAATGATCTCCGGGCGTTTCCCAGCTGGACCCTCTCGACGGCGGCACCGACAACGGATTCACCTTCACCGCCGCCAATTGGCCGACCCGACCTCAGGGCATCGCCTACAGGATAACATCCCGTTATCCCGCTCATCCGGCCGGAAGCTTTTACTATCCGAATCTTCCGAGACTTCCACCGATCGCAACCCTCACCTTCACCAAGGTAAGTTCGCCTGTTTTAACATTCAGCGCTGCGAATCTCCTGGATGCATCACTCGTAGATTCACAGCTAAAAGGGAGAGGCTTAAAAATTTCGAAGGCTTTCCCTAGCAAAAACACCCACCATGTATTCCACCTGGTGTGGACCTGCCATTCTGCAACCGTCAAATTCGTGATTCCGACCATGTATTCCACCTCGAAGTGAGTCCCCATTGTCAGTGGTATACTAATGTATTCCACCGGTATTTCACCGTGTTACCCACTAACATTTAGCGGACCCAAAAATGCGCCTTAGGTGTGACACATGGCTAGGCTACCGTGAAAACCCTACCAAGTTCAATATACTGGCAACCTGCCGCACGACCAACCGTCGGTTTTGAGCTATCGCACCTACTGGACTTGGTGGGTCAACCTGCCGTGAAACCCGCCAGCAGGTGAGTGGTCAGTCTCAACAGGTCCCACCTCCTGGTAGGTTTCACAGCAGATTGACTCAAAAAGTCCAGTAGGTGCGATAGCTCTAAACCTACAGTCGGTACTTGGTTGGAAACGCTGTAGGGTTTTTAAAATTACGGTTGGCTTTACAGTATGAGAACTTGCTAGGGTGCCACTATGTATCCCACGGCTGTCCACTGCTGTGGTTTTGATGGTGGCATTCACGTGGCTAGTCCACCAATCGCCACCCTCATATTCACCAACGCAAGTTCGCTTGTTGTAACATCCAGGGCTGCGTAACATCCATCTCCTGGATGCATCACTCGTAGATTCACAGCCAAAAGGGAGAGGCTCAAAAATGTCGAAGGCCTTCCCTAGCAAAAACACCCACCAATTAACCCACCATGTATTCCACCTGGTGTGGACCTGCCGTTCTGCCACCGTCAAATTTGTGACTCCCACCATCTATTCCACCTCGAAGTGAGTCCCCGTTATCAGTAGTATACTAGTGTATTCCACCGGTATTTCACCGTGTTAGCCACTAACATTTAGCGGACCCAAAAATGGGCCTTAGGTGTGACACATGACAAGGCCACCGTGAATGCCACTATGAATCCCACTGCTGTCCACTGCTGTAGTTTTGATGGTGGCATTCACGTGGCTAGTCCACCAATCGCCACCCTCATGTTCACCAACGTAAGTTCGCTTGTTGTAACATCCAGCGCTGCGTAACATCCATCTCCTGGATGCATCACTCGTAGATTCACAGCCAAAAGGGAGAGGCTCTAAAATTTCGAAGGCTTTTCGTAGCAAAAACACTCACCAACTAACCCACCATGTATTCCACCTGGTGTGGACCTGCCATTCTGCCACCGTCAAATTTGTGATTTCCACCATGTATTCCACCTCGAAGTGAGTCCCCGTTATCAGTGGTACACTAGTGTACTCCACCGGTATTTCACCGTGTTAGCCACTAACATTTAGCGAACCCAAAAATGGGCCTTAGGTGTGATACATGGCTAGGCCACCGTGAATGCCACTATGTATCCCACTGCTGTCCACTGCTGTGGTTTTGATGGTGGCATTCACGTGGCTAGTCCACCAATCGCCACCCTCATGTTCACCAACGTAAGTTCGCTTGTTGTAACATCCAGCGCTGCGTAACATCCATCTCCTGGATGCATCACTCGTAGATTCACAGCCAAAAGGGAGAGGCTCTAAAATTTCGAAGGCTTTTCGTAGCAAAAACACTCACCAATTAACCCACCATGTATTCCACCTGGTGTGGACCTGCCATTCTGCCTACGTCAAATTTGTGATTTCCACCATGTATTCCACCTCGAAGTGAGTCCCCGTTGTCAGTGGCATACTAGCGTATTCCACCGGTATTTCATCGTGTTAGCCACTAACATTTAGCGGACCCAAAAATGGGCCTTAGGTGTGATACATGGCTAGGCCACCGTGAAGGCCACTGTGTATCCCACTGCTGTCCGCATCGCGCCATAGTGGCATACGATAGTGGAACACAGTGGCCTAGCAGAGTGCGCCACTATAGACGGTGGAATACATGGTGGTTTTGACAGTGGTATACGTGGGTAGGCCACTGTATGCCACAATCGACAATAGAAAAAATGCTGGATTTGACGGTGGAATGCATGAGTAGACCGCCGGATGCCACTATCGACGATGAAAAAGATGGTGGTTTTGATGGTGGCATTCACGTGGCTAGTCCACCGGATGGCACTATCATTTTAATGGGGAAAAAATCTAACCGAAAGCTGGGATCGAACCGGGGACCTAACGATTACTAGCCTAGAACCTTAACCGTGACGCTACCAGCTTATATTGAAAATCAAATGACTTTCAGCGACATTTAAACGATGTTAACGTTGTCTCATAAAAAGTGTACAATTGGTGAATACTGAATTTACTTATTTTCAATATTGTCGGATATTTTTTCTGGTTAATGTCCCTGATGAGCTTTCATGTTCTAAAAAAAATTTAACTTCTCGCAATGTGATTTTTTTAAGAACACTACCCATCCGGCGAATTTCAGGGTGGCCAAATGCCTTATATACTTGTATATTTTTATATGCTTTTATATATATTTTTATATTTTTAAAAATAATCGAACATTAAAAAAAAAAGTTGAGCAATAAAAGCAAATTTTTATTCCATGGGCTGCGGCTTCGGAACGACCTTACTTTTTTTTCTTTTTGTCCTGCTTTATTTACCTTTCGATCTCGATCGAGATCCTCTTCAGAATTGTTTCTTTCTCCTTCATATCTGTTTCTTTGTCATTGTCTTTGTCTATATTGTCCATTCTTTATATCTCGTTTCGTGACGTTTTGAGGTTATCCTCCCTTTGTATTACTTATATTACTAGTAGTGTTTGAGTCTCCGTTTTCTCCTTTCTTGCCTGTCTTTTTTCATCTTTTTGTTTTTCCTTTTTTCCCCTTCTTTAATCCTTTCGTCGTCAATTATTTCCGTGCTACCTTTGCCCTGTCTAATTCCTTTCCCTTTCCTTTTTAGAGAAAAAAAAAGAGAAAAAAGTAAGGTCGTTCCGAAGCCGCAGCTCATGGAATTAAAGTTCAACAATCGGCCACAGCATAAAAGAAACAATAAAATCATATTTTTGAAAAAAGGCATGTCAATAACTCTCCGGAATTGCTACGTAAAATCAAAGGTCAAAAAATCGTCGACCCGGTTGGAACTTCTCGGATTTCGGTGTATCGCGAAAACAATCGAGGTTCAAAGAAGCGCCGAAGGCGAAAAAAACGAGGTTCGATTTGACTCCATCATTATTTCGATCCTCTCGTCTCGGGAAAGCGGAATCCGGTTGCGCGGCAACAGCGCCCGGAAATATCCATCTGGCTCGCGCAAAAGCCAAACCGAGTTTATTCGAGACGCGCCGGGGTGGGAGGGCCGAGGGGTGCGGATGGGCACGACGAGGAAGAAGGCGACGTCGCCTCGAACGTCTGACAATCCAGTTTCCGTGTCGAATTACTTAGTCCCGACCCTCTTCCTTTCCCTCGTCGTCGTCGTCGTCGTCTCTCTGTATGTGTGTCGACGCACGCCGCTGTAGGAAAATTCGAGATACAGAAGCGCCGATGACAGGGGAGAGCGGGGCAAAATGGTCCGAAATGGTCAAATAAAGTCCCCTGTATGATAGAATTAGGGCAAAATGGGACGAGAGAAAGTCCCATCGACGTAGATTGTTTTGCCGTCCCATTTTGCCCCAATACCATTCTGCCCATGGTCCCATTGTGCGTGAATACCATTTTGCCCCGGTATGCCGTTTTGCCCCGCTCTCCCCTAGAGCCGAGTCTCTCGCAGGGCGAGCGCCGACTTCCCTTCTTCGTCCTTTCGCGGCCGCGTTTCCTCCGCCTCATCGTCGAGTCTCGGCTCGTCAGCGCGCGTGGCTAAATAAATTTTCCACGAGCGGAGACTCCCGCTCGGTGGCTTTTCCTCGCGGTAGTCGTTTTCCCGGGTCACCGTGACGCCTTCCTCTCCTCCTACTCTTGTTCCACCCTCCCCGATCCGTCGAGTCAATATTTATTTGCGAGAAACCGAGCGACGGCGAGCTCGCGAGGAGAGCCGCGAAATACGCCCGCGACGTCGATTCCCGTCCGGATTCCGGTCCGCGGCTCCGATTCTCAGCCTCGCTTATCTCGGATCGCTCGACGGACCTCTTCGAGACATCCCCCGACGATTCGACGAGCTCGTAACGAGCCGGCCCACCTTCGGAGCGTTTCCCGACTAACGAGACTCGAGAGTCGGCGGCCCGTGTTAACTTGCTAATTATCTCTTTGCCGCGCGCCGCTCCGACGGCATCCGAGAGATTCCGTCGCGGGATCCGTCGGCAAGGCGACGGACGACGGAGAGAGCGAATGCTGCGAATCCGGATCAGCCGGTGACCGAGCCAGACTCCGTCGACCACTTAATTACCAAACTTTTGTCGCTACCCGATCGACCTTACTCGGTTATCGAATTCTACGGAAGTTCTGCTCCGCCTAGTCGATTCGTCGGCTCGATTGGTTCGGTTTCGGGAGGATTTCAAGTAAGGCCTTTCGCGGAAGGGCGTTTGGGGGTGGTTTTTCGTTTTAGGGGATTTTTTCTTGTTTTTTTTTTAATTTTGAGGTTCAGTTAAGCGATTAGCGACATGACACTGGTTTTATCTACGAGTTTTAGCAAAATTTTGACAAGACATTTAAAAAAACAAATTTGGTATCTCAGAATTAGGTTTTTTTTCGTCCTTTCGCGAAAGAGAGTCGAGGGGTGATTTTACGTTTGAGGGGATTTTTTTTTTTATGTTTTGAATTTATTTCGATGTCCAGTTAGGCGATTAGCAACCTCAGACTGGTTTTATCTATGAGATTTAGCAAAATTTTCATACATTAAAAAAAAAATGTAACACGGAGGTAATTATTTTTTTCGTCCTTTCACGCAAGGGAGTTTAGGGGTGGTTTTCCGTTTTAGGGAATTTTTTTTAAATGTTTTCAATTTGTTTTAAGGCCCAGTTTGGCGATTAGCGACATGACACTGGTTTTATCTACGAGTTTTAGCAAAATTTTGACAAGACATTTAAAAAAAAAAATTTGGTATCTGAGAATTAATTTTTTTTTTCGTCCTTTCGCGAAAGAGAGTCGAGGGGTGATTTTACGTTTTAGGGGATTTTTTTTTTATGTTTTGAATTTATTTCGATGTCCAGTTAGGCGATTAGCGACCTCACACTGGTTTTATCTATGAGTTTTAGCAAAATTTTCATACATTAAAAAAAAATGTAACTCGGAGGTAATTATTTTTTTCGTCCTTTCACGCAAGGGAGTTTAGGGGTGGTTTTCCGTTTCAGGGAATTTTTTTTTGTTTTCAATTTATTTCGATGTCCAGTTGGGCGATTAGCGACCTGACACTGGTTTTATCTATGAGTTTTAGCAAAATTTTCATACATAAAAAAAATGTAACTCGGAGTTAATTTTTTTTTTTCGTCCTTTCACGCAAGGGAGTTCAGGGGTGGTTTTCCGTTTCAGGGAATGTTTTTTTTGTTTTCAATTTATTTCGATGTCCAGTTGGGCGATTAGCGACGTTACACTGGTTTTATCTACGAGCTTTAGCGAAATTCTTATGACATTTTTTAACAAAAAAAATTTGGTATATCAGAGTTAAATTTTTTTTTATACAAGGCTTTGACAGTAAAAAGTATGCAGCGAATTATATTCGCACATTGCTTCCCCATTTTTTTCTAACGTTATTCACAAAGCTCCTGCATGATAAAGCTATTCGACCAATCCGACCGAAACGGCCTTAACGAAAAAAGAAAATTGTTCAACAAATCACTCGTCAACCTAACTTTCTATTCAGATGAAAATGATTTGCTAATTTTTTCGAATACGCGTGATTTTTTTAGAATTTCGTCAGATTTATAAAAAACGCATTTATGTTTGTTTATTTCATGAAAAAAACCGCGATGTTGAATTATCAAACAAAATTCGGAAAACATTTATACATCTTCGGAAAAACAAACAAATCATTTTCGTTCGAAAAAAAGTTATGCACGTGGTTGATTTGTCGAACGAATATTTTTTTGGTCAATTTGTTAATAAGATTTTGGAATTATTATTGTGCAAAATCAATATTTTCAGTAGCTTCTACATGCTTGATTTTTTTCAGATTTTTATCCCATCGAGAAGTGAGAACGAAATTTTTATCCGGTCACTCCTTTGACGACTCTCTCAAATACTAACGTCAACATTTTTTTTCTCAATTTTTTATTAATGCCGATTACACAATTCACGATACAACACTCTGTTTTCATTGTCTCTCCTTTCTTTATGATATAAATGAGTCGCCGTCGCTGCCGCGTACAAGAATTGAGGGACAGAATATTTTTCTCTGCTCCTTTAATCCGGGAATTTTGGGTAATTTCTGGGAATTCTGGATAATTTTCGGGAATCCTAGGTAATTTTCCTATAATTATTGGTAATTTCTGGGAATTTTCTGCATTTTCGGGAATTCGGGAAATTTTCAGGAATTCTCGGTGATGGAGGGGAACCAAAAATATTCCAAGTTCCCAAGGAGGGCTGGGAATTCTGGATAATTTTCCGGAAGTCTGGATAATTTTCGGGAATTCTGGGTAATTTTCGGGAATTCTGGGCAATTCTGAGAATTCTGGATAATGTTCGAGAATTCTGGGCAATTTTCGGGAATTCCGGGCAATTTTCGGGAATCCTGGGTAATTTCTGGGAATTCACGGGATTTTCGGGAAATTTCCGGGAATTCTGGGTAATTGAGGGGAACCAAAAATATTCCAAGTTCCCAAGGTGGGATCGGCGTGAAATATTCTACAATGAAATCGTAGGATTTAACGCTTCTCCCGAGAATGAGTCACACAGACCCTATAAAATGCAGGAATAAGGACATTCGTCTCGCCCTTCCGCGAATATGGTGCGGGCCATCGTTGCGTGAGTAATGCGCGTGTAGGAAAGGAGACTTTGAACGTTGAGTTGGAATCGTCGTCGTCATCGCAGTCGCCGCCGCGTACAAGAATTGAGGATCTTGGAATATTTTTCTCTGCTCCTGTAATTTCCGGCAATTGTGGGTAATTTTCGGGAATTCCGGGTAATTTACGGGAAGTCTGAATAATTTTCGGGAATTCTGGGTAATTTTCGGGAATTCTGGGTAATTTCTCGGAATTCTTGGTAATGTTCGGGAATTCTGGGTAATTTTCGGGAATTCTGGGTAATTTTCGGGAATTCTGGGTAATTTTCGGGAATTCGGGGTAATTTCTCGGAATTCTTGGTAATGTTCGAGAATTCTGGGTAATTTTCGAGAATTCGGGAATTTTCCAGGCACTCCGGGTAATTGAGGGGAACCAAAAATATTCCAAGTTCTCAAAGAAGGCTCAGCGTGAGAGATTCTACAATGAAATCGTAGGATTTAACGCTTCTCCCGAGAATGAATCACAGCGACCCTATAAAACGCAGGAATAAGGACATTCGTCTCGCCCTTCCGTGAATATGGTGCGGGCCATCGTTGCGTGAGTAATGCGCGTGTAGGAAAGGAGACTTTGAACGTTAAGTTGGAATCGTCGTCGTCGTCGAAACGGATAAACGATGGGCGGAGAATGAAAAGGGGGTCGGCTCGAGGCGCGTGAAACGGTCGCGAAAGCGGATTAGCGAGATTAGGAGAGAGCAATAGAACAACAACGCGGGTGAGTCAACGACACCCGTGCGGTCCGGCGTCGAGACATCGGGATCTATTTTCCTCTCGCGCCCTCGGGCTGTTGTGTACGCTCTCCTATCAACGTCAACGCTGTGCCGGATAAGCCGCGACACGCAACACTCGCCGACGACAAAAGTGTACACGCGCAGCGCTGTTTTCCACAAACCGCGGATAAACGATGCTTCTCGTGTAACGATTCCATTTGTTGAGAAATAAAAAATTCAATAGTCGAGAGAACAATTTTTTTTTATTGCTCTGGCCTTGAATTGTTGTTTATGTGCACATAAACAATAATTTAGATAATAATAATAATAATAATAATAATAATAATAATAATAATAATAATAATAATAATAATAATAATAATAATAATAATAATAATAATAATAATAATAATAATAATAATAATAATAGATAATTGATCATTTAGATAATCGTAGATAATTTTTTGTCATGAAATTGGTCAACGAAAAAAGTTTCCGGGCTGGAGCTCAAGTAGATCCGTCAGTAAAGCTCAGACAAGAAAAATTAAGAAAAAAAAAATTAGTTCACACGTGTTCAGAAAAAAAAAATTCCATAGTCGAGAGAACAATTTTTTTTTAATTTCCCTGGCCTCGAATTATTGTTTATGCGCACATGGTTACGATTTTACACACGTGTTCAGAAAAATGAACGAAACATATTCACGAACAAACTTGCGCTGCGCGTTGTTTTGTTGAACATTTTTTCAAATATATTTTTTTTATTCGATTTTTCGCCGAGTACAATTAAACCGAATATTGAATTCGACCGATATCAAATATCGAGGCTACGCGGCGTTTTGAAACCCCGTATTTATCCGAGAATCCAATAGTTGGCTTCGTAAATATCGTGTAACGAAATATCGCGAACGAAACTCGGTACAAATCGACTATTTCTCGATTCGTCGAAAGTTCAGCTCCCGAATAATTCCAGTTTCGAATGTTTTTTCGTCGAAAATTTTAGCGTGTATGACTGAGAGAAACATCAACAGTGTATTCAGTGCGGCCGTCGATGTCGATGTCGCGAAGCGCCGCGAACGACAATGAAACGCGACGGAAACTTATGCCAGCCGTCTCGCGCGCATTTATCGTTACGATGTAACGCGGGCTTGACGAAAATACACTTTGACAGAGACGAGGCATGCATATTCTCGATGCAGAGCGCTCGCATTGTTCGACCGGCTTCGGCCTCGGCCGGTGAGGCTCGAGCGCGGCTGCACCCGCGTAATTACGCTGCCGCTTTGAGTTTCGAGACCGTCCAAACTCGATCGCACATGCTGGTGCGCGTCCGACCGCGCGGTTGCCGTACGGACGCCTCCCCTCGCCGCGCCGGTTTCTCCACCGCCGCGCCGCGCTCTCGCCGAGCGTGCTATCTCTCACGTACGTTCCACTACTGTTATTACTAATACCATCGCCTATCCGTCCTACCTATCTACGCGGATTCGTCACGCCTGTCCGGCCATCGACGGATTAACCACTGGCGCGTCGTCCAGCGGTCTCGGGATCTCTCTCTCCGGCCGTGTCTCTCGGCGAATATCCCCCCGGCGCGTATCTCCAACGATCGAGCCTCTCGGGATATCTATCACTATTGATGAAATAAAGAGATGCGTCACGGGGGCCGCTTCGGAAAATGTCCAAGTTTCGACATTTCGAATTTTTACGTTTCGTTTTCAAATTTTCCGTGACTTTAGTCCTTCCGTGACTTTAACCCCGCCGTGACTTTAGTCCCTCCGTGACCCTAAGCGTGCCTTGAAATAAGCCACGGCCGTCATTTTAACCCCGCCGTGACTTTAGTCCCGCCGTGACTTTAACCCCGCCGCGACTTTAGTCCCTCCGTGACTTTAGTCCCCCCGTGACCCTGAGCGTGCCTTGAAATTAGCCACGGCCGTGATTTTAACCCTGCCGTGACTTTAATCCCTCCGTGACTTTAACCCCGCCGTGAATTTAGTCCCTCCGTGACTTTAACCCTGCCGTGAAATTAGTCCCTCCGTGACCTTCACCGTGCCGTGGAATTAGCCACGGCCGTGATTTTAACTCCGCCGTGACTTTAGTCCCTCCGTGAGTTAAACCGCGTCGTCACTTTAGTCCCTCCGTGGCTTTAACCCCGCCGTGACTTTAGACCCTCCGTGAAGTTAACCCCGCCGTGACTTTAGTCCATCCGTGACTCTAACCCCGCCGTGACTTTAGTCCCTCCGTGAAGTTAACCCCGCCGTGGCTTTAGTCCATCCGTGACTCCAACCCCGCCGTGATTTTAGTCCATTCGTGACTCTAACCCCGCCGTGACTTTAGTCCCTCCGTGACTTTAACCCCGCCGTGACTTTAGTCCATCCGTGACTCTAACCCCGCCGTGATTTTGGTCCATTCGTGACTCTAACCCCGCCGTGACTTTAGTCCCTCCGTGACTTTAACCCCGCCGTGACTTTAGTCCCTCCGTAACTTTAACCTCGCCGTGACTTAAGCTTCTCCGTGATTGTACTGTCTCCCTTTCTTCGTAACCGTAGCCACTCTGTGATGTAAGCATCTCCGTGGCTTTAGCATGTTGTCTACACCCCCTTCTCGAACATGACGACTACGAGATCATTATATAACGAAGTTATCAAAGTTTCAAATTATACTATATAAATCTTATTGATCGAAATTTCACGAAACTATTTGCAGAACCCATTTTTTTACGATTTTCAATCACGGCAGTATCTCTCTGCAACCTTTGACCACAGCTCGACCTCCTCGGGGAATTTACGTCGCAAAAACCTCGGTGTTTCGTCGCCTTCGTTGGTCAGTCGTCGCTTTTCTGATGTCACGATACTAGGTGTCCCATATAGGATGTATAGATATACAAGCAACATGCGAGCTAGTCTATAACGATCGGAGAAGGAGCCATCCATCCTCGAGCGCCGGAGGGGACGGTTCGTGAGCGGTCGTCTCGCACGAAGGAGATTAATTCTTTATCGACTGGAAGCGGCCGCGTTTCCGCGTGCGGCGAAGATATCCAGCTATGCCAGCGATAACGGCCGGTTCGTTCGCCTCGCTCCGGCTGAGTGCCCTCGGGCCGGCCGCAGACCAGCCACCGAGCGAGTCTATAACCCGACTCTGTGAGCCGAATGGTCGATACGCGATCACCCCACGAGACGCGTACCCAAGTTTCTTCTTGCCTCTCTATTCACCCGACGCCGAGAGTCCTCTCCTTTCTCCTCGTTCGAATTTACGACTCGTCCTCCTCCTTCGTCTTTCTTCGGGACCGAAGCACCGAGAGCGATTCAACAAGCTACAAAAGTGCTGCAACTCGCGTATTATACCCATGTCCATCGACATGGTAATATATTGAAAACTGGCGTAACGAACTGGCTGCGACTTCGGAGCATTGGAGGTGGTCGATGTTGTGATGGATGGTCCAGACGAATGATAGGAAAATACGGTGACCCCGGAAGTCGAACCCGGGTCTATTGGTTCCTAAGTAAGAGCCCTAACCACTGCACCAATGTCACCCATGTGATTCTATCATTCGCGCTGTCTACTTGTATGCAAAGCTGGACTCATCCGTTACACACCTCCTCTCACGAGAGTCGACGTCCTCATCGAATGTGCAGTCGCAAGTCTAGTATTACGCGATGACTGATGCGGCATGACTCGGACGCTTATGGCCCTTGTGGGCTGCGTCTCTGGCTGGGCTCATTGACCTTCTGTGCTTCTCGGACGTCGCTCCTCACTAAGAGTCGTGTCGTGGCTGATCCGGATGCGTTTTTTCGTGGACGTGTTTACTAGTTCGGAAACTTCTGACACCATGCAAGAAACGGCCGGAAACTTCACAGGAGAGATGATGGTCGGTGATGCGACGGGTAGGTCCAGAAATAATGATAGAAAACATGTATGGTGACCCCGGGATTCGAACCCAGGTTGTTCAGGTACTAATTAAGAACTCTTGTGGGCTGCGTCTCTGGCTGGGCTCATTGACCTTCTGTGCTTCGCGGACGTCTCTCCTCACTAAGAGTCATGTCGTGACTGATTCGGATGCGTTTTTTCGTGGACGCGTTTATTAGTTCGGAAACTTCTGACACCATGCAAAAAACGGCCGGAAACTTCGCAGGAGAGATGATGGTCGGTGATGCGACGGGTAGGTCCAGAAATAATGATAGAAAACATGTATGGTGACCCCGGGATTCGAACCCAGGTTGTTCAGGTACTAATTAAGAACTCTTGTGGGCTGCGTCTCTGGCTGGGCTCATTGACCTTCTGTGCTTCGCGGACGTCTCTCCTCACTAAGAGTCATGTCGTGACTGATTCGGATGCGTTTTTTCGTGGACGCGTTTATTAGTTCGGAAACTTCTGACACCATGCAAAAAACGGCCGGAAACTTCGCAGGAGAGATGATGGTCGGTGATGCGACGGGTAGGTCCAGAAATAATGATAGAAAATATGGATGGTGACTCCGGGATTCGAACCCAGGTTGTTCAGGTACTAATCAAGAACTCTTGTGGGCTGCGTCTCTGGCTGGGCTCATTGACCTTCTGTGCTTCGCGGAAGTCTCTCCTCACTAAGAGTCATGTCGTGACTGATTCGGATGCGTTTTTTCGTGGACGCGTTTATTAGTTCGGAAACTTCTGACACCATGCAAAAAACGGCCGAAAACTTCGCAGGAGAGATGATGGTCGGTGATGCGACGGGTAGGTCCAGAAATAATGATAGAAAATATGGATGGTGACTCCGGGATTCGAACCCAGGTTGTTCAGGGACTAATCGAGAACTCTTGTGGGCTGCGTCTCTGGCTGGGCTCATTGACCTTCTGTGCTCCTCGGACGTCTCTCCTCACTAAGCGTTGTGCCGAGGCTGATCCGGATGCGTTTTTTCGTGGACGTGTTTATTAGTTCGGGAACTTCTGACACCATGCAAGAAACGGCCGGAAACTTCGCAGGAGAGATGATGGCCGGTGATGGGACGGGTAGGTCTAGAAATAATGATAGAAAATATGTATGGTGACTCCGGGATTCGAACCCAGGTTGTTCAGGTACTAATCAAGTGCGCTAACCACTGCGCCACGGCTGCCCATGCATGTCTATCACTCGTCTTGTCTACTTATATGCAAAGCTGGACCCGGACGTCACATCTAGAAAAACTCTGGGATGCATTCGTAGGCACTTTTCACTTCCCGATCAAAAACCCACGTTCCAACGCTATCGGAGGAACGTGTTTGTAATAGAGATGGGATAATGTATTCCAGTGGTTCGACTGGACGATGGTGGGCGTTGGTATCCGCTACGTTTCTGCCGGCCCCCGTTACGACCGGCCTCTCTCGCTATAACCGAGAGCGTCACTATAACCAAAACCGCGAGGTGATATAGGGGTGGTTTTGCGGCTTTGCCGCTTCTCCGTCGTTCTCTCTCACGGCCAAGCGCTTCAATCCGCCGACCGTAGAATTACGCGGAACACATTCTATTCCCGATAGGACTGTCCGCTTTCCGCGTGTTCGGCGCGATACCTGCTCATCCGCCCACCCCCTTTAGTTTGCTCGACCGGGCTCCGTTTCGTGACTCTATCTTTCTCCGCGCATTATCGTCCCCGTCGTTTCTCCTTTGTCTCCCATTATATCTATCTCACGCCGGGGATGGGGATGGACATGGAAGAAGCGGTAACCGCGTAGACCGTGCTCTACGAATCCGGGAACCGAGGATCGTGCAAAAACAACGGTGGAAACCGATGAGATCGTGCTCCGCATTTCGTAATGGAACAGCGAGCAGGGGGGAAAAATATAACCATTTTGAAAAAACTCGGTTGGTGCAGCTGCTCTTTATGATAAGTGGCAGGATAGACGCACAGAAGAGGTATTCAAAAAGGTCGCAGAACTTAAAAGGATAAAATGAACGAATTCGACTTTGAATGTTGGCCGCCTCTAGGTTATGGGGTTGTATTCATTCATATGCTAATACACATACAAATGTACAACTTATACGTATCCGCAGCTATGCCCAGTTAGCAACGGTCCGAAGTTCGCGACGCTCTGAAGTTATTAATGTTAACATAGCAACGATCTAAGGTTAGCAACGGTCAGAAACTAGCAACGGTACGAAGCTTTCAACGGTTTGAAATTAGCAACACTTGGAAATTAGCAGCGGTCTGAAGTTGGGAACGGTCTGAAATTAGCAACAGTGAGAAGCTAGAAATGGTTTGAAATTAGCAACACTTGGAAATTAGTAGCAGTCTGAAGTTGGGAACGGTCTGAAGTTAGTAACAGTTTGAAGCTCGAAACGGTTTGAAATTAGCAACAATTGGAAATTAACAGAGGTCTGAAGTTGGGAACGGTCTGAAGTTAGCAACAGTTTGAAGCTGGAAACGGTTTGAAATTAGTAACACTTGGAAATTAGCAGCGGTCTGAGGTTGACAAACGGTCTGAAGTTAGCAACAGTTTGAAGCTAGAAACGGTTTGAAATTAGCAACACTTAGGAAATAGCAACAGTGTGAAGATGGCAACTCTCTGAAGTTATTGATGTGAACATGGCGACAATCTGGCGTTAACTACGATCCGAAGTTAGCAACGATCCGAACTTTGCAACGCTCCGAAGCCATCAATGTGAACATGGCAACACTTGGAAACTAGCGACGGTACGGAGCTAGCAACGGTTTGAAATTAGCAACACTTGAAAACTAGCAGCGGTCTGAAGTTCGCAACGGTCTGAAGTTAGCAGCAGTTTGAAGTTAGCAACAGTTTGAAGCTAGAAGCGGCTTGAAATCAGTAACACTTAGGAAATAGCAACGGTGTGAAGTTAGCAACTCTCTGAAGTCATTGATGTGAACATAGCAACGATCTGGCGTTAACTACGATCCAAAGTTAGCAACGACCCGAACTTGGCAACGCTCTGAAGCCATCAATGTTAACATAGCAACACTTGGAAATTAGCAACGCTTCGAAGCTAGCAACGATGCGAAACTGGCGACGGTGCGAAGTTAGTAATGGTACGAAGTCAGCAACGTTCCGAAGCCATCAATGCGAACATATCAACGATCTGAAGTTAACCACGGTCTAACGTCGAGCAACGGAGTCAAGAATCGTGCAAAAACGGCAGTAGAAACTGATGAGATCGTGCGCCGCATATCGTAACGAAACAGAGGGAAGAAGTACCGAGACAAGCTTCTATTCCATACTGTTCGTCGGAAACGACTATTCGATATCTAGCATAGGGCGAGAGAATGGCGCCAGAAACGGAATTTTTACTGCCCCGTTTCCGGATCATTGAAACGATCGCGCGTTATATCTGTTTCGCGTTCTTTATACCGTCAGCGATATCGCTACCTGCGCGATTCCGACGCGGCCCTACCTTCAATGGGTACCCATAGAAATTCGATCGCGGTGCCAAACCCACCCGCCCCGCTGCTGGAAGGCTCGTGAAACGAATTTACGACGAGTCTCGCATTGTCTCACTCGCGGATATTCGTCGTGCTCGCGGGAAGGGGCTGTACAAGCCCGGCAGCTCTACAGAGGGGGGGGGGGACAATCGGATCTGTTCCACCCTTCTCTTTCCTCCTCGCTTCCTTCTGGTCTTGTAATTCGAAAACTTTCGGGCCTCGAATCGCTCGCTCGCGCATCGCCGCCCGACACATAGATTCCATGCAGACGCGAACGCGATCGGGCGGTTTCCCGATGGCAGTTTCCACGTTAGTTTCAGTTTCGCCGCGCCTCCGAGGGAGTTAACAACGTCGGGAGCAGAGGAGACACGGCGGTTTTAACGCGGTGCGCCAACCCCAGGACCTCCGCCAGCCCCACCGAATTTCCACGATGGTTCAATCGAACGAAGCATTTGACTCGGCGATGGGAGTTATTTACTGAAACGTTTCGATGTTTCAAACGTTGCGAAATATCGAACTCACGATTTTTTAGATCGTCTTCTTCCTGGTGGAAGGTACAGAGATCGTGCTCTGGGCCGGCATGATAAGGCGTGGAGGAACGGATTCTCGCATACGCTTTGAAGGTAGGGGAGGCAGCTGGATTGCTGACCCCCTGATAACGCACTTAATGCGTTATCAGACCTCTCCTCCACGTATGGCGAGAAGAGAACAAGGAAAGAGGAGTTATCAAGGCCTGTAATTCGGGGACCTGAGATCGACCCGACATCCAAAAGCCGATTACTCTCCTCGAGTGAGCCTACTATGCTCAGAGACACGCATGAGAATACATGCGTGCTTACACGGACTAGGAACTAGATTAAAAGAGGCCCCATTCTGGGCTTGCCCCCGAAGGTGTGGTCAATTCTTTTCGGGGATGGGAATGGACCATGAGTTAGGGACGGGTCGACTCTTATACCGTCCAAGTAGAGTTTCGCTTGCGCGAAACTCGCTCGGCGGCGGCCATCTGGCGGAAAAAGCCAGAACTTACCCGGGGATAAGAACGTCCCGTTACATTACTCTATATTGCAGTAACTGTTTGCTGGATCTGGAAAAGTTGTTATTAACATCAATTCTTGATTTTTATTATTTCAGCGAAAATTTTGCTTTTTCTTGGAAAAAAGTTTGTTCATTTCATGCTCGTCGTAAATAATTCGTGGCAATCGCAGGGATATTTCTCAGCTCCGGGCTTTTTTTTTAAGGCGCTATTTCCGCTTTTCGTGCGGGATATCCGAGCCGGCCGGAGACAAGGGAGAGCGAGAGAGAAGGAGGGCCCATGAATTTATAGTATCCATCGAGGCGGCCATTTATCTCGCCCAAGCCCGGGTATAACGCGATTCAACCACCTCGACGGGCTAAAGTCCGATCGGACAGATCTATTAATCCCCGAACGAGGAAAAAGGGGTATAAGCGGAGAATGAAAAGAGCGAGAGAGGGCGAGATGCATTACCAGCGAAGAGACTCGTGCGAGCGGCTGATCCGCGACGGGGCGACGAGAGCGGGCGACGAAATTTACGCGAGTTCGTACGGAGTTTAGCTGGTAAATACGCGATTGCCTCTCGGCCGAGCGAAACCGACCTCTACTACTGGCGATAGGTACACGATAGATATTCCCGGACGTCGGGCGACACGAGTGACCGGGTCATCAATTATAACGCAGTTATATTAAAGATATACTTGTCGAAAAGATAATTTATTACTAAAACCATCATGCCAGATACATGAAATGTGCATACAGCGGTTTTTCATTAATTTTTGTCTTATCAAATATTATTGAATACTTTCGAGGCATTCGTTTACAAAACAAATGGGTCACTTCGAGATCGTTCTGTTCATTCGTATGTTTATAAGTACGCAGCGTTAAGCCGTGAATGTTTCTGGAGCGATGCGAAGTTCGCTGCGGCGTGAAACTAGCAAGCGTCTAAAGTTAAAAACGATCTAAAGCTAGTAGCGTTCTGAAGTTGACTCCAGTCTGAAGGTAGCAACAATCTGAAGTTAGCAACGGCCTGAGGTTAACCGCACTCTAAAATTGGCAACGATCTGAAGTTAGCAGCGTTCTGAAGTTGGCAATTGTCTGAAGCTAGCAGAGGTCTGAAGTTCGCAATGTTCTGAAGTTAGCAACGATGTGCAGTTAACCACAGTCTGAAATTAGCCCCAGCCTGAAACTAGCTACAGTGTGAGGTTAGCAATGCTCTGAAGTTGGCAACCTCCTGAAGCTAGCGATGGTCTGAAAGTAGCAACAACTTAATGTCACCGACGGGCGGATGTTAAAAATGATCAAGAGCTAGTAACGTTCTGAAGTTGACTACAGTCTAAAGGTAGCAACAATCTGAAGTTGACTACAGTCTGAAGGTAGCAACAATCCGAAGTTAGCAACGATGTGCAGTTAACCACAGTATGAAATTAGCCCCAGCCTGAAACTAGCAACAGTGTGAAGCTGGCAATGCTCTGAAGTTGGCAATCTCCTGAAGCTAGCAACGATCTGAACTTACCAACGGTTCAAAGCTTACAACAATTTTGAGCAATGATTTGAAGCTAGCAACTGTGTGAAGCTGACCACTTCGCGACTCTTATACAGCAGTGTCAGCAGTGGCTAAATCATTTCATTAAACTATAATCAAATAAGGTTCCACTGCTCTTTCACCGGCACCTTCTCGATTCGACTAGTTCAGCCGTCGAAAGAACGTCAAAGTTGTCCTTAGCCATGCAGTATTTCACAATTTACTTCTCGTATTCAATGTCAACGGCACGAAGCGAGGGTAGGAACATTGCGAAGCGCGAGATCGAGTTGCATAGAGACAGGGTTGAGGGGTTATTGGCAATTTACGTCGTTCCACGTGCAACACGCGCCACTACACGTGCGAGCCATACGCGTATACTCTGTTAGTTCCACGAGCGCGAACCAACCAACCCGTTCCGTTCGGGCAACACGGCGCGCTAATGAACGAGAGTGTCGCTTACACGCGACGTTGCAGATCGACTCCCGGGGTCCGTTCTGTCCCGGCTGCGTTTCGCCGATGCAAGCGTATGTGCCGCTCTGTTACGCAACGTTTTTCCTCTCAACGAGGGACGAAAGGCCCGGCGGAGGCAACGCCAAATTTTCCGAATTTTCCCGGTCGCGCTCCGCGCTTCAAACTCTCGTCCGCTCGACGATATACGCGTATGCCTATAACTGGATCCTCCGAAACTCGTCGAGCGGCGAACGAATCGCTTTTCGGGTTCAGTTTTTTCAGTGTAAAAGAGCGTAAACCTTTTTTTTTTTTTTTTTTTTCCTTTCTTTTTTTTTTTCGCAACACCGTTAGCAGCGCTTTCATTCTTGCCGCGACGATCGTAAAAACAAAAGTTAAACGAAAAAAACAAACGCAGCACAGTTACAATCCTATTCGTCGATTCGAGATGGAAATTTGAGTTTCGGTTATTCGCGGAAAATGACTCGCGATGCATACGCGTTAAACGAGACGGGGCTTTTCGGGATAAAAAAAGGGAATCCTTCAAATTGATAGCGGTCATTATTTTCTGCGCTACGCGCGTAAAAATGGCGATATTCCGGGACTCCAATCCGTGCGCAGAAACGCACATTCCCCCACTAGTGCGGGAAAGTGAACTTTCGGGATTTTTGAGATTTTCGGGATTTTTGAGATTTTCGGGAATTTTGGGATTTTTGAGATTTTCTGGAATTTCGGGACTTTTGGGATTTTCGGGACTTTCTGGAATTTCCAAAAATTCGGGATATTTCCAGGAATTCGGGGTCATTGAGGGCAACCGAAAATATTTTAATTTGCCAAGGGGGGCTCAGCGCAAAATATTCCAAACCCCCCTCAGAGGGGTGGTTTTGAGGGGGAATTGACATCCCCTATGTTAACAATAGTGAATTTGCCAAGGTTGGTTTTGTTAGTTATTACATGTTGTAATGGAAAAGGTTCGAAACCTTCTACCTTATAACTTCTGAAAAAGTGTTACAAAATACTGACGATAGAAAAACGCGTAACAAAAAACAAGTACCAAATTTTCAATGAAAAAGAAAATTTCCCTAAAAATGTTTTTTCGAAAAAAAAAGGTACGCCAGGTACGTGAAAATTCTGCTCCCGAAAATTATTTTAAAAAATAAGTTAAATGATATGGACCAAGCGTAACAATAAAAACGATTGCATATGCCAAAAAATTTGCAATGCAAAAAAATTGCTGTAAATTATTGGGGTTCACTTCACAGCAAAATTTTTTCGCAAACAGAATTTTCACGTACTCGGTCTACCTTTTTTTGTCGAAAAAAAAAAAACATTTTTGAGAAATTCGAGTCTTCGTGAAAATTCAGTAGCGACTCAAATGCCAGACACGGACTCGAGCTTTTCTTCGTTAATGAAACTGGCGACACCCTTTTTAAACTTTTTTAAAAATATTTTTTTTTTTATTTCCACCTTTTCTCGTCCGGCGCGCCGGGCGGTTTACTGCGTACGTGCGTCACTCGCGTTTGTCCCGGCTCCGTCGCGCGAGTCTCGGGCAATCGCGTAGAGCTGGCTATGAAAGAGCAACGAAAAAGAAAAAAAGGAAATAACAGGACGGAAGGGGTTAGCAGTTGGAGACACCGAAGGCGTAAGAATTGGCGAGAAGGAGTTAGGCAAAAGCGCGAAGCAACGGAGCAAAAAAAAAAAAAAAAAAAAAAAAAAAAAAAAAGTGAACCGAGCGAAGCGAAAGCACGTGTAAGACCTTGGTTCCGGTGGCGTGCAGGCTTATCGGTTGGCGCGTACGGAGTCACGTAACTACATACGTACCGTCTGTGCGAGTTCTGCACATTGGTACGTGCATAAAAGCGTGCGGGATGGGGTTAAGGTGGGGAAAAGAGAGAATGTACGCGAAGCGGCGAAACTGGGAAGAGAAAAGTTTCGGGCAGGAGACGCGGCGAGATCGCGGAGGGTTGACTGGCTCGACTGCTGGCTTTTGCCCCGGCCAACCTCCGGATCGTTCCGGCACAGCGAAGCGCGAGACCGAAGAAAAAGCTCCCGTTGCTGGCTTCGCTCGCTCTCGCTCGCTGCTCCTTGGCTAAGCTCGCCGCGGAAAGTGCCGAGGAAAAGAAATAAAAGCGCCGGAGCTGCAGAAATGGATCCCACGCGGACGATATTACGGCCACTGGTGTGTATTATATCTGGGTAATTTCCGCGGGCAGTTTTGCCCCGCACGAGCGAGGCGAGAGTAGCCTCGACGTTCGGTCGGCTCGCTAAAACCAGCGTCACGTAGGAAAGCTTTGACGGTCGGGTAATGTAGCGGCTCCGAAAACCATATTCTCTCACTCCGAACTTGTCCATTTCCTGTATTTTTTTTTTTTTTTTTTTTTTTTTTTACAATAGGACACAATAGGAGGCATTACGAGGATTTTGGTCGTCACTCGTACACGTTAGTCGAGATGATTCGGGATCGATGCGGTCGATCGTTACAGTGGAATCTCAATTTAGGCAGCCCCGCAGGCACGATCCGGCCAAACGAGAGATTTTTAAAGAATTTCGAACACTTTGGCATGGGAAAAATGGGAAAAAAGTTAAGTATATTGTCGGATTTAAGATAGTGGTTGTCGAGCTACCGAATTCATTCGCTACCGAAATCAACTGAGCACTTCGCAAGAAATTGAACACGAAATCTTGAGAAGTCGCTTAAAATCGCTTGAAATCGACTGCAATCGCCAATTCTTGTATCTCGAAATCCGATAAATCGAAATCGGCCCTTTTTTCAGCGACCCTTTTGTCCGTGACCTTTTGTTCCATCGGCCCTTTTTTCCTCGGACCTCTTCTCCGCGGCCCTTTTTTCAATCGGCCCTTTTTTCCGCGGCGCTTCTTTCCATTGGCCCTTTTTCCTCGACCCTTCTTTCCGCGGCCCTTTTTTCCATCGGCAATTTTTTCCTCGGCCCTTTTCTCCGCGGCCCTTTTTTCCATCGGCCCTTTTTTCCTCGGCCCTTTTCTCCGCGGCCCTTTTTTCCATCGGCCCTTTTTTCCTCGGCCCTTTTCTCCGCGGCCCTTTTTTCCATCGGCCCTTTTTTCCGCGGCCATCTTTTCCTCGGCCCTTTTCTCCGCGGCCCCTTTTTCCATCGGCCCTTTTTTCCGCGGCGCTTCTTTCCATTGGCCCTAAGTCCTCGACCCTTCTTTCCGTGGCCCTTTTTTCCTCGGCCCTTTTCTCCGCGGCCCTTTTTTCCATAGGCCCTTTGTTCCGCGGCGCTCCTTTCCATCGGCCCTTTTTCCTCGACCCTTTTTTCCATCGGCCCTTTTTTCCGGGATTCGAAATCATATAGCATTCTGTGAGATGACATTTTCGAAATCATTGAAAACGTACACAAAATCGTATGAAATCGTTGTAATCATTTTGTCACCTAAAGAGAAAGTTTTTTACCCCTCGAAATTTGATAATCGCTTTTCGCGGTGCAACGCGCGAAGTGCGAAAAAAGACATGCCTGCATAATCCGGTAGCCGAGCCCACGTGATCGCAATGTTTCTTCGTAAACCTCAGAAATTAGTACATTCTAACGACGCAGGGGTATGTGGGTATCCAATAACGCGCCCAGTAGTGCACCATCGTCGGGCAAATCGAATGAGAGTATATACGCCTGATGGGGGTTGGTTGGCGTCAAGCCGCGCGGCACGTTGACATAATTAAAGGCCGGTACGGCCTATAACACAACACGCCCGCGGCGTCGAAGTGTTAATTGGAGATTACCATTAATTAAGCATCATCCACGTAACTCCCGCTTCCAGCCGGTGTCGCCTGGCGCCTCGGATCGATCCGACCGTTCCTCGTCGTCGGCTTCGTCATTGGATTTCGGTGTCCGCGCGCCCGAGTTACGAGATAGAGTCGGATCCTGTATCTTCGCATTGCCGTTGCCGACCGAATCTTCTTCGCTCCGGCATTGTCATTCCTCAATGGTACCGCATCGGCTCGGCGCATCGACCGATTTGTTCTTTCGCTTCATCTATTTTCGCATTAATTTCCTTACAAATCCGGGCCAAAGTCCGACACACTGCAGGATTATCGTGAACCAATAATCGCTATTGGATTTCCCGAAAAATCTCCGCGGTCGCTCGAATTTACTGGGATTCATCATTTCGTTCTTTCAGAATTTCGAACCAATCGCAAAGCGTAACTTCCGTAGG
Source organism: Ischnus inquisitorius (assembly GCA_963924025.1). Lineage (NCBI taxonomy): Eukaryota > Metazoa > Arthropoda > Insecta > Hymenoptera > Ichneumonidae > Ischnus > Ischnus inquisitorius. The sequence continues at coordinate 3,810,683 of OZ001253.1, forward strand.
CAGTCGAGAGGGTTGACCTTTTTTAGAAACAGAGCTCGTCAAATTGCGATTGAAGACGATATGCCAATGTCATTGCCGGATTTTTGCCATGTGCAGAAAACAGTTTCTCCAGATGCGTTTCCTTTCGAATCTTCGTTTTTCTTAGTTTTCGACTTGCTCCCCGTTTTACGGAATCGCGGTCTGCCTTATCGAGCGAACTTATTGGTCCTGGAAGGAGTTACGCAGATGCGACGCAACTCAACTCGACTGTCGCCGACCCGGATGTCGGACCAAGGGTGATCGATCGAAACTCCGTGTTCCTATGCCGGCGGTGCAATAGCCTAGAAGTAATATACACGTAGACAGAGATGGGGAACAGAAGCCATCCGTGGCATGGGTAAACGATCTCCCCCTTGCGCGATGCATTGGGAAACTTCGTCGGGCCGGTGATTCGGTGGAGGGCGATTAATCGATCCTTAATTAGCCTCCAGTTGCCAGTTTCAACCTAACCGTTCGATTGGATCGGTTCCTGGACCCGTGGACAGCGTCAACGCTTATTCCTTTACCTTCCGTCCTCATTTCTATTTCCTGGCGGATCGCGCAAAAGTACTTGGTAACTCAAGTTTAAAAGTACTTGGTACTTCAAGTCCAAAAGCACTTGGTACCTCAAGTCCAAAAGGACTTGGTAATTCAAGTCCAAAAGGACCTGGTAATTCAAGTCCAAAAGGACTTGGTACTTCATGTCCAAAAGGACTTGGTACTTCAAGTCCAAAAGCACTTGGTACCTCAAGTCCAAAAGTACTTGGTAATTCAAATCCAAAAGTACTTGGTACTTCCAGTCCAAAAGTACTTGGTACTTCATGTCCAAAAGGACTTGATAATTCAAGTCCGAAAGTACTTGGTAATTCATATCAAAAGTATTTGGTACTTTAAGTCCAAAAGGACTTTGTAATTCAAGTCCACAAGTAGTTGGTAATTCAAGTCCGAAAGTACTTGGTAATTCAAGTCCAAAAGGACTTGGTAATTCAAGTCCGAAAGTACTTGGTAATTCAAATCCAAACAGTACTTGGTACTTCAAGTCCAAAAGTACTTGGTAACTCAAGTCCAAAAACTACCAACTACTACCTAAACTACCTAAATCTACCTACTGTAAGTCTTACAAGGACTTAGTACTGTAAGTCCAAAAAGTACTTAGTGCTTCAAGTCCAAAAAGTACTTAGTACTTCGAGTCCAGAAAGTACTTAGTACTTCAAGTACAAAAAGCACTTAGTACTTCGAGTCCAGAAAGTCCTTAGTACTTCAAGTACAAAAAGCACTTAGTACTTCGTGTCCAAAAAGTACGAACCCTCGGAGCTTCCTGATCTAACGATTGATAAGCCGCGTGTGAACTTTTAATTTTCGTTTGCAGTCGATCGCAATTCCCGTATAAAATACAGTAAAGAAAGAAAGAAACGTACGGGAAAAGAGAAAAAATGAGAACGAATGGGAGCGAAAAAAGACGAAAAAAAAAAAGGAGAGGTCGAGAGGACGAGTTCAGCCCCTCCGATTAGTCACTGCCCAGTGGGGCTTGGGCAATCGTGTGGCATCGCCGAATTAAAGGCAACGAGACTTTATACGGAGCTTCGCGTTTCTCGCTCGCCCGGCTCGTTGCTCTTGCTTCCATTCGATCCTCCGAGGTCGTATTAAGGGAGCGACCCGACATCAATTTGCTTGCTCCGCGAGGACCCCGACTTCTCTCGGCGAGGGAACGCGAGGCGAGCGGGTCGAGGGACGGGAGCGAAAACGTTTGCCGGCCGACGGGGCAAAAAATCGTAGGAAAACTTTCACTCCGTAGTCCCATCTCGTGCGGTGTCTCGTTACGTCCTACCGTCTTCTTTGCACCATCTTCCTCGGGCCAAAGTGGACAACGGTAAAACTGAGCTTGGCGCCGAATGAAAAGCCGTCGGTCGTTCCTGATGCGCGATTCTGTTCGCATTCGGAAATACAACGGTATCGTCGCGGATCGGGCAACCGTTACGGGCGATCAAAGAGCAACCGGTTGCATTTTCTCAAAAAATTACCGTCAAAAGACACCCAGAAATGACTAGAAATCAAATAGTAACTGAAAAACAAGTAGTACTGGTACATCTCGGTTGTTGAAGGTGAAGCCACCTGTAAAGCAACTGTCTGTTACGATATTTTCCGGAACTCGACAAAGTACCGAAAAGTACTTCACGCACAGAGTAAAAAGTGCTGCAGGTTCCGAGTACTTACAGTACTTTAAGTACTGAGTCCTTTTTGTACTTTAAGTGCTTAGCACTTTTTGTACTTGAAGTACTAAGCACTTTTTGTACTTGAAGTGCTAAGCACTTTTTGTACTTGAAGTACTAAGCACTTTTTGTACTTGAAGTGCTAAGTACTTTTTGTATTTGAAGTACTTCGATTTACAAAAATTAGAGGGAGATAAAAAAAATTGAGGAAATCGATTGACTGTTCGCAGCTTAAAGAGTACACGCTAACGGAAACTTATCACGAGGACGACGTCGAGGTGGAATTCGTGAGCAACGAGAATCAACATCCCGGCGTGCCGACCCCACGGGGAATCGATCCGAACCGAGAACTCAACGAGGAGATCGCCGAGGAGCGAAGAGACATGGACACGCAGAGATACAGGTAAAATACTCAGTACACAGCCCACGTTAATGAAGCCTCCGGTTCGTTTTTATTCCCTTTTGAAGACCTTCGCAATCGATATCTTGCGCATCCTTCTCTGCTTCTTCACTGCATCTCGCTACGTATTTTTGTAAATCATCGATTTTTACGCAGAAATTTCAATTACACTCGTTTCTTCATATCACGTTTTTAATGCCCCCTGATGACGTTGAATTGGGGGGTCTCATGTGGGCTGTTGTAGACTTTCAACTCTTCACTGAACCTGAGTTGGAATTCTGAAGTCCCCAAGTCCCAGTCGCGGTCCTGAAGTGTCCAATCCCAGTTCCAGTCCTGAAGTTCTCAGTCTCGGTTCCAGTCCTGAAGTTTTCAATCCCAGTTCCAGTCCTGAAGTTCTCAGTCTCGGTTCCAGTCCTGAAGTTTCCAATCCCAGTTCCAGTCCTGAAGTTCTCAGTCTCGGTCCCAGTCCTGAAGTTTCCAGTCCCAGTTCCAGTCCTGAAGTCCCCAGTCTCAGTACCAGTCCTGCAGTTTCCAGACCCAGACCCAGACCTGAAGTCCCCAGTCTCAGTACCAGTCCTGCAGTTTCCAGACCCAGACCCAGACCTGATCTCCTGAGTTAGGTATCTGTCAAAACTGAGTACCAGTCCCGAAGCCCCCAGTCTCAGTAACAGTCCTGAAGTCTCCAGTCTCAGTACCAGTCCTGAAGTCTCCAGTCTCAGTACCAGTCCTGAAGTTCCCAGTCCCAGACCCAGACCCGAACTTCTGAGTTGGGTATCTTTCAAAACTAAGTACCAGTCTTAATGTGCCCAGTCCCAGACCCGGTCCTGAAATTCCCAGTCCCAGACCCAGTCCTGAAGATCCCAGTCCCAGTCCCAGTCCCAGTCCTAAATTCCTGAGTTGGGTATCTTTCGAAACTAAGTTACCATCTTTCCCCACTGAGTCCATGCGCTCCGCTACGCTAACTCGAACGCCGCAATGACGTTAAAGTCAAATTCAGCATGACATTACGACCATTTCGATGAGATGCTGATCGGAACAACTAGATCACAAATGATAGACCTGCGCATTTTACCAATACTGGGAAAAATTCAGAGCTACTGATATGAGCCTGAATTGGGACTACAGTAAACGCTCCCTTATCTTGACTTCCCGTACCGTCTCCACTCCCGGTCCGTTTGTACGAGTAGGGGTAACGGGGGTCATGCGCAGCGCACCGCCCCAGTCGGGGTGGGGACAGCGGGCGCAGTAAAAGTCAAGTTAAGGGAATTCGTTACCACGGTAGCGAGTCAAGTTAAGGGAGCGGTCAAGTTAGCGGAGGTTGAGAATACGGAGCATGTACTGTATTATAGCTGTCAAGTCTTTATTTGAGGCCCTTATATGAGAAATGGGTCCGAATGAGAAATCGCGTTACACGCCATGTGGGGCTAATATGGCACCTGATCGGGGCAGGATCTGGCCGATAAGGCAAGCCCAATCAGGCCCAGATATCACCCTGATCAAAATTCGGCTACTTGGCCAAGAATGTGCCATTCTGATATTCGCACAAGGGTATATCATCGCTCAATTTATAACCAGCTTGGACAGTATTACCAACTGCCCGGTATTTTTTCACTCTGCTCCTAAGCTTGGGCCCTAACTTTATCCCTCAGATTGCGAAAAACTGCTCCGAAAAAAATGGAAAAAAGTGTATTCCGGCCTAAGCTGCAGCGCCATGTATTTGAGCTTGGTACATTCTGAAGATTTAATTCCTTTTGGCTCTCGGCTTCCCGCTTCGAATTGGAACTCGTGCTAATAAGGTAGAATCGTTGAAGAGCCAGCGCGCGGAGGAGGGCCGAGAGGACGGGGGCCGCAAAAGCAAAGAGATAGAAACACAGAGAGCCAACGAAGGGACTTCTCTCCGTATATTAAAAGAGTCGAGTATACTCGTCTTTCGTTCGTGACGACGACGACGAGTGCGGGCCACTCTCGCAGAATCCACACGCGACGCGGAACAAGTGCAAGTGCAATATATAACGTTTCTAGGGCGAGGAGGCTTTTTCTTCTAAAAATAGAAGATGTCGGGTCGGTATGGAAAGTAGCGTCGGGGCCACTGAACGCGAGACAAGCGGCGGATGGCGACGGACGAAGGGGAGAGACAGTGGATTTGTGAGTTAGGGAAAAATCGAGTGAACGATTGAGTTAGCGAGGGAACGAGAGATAGGAAGCGTAACGATAGGACGGGGGTGGAATGGAGGAGAAATCCCGTTCGGGGCTTCGCTGTATGGACATTTGCCCGGGAAAGGATGTCGTCTATCCTTTCCATGGAGGAACAGCGAGCGCTCAACCCTTCCCCAGCCCCCCTTCCCCCGCCCCAGCCCGGCACAACGGAGCATGGAGATTCGAGCGACAATGGCTGAGGTATCGCGCAAAGAGCTTCGGAAATAGAGGCTACGCTACGCTTCTGCCGTCACCGCGGAGGAGACTAAACTGCCTTGCGGGGTGCATCGCCTCGAGGCTACGGAAAAATGGGCACTTCTGGGCACGTAGGAATATACCGCGAGCGGGTAAACGACCATTTTTCCTTTTTTTTTTTTTTTTTTTCTATTTTTCTTTCTTCCTCTTCCTTTTCGCCTCAACGGATGTCGGAATCCGGGATTCTACGACGCGAATACACCGAAGCTATACTCGTGTGGATCTTTGCCGCCGCACTCGCCGTCCTTGGTGCTCCTTAACTTTTACGGAAATGCGAGGCCATTTCGCCGCGCCTCGCACCGACCCCCCCTCGGAGATTGAGAGATATTCTCCTAACTCCTCTGCGGCGCGGCTTCTTACCTTTCTCTGCATGCAGTCTCGCGACGGCTAAGCCAGTCCTTTCTGTACAGTCAGGTCAAACGGGAGCTTCACCGAGAATTTTGATCTCCGCAATGGCATAAAAATCGGTACAAATCGGACATATGAACGGTTAGAAATAGATTGATTTTGCACAATAATAATAATGAAATGCTATTAAGAAATTGATAAAAAAATTGCTCAACAAATCACTCGTTTTTTAAAAAAATGTTTACATTAGGTTTGTTCAAGAAATATATTTTCGAGTTCAACTCGAATTCAAAAATAAATAAATACTAAATAATAATGCATGCATTTTTTTATATTTCCATTTTATCGTTCCTTTTATAATATGCACAGCAACTGTTCATACGTATATTATAACTCTTAGAATTCCTCCATTTTCTTCGTTTCAAATTTCCGTTTTTCCATGAATTTCTATTATTCGTTATTATTTTATTCCGCTATCCCGTATCGCCCCGATCTCTCGGATTCGTATGTTCTCGCGGCTCCGCGACAGCCATATCTCACGGTGTTTCTTCCGCAATTGAGAAAGAAAACAGAAAGTTCGGGGGAACAACGACTGAATCGGGAAAGAGAGGCATCGAGGTCGCGAGGCAGGGTCGCAGAGGGATTGAGAGGGAACGGAGCGCGTTTCCAAGCAACTTCGTACTTGTTAACTTTAACGGAAACGTCATCTATTTCCACGGCGTGTACGCCGAGATTGAAATATGCCTTTGCCCTCGCGCCCACGGTGACTTCCGGTGCGGTTGTGGGCTGTCGCACATTGCCGCATTGCCTACTTCCTGGTAGCCTTCCCTCCCTCTCTCCCCCTCCTCTACGTATGAATATTGTACGAGTTGTGTGTACCGCAACTCGTTGTCGACCGCAATATCTGCTTGTACTACTTTGCGCGTCGCTGCGCTTTCCGCTTTCAGCCCTCCCACCGGTAAACTACGGATAAGATAGATAGAGCGTTGGTTGCAGCGCACGGTCTCTCGACTGTCGGGCCGTCGCTTTTGCAAAGCTCGAAACTGAAATCGAACGGCGAGCTTCGGGCGTGCCTTATAGGGGGACCTAATCTCCTCTTATGGACCTATCAGGTTGCCTGATTAGGACCTGATCAGTCAACTGCGTTACAATACTGACCAGCACCTGAAAAGCCATTCAATCAGGACCTGATTAGGTCTTCAGCCGTGCCTTATAGGGAGCTGATGCTACTATAAGGAACGACCGAAAGTTCGCAGGAGAGATGATGGTCAGTGATGCGAACGGTAGGTCCAGAAATAATGATAGAAAATATGGTGACCCCGGGATCTGAACCCAGGTTGTTCAGGTACTAATCAAGAGCACTAACCGCTGCGCTATAGCCACCCATATTTTCTATCGTTCGTGTTGTCTATTTAGATGCAAAGCTGGACCCGTCCGTCACACACCATTACACTACCCGGATGGAAAAATCTGCTCAGGCAGGGATCTGGCAGCTTGCCTGATTAGGACCTGATCAGGCAACTGCGTTACAATACTGACTAGGACCAGAAAAGCCATCTAACCAGGACCTGATTAGGGCTTCATCGTGCCTTATACGGAGCTGATGCTACTGTAAGGAACGGCCGAAAGTTCGCAGGAGAGATGATGGTCGGTGATGCGACAAGTAGGTCCAGAAATAATGATAGAAAATATGGTGAACCCGGGATTTGAACCCAGGTTGTTCAGGTACTAATCAAGAGCACTAACCACTGCGCTATAGCCACCCATATTTTCTATCATTCGTGTTGTCTACATATATGCAAAGCTGGACCCGTCCGTCACACCGTTACACTACCCTGATGGAAACATCTGCTCAGGCAGGGATCTATCAGGTTGCCTGGTTAGTATCTGATCAGGCAACTGTGTTACAATACTGACCAGGACCAGAAACGCCATCCAATCAGGACCTGATAGGGGCTTCAGGCGTGCCTTATAGGGAGCTGATGCTACTGTAAGGAACGACCGAAAGTTCGCAGGAGATATGATGGTCGGTGATGCGACGCGGTAGGTCCAGAAATGGTGATAGAAAATACGTGATCTGAACCTAGGTTGTTCAGGTACTAATCAAGAGCACTAACCACTGCGCTATAGCCACCCATATTTTCTATCATTCGTGTTGTCTACACATATGCAAAGCTGGACCCGTCCGTCACACACCGTTACACTACCCTGATGGAAACATCTGCTCAGGCAGGAATCTATCAGGTTGCCTGGTTAGTATCTGATCAGGCAACTGCGTTACAATACTGACCAGGGCCAGAAAAGCCATCCAATCAGGACCTGATAGGGGCTTCAGGCGTGCCTTATAGGGAGCTGATGCTACTGTAAGGAACGGCCGAAAGTTCGCAGGAGAGATGACGGTCGGTGATGCGACCAGTAGGTCCACAAATAATGATAGAAAATCTGGTGACCCCGGGATCTGAACCCAGTTTGTTCAGGTAGTAATCAAGAGCACTAACCACTGCGCTATAGCCACCCATATTTTCTATCATTCGTGTTGTCTACACATATGCAAAGCTGGACCCGTCCGTCACACACCGTTACACAACCCTGATGGAAACATCTGCTCAGGCAGGGATCTGTCAGGTTGCCTGGTTAGTTTCTGATCAGTTAACTGCGCTACAATACTGACCAGGGCCAGAAAAGCCATCCAATCAGGACCCGATTAGGGCTTCAGTCACGCCTCATAGTTGCGGTACATACAACTCGTTGTCGGCCGCAATATCTGCTTGTAATACTTTGCGCGTCGCTGCGCTTTCAGTCCTAACCCGCAGTAAACTACGGATAAGATAGATGGAGCGTTGGTTGCAGCGCACGGTCTCTCGACTGTCGGGCCGTCGCTTTTGCAAAGCTCGGCACTGAAATCGAACGGTGAGCTTCGCGAAACGAGACACACTCGAATGCGGGCTACATCATTCGGAATGGGATATCGGCTCTCTGTATCGATGCGTAACTCGAAATCCTCGCTATATTGAATTGCTCGGTGCGATTCTCATTCTTATCGAACTAATATCCCAACTTTGACAAGGGCTATACGTCGATGTCGCTGACTTCTATCTCGAGACCTGTCCTTCGGAAGGACAACTTTTCTCTACAACTTTTATCGCATTCCCTCGCGCCTCCCCCCGCGCCCGCGCTCCGGCGTTCCCTCATTTCTCTTCTCTCGTCCTTTGCAATCTTCCCCGCGCTCCGGTATACTTGGGCTTCTGAAATGTACTCGCGTCCTCACTCCTCGCTCCTCCCGCCTCCTTTCTTCGTGTTTATCGCTCTAAACGCAGCGTTATTGGCTGACGCCGAGGCCCTTATCCCGTGTAATATCCGGTATTCCAGAGCGTTCATGAAACTCTCTATACGTTGGAGGAGCGAATCGATAAGCCCTCGAGCGTTTCTACTCGCGATCGACGCCGCGAGCTAAAGCGCGCCTCCGATCGAAGCGCCTCGCTCGTTGTTACCTAAATGAGAACTTCGCTCTACTTCGATGCGTCGCTCTCGTAACTCGGAGATTACACTGCCGAGCGTTTTTTTCCTTTTCTCTTTTCTCTCATAACACGTGTCGAGTGACGAATGAGAAAAAAGAATGATGACGTTGAGTCACTGAACGAAAAATCATGAACTTTAAAACCGCACATCTCTTCCGCATTGCCTTTTCAACATTGTTCAGTTGGGTAACTTTGGGACGGAGAAGCTTTGTATTTTCGAGTATTTCTGCCGATTTTCCCTTATCGTCCAGCTCTAACTTGGGTTTCCCAGTTTCGCTTGAACCAACTTTACCTCCTTTACCTTCCTGCAAACTAAATGCACGACGCACTCGTTGACATCCGAGTCCAAAGACAAAAAAATACCCCGGTCACCGAAGACGCAGCCTGATGAAAAATGTTTGCTCGACCTCCTGAAAAGCCAATGAAACCCGACAAAAAAGCGGGAAAGGGAAAACCTTAACTCGCCCGAGGATCGAGTTACCGCATCGCCCGGATCGCTGCCGGAGTTGGCCCTCGACATCACTCGAAGCCGCGGGATGGAGTGAAATGGGCTCGGAAAGGAACGAAAGGAAGCGATGCTAAACATTTCATTTCTCGTCTTGCGTCGTCGCCGTCTTCGGTCGCAGTAAAATCGTCCGAGGCCCCGAAGCTCCGTCGAGCTCACTCGGGGTTTCTATCGGCGCGAGAAGAAAGATCGCGCAGTCGTTCTCTCGACCCGGCACGACCCACGAAGAAAACCTCCCACGTGGATGCGCGGTCGCATTTACGAGACCGTCGTCTTCTCGCGACCTCCTTCTCCACCCACGCCCGTCGAGCGACATCGAAAAGCTATGCATAAATTCAACTCCTGTATGCATATCCCTCGATTGCTCGAATTTCTCCCCGTCTCGCGCACCCTTCACCTTCGCAGGTACCACTTTCGCTCGTCCGCTGACTCGCCACGCTGACTCTCTCGTTTCTCGAGCTTCTCCTTATCATTCACCCCGATTCCTCCGCTCTCTTTCCTCGGCCTCCGCGCTCTCGCGAGAATTTGTATTCGAATTCGATGCGATTCTCGCAAAAAAGTTCCAAGACGCTTGGCTTTGAATTATGCATTTTTGCAACTATTATCGATGCCCTTTAGACCCTTGGTCAGCGGCGTGGATCTCGATGTGTCGCGGTATTTGGGTTTATAGACTTCCCTTCGAATCGACGATGTTTTAACCATTCTTTAACGAGCATTTATCCCTTTATTGATCACAGGAATAGGATTTTCTCTCCCAGACAGCCAAGCGATGGTAAACGATTCGTTGTGCGAATACAAAAGCGAAATTATAGTTTCAAGTACCCACCGAATGCTTAGAATATGGGTTTGGGATATCTTCTAAGAATTGATAATGCAAACAAACAAAACAAATATTATTATTGTTATTTTTTTTTTTTTTTCCGAGAAGTTGCGGAATTATTTTTACGGATTCACCCCAATCGTGCGGCTTTGTGCAAATGTGGGACTCTCGATTGGCCTACCTACTAAAGCGCCTTCTGCTTTGCGTCCGCCCCCGACCAGGAACTATGTTAATATTACTTCTGATTGGGGGGTCTGTCTGTATTTGTCTTGTCATGTTGTCTGTGTGTTCTGTTTTTGTTTCATCTGTCGTGTCTAGTCTGTCATGTCAGGCAGCTGTCCGTGTTTTTCCGTCTCAGAATTGTCTCTATGTATGTGGCGATATTATGCCAGTCGTCGTTTCCGTAGAACATCACCACGACGATATTGTCAGGAGTAATGATTTCGACAGCCGATTCTAGTTCATATCTCAGTCTTGTCCAGTCGTCACATCTGAAAAAGGTGCGTTCCGCGTCGTCTCGTTCGTTTCCGCAGTAAGTACAGTCCGGTGTTCGTACTCTGTTCACTTCGTATAAGTACCGTCTAAAGTAACGGTGTCCCATCAGAAATTGGGTAACGTGGAAGTTTACGTCCCCAACATCCCGACGGAGCCACGGTCTCAGGTCCTTTACCAGTCGTCTCGATCAGTTTCCTGTCGTTTCTTCTGTCCATCGTTGTTGCCACGTCTGTAGCGTCCTGTCCATTTCTGTTTATGCCGCGTCCGGTCGTTTCGTGACTGCGCTCGTACCGTAGATCCTCCTGCGAAGGCAAGGAGGTCTTCTTCTTCTTCTTCTCAATTTGGCTGGGCCCTCGGAACCACCAGATGGCACCAACCTGGCCACTGGAATACATCGTGTCGGCCAACGATTATGTGCATTTTCTATTTGTGTGTAGAGTTACGCGTAGCTGGTTAAGCTACTATTTGAATTAGAAGAGGGACCTACAATTTAAAGTGGGTTCCGAACCACCGGGGATTACAGAAAAGCACATAGAAAGTTCCTTTGGTGCCTGACCGGAGAATCGAACCTCGGACCCAGGAGGCAAGGAGGTCTATGGGAATCACGGCCTCTATCACCAGAACGGCCTGTGCAGAGACAGTCCGGTAGGAGCAACGAGCCTCAGCACGCTCTGTCTTTCTACTGCCAACATTGCGGGGCAATATTTTTTCGTCTTCAGGTAGTCTGCCCGGAACTCCGCGCCTCAGAGCAGCATCGAGTGGGCCGTCGACATTAGTAGTTCCCGTTTCTTCGGTCTCGGTCCATTCGTGTCTGCCATCAGGCGTATTAGGGATGCTATCCTTTCGGTCGCCTTCCGAGCTGTCCTTTGTATGTGAGGGCAGAAGGTCATCTTTGTATCTGGGGTCACCTCCAGGTACTTGACGTCCCCTCTGGTCTCGTTGTCGTCCGTTCCGACCTTCACCGGTAGTATCGTCTGTATGCGTTTCCTTGTGAAGAAAAGCAGTTCTGTCTTCTCCGTCGCAAGTTGCAGTCCGTGCTCAGTCATCCATCGTCCGATCCATCTCATCGTCTGATTCAGTTTGTACTGCGCCAGCTCTGGAGCGCGCTCGACGATCACCGCCGCTACGTCATCGGCGCATGCAACGAGGAGTACGCCGAGCGGAAGCTCCAGTCTGAGCAGGCTGTCGTAGAGTCCGTTCCAGAAGTCCGGTCCAAGTATGGATCCTTGGGCAATCCCCGCGGTGATTTGTCTCGTAGTCTGTCCCTCTGTTGTCTCGTATGTAATTCGCCGGTTTCGCAGGTAAACCTCCTCTACCCGGAGCAGGTACGGTGGAATCCCGTAGCTGCCTCTGAGCGCCCCCAGGATGTCAACCCTGGCCGAGTAGAAGGCGTACCTGACGTTCAGTGTCGCCAGCACGATAGATCGCGCTGCGTGGCAGTGTCTGTCTGTGATCATTATTATTATTACTATTATTATTATTATTATTATCAATAATAACTATTGTAAACAAATAAAATTTTTAAAGAAATAGTTCGAAACCCACTGGAATAATGATTATCGAAAAAGTATCGAAACCAATAAACAAAAAGGACTGCATAGGATTGCCTAACATTGAAGCCAAACAAGGAGAATTGATCTCTCAACGTGTGTGACAAGTTTCACCTTGATATCTCAAGCCACAATTAACGAACATTAATTACTTTTTAAAAAGTTTACATAGAAATGAAAAATAAAAAATGTTACTTCAAAAATACTTATCGAGGAAGGAGAAAACAATGAAAAACCTAGAGTCGTGTAGGCTTGACTTCTCTGAGGTCACCCAATAAATCGAACGGCCGATGTGAAAAAAATGTACCACAAAAAAATCGATGATTTCAGGTACTGGACAACGGGAAGTGTTCAACAGAATGGAATAACGGACGGGCCGTACGACAACAACAAAGCGGCGATAATAGACAGCATCGTGTCGTCCTATCCGTTGCCGAGATCGAGATTCTCTCAAGTAACATCGACGCCAACCACGATACGACAATCGGCGAATCAGATTCAGCAAAAGCAGCACGAATCGAGAGAGCCGAACGACGAGAAAGCGAGACACGAGGGAAAGAAGCCCTCCGCCTCGTTCTCGTCATCGAATTACTACAGAACGGCGCAGATTTACGAGGACATACAGAGAAGAATCGCTAATGTAACGAGTCCAGCGGGACTGAGCCATCAAAGCTCGTGGACGAATTCGACCCCCGTCGCGAAGCAGCATCAGCACAGGTTCCGAATGAAACATCACAGAATGCAGTCCAAAGGGAAACGTCTGAGACCACGTAAGACACGCACTTTTGTCATTCCATCGGTGCGGATCGATGATAATCGATAATGTTAATCACAATCGATTCATCCTCATTCCCGCTCATTCGATTGTTTTTATTCACTTTTCCATGGGACGAATGTCTGAAATAAATCAATCATCCAAAAAGGGCCGAAAATATTGATTTTTCATAATACATTTTTTCAAATGTTATCGATGTATTGATTGAAAAAAAAAAAAAAAAGTTTAAATTGTTATAAAAATAACAATTATTTAATCATTTTCATGAAAATAAAAATCCTTTGATAATTTTTGTTCAAATAAAAATAATTTGCCAATTTATCTGAATACGGATGAATTTTTTCTATTTAAAATTGAGTTTTCCTTTTTTACTTTGTCGAAAAGGACGCGATTTTGAATAATTAAACAAATTTCTGAAAAAATTCGAAGGTATTCGATAAAGTTAACATATTATCTTCTTTCGGAAGAAAGTCAGGTTGCCCGATGCAATAGTTCAACAAATCACCTGGCAACGTCATTTTTTTTTTTTCAAACAATAATAATAATAATAATAATAATAATAATAATAATAATAATAAATCATTTCTAAATTTGTTTATGAATAAATATTATCATATTAATATTAATTTATTTATTTTCTTTCATTATTTTTTAAATTCATCCTTATTATTAATAATTAGTACATTTTTCTAACTTTGTGTGAATTTTTTCGGAACTTATCTATTTAAAATTGCATTCACATTCGTTCATTTCGTCGAAAAAAACGCCAATTTCAACGATTAGGCAAAATTCTGAAAATTAAGAAATTATTTTCAAAAAAAAAAAGTTACTTTGCCAGTGAATTTTTTGAAGTGTTTTTTTTTTTCATCAATTTATTAATAACATTTTGGTATTATTACACAGAATCAATCTTTCGAGCTTTTTTCATACGTCGGATTTTTTCAGTTTTTATTGCCAGCCTTCTTGAAATTCTATTTGAAACCCTTCAAAAGCATGGTCCGCAATTTCAAGCGAATCGGGTTTTATTTTTCTACGCGGGCAAAAAAAATCGCGTCGCAACTCCCGCGCTGTTGTTCGCAGCCAAGCGTTTTCATTGTGTTTAAAAGTATCGAGTACCAAATTTTTTAATTCACAAAATTATTTATAAACCGAGGAAAAAGATTTATAAAAAGACGGTCTGAGCGACGAATCGCATGGAATTATCAGCTACATTTTTTTTCACCCGTAAAAAAAGCCCATTCAAAAGAAATTTTGTACTCGGCTTGCCTTTGCGTGAATATTAATAAATCCAGATTTTCGCGCTCGTCGAATGTAAAAATCTGAAATGAATTTTTTTTTCGCATTCTTTTATCGAACCGCGCTGAATTACAAGCTCGTAATGAAAAAAATGGCAATTTTCGTGCCGCATCTCCTCCGAACCTGCGGCCCTTTGAGTTTTCGAAAACCGACCTAATTTTCTTTCGCGACCAAATAGTTGAACGAACAAAAGAAAATAATTATTGAAATAAAAAAAAAAAAAAAAAAAAAAAGCCTTCGTTTAGCCGTTGACCAGTCGTTGAATAATTTAACGAGGCGAGATCACGCGAGTTAAAGTTTCCTCTTCATGCGTCTCGAAGCCCTTCTCTCTTTCTCTCTCGCTTGCGAGCTTACAAAAACCATTTTGCCCTCTTTTGTGTGTTTTACCGTTTCCATCCCCGCGCGGGCTTTGCGAGTCGACCGAGAGAAAATTAAATGACGAGGGCATAGTTTCAATTAACCCTTTCACCGCGACGAAGAAAACCTCGGGCAATCGGGCTGGGCCGCGAGTGCAAACCTCCCCCGTCTCTCTGTTCGAGCACATTCGGCATTGCGAGAGAATATTGCACCATAGAGCTTGAACGAAGAGTTCTAGCTTTTTTTTTTTTTTTTTTTTTTTTTTTTTTTCATTTATGAGAGTTAATGGGAAAGCCGGTTCAATAGCCATATTTTCCATGTGACCGGTCAAAGGATTGTGGGCTTCTTTCTCTCTCTCTCCCACCCTCTCACTCGCTCCACATTCCCCTTCCACCCTTCGCCCTGTTTTCACCCCCCGAGCCACGTACGGCGCACAAACGGGAGAAATCCCTCCCGCTCTTTCGATTTTCCTTGCTCGTGCTCACCGTCGTCAGGTGGGCGACGATCGGGATCGTTTGATCGAGAAAGACCGGATGTACGATGTAATGTATTGCAAAACGTTGATAGCAACGCTATACGATCCGCGCGTCGATCTCTTGGATCTATAGATCGCCCAAATTTTTTTTTTTTTTAAATAAAATACTGTTAATAAAAAAAGCGCTTAACAAAAAATAAGTGAGATATTTTCAAAAAGAAATAAAATGTCCCGAAATTTTTTTTTTTTTTCAAAAAAGCTACCTGAACTTATTTTTTAAGATAATTTTTGTAAACAGAATTTTCACGTACTTGGCGTACATTTTTTTTTTGGAAATTTCATTCCTTCTTGAAAACTTGATTGATTGAAAAATCTGAAAAAATTCATACGTATTCGGAGAAATGAAATAATTATTTTCAGAAAAAAAAAACGATTGTGTTTTCGAGCAAGTTCGAGAAAGTTCGAGAAAATTGTGAGTGAATTGCAAACACTTCTCGATGGTATAAAAATCTGATAAAATTCATACCCATTGAAGGTACTAAGAAGATCAATTTCGCATAGTAATAATTGCAAAAAGAAATTAACAAACTGATGAAAAATAAACTTGTTAAACAAATTAACGGTAACTCAACTTTGTTTTTAAATGAAAATGATTCGTTCATTTTTCGAAAAACGTATGAATTTTTTCAGATTTTCATCTTTATTTTGAATTTTCTTGTTTTTTACATGGAAAAATGTGCAAAAATCAAAATAAAGATAAAAATCTGAAAAAATTCATACGTTTTCCGAAAAATGGACGAATCATTTTCATGGAAAAACAAAGTTCAGTTACCGTTAATTTGTTTAACAAGTTTTTTTTTCATCAATTTGTTAATAACTTTTTGCAATTATTATTATGCAAAATTAATCGTCCCAGTACCTGTAATGTGCATGAATTTTTTCAGATTTTGTTAATAATTATTAACAAAATGATGAAAAAAAAAAATAGTCAACAAATCCCCCCCCCCCCCCCCAATAGACGCTCAAATACTCATAACTTCGTCAATTTTACTCCGATCGACTTGAAATTTTAACACAATATTCTTGAGATATTATGCATTCATTTAAAAATTAAAAAAAAAATGGAAAAAAAACAATTTTAATACTTTACCCCGCCCTTAACAGCGTTACATTTGTGTGCCCGTCGCAGGTTTGCCGAGGGACTGCAAGGTCGACGAGTGGGGCCCGTGGAGCGCGTGCAGTCGAAGCTGCGGCGTCGGTGAGACCCAGCGCACGCGGAAGGTCAAGTTGAATCCACGCAGGGGCGGCGCGCCGTGTCCGCCGCTCAAGGAGACCAAGTGGTGCGGCAGCGCGAGCCCGTGCCCGTCGAGCGCCGAGTCCGGCAAGCCCGTCGTCGACATATTCCAGTGGTGAAGAGGATCTTTCATCGAGCGCGAGGCACTCTCGTTTCTTCTGTCCAGCGAAGAGGAGAAAACCTTTGCGGCTCCGCCGCGACACTCGGCGATCGGAGCATGTTAAAAAAAAGTCACGAAAAAAAAAAAAAAAAAACGGCCCAAGAAAATCAAGAAAAGAAGTGAGAAACATTTTTCGAAAGCTCTTTTCTTTCTCTCTAAAAAAAAAAAAAAAAAAAAAAAAAAAAAAAACAAATTAAAATCGGCACGATGATTTTTTTTTTCGTTCGTGCAACGAGTGCCGCAAATCGGGAAATTCTTCGACGAGATTCTTCGGTGGTTGACTGTCGATTTGGATGCGACGCGACCCTCGCGTCGGGGAGGAAGATAATCGAACGATCGATATCGCTATTAGGTACTTGACAATCCGAGTGCGAGTCCATCGTGTTTACGTAATGTATTTAAATATGTTCGACAAATTATCATCGTCGAATGAACGTTGTGAAAGTATGAGAGACGAATGCTTTTCGACGCGAGAGCGCGCCGCCCTCGCGTAGGAGAGGTCGGACGATTTTTTGGGTTTGCGACCCTTCGCGGGAATGAGAGAAATTAAAAACACTTGTCGATAAAACGAAAATCCGAAAAAAATTGAGCATAAAAAATTCAGGACGGTCCTGAAAAGATTATTTTTGCACAATAATAAGTTCAAAATGTTATTGACAAATGGATGAAAAAATTAATTGTTCAACAAATTACCCGGCACTTTACTTTTTTTTTTTTTCACGAAAATTATTTATCAATTTTTCGGTATAGGTAAGAATTTTTTCAGAATTTTGTCCAATGTTTCAAAGTTGCGATTTTGAAGAAATTTCAATATAAAGAAAATGCCATTTTTAAACATTGGATAAAATTCCGACAAAATTTGCGCGTATTCAGAATAATTGACACATTTTTTTCGCGACAAAAAACGATTGAGTCGCCGAGTAACTCGTTAAACATTAAATGTTTTCATTGGTTCGTCAATAACATTTCGGAATTATTATTGTGCGCGAACAATCTTTGCAGCACCTTCCCCGATTTTTTTCAGTTTTTTTTCCTTGCGAAAATTATTTGTAAATGTTCCCGAGTGGGGATAAATTTTTTCAGAATTTCGTCCACTGTGTAAAAATTGCGATTTTTGACGAATTGTAACGCGATGAAAACTCATTTTTACGCATAAACAATGATTTTTTTAACTTATTTGTCATTAACTTTTTGGAATTACTATTATGAAAAATTAATATTCTCAGCGCCTTCTGTACGGTTGAATTTTTTCGGATTTTTATCTCATCAAAAAGTTGTCGGAATTCTTTCAAAACCACCAAAATTCGCAAATAAAAAAAATCTCCCTTCCAGCGAGGGCGTTTCGCTGTGCCTCGTTCGAAAGGCACGCGCGCACTCATACAAAAAATCAATTAGAAAAAAAAATTAAAATGGTCTAAAAAAAGAAAAAATTCTTGCAAAAAACCTCGAACAAAAAAAAATGCTCGATTACATATTTCAATCGCGACACAATTTTTACACGAATCGCGATGAGGAACAACATAAAAAAAAGGAAGAAAAAAAACAAATGAAATATCATCAGGTGTTATCGTGTTAGGTGAGTGTATTATATCTTAGGCCGTAAAAAAAAAAAAAAATCTTATCGATAATAATTAATAACTAACGTTTAATCGTAAATTCCTAATCAATAGGTGACGTATTATTATTATTGTCTGTAAATGCGTTGCCGATAGTCACGGTTCGCCGGCGTTTCTTCGTCAAAAAAAAAAAAAAAAAAAAAAAAAAAAAAAAAAAAAAAAAAAAAAAATCCGAATAAACCGCAACCGGAAATACTCGCACAAATTCGATTGTTCGACGGTCTCGTGCAAGCCGTAGGCTTCGAGAGACAAAAAAAGAAAAAGAGTGAAAAAAAGCAATTTGGCACCGCCGAATGGAGAAGACCGTGAGGAACCGGGACTGTGGCAATCTAAACAGTGTTAAGATTAATGTTTCACAAATTAGATAGTGTTACTACGTGACGCGCCCCCGGAACTGTCCGTCTTTCTCCTCTCTCGCGTTAAGCGCCCGGAAAACAAACATCGGTCTCGTCGGGGACGAGGAAGCGAGAGCGAAAGCGAAAAATCGAGGGGCCCGAGACTAATAAAGAATAATCTGTTGCGTTTAATTTTGTCACGTAGAGGAAAAGAAGTCGGATTGAAAAAAAAAAAAAAAAAAAAAAAAAAACGTGACCGTGACGAAACGAACGCGGACGACTTTGTAGCCGATAACAATGATGATAAGACAAAAAGATTTCACAAAACGATGATATTCTGTACAAGATCTGTGCATTCTAACTGTTAAGACGATTCTGTTAAGGGTAGCTCGTAGGAAACAATATAGAATTTAAGGTGAAGAAAAATAAAAAATAAAATTGAAAAAAAAAAAAAAAACAATGTAGCAATGTAGCATAACACATAAGTTTATATTACATAATAAAATCTATCGAGAAAGTGCGTTTTCTTTGGTCTCAAATCCCGCACTCGAGCTCCTCGCGAATTAATATTTTTCAGAAATCCGCGAATAAATAAAAAAAAAAAAATTTTAAATGAGAAGAAAAAAAAAAAGAAACTGCACTTGCCGCGCGAAACTGGCTTGTAGGACCCTCGACTCGACAGCCGGCCGAGTTTTTTGCATTTTTTTATTTAACTTTTTTTCGCCTCGGAGAACAACAGAATTATTTCTCGACGTTTCTAGGCCAGAGGCCGCGGTACGGAGCTGTCGTACTCGAGGATACGCCGCTCGCCCCGCGGCCTCGAGGACACTTCAGTAAAATTTGATCGAATAAAGTGGCGTAAATGATGGGTTTTTAAGCGGTTTTTTTTTTTACTTTAGAAATCCTTAAAAGCAGGGAATTCCGAGAGCTGATTTTCACGGTTTCCGGCGGCAGTATTATTCACGTCATTTTTCATAGCCCATTGTGATTTAAATAAATTAAAAAAAAAATTGAAATAAAAAGAAAAATTGCGCCACTTGAAAGACAAAAACTCGTTTTTTTTTTTATTTCTAAAATTTTTTAAAATCTCAATGTTTTAAAATTTGAACCCGACATCTTGAAATTTATGAGTGTAATTACGCAAGTATATAAAAAAAACGAAAAGTTTTCAAAAACTGCAAAGTTTTGTAAATCTTAGAGGCTGAGATCGCTCCAAATTCGTCTGAATTCATATGTAACAACAGTTGACCTGAAAAAAATCGAATTCAAATTCGAAAAATCAAATTCAAATTCAGTTCAAAATTAAGCTCGATGACTAAAAACAATTCACGAATTAAGCGTAAACATTATTTTTCAAAATATTCCAAATTCCATAAATTTTTAGTGCATTGCCGGATTTTCTCCGAAATCGAATCCCAAACCGTATTTGAAAACAGTCTACTTATGGTCAAAATTTCAGCTGCCTATTTCTCTCTGAACCACTTTTCTCGATGTTTCACTTTATTTCTTAGTGTCCTGACCTAGAAATCTTGAAAACAAATTTTTTTCATTTTTTTTTTTCACATTTTTTCGAAAAATAATTTCTACGAGAAATCAGAAGACATTCAAAAAACACGAGCGATTACACGAAAGCGGCGACTTTCCCTCGGACTGCGCTCTATCAACGAGCCGATACGACGATGGGCTTTGCGCGGATATTCCGATCACGGTTTGTAACGCTAAAGCATGAAATTCTATGATCTCTCGAATGCGCTCGCGTTTCCGCGATCTTCTCCTCGCTTCGCGGATAAACTGGAAGCCGGCTTCGAACCCTCGCTTTTGTATCCCATACAACTGTCCCATTCACTCCCGTCGCGGATTTATGTCCCTCTGCGAATCCGTTCCCCGCCAAGCTTTCTTCGTTTATCAACCACAGCGTGGCTTTCCGCGCCTGGTGTTTGTCGCTCGGATCCACACGACCTTTTGCATGAATGCCATTCATTCGCACAAGAGACGAATGAGATCGAAGAAGCTGCATGGAAGCTCGGAAGGCAACGTATTTTTCTATGGAACAAAATTGCTGCCGTATAAAAAAAAAAAATTACTGTCGATATTGCTGCTCACGTTATCGATCCAATTAGTTATACTCGCATCGCAGTCGCATGAAAAAAAAAAAATCGAAAATTTTTTTGTTACAAAACAGTATGCAAAAATTGCACCGAGTATGGATTGCTGAGCCTCTGATAACGCACTCAAAGCGTTATCACCCGAGGAGAAATTTGTTCCGGTTGCCATATGATTAGTCTGGGCCACATCAGGGAGAAGTGCGGCGACGCTGATCAGGCTCGCCGGACTTCCCCCCGATATGTACCGGTTCAGGTACTAATATGGCAGGGTACATTAGGTTTTCCGGATGTCTACTGGATCTGGGCCATTTCCGGCGTTATTCGAGCAGAAATTTGTTCCTGCTGCCATATGATTAGTCAGGGCCACATCAGGGAGAAGTCTGGCGAGCCTGATCAGCGTCGCCGGACTTCTCCCTGATATGTACCGGTTCAGGTACTAATATGGCAGGCTACGTTAGGTTTTCCAGATGTCTACTGGATCTGGGCCATTTCCGGCGTTACTGGAGCAGAAATTTGTTCCTGCTGCTATATGATTAGTCAGGGCCACATCAGGGAGAAGACCGGCGAGCCTGATCAGCGTCGCCGAACTTCTCCCTGATATGTACCGGTTCAGGTACTAATATGGCAGGCTACATTAGGTTTTCAGAATACCTACTGGATCTGGGCCATTTCCGGCGTTACTCGAGTAGAAATTTGTTCCGGCTGCCATATGATTAGTCAGGGCCACATCAGGGAGAAGTCTGGCGAGCCTGATCAGCGTCGCCGGACTTCCCCCCGATATGTACCGGTTCAGGTACTAATATGGCAGGCTACATTAGGTTTTCCGGATATCTACTGGATCTGGGCCATTTCCGACGTTAGTAAAGTACGTCGGATCTATTTTCATACTTATTGCCGGATCCGGACCTGATACGAAATTCACTCGATTTGCCAGATCGCTGCAACTTGTATTATTCCAATTCAGGGCCAAGTCAGGATAGGATCAGGCATTTATAATAGTGATAGAAAAAAATTATTAGAACGATTTATATTCGCTATTTTGCACGGACTGAAGTCATATTTTTACAACTTTCTAATTCAGAAGGGGAATAACAAAAAAAATGTATTCTGTTTCGTTTCTTGTATGGAGCTTCACAAGCTTCACTTCATCGATGACAATGATCGCGTTTTTAAGCTCAGTGTTCTTTTAACTTGCCACATTATCTGCCCCGTATGCCGGGTTCGCATAGACCAGAAACGAGGTGTTTGCGTTTTGGGTAAATCGTAGGACCTCACGAACCATCGCGAGCGGATATGATTTCGCAGAAACGCGATATTCTTGTCCAGTCGCATGATTTTAGCTCTGAGTCTCGGCCTCTTGAGAAAATAATAAATTTCGCATTTGCCCTAGCGAAAATACCCACTAATGTAGCCACCATGTAGCCACTCCGGAGCCACTTGTGTGCCACGAGGTGTGTCATTCCGCCATTCTGCCACCTTCTTAACCTGCCATTCTGCCACTGTCAAGTTTTTGATTTCTACCATGTATTCCACCTCGAAGTAAGTCCCCGTTATCAGTGGTCTACAAGTGTATTCCACCGGTATTTCACCGTGTTAGCCCCTAACATTTAGTGGACCTAAAAATGGGCCTTAGGTGTGATACATGGCTAGGCTACCGGAAATGCCACTATGTATCCTACTGCTCAGGTTACTGCACTGCACAAGCTAATAATCGTTAGGTGCCCGGTTCGATCCCAGCTTTCCGTTAGGTTTTTTCCCCCCTAAAATGATAGTGGCATCCGGTGGACTAGCCACGCGAATGCCACCATCAAAACCACCATCTTTTTCATCGTCGATAATGGCATACGGTGGTCGACTCATGCATGCCAACGTCAAATCCACCATTTCTTTTATTGTCGATTGTGGCATACAGTGGCCTACCCACGTATACCACTGTCAAAACCACCATGTATTCCACCGTCTATAGTGGCGCACTCTGCTAGGCCACCGAGTTCCACTATCGTATGCCACTGTGGAGCGATGCGGACAGCAGTGGGATACATAGTGGCACTCACGGTGGCCTAGCCATGTATCACACCTAAGGCCCATTTTTGGGTCCGCTAAATGTTAGTGGCTAACACGGTGAAATACCAGTGGAATACACTAGTATACCACTGATAACGGGGGGTCACTTCGAGGTGGAATACATGGTGGGAATAACAAATTTGACGGTGGCAGAATGGCAGGTTCACACCATGTGGAATACATGGTGGGTGTTTTTGCTAGGGAAAGCCTTCAAAACTTTAGAGCCTCTCCCTTTTGGCTGCGAATCTACGAGTGATGCATCCAGGAGATGTCTGTTAGGCAGCGCTGGATGTTACAACAGGCGAACTTACGTTGGTGAACATGAGGATGGCGATTGGTGGACTAGCCACGTGAATGCCACCATCAAAACCACAGCAGTGGACAGCAGTGGGATACATAGTAGCATTCACAGTGACCTAGCCATTTATCACACCTAAGGCCCATTTTTGGGTCCGCTAAATGTTAGTGGCTAACACGGTGAAATACCAGTGGAATACACTAGTATACCACTGATAACGGGGGGTCACTTCGAGGTGGAACACATGGTGGACATCACAAATTTGACGGTGGCAGAATGGCAAGTACACACCAGGTGGAATACATGGTGGGTTAATTGGTGGGTGTTTTAGCTAGGGAAAGCCTTCGAAATTTTAGAGCCTCTCCCTTTTGGCTGCGAATCTACGAGTGATGCATCCAGGAGATGTCTGTTAGGCAGCGCTGGATGTTACAACAGGCGAACTTACGTTGGTGAACATGAGGATGGCGATTGGTGGACTAGCCACGTGAATGCCACCATCAAAACCACAGCAGTGGACAGCAGTGGGATACATAGTAGCATTCACAGTGACCTAGCCATTTATCACACCTAAGGCCCATTTTTGGGTCCGCTAAATGTTAGTGGCTAACACGGTGAAATACCAGTGGAATACACTAGTATACCACTGATAACGGGGGGTCACTTCGAGGTGGAACACATGGTGGACATCACAAATTTGACGGTGGCAGAATGGCAAGTACACACCAGGTGGAATACATGGTGGGTTAATTGGTGGGTGTTTTAGCTAGGGAAAGCCTTCGAAATTTTAGAGCCTCTCCCTTTTGGCTGTGAATCTACGAGTGATGCATCCAGGAGATGGCTGTTACGCAGCGCTGGATGTTACAACAGGCGAACTTACGTTGGTGAACATGAGGGTGGCGATTGGTGGACTAGCCACGTGAATGCCACCATCAAAACCACAGCAGTGGACAGCAGTGGGATACATAGTGGCATTCACAGTGGCCTAGCCATTTATCACACCTAAGGCCCATTTTTGGGTCCGCTGAATGTTAGTGGCTAACACGGTGAAATACCAGTGGAATACACTAGTATACCACTGATAACGGGGGGTCACTTCGAGGTGGAACACATGGTGGACATCACAAATTTGACGGTGGCAGAATGGCAAGTACACACCAGGTGGAATACATGGTGGGTTAATTGGTGGGTGTTTTTGCTAGGGAAAGCCTTCAAAACTTTAGAGCCTCTCCCTTTTGGCTGTGAATCTACGAGTGATGCATCCAGGAGATGTCTGTTAGGCAGCGCTGGATGTTACAACAGGCGAACTTACGTTGGTGAACATGAGGGTGGCGATTGGTGGACTAGCCACGTGAATGCCACCATCAAAACCACAGCAGTGGACAGCAGTGGGATACATAGTAGCATTCACGGTGGCCTAGCCATTTATCACACCTAAGGCCCATTTTTGGGTCCGCTGAATGTTAGTGGCTAACACGGTGAAATACCAGTGGAATACACTAGTATACCACTGATAACGGCGAGTCACTTCAAGGTGGAATACATGGTGGGGATCACAAATTTGGTGGTGGCAGAATGGCAAGTACACACCGGGTGGAATACATGGTGGGTTAATTGGTGGGTGTTTTAGCTAGGGAAAGCCTTCGAAATTTTAGAGCCTCTCCCTTTTGGCTGTGAATCTACGAGTGATGCATCCAGGAGATGGCTGTTACGCAGCGCTGGATGTTACAAAAGGCGAACTTACGTTGGTGAACATGAGGGTGGCAATTGGTGGACTAGCCACGTTAATGCCACCATCAAAACCACAGCAGTGGACAGCAGTGGGATACATAGTGGCATTCACAGTGGCCTAGCCATTTATCACACCTAAGGCCAATTTTTGGGTCCGCTAAATGTTAGTAGCCAACACGGTGAAATACACTAGTATACCACTGATAACGGGGAGTCACTTCGAGGTGGAACACATGGTGGAAATCACAAATTTGACGGTGGCAGAATGGCAAGTACACACCAGGTGGAATACATGGTGGGTTAATTGGTGGGTGTTTTTGCTAGGGTGGTTGTTTGAATATTTCTTCGGAACAAACTGAAAAAAATACGTGTAGAGAGAGGGTCAGGACGTAAAAAATATTGAAAAAAATGTATTTCAGTTAACCAAACAATCGTCAGAAGTCACACAATTTTAAGATACGCATATTTCGGTGAAAGAAAAACTTGAGCCTTATTTATCGCGTTTTTTTTTTTTTCGTAGTCGTCCGAAAACGCGCATTTTCGTCTCAGCGTCGTAGTTCATCAAAGGGCAAAACCGGAGGGACAAAAAGTAGCGATCGAGAACAAGGGGATATATAAAAAAAGAAGCCGCCTTCGACGGAACCGAGCGGAGACTATCCGGAGGGGTCGAGTCCTCTCTTTCTTTTGTTTCCAAGCGACACAATACTAATAGAGATACTCCCGAGGGGGATAATTTGATTGTCGCCCCCGTATATGTGCCTTGCTCGCTCGAGGGACACGCGCTAGAAGCGAAAAGCCAAAGGGGAACGAGAGCGGTGAGTGCGGATGCGTGTACACGCACCGGATAGAGAAAGGACAACACAGCATTGCGTATCGTCAATGGGAGGGCTCATTTCTCCGATATCAGAGCCTCTCACAATGGGTCCTCGGAGAGCGCGCACGCAGATCGAGGACAACCCCGGCGGCGCGAGGACACCACGGACGCGTAATGATCCCCCACCGTAGGCGCGCGCGTGCTCAACGATAAAAATCGTCCGAACCAAGAGAGGGTTCGGAAACGTATACGTGGACGGCACCGGGGCGTAACGGCCGACGCGTTAAGGCTTACGCCAACCTCACCGTATTCCCCGTAGGCTCATCGTCGTTAACGAACGGAGACGGCACACAGAAATGTTCGCGTTTGGGCGTTTTTATCGTTAACGGCGGCGAAGCCACGGAATAAAAAAGAAATCATAAATATCGAGGGGACTCAACTACGTCGAATGCGATCTCGTGCTCAACATTTACAGAAGGAATTAAGAAACAATAAATATAAATAACGAAAATCAATAATTACAAATAATAATGAAATCTGGGTATATCGTTGTTTTAAAAAAATCTAATAATAATAATAATTTTATTATAATAGAAAACCAATTTTTTTTGTAATGGTAATATTCCCGTAAAAAAAGTAGTATGGGAATGCGCATTGAATCGAGTATGGGTTGCAACATGGATAATAGTATGGAAAAGAGTAGGGGAGAGCGGGGCAAGACGGCATACCGGGGCGAAATGGTATTCACGCACAATGGGACCAGGGCAGTATGGTATTAGGGCAAAATGGGACCGCAAAAAAATCTACTTCGATGGGACTTTCTCTTGTCCCATTTTGCCCTAATTCTATCATCCGAGGGACTTTATTTGACCATTTCATACCATTTTGCCCCGGTACTTATGCCATTTTGCCCCGCTCTCCCCCATGGGGTAAAGAATAATCGGAATATGGGATATATCCTGTTCCTAGCAGCGTTGGTAGGTTTCCTGTGTTGTACCGCCGGAGCCCGGGTGATCAGTCCGTGCTCGGCGGGTGAGATATTATCTCCGAAGATTTTGGGCTGTTCCATTAAGGGGTTAGAACCCCCGTGAGGACTACCACTCGTAGGCGCAATAACAATTTATTGACGAAATGGAGAACAGAGTAATAAACAATTTTACTTTACGATTTGCCTCTTTTCCACACAACTTTACAAAGTTACTTGACAAGTCAACTTTAACACTTAATTCCGCACTCGAGATCCAGGTCCGACCCTCGCCCGCCAGTGCCACTTAATACGTTCCCTTGCCCGGAACTCTCTATTTTACCTTTTGGATTCCAATACCGAATCCCTGGGACCAGACGCACAGTTTCTCGAGTCAAACCAGACTGTCGAATGCTCGCTCGCGGATCATTATATATCGAGCGAGAGCATCAGCATTATTTATTAGACAAAACATTATTTCTTGAAACTCCGCTTTTCATTATTTTCTGTTTATTTTCCGTCGCTCCAGATTCCGTACGTCCACGGAATATGGCGGCTCCGCGCTACTTAATCTGCTGACGCGCTGCTCTACTTATCCGCGATCGAGAATCGCTCGATGCGTCGATTGCCCAATCGCCCGCGATGCGTTCGTTTTCGGTAATTATATTCGCGCTCGGCTCGCCCGCTGCTCGCATACCTCGGTTGTTGCGCAACGCATCTTGCGACAACAACCGGCGTACTCGGGGTGCAACACCTGGTAGGATTGGTGAACATCACCAGTAGAACTAGTGGCAAAATCCTACGTTACGTTTTTTGGTAGATGTACGGTATACGCACCTGCTACAGCGTCGGAGGACTCGAATGTTTCTTTTTTTCTCGCCATTGAAGTCGAAAGCGCGGCGAGTCTGAGACATCCGGAGAAAGTCGAAACCCTCGAAGCTCGCAACGACTTCAACTTCTCTCAACTGCCGGTACTCATCTGTTTTTCTTCGATCTCGTCCTTTGCTCTATCTCACAGAGCTTTAGTATCTGTCTGATTTCTGGGGAAAGGTCGGAGGAAGAAATGTCGGTATTGAAACGTTTCGATATTTCGCGCAAGCGAAATATCGAACTCACGATTTTTTAGATCGTCTTCTTCCTGGTGGAAGGTACAGAGATCGTGCTCTGGGCCGGCATGATAAGGCGTGGAGGAAAGGATTCTCGCATACGCTTTGAGGGTAGGGGGTCCAGCTGGATTGCTGACCCCCTGATAACGCACTTAATGCGTTATCAGACCTCTCCTCCACGTATGGCGAGAAGAGAACAAGGAAAGAGGAGTTATCAAGGCCTGTAATTCGGGGACCTGAGATCAACCCGACATCCGAAAGCCGATTACTCTCCTCGAGTGAGCCTACTATGCTCAGAGACACGCATGAGAATACATGCGTGCTTACACGGACTAGGAACTAGATTAAAAGAGGCCCCATTCTGGGCTTGCCCCGGAAGGTGTGGTCAATTCTTTTTAGGGATGGGAATGGACCATGAGTTAGGGACGGGTCGGCTCTTATACCGTCCAAGTACCGGCGGCCACCTGGCGGAAAAAGCCAGAACTTACCCGGGGATAAGGACGTCCCGTTACAGTATAGAACAAGACTCGTAAGGTTCGGATGCATTTTGGTTCATTGAACTGCAAGGTCCGACTAGAATTTCCGATAGTGGCCAATGGCCCCGGAGAGTCGTGAGCGCGAATCGTTGCAATGGTTAAGGCCGCGTTTCGCCGCTCCGAATCGTGCATATCCTTTATTTCGAGGCAATGTCGCGTGATAACGAGCCCCGGCTGTACAGCCGTCCCCGCGAACGGCCTGGTAGCAGTCCAGAGTAGCCATCTCGTCCCATTGCAGCGTTTCCTTTATCGTTCCTCTCTCGTCTGGTGCCCTCGGGCTATCCCACTCGCTGCACGATTAATGCAACGGGCATCTCACCTTCTCCCTTTGCCATCAGAGTGCAGGGTAATTCTAGTCGTGCACCACATGCAAGCTGCCGCTGGGCCGGGGGTTGCTGCTCGCTACGTCTGTCCTTGCTCGTGTTCGGCCCTATCGTCGGCAACTCGCCGGGGCCATCTCATTTGCATTCTCGAGTGGCCCCTCGAGCTCCACGGCTCACGCACTGACACACTTCGCGTGTATGTTGCGCCGATACGCGCGGGGATGCATGCATAGTTTACACCGGGAGAAGGGGCTTGCACGTCGTCTGATGTAACGTACGAGTCGAGGTATTATATTGGATGCGACGGGACTTCATTGCGAGCCATTGGTATGCGTGGACTTCAGTCGAGTCGATGTTAACTCGGCAGGCTCTTCGTCGCTTTGATGCTGCGACTCGTTAGCTTTCCACGGTGATAATTAATATTGCGCTTAAATGTTAATTAGATTTTTTCGTAACGAGGCAAGAATATCGATTCAGATTGGATTCAATGTTCTTTAAGTTTCTCGTAGGTCTCTATGATTGTTTGAAGTGTAAGGCAGTTCTTGCGAGCAATGATGGTCAAACGAAGCGAGAATTCAGACAGAATTTTGAACACTTCTCGGTGGGATAAAAATCTGAAAAAATTGAGCATAGAAGAGGTGCTCTGAATATTGATGTTGTTGATGTTGATTTTTTTTTTCCACATATTTCGATACGGAAGATCGATGAGTAGTTGAGAACTTTTTTTCCTCGTGCCCGGATGTGGCTCAGAATTTGCAGGTTCGAAGAAACAGTAGAGAATTTATCGAACATCGGCTGGTTCTCCTCTCCGCTTGCGCCGTTTCTTTTTCTTCAATTCTATAAACAAGCGAAGAGAGAAGGAAAAACACGGATAAAAAAAGCGAAGAAAAAGTTGGTTTAGTGTATCGAATGAAAATGGAAAAAGACGAGAGCCTGCGCGGTCCGTGATAGTACGTGACTTCGCGCACGAGCGAATCCACTGCGAGAGAAGAAAGGAATGCCTCTTCCGGTTGGCGAGTTAGGAGTACACGGGTACCGCTGCGAAATCGGCAAATACCATGAGAGGGAAGGGGCAGGGAAAGAGAGCGGTGTTACTCTGGCGCGGCTCTCGCCGGGGCAACTCGTGCGCGAATTCTAGAGAGAAACTGAAGAGGAATGCGGGCCTGGCCCCGGTTCGCGTGTTCCGCATTAGTTCGACACTTTTCACCCCTTTCTATTTTGGTCTCGTTTTTTTTTCGTTCAGCTTATTCTACCCTTGTTTAAAAAGTTGTGCTTTTTTTCATATTGCACATGTACCATTTTTTCAACTCTTGTATTATCAATATTATTATTTAAAAAAAAATTCAATGATTAAAAAATTGTTGATAATGATTTATGACATAATTAATAATGATTATTATTCATCAAATGAATAGTATCATGAACTGTTACATTTTTTTCAGCTATAACGGTTTTTTCAGACAATTAATTAGATGCAGATATTATTTTTATTTAAGAATAATTAATTGTTTAGAATTCTAATTACTATTTCTTCGTCGTTTCTGCAGATGTTAATTGATATTTCACACTTAAGTTCCTTATCAAACTCGTATATTACTAACCCGCATTAAAAGAAATAGTATGGGAAAGAGTATGTGATCGAGATTGGATCAGATTGGATTGGAGCAGATTGGACGGTGGTGGGTGGTTGGATTGGATGTGTGGTCGTATCATGAAATCCTGAAACGTACTAAAATCATCGTCGGTAGGTTTCTTGGTAGGTTTGGTAAACATCACCAGTAGATCTGGTGCCAAAATCCTACGATAGGTCTTGGTAGGTATTGCAGTCGGTTTCGAAAAAATGATGGTAGGTTTCGCAGTGAACAAACGGTAGTTTTGCTCGAAACTTACTGTACGAAATAGGCCCGGGCCCAGCAGGTTGGACGGTAGATGTGTGGTCCCATCATGAAATCCTGAAACATACTAAAATCAGCATCGGTAGGTTTCTTGATAGGTTTGGTAAACATCACCAGTAGATCTGGTGGCAAGATCCTACGATAGGTCTTGGCAGGTATTGCAGTCGGTTTCGAAAAAATGATGGTAGGTTTCGCAGTGAACAAACGGTAGTTTTGCTCGAAACTTACTGTACGAAATGGGCCCGGGCCCAGCAGGTTGGACGGTAGATGTGTGGTCCCATCATGAAATCCTGAAACATACTAAAATCAGCATCGGTAGGTTTCTTGATAGGTTTGGTAAACATCACCAGTAGATCTGGTGCCAAAATCCTACGATAGGTCTTGGTAGGTATTGCAGTCGGTTTCGAATAAATGATGGTAGGTTTCGCAGTGAACAAACGATAGTTTTGCTTGGAACTTACTGTACGAAATGGGCCCGGGCCCAGCAGATTGAACGGTAGATGTGTGGTCCCATCATGAAATCCTGAAACATACTAAAATCATCGTAGGTAAGTTTCTTGGTAGGTTTGGTAAACATCACCAGTAGATCTGGTGGAAAAATCCTACGATAGATCTTGGTAGGTATTGCAGTCGGTTTCGAAAAAATGATGGTAGGTTTCGCAGTGAACAAACGGTAGTTTTGCTCGAAACTTACTGTACGAAACAGGCCCGGGCCCAGCAGGTTGGACGGTAGATGTGTGGTCCCATCATGAAATCCTGAAACATACTAAAATCAGCATCGGTAGGTTTCTTGATAGGTTTGGTAAACATCACCAGTAGATCTGGTGGAAAAATCCTACGATAGGTCTTGGTAGGTATTGCAGTCGGTTTCGAAAAAATGATGGTAGGTTTCGCAGTGAACAAACGATAGTTTTGCTCGAAACTTACTGTACGAAATAGGCCCGGGCCCAGCAGGTTGGACGGTAGATGTGTGGTCCCATCATGAAATCCTGAAACATACTAAAATCAGCATCGGTAGGTTTCTTGATAGGTTTGGTAAACATCACCAGTAGATCTGGTGGCAAGATCCTACGATAGGCCTTGGCAGGTATTGCAGTCGGTTTCGAAAAAATGATGGTATGTTTCGCAGTGAACAAACGGTAGTTTTGCTCGAAACTTACTGTACGAAATGGGCCCGGGCCCAGCAGGTTGGACGGTAGATGTGTGGTCCCATCATGAAATCCTGAAACGTACTAAAATCATCGTCGGTAGGTTTCTTGGTAGGTTTGGTAAACATCACCAATAGATCTGGTGGCAAAATCCTACGATAGGTCTTGGTAGGTATTGCAGTCGGTTTCGAAAAAATGATGGTAGGTTTCGCAGTGAACAAACGGTAGTTTTGCTCGAAACTTACTGTACGAAATAGGCCCGGGCCCAGCAGGTTGGACGGTAGATGTGTGGTCCCATCATGAAATCCTGAAACATACTAAAATCAGCATCGGTAGGTTTCTTGATAGGTTTGGTAAACATCACCAGTAGATCTGGTGGCAAGATCCTACGATAGGTCTTGGCAGGTATTGCAGTCGGTTTCGAAAAAATGATGGTAGGTTTCGCAGTGAACAAACGGTAGTTTTGCTCGAAACTTACTGTACGAAATAGGCCCGGGCCCAGCAGGTTGGACGGTAGATGTGTGGTCCCATCATGAAATCCTGAAACATACTAAAATCAGCATCGGTAGGTTTCTTGATAGGTTTGGTAAACATCACCAGTAGATCTGGTGGCAAGATCCTACGATAGGTCTTGGCAGGTATTGCAGTCGGTTTCGAAAAAATGATGGTAGGTTTCGCAGTGAACAAACGGTAGTTTTGCTCGAAACTTACTGTACGAAATGGGCCCGGGCCCAGCAGATGGGACGGTAGATGTGTGGTCGTTTCATGAAATCCTGAAACATACTAAAATCAGCGTCGTTAGGTTTCTTGGTAGGTTTGGTAAACATCACCAGTAGATCTGGTGGCAAGATCCTACGATAGGTCTTGGTAGGTATTGCAGTCGGTTTCGAAAAAATGATGGTAGGTTTCGCAGTGAACAAACGGTAGTTTTGCTCGAAACTTACTGTACGAAATGGGCCCGGGCCCAGCAGATTGGACGGTAGATGTGTGGTCGTTTCATGAAATCCTGAAACATACTAAAATCATCGTCGGTAGGTTTCTTGGTAGGCTTGGTAAACATCAGTAGATCTGGTGGCAAAATCCTACGATAGGTCTTGGTAGGTATATCAGTCGGTTTCGGAGAAATCATGGTAGATTCCACGGTAAAGAAAACTGCTAGAGCAAGACCACGTTTTCCTCGATATCCCAGGAGATGACTTTGTCACACCTACGTAGGACTTGCTTTACCCGCGACAACGGTTTTTTTTCCACGCTGTATCAGTCGGGGGCTCAATTTTTATATCGTCCGCAGTTTGCGAGAATTCGTCTCGGCAATTTTGTCCCTCGATAGAAAGCCTCCATTGGACAGGGTCGCGTTAATGATGCCTCGAAGCCAGCCACCGATAAAGATGGTCCAGGGGCCCTCTCTCCTCGCTCGCCAAGGGCACCCTCGTCACCCTTTTTAAGGGTTGCTCGTTAGGCTATGTGAGCCGATATGCTCGGCTGCGCATCGCAGAAGAGCTCCCGATTACGTTGGCTGAGATTCTGATTCCACTCCTTCTTCCGGGTATATTATAATCGCCGTCGTACGATGAAGCGGCGCTTTCCGCAACGCCGAAACTCCGGCGAAGGGGTCAGTTTCGACCCGATGAAAATATATATCTTATATGGTATATGGACCATAAATACACGTGTACTTGGGGTCTTTCGAGGGGGAAGGAATAAACGTCACGACAGTTAACGACGAATCCACTTCGCCGCAATCTCGTTTAAAGCTCAGGAGCGGGAGCGATAATCGGAAAGGGGCAAGAGCTGGCTCACCACCCCATTTTATGCTCATAGCTCGACTGCCGGAGCGTGCGATAAGGTCCCGGAGTAATTCTCCTGTATTCCAAACAATTCTACGTGACGAATTAGCCGAATACCGAGGAATGTCGACGAAAAAAAGGGGAAATCCGTTTATCCGGATAAAAGAGAAAGGTTTTCGAAGGAAATTCTTCGGGACCGGAAGTGGCTGGTGGATGCCAGAAGAGATCGATCGTCGACGCTCGGAAACGAAATTTCTCCCATTCCTCGGTGATCATTCTCTTTATTTCGAGGTACTTTGGTCGTGAATCCTTCGCCCCCTCAGATCCGGAAGAAGAAAAAGCCGCGTGAAAGACTTATTGCGCTGCGGCCGTGTCCTCGAGGCCTTCGCCCCGGGAGACACTATCCGGAGTCGATGTCTTCGCTCTTTAATAAAGCTCGGGCCAGGGACTCGGGAATGGGAACGAGAGGAACGCCGAGGGAGAGAACGAGACGCGAGAGGGCGGCGAGGATCGCGAGCAATGCCGGGAGAAATCTTCTTCGGTTCTCGTACGTTTTCGTGCCCTCGCTCGTCTTACACGGCGAGGGATCGACCGAAGAGCAAATGGAGATATTGCGAGAAGCGAAGTCCCCGACGACGTCCACATACGCTCCGGTTTTGCGGTCTATATTCGCGCTACGATTCTTATACGTGAGAGAATTTAGAGAGCAGAGTTTCATCCCCCTTCGCGTTTCCTCTTTCTCCCTCGCGCTCTACCTCGAAGTAACCGCCGAACGAAGTCTCGCCTCACCTCTGGGCGTCTTTGCCGCTTTCCCGAGTTTCATATAAAATTAATAACCCATAAATTCGCGGGGAATGTCTTGCGAGGAAAATTACCTACCCACCCGCACGTGTAGCGGTGCATTATCGTGGCTAACGTAGCGCGTTGATATAGAGTTTGGACGTCGAAGACCTCGTCCCACCGACCTTAGCTTTCCATTGCCTTTCATCGTTTACTCTCGCCCCTTCCCTCTCTCCCTCTACGAACATCAGCGGCTTGTCTAATAAACGGAAACGCTCATTCTTCGTCCCATCGTACACGCCGTACAACGCATTCACTTCGGCCTCTCTACCTTTCATTCTCATTAGAATGAAAATTCGTTGTATGGAAAATTTTCTTTCGTCGAATTATCGGAAAGAAGCGAAACGAAGAATTCTGTAATACGGGAAAATTGTGAAATTATTAAATGAAGATTGCTCTTTTATAACTCCCGACTGCCCGCCGGACATCAAGACTGGAGTTATGCGCTTTACTGCGGATCAGCCGACCGAGAAAAGATAATTAACAATATATAAGATTTGTCAGTACAAAGTTTATTTCCAGTGAACTTTAAAAAGGATGACATTTTTAAAAATCAAAAGTCTCGAAAAACTCCCAACTGCTAAAAACAGACTCATGAATGAAGAGATGTATGAAATAAATCATAATGAATTATGAGGAATAACTCCCGATGTTCATTTGCCAGTCAACAACTTTTCTTATTTAGACGATTTTTGTGTCATTTTTGAAACTATTTTATATTCTTTTTTTTTACTCCAGTTGGAAGAAGTCTGCCGACATTTGAACCACCTAATATTTCACACATTTAAAAATAATAATAATAATTTATAACATTTATAATAGTAGTAGTAGTAGTGTTTATTGACAATATTTGCAGTTTCGGTAACATTTATTGTTAACATATACTTATATACACATATTGCCAACAAGCCATCGACCGGAGTCCTTTAGCCCAGGGCTTCTTGCTTATTGGATTTATAATCTATTTATGTGTGTTATGGAATCTGTGTTACATCCTCGTTTGCTAGGTTTTCGAGACGTTGATAGGTGGTTTGTGTCGGGTGTTGGTATCTGCGATTAAAGTTTCCTGCGAGTTGGGTACGGAGCAGTTGAATGTTTGCGAGCTGTTTTTTTGCAAATCTTTTGTTGAGGATTTGTGCATGTTCACCTATCGGCATGATTTGTGTTAGTTCATAGAGTACCGAATTGCGTGAATCCTATACAGGGTTTGCAGGATGTCGCATGCGTGTCAGGTTTCGGATGGTGGTGGTTTCAGCTGTTTTAATTTTTCTGATGGCGGTTTCTTTCGCAGTTCATGAGTATGGCCCTAGCAAAAACACCCACCAATTAACCCACCATGTATTCAACCTGGTACCTGCCATTCCGCCACCGTCAAACTTGTGATTTCCACCATGTATTCCACCTCGAAATTACTCCCCGTTATCAGTGGTATACTAGTGTATTCCACCGGTATTTCATCCTGTTAGCCACTAACATTTAGCGGACCCAAAAAGGGGCCTTAAGTGTGATACATGGGTAGGCCTCCGTGAATGCCACTATGTATCCCACTGCTGTCCGCATCGCTTCATAGTGGCATACGATAGTGGAACACGGTGGCCTAGCAGAGTGCGTCACCATAGACGGTGGAATACATGGTGGGTTTGACAGTAGTATACGTGGGCAAGCCACTGTATGCCACAATCGACAATAAAAAAAATGGTGGATTTGACGGTGTCATGCATGAATAGATCACCGTATGCCGGTATCGACGATGAAAGAGATGGTGGTTTTGATGGTGGCATTCACGTGGCTAGTCCACCGGATGCCACCATCATTTTAATGGGGAAAAAACCTAACCAAAAGCTGTTATCGAACCGGGGACCTAACGATTACTAGCCTAGACCATGTACCATGTATCCCACCTAAGGCCCATTTTTGGGTCCACTAAATGTTAGTGGCTAACACGGTGAAATACTGGTGGAATACACTTGTAGACCACTGATAACGTGGACTCACTTCGAGATACAATACATGGTGGAAATTACAAACTTGACGGTGGCAGAATGGCAGGTACACACTTCGTGGCACACAAAGGCTACGGAGTGGTCACATGGTGGCTACATTAGTGGGTATTTTCGCTAAGGGGGGTGTCCGTATTCTATTATTGGTCGGCAGACAGATGTATATATTGTGGATGGGTGTTTGATGTGCAGTTTGCGATTTTTGAAGATCATGCTTCTGAAGTGTGAGGCTCTTGTCATCATTTTCTGCTTACACTGTTGTAGGTGATTATTGAAATTTAATTTAGAATCTATGCTCATTCCAAGATATTAGGCCTGTTGCTGCGGTGTTATGTCGACATTGAGTTGCTGAATTTTTGGTGATTCCGGCTTTAGATTGTGGTTGAAGATTATTGAGTTTTCGAGGGGTTGGGTTTGAGTCGCCAATCGTTGAACCACTTCACTGCGTTTTGAAAGGAGTCTTGCATAGTATCGATCGTTTTTGATAAATTATTTTGGTGCGTTATTGCGACTGTGTCGTCTGCGAACTGAAGTATGTACTGTTCTGGATTTATCGATTCTTTGTTGTTGTAGTTGTAGTTGTAGATGTCATTGCAGTAAACGTTGTATAATAATGGTGAGAGGGGGGAACCCTGGGCTACCCCCTATTCAGGCGTGAATGGTGCTGATAGCGATCCTTCTATTCTGACTGATAGTTTTCTGGATTCGAGAAAGGATCTTATTAAACAGATTAGGTGTTGTGTGCAGTTGAGTTTGATGGAGTTTGAATAATAGTCCTCTGCGCCAAACGCTGTCGAAGGCTTTTGAAATGTCTAGGAAAAGTGCGGCTGATTTTTTATTGTGGAGTTTTGCGGTTTCTACGTTGGAAATTAATGTTGTGACAGCGTTTAGAGTCGGTTTTCTATTTCTAAATCCGAACTGATACACCGGAATGCTTTTGTCAACTATTTCTTCTATTCTGTTTTTGATGAGTTTTTCGTATATTTCACCGATGTGGGCATTTATAATATTAATTACATACTATTTATGAATATAATTGATAATATTAATTAAATTTATTATTATGTTATAATAATGTACTATTTATAATTAATAATACCATACATTCCAGTGAATGATCCCACAGTAATCCGATTTTCATCAGTGCTGATTTTCGTCCTTTTAGCGAAACATATAGGAATAAAATTTCTATTCTTCATCCCTAACACCGATTATGTGACTGTCGCGAGGCTCGCTTGAGAAGGGGAACTTTTTTTGCAGCGCTTGTATAAGTTATACGGGCCTTACAATTTTACGAGTAATAAAGATGGGCAAGAGGGACGCTCGGAGGGCGAAAAGGGGTTGTTGTAGCGTGCCCGAAGATCGTGAGAACAACGCTCGGAACGGCTCCAATCACTTAGTGCGTTGCTCAAATTCCTAGTCACGAACAGGTAAAACGTAAGCGACGCGAGTATCGTAAAGCGCGAAAGCGAAACGGGGCATAACTCCGACGACGATGGGTTTCCGCTTCTTGGGCCTCGCGTTCGCGTTGTTTGTAACTTGGCCGAACTCGAGCGGCGGTAATGCCGGAAGTGGCTTAAGACCGTTGAGTTACGACTGTTCCGTCGTCGATCATAACAAAGGCGGAAGTTCGGGTCTAGCCGAATGAATTTGATATTTTTTCGAAGGCAAGAGGTAAGATAGCTTTGCGGAAAATTGACCGAAATTACAATTGACCGAAAGTTCAATTGTCCGAAAGTACAATGGACCGAAAGTTCAATTGTCCGAAAGTACAATTGACCGAAAGTACAATTGACCGAAAGTTTAATTGTCCGAAAGTACAATTGACCGAAAGTTCAATTGTCCGAAAGTACAATTGACCGAAAATACGATTGGCCGAAATTACAACATAAATGTTACCGAAACAACATTACCGCAACATTTGACCCCGGCGAGATGAAATTATTCCGGTTGTCCCGATTCCCGAAGGATAAGAGGTAAAGCCTTTCAACCTATTTCTCTTCTATTCGATGCAACTTTCGTATTCACTTTTTTTTTTTTTTTTTTTTTTTTTTTTTTAAATAACAGAGACGAGAGGCGGAAAAGTTGCGTGGTTTTTCTCGCCGAGTTTCGAACAGACCCGATGCACGATACTCCGCGCCTCTCACTTCCCTCCAACGTGGAAACTTTTCGAGAGCTTGAGCACTCTTGCTTCCTGACCCGAGCGACCTGCACACCGCTACCGGAAACTCACGGGGACTACGAGAAACTTTTCACGCGAGGAGAGAGAGAGGGGCGATGGGGAGGAGGGAAAATAAAGGGGAAGTGGAGCATACTTCCGAGAGTGACTCTCTCGCTGCTCCCTTCCACTCTGTGAGAGAAACGAAAAAAAAAAAAGGAAGATAAAAAAAATCGAGACAAACGCTCTTCCGTTTCGATGCAATATATATCAAGCGCAAAGGTTGTATTGTACTGGATTCGAAACGTACGGAGAGAGAGCGTGAGAACGAGAAAACGCGAGTTATGTTTCTTTTTTTTCACGTATTGGGACATGCGCTATGTGTGATTTACTTGCTATTCGTGTTATTTCACTGAACTCCATCAATTTCTTATTAGTGTAGGTTTTCAGCCGCATGTTTTCATCTGGATTTTCTATTATACTGTGTACTATTTCTGGAATACTTTGTTCGGGAATTCTGGGTGATTCCCGGGTATTCGGGGTGATTCCCAGGAATTCAGAGTGATTCCCGAGTATTCTGGGTGATTCCCAGGAATTCAGAGTGATTCCTAAGTATTCTGGGTGATTCCCAGGAATTCAGAGTGATTCCCGAGTATCCTGGGTGATTCCCGAAAGTTCTGGGTGATTCCCGGGAATTCAGGGTGATTCCCAGGAATTCTCTGTGATTCAGGGTGATTCCCAGGAATTCTCTGTGATTCAGGGTGATTCCCAGGAATTTTCTGTAATTCAGGGTGATTCCCAGGAATTCTCTGTGATTCAGGGTGATTCCCAGGAATTTTCTGTAATTCAGGGGATTCCCAGGAGTTCTCTGTGATTCAGGGTGATTCCCGGAAATTCGGGGTGATTCCCAGGAACTCTCTGTGATTCTGGGTGATTCCCGAAAGTTCTGCGTGATTCCCGGGAATTCAGGGTGATTCCCAGGAATTCTCTGTGATTCAGGGTGATTCCCAGGATTTTCCTGTAATTCAGGGTGATTCCCAGGAGTTCTCTGTGATTCAGGGTGATTCCCGCGAATTTGGGGTGATTCCCAGGAACTCTCTATGATTCTGGGTGATTCCCGAAAGTTCTGGGTTATTCCCGGGAATTTAGGGCGATTCTCAGGAATTCTCTGTGATTCAGAGTGACTCCCAGGAATTCTCTGTGATTCAGAGTGATTCCCAGGAATTCTCTGTGATTCAGAGTGATTCCCAGGAATTCTCTGTGATTCAGGGTGATTCCCAGGAATTCTCTATGATTCAAGGTAATTCCCAGGAATTCCCTGTGATTCACGGTGATTCCCAGAAATTCTCTATGATTCAGGGTGATTCCCAGGAATTCTCTGTGATTCGGGGTGATTCCCGAAAGTTCTGGGTAATTAACGGGAGTTCTGGGTGATTCCCGGGAATTCTGGAGAATTGAAGGGGACTAAAAATATTCCAAGTTCCCAAGGGAGGCTCAGCGCAAAATATTCCAAGTCCCCCTTAGAGGGGTGGTGGCAAGGGGGTTGAACATGCTCTATGTTAAGAATATCGAATTTGGTAAGGTTGATTCCGTCGGACGGCCGCGACCCGCGCGAGCCCTGCAAAGTCCTAGTCCTAGTCCTATTATTCCTAGTAGCGTCCCATGTTCAATTCTTGTTTCACTGTTTACATACCGTTTCATTCCTGTTTCCTGAAATACGCTTATCCAGATAAATAGACAATTTTAGATAAACAGAGCGACAGAGTAAGTCAGAGGGCGACCGAAGGAGAGGACACCCAAGAGTTCCAGAAGAAATAATATCCGCAGGGAGCCCAACAGCGGGAGAACTTAAACCGAAACGAATATAAAGAGTGGCCGAGGGCAGAGCTTGGTGCGGAATAACGAAAGGGTGAAGCGTCGTACGAGGTGAAGAGGTCTCCGGAGTCGGAATAATACCAACCGCGCGCAGCGTAGAATGTCGCGGATAGATAAAGTCTGGAAAACGCAAACGCCAAAGCGGCGCGGGATATACCGCTCTTCCCTGCCTCGGACGTTCGCTTCTTCGAGCTCTGGCGCGCTCACCGCCTCTCCCGTTCTCCACCTCGGAGACGTGACACTTTAACCAAAACGGAAAAGCTTAATAAAGCCGTTGGCTGCTGGGACTGCACAGCGGGGGAGGGAAAAGAAGCGCCCACGCTCTCTTCCTCGTATTATCTTGC
The DNA here is from genome assembly GCA_963924025.1 of Ischnus inquisitorius. Taxonomy (NCBI): domain Eukaryota; kingdom Metazoa; phylum Arthropoda; class Insecta; order Hymenoptera; family Ichneumonidae; genus Ischnus; species Ischnus inquisitorius. The sequence continues at coordinate 3,851,291 of OZ001253.1, forward strand.
CCCGCGGGTGTCTCGCTGGAAAGCCAAACAGCCTCCCAAGCTCGCGAGACTCTTCGCGATTATGAAGAACGAATGCCCCTCGTTCCACGGAGCCCCGCGGGAGAAACAATAGAAGAGGAATGATGAATATCGCGTACTCGCGTTGCTTATCCCGCCGATGTACTCGTAGTGTTGGGTGTCCATCGTGTTAGTGTAGGGGAGAGCGGGGCAAAATGGCACACCAGGGCAAAATGGTACGAAATGGTCAAATACAGTCCCCCGTATGATGGAATTAGGGCAAAATGGGACAAGAGAAAGTCCCATCGAAGTAGATTTTTTTGCTGTCCCATTTTGCCCCAATACCATTCTGCCCTGGTCCCATTGTGCGTGAATACCATTTTGCCCCGGCATGCCGTTTTGCCCCGCTCTCCCCTACTATTTTCCGTTATGGAGGACGCCTCTAAACGGAACTCGGAGAAGACCCGATATCCATCGGGTTCCCGAACGGAAATCGATCTAACGCCGACTTAGCGAGAGATCCGCATCGATATGTAAAGTGACGATGGAGGCGCAAAATTTGAGTTACAAAAGAGTCTTCATAGCCGGGTACGGGCTCGCTCTCGATACCGGAACCGGCGAGTGGAGACTCGGCGACCATTCGGGCTCTCCCGAGAGGTGAATACAATCTATCGAGAGAGAACTATGGATGGAGAACGCTCTTAGCTTCCTCGGTATAGAATATAATGTTCCATAAAGATGCAAATGGAGCGATGGGAAAAGCGGGGGGAGGCGAGTTCGAAATTGGCGAACGCGGAATCGAGGTCGGGTGATAAGTCACCCGCCGCTATGGGAAATAAAAATAAGAACGAAGAAACAAAAAAGGAAGCGAAAGGTCGGAGTCTCGCTAAGAGGAGGGACTGAATTATGTCGCGACGTCGCGTAGCGAGCTTCTCCCTCGGTGCTTAAGGTCCATTAAAACTGGGACAAGTTCGGTCAGAAGTTTGTTGAATCCTCTTTCGCCCTCTCCCCCGAACATGTCGCCTTAAATATTCGCCACGCGGACACTTTAATTTCCGAGCGGTCGAGCGGACGCCGCGAACGCGCACACCCAGCCCGGGAGGAGAAGCACAGGAAATTATTATACAGCTCTGATTGATAGGGTCTGTCCTGCTGAAAACTCCCATATGGATTTTCACATGGGATTGCATTGGAATTTTCGCAAGGTACGCTTGCGCGAAATATCGAAACGTTTCCATGCATTGTGAGTCAGCCTAATTTAAGGTAGTCCATGTGTAAAGTGTTCATTTAGCATAAGTTCGAGGAAATTGAGAGTGAATTGCCAACACTTCTCGATGGTATAGAAAACTGAAAAAAATCATGCACATTATTGATTATAACTCTAGTAGTATTAACTCGCGTGTCCCTACTATTGAACATACGACTAGAATTAACCCGCGTGTCCCTATTATTGACCATAACTCTAGCATTAACCCGCGTGTCCCTATTATTGACCATAAGACTGGCATTAACCCGCATGTCCCTATTATTGACCATAAGACTAGCATTAACCCGCGTGTCCCTATTATTGACCATAAGACTAGCATTAACCCGGCGTGTCCCTATTATTGACCATAAGACTAGCATTAACCCGGCGTGTCCCTATTATTGACCATAACACTAGTGGTATTAACTTGCGTGTCCCTATTATTGAGCGTAAGACTAGCATTAACCCGGCGTGTCCCTATTATTGACCATGACTCTAGCATTAACCCGCGGGTCCCTATTATGGATTAGAATTCTAGTACTCACCCGCGTGTCCCCATTATTGACCATGACTACTGTTAACGGATGTGGTCCTGTTATTGACCTGGCTCGATTTTTTTTATACGGGAGCATCATTGTGTTTTATACAAAATCGAGATCGAGTGTAGTCAAACTGCATGTACCCACCGGCGTGCTCATGTTTTCGGTTTATTCGCGAGCTGGAACCGTTCAAATGACAACCCTCCCAAAAAAAAAGCCCCTGTCCCTATCATCGATCACGCAAGACTCTTGTCCATACATCAGAGCCGCTCTTTTACGCTTTTTTGATCTATTAGAATAAAGAAAGGCAAGCGACAAGTTTTTGGAAAGTATCGTTCAGGGTTACGCAGAATTGTGCCTCGTTCTACCAATTTTATCGGTTGTTTATTCGGGGAAGAGGCTCGCGCCTTCGTCGTGAATGACAGTCTTGCAAAAAGAAGAAAACTTATCCCGTCCCTATTATTGACCCTCCGAGATTATTATCTAGGAGGGTCAATAATAGGGACGGGAATAGTTTTCTTCTTTTTGCACACAATAGTCCCCAGTCGAGGTAAGATCTTCTTTTCTTATTGTCACAGTGACAATAAAAAACCGGTGCGATTGCGAGATTGCCGGAAGTGTGCTTGGATCGATAAACCCGAAAAGATGAATTCTGCATAATAATAATTCCGAATTGTTATTAACAAATTGATGAAACAAAAAATTGTTCGAGAAATTTTCCGGCAACAGAACTTTTCTTTAATGAAAATAATTCTTTCATTTTTTTGAATACGTATGAATTTTTCAGATTTTTTTATTGACTTTGAAATGCTTTTTTTGAGTGGAAAAAATATATGGAAAATCATAAAATTCAAAATCAATTGAAAAATCTGAAAAAATTCATACGTGTTCAGAAAAAAAAAAAAATTATTTCCATAAAGAAAAAAGTTGCATTGCCGGGAAATTTCTTGAACAACTTTTTGTTTCATCAATTTGTTAATAACAATGTGGAATTATTATTATGCAAAATTAATGTTCTCAATACCTTTAATGTGCATGAATTTTTTCAGATTTTTGTACCATCGAGAAGTGTTTGCAGTTCCCTCTCAATTTCCTCGAACTTATGCGAAATGAACATCTTAAGCATGGACTACCTTAACGGCTCAAAGAATAAAGAACATCGGTCGCCAAAAAATCAATTTTTCGCACGTACAAAAAAATCTCCGCTCAAATCAGAACACCGCTGTAAGTCCGCCCTCCGTGCGCATCGCCGTACGTACCGATGGACGTATCGCATTTCGTGAAGAGAAAATATTTCTCCGAGTTCTCTATCCCCTTCCTCGGCCTCATTAAGATGAAAATATTGGCTCTCGTAGGATCGCACAAAGAGCCCGATACTTCTCGAGTATCGCTACGACTACTGCTATTCACTGATCCTCTTCGCCGCGTTTTTTTTCCTCTCCATCGACTCACCGTGCGCCTTCGTTTGAATCGCTAGCTCTCGCCGTCACTATTCAATTGAGCAAATTGAGACTTTCCATCCGTCCCGCTTCCCTCGGTCCGGTTTGCGTTGATTGCGACCCGCCACACCGAATCGCTGTATCAAACCTCTTTCCCCGTCTCGTTCCTTGCACATAGCTATGTGTGTACAGAATTTGCCTCCAAGCTTTCCTCATTAAGAAGCGGTGACAACGTTTGCGCGCAACATCGCACCGAACTCCGAGCGTCGACGATAGTTTGACCTGTTTTCTTTTTTTACCTTGCATTCGTTGTTTTTACCACAGAGCGCGGCTAGTGTTCGAAGTGAAAAGCTCGTAGCGTGGCTCACGGTTGGCCAAATACGCAACTATTGTCGTCCCGTCCGCGCTGACACTGTTAGCGCGCACGCGAGAGGGCGTTCATTGCGCATCTCGTCGGGCTCTCTCCGGCGACGAGGTGGATTTTCACGCGCGGAGAGCCCGATCCCTGCCCATTTCACCTCGTCCGAAATTTCATTTGGCTCGATTCGCCGAGTTGGCGAAATGCAATTTCGGGTTGAAACTCGAGAGCCCCGAGTGCGGCACACGCTCGGAGAGACAAGCGGCGCGAAAGTGAGGGCGCAAAGTTTTCACGTTCGCGCAGTTTGCCGAGCAGAAAGCTCCGCGACAAGGTGGCACATAGTGCGCGGCCGTTAACTACGAAGCGGGAAATCGGCAGCGCGCGGTACGCACGTAATCAAGAGGAGTATAGACTCGGCCGGTGTCGGCGGGACGGTATAGCGTTGATCAAATAACCGAGTCACTCCTCCGGTCCAATGAACGTAAACGACGACACTGAGATACGTCGTCACACACTTGTCGGCTTTGCGTTTCTCGGATCCACACTTTCGACAATCTTGCTGTTTTTTCGCTTTTTTTTTTAATTTTCTTTTTATTGCAAAGAAAACAGGATCTCGGAGTTGTCGCGTGAAAGAATCGAGGGGCGGTCAACGATAGGGACAGGAACTGTTTGTTTTCCGTGTTTTCTTTTTATTACAAAGAAAAAAGGATCTCGAAGTTCCCGCGTGAAAGAATCGAGGGGCGGTCAATAATAGGGACAGAAACTGTTTGTTTTCCGTAAGGCCCTTTCATTCGCGACCCACGAGCGCCTGATCGGTATAGCGTTGATCAAATAACCGAGACACTCCTCCGGTATAATGAACATAAACGACGACACTGAGATACGTCGTCGCACACTTGTCGGCTTTGCGTCTTTCGGACCCACACTCTCGACAATCTTCCTGTTTTTTCTTTTTTTCGCTTTTTACAAAGAAAAAAGAATCTCGGATTTGTCGCGTGAAAGAATCGAGGGGCGGTCAACGATAGGGACATAAACTTTTTGTTTTCCGTGTTTTCTTTTTATTGGAAAGAAAAAAGGATCTCGGAGTTGTCGCGTGAAAGAATCGAGGGGCGGTCAACGATAGGGACAGAAGCTGTTGGTTTTCCATAGGACTCTTTCATTCGGGACTCACGAGCGCCGCGAGTCATTTTACCAGTCGGATGGACAATCGACAACACTGGTACACCGACTTGCACTCTCCAGGTTTCGGGGTTTATCGATCCAACAACACTTCCGGCAATCTCGCAATCGCGCCGGTTTTTTATTGTCACTGTGACAATAAGAAGAGAAGATCTTGCCTCGACTGGGGACCATTGTGTGCAAAAGGAAGAAAACTATTTCCATTCCTATTATTGACCCTCCGAGATTATTATCTAGGAGGGTCAATAATAGAGACGTGAATAGTTTTCTTCTGTTTGCAAGACTGTCATTCACGACGACCGCGAGAGCCTCTTCCCCGAATAAACAACCGATAAAATTGATAGACCGCGGCGCAATTCTGCGTAACGCCGAACTATATTTTTCGAAAACTTGTCGCTTGCCTGTCCGTATTCTAATAGATGAAAAAAGGCGTAAAAGAGCGGTAAAAAAGCGTCTCTGCTGTATGGACTTGAGTGGTCGATAATAGGGACAAGAGCTATTTTTTGAGAGAGTTGTCATTCGATCGGTACCAGCTCGCAAATCAACCGGAAACATGAGCACGTCGGTGGGTACATACAGTTTAACTGCGCTCGATCTCGATTTTATATGAAACACGATGTTACTCCCGTATAAAAAAAATCGAGCCAGGTCAATAACAGGAACGCATCCGTTAACAATAGTCATGGTCAATAATCGGGACTCGCGGGTGAGTACTAGAGTTGTAATCCATAATAGGGACACGCGAGTTAATGCTAGAGTTATGGTCAATAATAGGGACACGCGAGTTAATGCTAGAGTTATGGTCAATAATAGGGGCAGACGCGAGTTAATGCTAGAGTTATGGTCAATAATAGGGGCAGCCGGGGTTGATGCTAGAGTTATGGTCAATAATAGGGACACGCCGGGTTAATGCTAGTCTTATGGTCAATAATAGGGACACGCCGGGTTAATGCTAACCTTATGGTCAATAATAGGGACACGCGGGTTAATGCTAATCTTATGGTCAATAATAGGGACATGCGGGTTACTGCCAGTGTTATGGTCAATACGAGGGACAATCGGGTCAATGCTAGACTTATGGTCAATAATAGGGACACGCGGGTTAATGCTAGTTATGGTCGATAATAGGAACACGCGGGTTACTACTGGAGTCATGGTCAAGGTCAAGGAAGTGAATATCAGTCAGGCTCAATAATAGGGGCATAGAATAATCTCCCAGCAGTAATCCATTCCCGAATTACCGATATAAATCCATAGAAAAGAAAAAAAAAATAGCAGCGTGAAATTGAACAAGAAATCACAATTTTATTATCGTCGTAGCGATGTAACATAAATTACTGCGTATCATAAAATTCTTTAAACTATTTACACCGTAGCAATGAGTGGTAAAAAAGCTGTTCTACAATCGAAGAACAAACTTAAACGCGGGGCCGCCCAACGAGACGCCGGCGCTTGCAGTACTTTCGTTAGTGAGAATCCATATTTTGCTTGAGCTTGCGTTCGATTTCCTTCAGCACCTGCGACATGTGCTCGAGCAATGCGGGACCGACGAGTATGCCGCATTTCAACGTTAGCGCGTAACACTGTTTGTACAAATTGACGAGATTGTCGGATTTCAACGAAGGCCGCAGTGTCGTTTTTTCGACGTTGACGTCGTTTTTTCCAAGGCACAGCTTTATCAACGAGCGCAACAGATACTGCAGTCTCTGTTCGAGCAAGAGCACGAGCTTCTCCTCGTCCTCGCCCTGCTTCTTGTCCTCGGAACTCGTCTCGCTCCTCCCTCTGTTATCGATCGTCTCGCTTTTCGCGATGTCGCCGCTCGTGCTCTCGATCATCTTAGTCGTCGAGCCGCTCTTCTCGCGAAGCACCGCGAGTATCGGCTCACACTGGATGATCAGATCCAAGCCGTTCTGATAATACTTTAGTTTGTTGGCGAAGATCGCCGCAGCTGGAACGAATTCAACGGAATACGTTTCGTTAATGCGCAATAGGAATCTAGGAAAAAAAAGGCCGGGGACAAAAAAGCCTGGAAAAAAAGGCCGATGGAAAAAAAGGTTGCGGGAAAAAAAGGCTGAAAAGGAGGAAATCAATTTATGAAAGATTCCCCGAAAACTTCATTTCCGAAAGGTCGTCAATACAAAAATCGACCTCGTGCATTATCGCAAAGCGCAATGAGCTAAAATTGTAATTTCCGGACATTTCATTTTTGGCAAAAGGATTTTTTGGGCTACCCGGTTAATTAATTTTTTCCGCAGCCTTTTTTCCAGGGCCTTTTTCCCGTCGGCCTTTTCTACCTATTAAATTCTCTTTGAATCTCAGGTTCTCCTGGACTTTGTCGAAAGGACGACCTCGAGGGAAGAAGAGTAATTAGAAAAAATGCTCGACGGCGCTTACTCTCCGCCTGATGCTCGACGAGGGCGACTCTTTCCAGCTGGACGGTGAGAAACTCCACCGGCTGTTCCAGCGACAGCAAAAGCTTGGCCGCCTTCATGTAGTAGAGCTTGCTGAGCTGCAACGAAGTTTTGCGCTTCGGATTGTCGGTGTCGGCTTTCAATTCTCGGTAGACCCGATGATACAGCGAGCCGAGTCGATGCTGTATCGTCGCGGCGCGAAACTGATAAATCGGCTGACGCGGTCCCGGCGTCTCGGTGTCGCAGTACTTGAGAGCCTTCTGAAGAATCTCGACGACCTCGCGCTCGAGTTCGTCCTCCGTCTGAAAAAATCCAAAATTAACGAAACGATGGCATTTCGAGGAAACGGGGCGGGTTTAAATTTCCGGATGTTCAAAGATCGAAGGGGCGAAAACTCGAATCGAAATATCTCATTCGATACATTTCACGATCGGTCAATCCACCCAAAGTCCGCATAATCAATAGAAATAATCGTGCGTAGCGATTGGCGACGTTCATTCGATGTTTTGAAAATCGATGCTTCTTTTTCGCCGCGTCGAAGATTCTCATTGATTATTTTATACATCGATTCGTTGAAACGGAGTCAATTATTTTGGATAAACAATCGATGTTTTCTCGAATTATACGACTTTTATAAAAAGAGATTGGGAAATTTTAATAGAATTTGAAGAATTTTACTGGAAAATTTGAAGCATTTTAATAATCAGCGAAGAAAATTTTTATAAAAATAAAAATATCTCAATGGACATTGAAAATTTTAAGTAACATATCAAATAAAAATCCCATAGCTTCAATGAGAATCGAAGCTTTTTAAGAAAAATTGTAAATGCATCATTTTCAAAAAATGTCAACAATCGAAAAGTTCGCGAATCCAGTGAATAATGTTTTAATGAAAATCGATAAATTTCATTGTTCATTCGAAAAATTTAATGAAGAAATTGACGATTCTAAACGAAAATTGACAAAATTATTTATTATCGGTAACTTTTCAAGCGGTTCTTCAGTCCTTCTGGAGTTTATTCTTTCGCGTTTTTTCGATTCGTGGCTTTTTGGCTTTTCTACTTTCAAAATGTCGGTAATCAGAATTTTCTGGTTATTTCAAATAGTGTAAAAAAATTCGCGAATGAGGCCTGTCTGGATATTCAGCATTCGGGACTTTCATCCCGCCCCGAAGAAAGGAAGCGAACATACTTTGTTCCCGACTATCGGATAGTCCTGCAGAAGCGAAGCGACCGTGTAGAGCGTCGTCGACAAGTCCCACATGACGGTTTCCCAAATCGACGGATTCGTCTTGCGCGAGCCGAGCACCTGCAACGCCTTCTGATAGCTCGTCAACGCTTTGTTGTAGAAATGACGCTCTTGCGACGGAAACTTCGCGTGCATGTGAGCGCAAAGCCGCATCAGACGACCGGTGTTCGAGTGGAGAAGAGCGAGATTGGCCTCGTCGTGAACGAGCTCGAAGGCTTTGACGCCGGACTCCAAATGCGCGAGGGAACGAGTCAAAAGGGAGGTCACGTCGGTGGTGCAATCTTCGGACGAGGCGTCGTCGTTCTTCGTCGTTGCTTGTTGATATCTCGCTATCGGAAAAAAACAAGGAAATCAACATTTTCATACTGATTTGTACATTTTTTTAAAGAATTTTTTTTTGAAGAAATTGCGTCTCACCACCGGCTTGATTCATGTAGAGAACTCCGAGCTCGTTCTGAATGTTTCCCAATCTTCTGATGAGAGTATCCTTGTCGTGTTCCGAAGGTTCCAGCCCGAGGGCTCTCTCGTAACACTTCAGCGAGGCCACGAGTGTGTTCTCCAAATTGTCGAATTCGAACGATTCGGCTCCGTCTGAAAGTTTTCAGCATTTTTATACAAACGAAATTGTGTTAGCGAAATAAACGCGTTTCAAGAAGGGTCCGCTGTTTTCGCGATTCGACGCCGTGCCTTTCGGATTTTTGGAGCAAATTTAATGCCGGCCGGTCCACGAAACTGCAACATTCCCGATAGATCGTCAGCAACGTTTCGAAGATATTAATTGCTCGAAGTTCAAGCTATTTTTCAAAAGATTCGTCCGTAGCTTTTTTTATGTTTGGTTAAAGCAAAACTCGCGATAAGTCTTCTTAATTTACACGTATTTCCCACCTTTTTTCAATCTCATCAAATTTTGCGCAAAGGAAAGAGTCCAGACATAAAATCATCCGACCGGTTAACCAATATCATGATTCCCCGGACTTCTTACTGGAGTAAAAATCTGAAAAAATCAAGTATATAAAAGGTGTTGAAAAGGATAACTTTCCATCATAATAATTCCAATATGTTATTAACAAATAGGTGAAAAAAATAATCGTAGAACAAATTATCCATCGACCTAACTTTTTTTTCGGATGAAAATCATATGTAAATTTTTCTGAACACATATCAATTTTTTCAGAATTTTTTGTAATCATCGGAATTTGGTTTTTTCTCCCAAATGTCGATGATTAGAGAAAATTCTGATAAAATTCATACGTGTTCAGAAAAGTTTATATATGATTTTGATCTTGAAAAAAAGTTAGGTTGACGGATAATTTGTTGAACAATTATTTTTTTCACCTATTTGTTAATAACATTTCGAAGTTGTTATTACGCGAGGTTCATCTTTCCCACACTTTTTATATGCTTGATGTTTTTTCGATTTTTATTCCATCGAGAAGTGGTCGAAATAATCTCTGAATGCTCACTTTCGAGCGCGTTGAGCACCGATTCGCGCCCGTAAATCCTTAACTAGCATTGTAATTTATAGTCTCTCTAATTTAGAGACACACACACATCCTCGCGAATTATTTGTCATATTCGTCTTTTCGTTTGAACGAAAAAAACGAGAATTTGTTATACTCGAAACGGGATTTTTCAAATCTTATTCGAGGGACGAACCCCCGATCGTTAATCTTCCTGACTGCGTTTTCGGCTTCGACGCACGCGGGCTGAGACTATCGTCCAAGTCGACGCGTTTGCCGGATAAACTCCGAGTCGTAACAGCTCCGAAACGGCAACTCCTCCTCAACGACTATCGAAAGTAACTCACGCATGTCCAAATCCTCCATTTTGATGATGTCCTCGACGATTCTCTCGTCGTTCTCGTTCTTGCTCTCGTAGGCCCGTTTGTGAATTTCGATGTTCGACCAATCCTGAACGGTTCTGAAGCAACAGTCGCCGGCGCGACCGAGGAGGTAACTGATGAGCTTGTCGTTGCGAACGCCGCAAAAGATTTCCAGCATCTTCTGGCAGCGCAGCACGGCCAAGATGTATCTCAACGACGCGCCGTAAGCGCCGTTCGAGTACTCGTATTCGGCGAGAGCCGCGTAAATCAGCGAAGCCTTCTCGTAGAGGAGGGTCTTGAGATGAGCCTTCCAGCTGAGATTGTCGCTCTTCTTCGGCGCTTGCCAGGTCGGCAGAGTTTTGTCCTTGGACTTGCAGAGCAGCGCCGTCGGCGAGTCCTTCAGCGAGGTTGGCTCGCTCGTCTTCTCGGCTTTCCTGTTCTTCCTCTGCTTGCCCTTCTTCTTGCTGTGCGACGGACTGTTGACTTCGGAACTTTTGTTCGCCTCGCTCGACGACCCATTGAGCGGAGCGTAAGGCATGGGAATGGCTTGAAACGGCTTGGCCACGTTCTGGACCTCCTCGCGGTAGCTCCCGCCGCTCGCTTCCTCGACCGTCGCGTCCTTCGCTTCCTCCTCGCTGGGATTCGCCGAGGGAAAGTATTTCAGACACTCCAGGCCCTGATAAACGTGCTCCAGAGCGGCGTGACAACGCTCCGCGACTGTGCCGCTTATCGGCGGGGGTCTGTACTTGTGTTCCTCGTGCTCCGACTGCTCTTGAACTGAGAAACATTCGAATGAATAAAGAATTCAGTTAGAATTTTCGAAAAAATCGATTTTTCGCTCTCGACGGATTCTCGTAGCTTTCGAAAATATTTTTTTTGTATGGTTGTGACCGACGTTGATAAACTTTTTTCTTGTGATCCAGTTTCAACGTTAATAACTAAGGACAACTATTTATAACAGAAATGTATAATGTGATCAAGGAGAAAAGAAATAAATTTCTGAAGAGGACCCTGACCAGGGTGGAAACGTTAAAACTGGATCACTCGCACGTCACTTAAAGAGTATCCTCAGCAATAGACCGTTCCGAAGCCGCAGCAGAAAAAAAGGAAGAGTTTCGAAGATATTCTCGGAAAATTTCAAGTCGAACAGCTCAAAATTGAGGGAGTCACGACCGTTTTGTAAGGTTTTCTTTCAATGCATACTTTTTTTTATATCAAGGAAAAACAAGTGATTTTTTCACCGTAAGCCCTTAAAGCATTCAAGGAAGGATTTTTTTGAAAGATCGAACTGCGAGAATCGATCATTTTTGTTTACCGTGAGCGAGCATCAACGATTTCACGTCGGCGCTGACTTCGCCCTCGCTCGTCTCGTTGCAGTCGTTGCAATTCTCCTGATTGCTGTCGGTCTCGCTCGACGCGTCCTCGTCCTCGCTCTGATCCGGCGGATTCGGATTCGCCGGATCCGTGTCCGCAGGCACGTAGAGATCCGACAGCATGTAATGAGCCGACGTCACGATCTGCGGGTGATTCTTCTCCGCCAATAGCTCGATGCAGTTCTTCAGCAGCATTCTTATCGTTCCCTTCTGCTTGCGCGCGTCCGACGAGTACTTCATGTTCCGGGCGACTCGGTACAGGAGCATCGCGACCGGCACGGTGAATGGATTTTGCTCCTTCTCGTCCGAGGCCTCGCTGCACAGCGACGTCAGGTCGTAGAGCTTCACGACGTCGTCGTTCTTTCCTGCTCGGAACATTCAATATTACGTTTCATTCTCCGTCAAGACTATTAAGGATGTACGGGCGCGAAACGGTGCTCATCGCGCTCAAAAATGAGAATTCAGAGACAATTTCGACCATTTCCGATGGAATAAAAATCTGAAAAAAATCAAGCATATAAAAAGTGTTGAAAATATTAACTTCGCATAATAATAATTCCGAAATGTGATTAACAAATAGGTGAGAAAAATGATTGTTCAACAAATTATCCGTCAACCTAACTTTTTTTTTAAATAAAAATTATATACAAACTTTTCTGAACAGGTATGCATTTTTTCGGAATTTTTTCTAATCATCGAAACTTGGTTTTTTTGGAATTTATTTTTTTTTTTCTTCAAAAATGTGTGTTAGATCACGAATTTTGGATACGTGTTTATCACAAGACGACCCATTACACCCGAAAAGTTTCGAAAAGATTGATCAAATAGATTCGCGAATACAGCCCAAACATGAAAAAACAACCAAATTCCGATGATTACAAAAAATTCTGAAAAAATTCATATGTATTCGGAAAAATTTACAAATCATTTTCATCCGAAAAAAATGTTAGGGTGATGGATAATTTGTTGAACAATTATTTTCTTCACCCATTTGTTAATAACATTTTGAAATTATTATAATGAAAAATTAGTCTTTCCAGCACCTTTTACATGCTTGATTTTTTTCAGATTTTTACTCCATTGAGAAGTGGTTGAAATTACCTCTGAATTTTCACTTTTGAGCGCGTTGAGCGCCGTCTCGCGCCCGTACATCCTTAAAGATAGTAGCAAAAAAGGTTCAAAATTCGGCCCAATTTTCGTTTTTTTATCAAAAAGTGAAGGCTAAAAAAAATAATGATGAAAAAAATTTTAAATTGAAAGGAAAAATGTTCTTTGCGAACATGGTAATTTTTTTGTACTATCATGCATTTTCAACGAAAAATTTAATTCGATCACAATTTCGGCGCTTCGCGACGTGCCGAAAGTATGAAAAAAATCCACCGTATTGAGAATTTCAAGACCTTTGATGCTGCGTAATAATAATGCCGAAAAGTCATCGACAAACTATTCAAAAAATTGTTTATAAAAAATCAAAAAATTTTACATTTTTTATTTATAATGAATTCCTTGATTTGTTAGACTTCGCATGCATTTTTTTAGGATCATCTAAATAAACAATTACAACAATTACAATTATTATTATAAACAATTTTTTTAAACAGTTTGTCGATGACTTTTCGTCGTTATTATTACGTAGAATCAATGGTCTTGAAAAGTTTACTTGTAGATTTTTTTCTTATCATTCTGGGTGCGCGAATTTCCGATACGTTTCGTAGTTTCAATTTTCAAGAGTTTCGCAGTATCGGTTAAAAAAAAAATTTCAAAAACCAGAATTCAAAGAAGTTCGAAAAATCTCAAAAAAAACTCGTGGGTAGAAATCAATAGATTTGTTTGAAAAGTGAAAAAATTAACGTTCTTGGCGGTTTTTCTCGGAATTTCGCCATTACAAAGTTTTCGAAACTCTCACAAAATCTCACCTTTGCCTGGCAATGAATATACGGATTAAAAAAATACGTAAAAACGATTAAATCGCTTCGAAAAAATTTCTTTACCCTTGAAAAGCCAATAAGTATGACCGGCTTTGGTGGCGTTGTTCTTCAGGAAGCTCAGAATATTCTGCGCCACGTCCCTGATGACTTTGGGACTGAATTTCGCGTCGTCGAGATTCGGCAGATCCTCGGTCTTGATCAGTTCGTACTTCTGAACGATGCCGTCGAGATGATAGCACATGACGACCTCGGGGACGTTGCACATGAGATTGTCGAGCCAGTAATCGATGCCGGTGAGAACGTTGATGGGTTTGCTCATATCGCGCAGTTTCAGGCTGATGCAGGGATGGGTTTGGCCGCCGAAAATCGGCATATCGGTGCCGATCAGCATTTGTATGTTCTCGAAGGTCCAGACGACGTTCCGGGCGAAATTGTGGCTCTGGTTCGGATCCGGCAATTTTTCCTCCAAGGTCGGCTCGGGCAGTATCGGCTCGAGGGTGCTCAGCGGCAACGGCGGCGTTTCCACGTTGTCGTTGTCTTCGAGAACGAGCGAATGATACAAGAACTTCGAGACAAGATTCTTCTGTTGCAGGGCGTTACGGCTGTTGCTTTTGTAGTAGAGCCGTTTGTCTTTATCGCTGGCGTTCTGAAAGATGTGCTCGTAGACGAATTTCTTCAGCCACTCCCAATCGTTTTCGGCTTGGCGAAGGAGATACTTTTGAATGTCGAAGTCGTCGAGCAGGAGCGTGTTCTCGATGCGATGGACCATCATCGATATGACGCCGTGATTGTAGGGCATCTTCAGGAGGCGCTTTATGTTCTCGGCGTCCGAGACCACGTCGACCTCGCCGACGCAGTCGGGAAACATGTGGGCCATGCGAAAGCTCGAGAAGCCGGTGTTCTGCGACCACACGCTCTGGAGGCCGTAGCTCTCGGCCGAGCTGCTCAGCCAATTGCTCGGCGGTAGATTCAGGTTCGTGTTGCATTGTAGTTGGGCGAAGGTCGCGGGGGTCGGCACCGCGGAGTACTTCACCACTGCCGTTGATTTCACTTGCTTCCTCGGCGAGTCCGGAGCGCCCATGACGGCGACCGGTATCAGCTGAAATGATAAATAATAAATGATGAGTGATAAATGGTAAATGATAAATGATAAATAATAAATGGTAAATGATAAATGATAAATGATAAATGATAAATGATAAATGATAAATGATAAATGATAAATGATAAATGATAAATGATAAATGATAAATGATAAATGATAAATGATAAATGATAAATGATAAATGATAAATGATAAATGATAAATGATAAATGATAAATGATAAATGATAAATGATAAATGATAAATGATAAATGATAAATGATAAATGATAAATGATAAATGATAAATGATAAATGATAAATGATAAATGATAAATGATAAATGATAAATGATAAATGATAAATGATAAATGATAAATGATAAATGATAAATGATAAATGATAAATTCTCTGTAGCTTCCAGAATAAAACTTTTTTACACAAAAATTATATGCGACAAATAAAGAATATGATTTGAATTCCATTCCAGCGTAAGCATGGTGAATAAAAGTTTTTTTGAGAAAGCGAAAAATATAATAAATTCTATGCATTTATGAAGAAAAAAATAATCAAATTAAATTGGCAGACTCGCTATTGTAAGGGCTCTTCGCTGTCTCGACTCGTATCTCAGAACTGTCAATTTTTCCTGTAACCGAAACGCTTCAAACGATACCCTGATAAAGTTTGCTTTTGCATAAAAAACTGAGACATAATTAATAATATTGATAAAAATATTCAACAACTTCTACAATTCAATAATATAATAATAATAACAATAACAGAAACAATAATAATAATAATAAAATTCAACAACTTCAACTATTCGTCAATGTAATAACAATAACAATAATAATAATAATAAAACTGCATTTATAATTTGTTACAGAAACAGCACGTGTCAGATTTATTATTTACGATTTGGATTCATTCGAAAGAAAAAAAATATTTCGATTTTGAGATCAAAATTTTTTTTTTTTCCAAAACAATTGCAAAAGAGTGACGCTCTCGAAATAACCGAGTGAAACGAGTCGAATCGGGGGACTGTACGATTTTTCTTCGATCGCGAGATCGAGATTTCGAGGTTCTGTTATTGTTTTTATCGACAAGAATGGTCGCTCGCGTGAGGCGGAGAGGCGAGAATGAAATTCGTCGGGACGCCAAAGATTCACTGTTACGTATCGATATCATACCCTGTCATCGTTGTCGCCCGCGTCCTCGGACATCCCGATAGTCAAGATTGTGTCGCGACACTAACGAAACGGCCCGGTGAATCTTCCGCCAGCGTTGAAAATACTTCTAGAACTCGCGAGAACATGAGTGAAACGAGCCGTCCGGAGAGACTCGAGCCAGTCGACGCGGCCGGCGGTGCGTTGGAATTATCATAGAAGAAAAAAAAAAAACGTGTTCCGATTACCGACGGACGGTAAGTTACCGACCGCCTCCATGGCCATAGCGGTCGCCCGCATCGAGATTACCATTGAAAAGAAAACGTGCGTGAATTACCGACAGACGGTAAGATACCGACCGTTGTTACCGTAGTTCCGCGCGCGCGTAGCTCACAATGGGAATTTACAGCGAGGCGACGAAAGGTTCGTCCAATAATTCACGAGGCAGCGCCAGTGGAACGTCCGAGCACGATTCCGCGACATTAAGTTCGGTTTCGAACCTGCACAATCGCGGTCGGGAGAGGCGTCGAGGAATTGACGATTTCTCCGGGGTTTTCCGTGCTCTCGGCGAGTGGAGCGGCGAAGACCGGGCTCGTGCCGGGGCGCGTATTCGTTGCGTCTTCCACACGGGGGTCCTCGCGTCGTCGGGCTCGCGGCGTTCTTGTGTGCGTGCGCGATTGGCACGTACGGGGCGTGTACTTTCCGGGGGCACGTAGGGCTCGCTCGCTCTCCTCGAGACGGACACACGACGGCGAGTGCCCCCTCCCCGCGCCCCCAGACCCCCCCTCCTTCCCTCCCACCGACGAGACGCGGGTTTACAGAGCGTGAAAGAGAATCGACGCTCGCGAAAAGATACAATGCCGTCGTGATCGACCGTGCGTTCGGTGAAGAAATTCGAAAAAAAGAGGGGAATAGAAAAAAATAACAGGACAAAGTCCCGACGGACACGGTGAATGCGTTCTCGAGGCGCGCGCGCGCGCATGCCTCCGTGCACCCTCGCCATTTTGGAGGTGAATATTGTTTTTTTTTTCTCCGTCGATTCGTGAAGTCGCCGCGAGCGATCCGACCGGGCCGCTCGGTTTCTCTTCTACACAACTATCACTCGAGTTGCTTGTCTTCTTCTCTTTCTTTCCTTTTTTTTTTTTTTTTTTGAAACGACAAAATCGGAGTGTTCGATACATGATTTTGAGTTTGCGATAATCGACGGCCCTACCTAAATCGTGCGTTCGTTCCCAGGGCGGGTTCGGCTCCGGACTGACGCTCAGTCTCCGCTCCATTTGGCAATCGCGATTACACGCGGTGCCCCTTCCTCGCGGGAGATGGCGCGTGCTGACGATTACGAGCCGTTCCTTCCGATCGCCCGCCGCAAATTGGTGCAATTAATTGCGAATCGAGGAATCGAGAGTGCGAGGATGACTTAGAACCGAAAGGGACAGAACGGAGCGGCCCGAGAACGGGACGGCACGGAAAAAAAACCCGCCCGAAGCGGGGATCGAACCCGCGACCACGGGGACTACAGTCGCGCACGCTAGCCAGTAGACCACCGTGCCCCTTCGTACCCACATCGACTCTAGTCGACTCCGTCCCCCTGGCTGAGACTGGCTACACTTTCCGCGAGACCCAACCCTCCTTACGCCCGCATTTCTCGCTCTCTCCGCTCAGTTTTACGGGGCTCCTCTCTCTCTCTCCCTCTCTCTCGCCCTCGTCGCCGAGCTCTCCTCTCTCCCATCCGTTCGCACCGTTTCTTTTGAGTCCTCGACGTTCCTCAATTTTCTACATCCATGCGAAAGCCAGAAATCGCCGCCTACGGGTTTCTCCTCGCGGCACGCGAACACAACTCGCACCTCGGCACGGCTGCTCTCTCGCCGCTCCTGGCCGAGCCGTTCGCGCTCTGATATCCGACCGTGATTTCCGCGGCCAAGCCTTTTCTTCTGGCGCTCGAGGATATGTGTCACATTCGCGCGAATGACGTGAGCAACACACAAAAACGGCGCCGCGACGACAAAAAAAAACACAAAAACACGAAAAAAAAAACAAAAAAAAAAAATAACGAGAAAACAAAAAATAACGCGAAAACTCGAAATAACAATAATAACAAAGGCCGCGCCTGACGAACGCCGGAAAAACAATCCTGGCTCGGGCCGAATTATTCCTCGCGATCTCTCGCGGGGCGGACGGGAGTAAAAAAAAAAAAAAACGATGGAAGGAAAAAACTTGTGCATCGACGACGTGAACGAATCGTGACACTTTCCATTCCGCGATCTCTCGGCCCGCCAGCCGAGCAATTTTCCCGGAGAATTTTGATGTTTCTTTTTTTTTTTTTTTTTTTTTTTTGTGACATTCTCGACGAACCAGGATCGTTTTCTCGTCAGGACGCAAGCGTCGTCATTCCTGAGCGACGGAGCTTCGATGCGCTTCGCAACTCTCGTCGACGCGACGCCAGTTGCGCCCTTTTTTTCTGGGATTTTCGAGACAATTTTCGCGCTCGGGCAGAATTTTCTGGGATTTTTTTGAAATTTTTCGAGTCAACAGAGAATTTTTTGTGTCAACGGAGAATTTTTTTGAATTTTTTAGTGTTAACGGAGAAATTTTTTGGAGTTTTTTGTGTTAACGGCGTTTTTTTTTTGTTGTTTTTTGAGAAATTTTGTGTTGGCGGAGATTTTTTTGGATTTTTGAAAAAAATTTGTTGACGGAGATTTTTTTTTGTTCGCCAGTGACAGACGCAAAGAGATCAGCAATGGACTGACGGACGGCTCGACGAAGCCGACGAGGTTGAAGGAGCAGTGCAAGACGAGACGAGAGCAGGTCGGAGGACGGACGGGCGAAGCGGGCCGTTCGGGCGAAGAGCGAGCTAATATGCCGACCGTACCGAGGCCCGGCAGTCTCAAGGATCCCGAGATAGCGGAGCTCTTCGAGAAGAACGATCCCGAGAAGATATTCGAGGATCTGAGGGAAATCGGGCACGGAAGCTTCGGCGCTGTTTACTACGCAAGATGCCTCGTCAGCAAGGAAATCGTTGCCATCAAAAAGATGTCCTACCTCGGCAAGCAGACCGTCGAGAAGTGGCAGGACATTCTCAAGGAGATACGGTTTCTGAGACAGCTCAACCATCCCAACACTATCGAGTACAAGGGATGCTATCTCAGAGATCACACCGCTTGGGTAATTTTACTCTTTTTTTTTTCTCAAGCGATTGCTTCGATTTCCTCGAAATAATGGTCAATTCAGTTTCGAAGGATTGTGTAAAGACTGTAAGAATAATTAAGGTAGTTCAAGCGCATGGTGTTCATTTCGCACGAATTCGAGGAAATTGAGAGGAATTGGGAATTGAGTTACAAACACTTTTCATCGTATAAAAATCCAAAAAAATTCATGCACATTAAAGGTACTGAAAAAATTAATTTTGCATAATAATGATTCCCCGTTGTAATTAACAAATTGATGAAACAAAAGATTCTTCAAGAAATTCCTCGGCAACGCACCTTTTTTTTATGAAAATAATTCTGTTATTTTTCCGAATACGTATGGATTTTTTCAGATTTTCAAATTGACTTGAAAGTTTCTTTTTCAATGGAAAAAATGTGTGGAAAATGATGAAATTCAAACTTTTTACCATTCGAGTAAACTTTTTTCAGGGCTAGACAAATGTCTGATCATTACTTTCGTGACATTTGGAAACAATCGATCGCGCACTTTGAAAAATTCAATTTTGCAATGATTAGTTGATGACATTTTGCAATTATTATTATGAGAAATCGATAATTTCATCGCCCCCAGTATGCTTGATTTTTTTCAGATTTTTAAACGACCGAAAAGTTTTCGCAATTCTCTGTCGTTTCTCTGAAACTTATAGGAAGTCTGTTTGTGGTTCAAAGTCCGGAAAAAATCAAATTGTTTTTTCATTATCTTTTGAGCCATTCAGACTAGATGGAAATTAATTTCACCTTAAAAAATTCGTCGAAAGGGATATCGAAAAATTGGAAAAAATTCAGAAACCCGTCCGATTCGTCACTCCGACGAACCATTTTCCGATCAATCGAACTCTAAATTAACTCTTAATTAACAATAGCAATTAACTGGTCTAATTAACTCTTGTTTCGTTTTTCGCTTGCGTGATCTTTACCTTCGCAAAATTTGGAAAAAATCGATGGCGTACTTTGAAAAATTCAATTTTGCAATGATTAGTTAATAACATTGTGCAATTATTATTATAAAAAATCGATAATTTCATCGCCTCCAATGTGCTTGATTTTTTCCAAATTTTTAGAAGACTGAAAAGTTTTCGCAATTCTCTCTCATTTCTCGAAAACTTATAGGAAGTCTGTTTGTGGTTAAAAATCCGGAAAAAATCAAATTGTTTTTTCATTATCTTTTGAGCCATTCAGACTCAATGAACATTAATTTCGCTTCAAAAGATTCGTCGAAAGGGATATCGAAAAATTGGGAAAAATCCAGAAATCCGTCTGATTCGTCACTCCGACGAGCCATTTTTCGATCAATCGAACTCTAAATTAACTCTTAATCAATAATAGCAATTAACTGGTCTAATTGACTCTTGTTTCGTTTTTCGCTTTCAGTTGGTGATGGAATACTGCCTGGGCTCCGCGTCCGACATAATAGAGGTTCACAAAAGACCGCTAAAAGAGGACGAGATCGCCGCGATTTGCGAAGGAGTTCTGCGAGGCTTGCACTATCTTCACGCCCTCGGACGGATACATCGGGACGTGAAGGCGGGAAACATTCTTCTGACGGAGAACGGCACCGTCAAGCTCGCCGATTTCGGCTCGGCGAGCATAAAATGTCCGGCGAATAGTTTCGTCGGCACGCCGTATTGGATGGCGCCCGAGGTCATTCTGGCGATGGACGAGGGCCAGTACGACGGCAAGGTCGACGTTTGGTCCTTGGGAATAACGTGCATCGAACTGGGTAACTCAACATTCGCTCGAGATCGCGCCGCATCGGAGCACAAACGAAAAAAAAATTCCGAGAGAATTTCGAACGCTTCCGAATGCGATGAAAAATCGAAAAAAAAATCAGGCACGTGAAACGCGGCGAAAAAAAATCGATTTTGCATGATAATCATACCAACATGTTATCAACGAGTCAACAGAAAATTAATTGTCCAATCACTTTGCAAATTACATTTTTTTTTCATTCTTATTTTTTCATTTTTTTGGAATTTTGTTTAATCACTCAATCTTGTGTTATTTTGAACGAAATCAAAACGAAAAAATGACGAAGTAATTGCATATGAAAAAAAAAATTCGTTTGTGAGGTGATTTGTCGAACAATTTTTTTGGTCGATTTATCGATAACGTTTTGAAATTCTAGTATGCAAAATCATGAGTTTTAGCAACTTCCGTACTCCGGAATTTTTTCAGATTTTTGTCGCATTGAAAAAGTTCGAATTTCTCTTCGAATTCCACTGTTTGAACGGAAGCTAGTCTCTTGGATGACCTTGAAAAGCTCGCGCGGTCGAAAATTCACAAATTTACGTTTGTCCTTTCAGCGGAGCGAAAACCGCCCTACTTCAACATGAACGCGATGAGCGCGCTTTATCACATCGCTCAGAACGACACGCCGACCCTGAATTCGCCCGATTGGACCGAAGTCTTCGGCCACTTCGTCGAAGTTTGCCTGACGAAGAGTCCGAACGAGAGACCGTCTTCCGGTAAATTGCTTTCGGTGAGTGTCCCGACTTTAAACCTCGCATCTAAATCTTCTCAAAATTCCGAAAATTCCACAAATTCTAAAAATTCCAAAATTCCAAAAATTCCAAAATTCCCTCGAATTCAAACACAATCTCGAATTTCTTCTGTCCTTGTAGCATCAATTCGTGACGAGAACGCGCTCGCCGCAAGTTCTGATAGATCTCATTCAGAGAACCAAAGCCGCGGTGAGGGAGTTGGACAATTTGAATTATCGCAAGATGAAGAAGATACTGATGATCGACTCTTGCGAGACCGAGAGCACCGTCGGGGATGCCGACGGTAAGTTTTTTCACAATATCGAACGAATCGATCTTTTCGATTTTCGATACCGATCTCGTTTTTCGATACTGACCTCGTTTATCGATACCGATTTCGTTCTTCGATACCGATCTCGTTTTTCTATACTGATCTCGTTGATCGTTGTCGATCTCGTTGATCGTTGCCGATCTCTTTTTACGATACCGATCTCTTTTTTCGATATCGATCTCGTTTTTCGATACCGATCTCGTTTTTCGATATCGATCTCGTTGATCGTCGTCGATGGAATTTCCCCCGAATAATCAAAACTGGAACGATATTTACAGATACGCCGGACGAGCAGACGGGCGGTGACAGCAGCAAGAGCAATTCAATCACCTCCGAGCACTCGATTCACTCGATGGGAGTCTCGGCGAGTTCGCAGAGTTCGTCGACAAACAGCTTGCCACTGCCGAACGCCGACGCGAACGACTATTCTTCCGGTTCCGTCAGAAATCGGCACAAGATATCGGCCGGCGTGACTGCCAATCTACTCGAGCACGGTGCCAACAACTTCGCTACGATACGAACTACCTCGATAGTAACGAAACAGCAGAAGGAACACATGCAGGAGGAGATGCACGAGCAGATGAGCGGCTACAAGAGAATGAGAAGGGAGCATCAAGGCGCTCTGGTAATGATTATTAACAAATTTCTACATTTTCTTTTCCAACCAAATAATTGCCTCGAACTCGATCTAGACTTTTCTCATTAATTATTTGTTTATCTCTTTATTTATTGATAGGTCAAGGTCTTTTACATAATAAGAGTTTATAGATTTTTCAAAGAGTTTTGGGGTTACAACAAAAATTTACAACGATTTTTAACTATTTTTTATTTTTTTCAAACGCAAGAATGGCCTCGAGCTCGATCGAGACGTTTCTCATTATTTATTTATTTTTTCCGTTATCTCTTTATTTATTGATAGACCAAGCCCACACACAATAAGAGTTTACACATTTTTCAAAGAGTTAACAATCGTTAAAAATTGTTAACTTTTATCAATTTTGTATTTATAATAAATTATAAATAATACATTTTTCAGTCTTTTATAAATGATCTTTTTCAAATATGAACTGGAACGCAATTACTCTCTTCAGCTAATAAATGTGGAACGCGAGACAAAACACAATTAAATTGCATTTAAGGGTCAATTTAAAATTCCGTACTTGTTGAGCGTGAAAATGATTTTGCGATTTTTCGCAGGTCAAACTCGAGGAGCGTTGCAAGATGGAAGTCGAATCACACAAGCAACTACTCGACAAGGAATACGAGACGTTACTACAGCAATTCAGCAAGGAGCTCGAGAAGCTCCAGCTCAGGCACATGCAGGAATTGGAGCGCAAGCTAAAGCAAAATCAAAACGCGGAGAAGAAGCTCCACAAGGAGATAACCAGCAGACAAGAGGCCGATCGCAAAGCTCTCGAGACCCAACAGAAGCGAGAGTACAAGGTACTAAAATGTCTCATTTCGCATTACTCGCAGAGGCCGCTTTTTTGCGTTAAAAAAATATTTTTGGGTTTGGAATTCAATTTTTTATTTAAAAAATTACGAATTTTCGGAAAAATTCTATTTTTCCTTACTCGTAGAGAGCGCTTCGTTTTTCGTGAAAAAAAAATTTGGGTTTGGAATCAAATTCGGAACGAATACGTTCGAGATTCAAAAAATGTCGAATTTTTGAAAAAATCCTATTTTCGGTTCATAATTCGCACAATTCGAGATTTCGGGCTTTAATCTCGATCACAAGTAGATGCTTTTATTGAATATGCATCGGAATTGAATTTAGAGCGAATTCTTTGAAGAGTTAAAAAATTATGAAATTTTACATTTTTTTTTCTTTCATAAGTCGCACAATTTTTGGGATGTCGGGCTCAAATTTCGATCCTAAGTAGATTCTTGTTAAACATGGGTCGAGTTTTTATTTCATGTACATTTTTTAAACGCTTCCGAATTTGTCGAATTTTTCTCAAACGACTGCTTTTTAACCCACGAAATTTTTTTTTATCTCCATTTTTTTCGGGGCAAACTTGGAATCGAATTGTTTTCCCGATTTCCTTTTCGACATCGTTAACGAAATCCGGAAGTTTTATAATTGACGTGAAAGACAAAGTTGAGAATCGACGTGCGAGTTGAATTAGTACAATTTTTTATTCTCGCTCGCGTCGAATCCTTTTGTAGGCTTTCGTTTGTCCGTCTCTGCGAGACTCGCGCGCGTGGGAGTGCCTTCGATTGTGCGTGACATTTGCGAGAGTTCACACTGTAAATAGTGCGAGTCTCGTCTTCGATCGATTGCGCTCGCACGTGCGAAGCCTCGGGCGGCGGAGGCGCGTGGGTCGTCGATAAAATGTAATTCCGCTTCTCTTCTCTCGACGAGAAAAAAACATGACAAAACGACTAACCGACTGTTGCACGAAGGCTTACAAGGAGAGATGGAAGAAGGAACTGTCCCAGGACGAGGTGACCCCGAAACGCCAGCGGGACGCGACTCTCCAGAGCCAGAAGGACAATCTTCGACAAATGGAAGCGCAGGAGGAGCAGCGCCTCGCCCGCGGACAACGGGAGTATCTTGATCTCGAGATTCGTAAATTCCGTAGAAAAAAATTGCTCATCTTTCACAGTCTCGAGCAGGAGCTTCTGCGCGAAGTAAGTTTTCTCTGCTTATCCTAGCAGCTTCGTATACCGTAAATCTACCAAAAAACCTACCGTAGGATTTACCGTTTGATGTTTGTCAAACCTACCAAGAAACCTATCGACGATGATATTAGTACGCTTAGTAGGCTTTCACGAAACAACCAAACACGTACCAAACCTCTCGGCCCGGACCCATTTCGTTCAGTGAGTTTGGATCAAATCCTCCCCTCCGAGCTAAGTTAGGCGCTGCAGTTCATGATCGGGAGTTGAATTTCGTTTGAGGTCCCAAAAATATTATGTTGTACTGGAAAAAGGCAAGATTACGTACACGAGCATTCAACTCTGTTCAGGGAAGTCATACCCGTCGAGAAAAATTGGTTTTAGGCGTATTTCTTCGTTTTTCATTTTTTCCTTCCATTTGGCAAAATCTACTTTTTCTTCTTCTTTCATTTACACATAATACAAAATTGTGCGTATGGGATTGATTACACGAGGATTCTCCGGGTCGTATTCTTGAAGTACTTTAAAAGTACTTCGAGTACAAAGTACCGCAAGTTCAAGTATCAAGTACTTTTTGGACTTGAAGTACTTGTCAAGTACTTTTTGGACTTGAAGTACTTCTCAAGTACTTTCCGGACTTGAAGTACTTCCCAAGTACTTTTCAGAATCAAGGTCGCAGCGCTGCCGCGCGTGTGTGTCTGAAAAATTCGGATTTTTTAAGATAACAGTACATTACGATACGAGTGCGTTGAAATTTTTTCTGGCGAGTGTGAGTTTGCAGCGCGAGCCGAAGGTGAGTGTTGCAATCACTCGAGTTGAGAAACAGTTTCTCACACCAGTATCGTACGAAATTTTATTCTACGAGTGCGAGAAAGGCGTTTTCACGCACGGAGTGAAATAAAATAAAAATTGTAGGCGCGGTACAGTCCCGTTCTTAAATCATTAGAGTACTATCAATATTTTCGGGGCGTTTAAGATAGTTTCGATAAAGTCCAAGATGTATTCTCATATTAGAGTCATCATCTCGAGTGAATGTAGTAAGTAAATGGGGACGAATAATTTTTCAATGCATATTGCTTTATTAAAAAAAATTCCTCTCACACGAAAATGAACAAATCATTGCATCGATTCTTCTTATTCCAAAGCATATCCGCTCTGGCATGCTTTTCAAAAGAACGACTCTCTCAAAGTTCTTATCCGATAATGCATTACGCCTCGGGGCGTTTACAAGGCTCGCGAAGAAAGATTATGTTTGTAAAAAACCTTTCGGACTATCGGATAGTCGTTTAAAATTTCGATTTTGTTTCTTGTATCACTCAAGTAGGACAGGGTTTGCACTTGTGTATCGATGCATTCAATTTCCCCATCGTCGGCCTCGCTATCCGTATCAATTTCTTGCGAACCGACACCGGAGTCAAAAGCTCCGTCGCCGAAAGTCAATAGACCGGCAAAGGGTTCGTTTAAATGATCAATACATGAAGTTCGGCTCAGCACGTTAAAATACGTCGTCCAAGATTTCGTAGTAGCGCAAGAACAGTTTTTTGAGGTACTGACAAGTACATCAAGTTCTGACAAGTACTTCAAGTACTGGCAAGTACTTTAAGTACTTCAAGTACTTTAAGTACTTCAAGTACTGGCAAGTACTTGTGTCCTTCAAGTACTATACTGGAAGTACCAATTAAGTACCAGGTACTTCAAGTACTGCCCAGCTCTGCTCTGACAAGGGCGCTTTCCCATACTACTTTTTTCTACGCGGTCGTCTTGGTAGGTATTGCATTCGGTTTCCAAAAAATTATGGTAGATTTCACGGTACAGGAAACTGCTGAGGTTTCTTCGTTTTTTCTTTTGCGACCGCCAAATGTGAATAAACGTGTCTCACCGACGATTGTTTCCTTCAGGAGTTGAACAAGAGACAACAGCAGTTGGAACAGGCGCACGCGATGCTTCTGCGGCACCACGAAAAGACACAGGAGCTCGAGTATCGACAGCAGAGAGCCGTGCATTCGCTCCGCGAGGACCAGGTTCAGCGACAACACGCGACCGAGCTCTGCAACCAGCAGGACTACATGCAACGAGCCGAGCGCGACCTTCGCAAGAAGCACGCACTCGAGCTGAAGCAACAGCCGAAGAGCTTGAAGGTAAAACGACTCGACACTTTTCTTTCCTTGTAAAATTAAAAAAAAAATATTTATAAATAAAAAAAAAAAAAAAAGATCTAAGCAATTGGATGAAAACCGTTCGTTCGTTGCAGCAAAAGGAGATGCAGATACGCAAACAGTTCAGGGAAACGTGCAAAATCCAGACGCGCCAATACAAGGCACTGAAGGCTCAGATACTTCAGACAACCGTCAAGGACGAGCAGAAGGCCGTCATAAAGAAACTGAAGGAGGAACAGAGGCGAAAACTCGCTCTTCTGGGCGATCAGTACGAGCAGAGCATCGCCGAGATGCTGCAGAAACAGAGCATCAGACTCGACGAGTCGCAGGAAGTCGAGTGCCATCATTTGAAGGCGAGTCTCGCGACCGCGACGATTTTTCTCCGCGCTTTTGGACCCTCTCGAAATGCTCGTTTTTTACATAATTTTCGGAAAAAGTCCGTTTTCCGGTTTATGATTCGCGCAATTTTTAAGATTTCGGTCTTAAATTTCGACCACAAGTAGATTTTTTATTATTGAATATGGTTCGGTATTGAATTTCGAGCGAATCCTTCAAAAAGTCCAAAATTGATTGAATTTTACACTTTTTTGAGAAAATCCTGTTTCCGCTCGATCTCGCGCAATTTTCGAGATTTCGAGCTTCAATTTTGACCACACGTAGATATTTGTCGAGTGTAGATTAAATTTTAATCTGGCGTGGATACTTCAAAGCTTTCCTAATTTATGGATCTTTTTTTTTATCAAAGATTTTTTTTTCATCATTTTCGTCGCGCTCTGTATCGAGAATTCTGACGTTCCAATTTTACAGGAGAGACTCGATTACGAGTTGGAGATCTTGATGGCTTATCAGTCGAAGAACAAGATGCAAGCGGAAGCTCAGAGAAACCGCGAACGTCGCGAATTGGAAGATCGCGTCTCGGTGCGGCGGGCCCTCCTCGAGCAGAAAATGGAACTGGAGACCCAGGAGTTTCTTCAGGAGCGCAGCGAACGGATACGCTTGCTTCACGAACGGCACGAGCGCGAGTTGCAGCAGTTCGACGAGGAAAGCGCGAGAATTGGATTTAGGTAAGCGAATTAAATTGAATTACAAAAATGCTCAACAAAAAATAAGTATCGAATTTTCAAAAAGAAATGATATTTCCCAAAAACAAAAAAAAAATGTTTGTTCCCAAAAACAAAAAAAGGTACGCAAAGTACGTGAAAATTCTATTTACGAAAATGAATTTTAAACAACATGTTAAATGATGTGGGTCAAGTGCAACGCAAGAAACACTTCTATATGGCAAAATTCTTCTCAATGCAAAAAGTTAGTTTACCGGAAAATTCGTTGAGCGATGATTTTTTTTACCAATTTGTTGATTAATTTTTTGATTCATTATTATTGACAATTAATCATCTCGACGCCTTTTGTACAGTTGATTTTCATTCAGATTTTTTTTGTGTTAAAAAGTTGTCGAAATTCTAACGTAATCGAAATAATCGAAAACCAATGGAATCAAAAATAAATTTTGAAAAAATAAAAAGTTTCGAAATTCTTCGCGTAAATTGAATTTAAAAAACGCTTAACACAAAATAAGTATTAAATTTTCAAAGAGAAATGTAATTTCCCAAAAATGTTTGTTCCGAAAAACAAAAAAGGTACGCAAAGTACGTGAAAATTCTGTTTACGAAAATTATTTGGAAAATGAGTTAAATGATATAGGCCGAGTGCAACACAAGAAACACTTCTGTATGGCAAAATACTCTTCAATGCAAAAAGTTAGTTCACCGGAAAATTCGTTGAGCAATGATTTTTTTTACTAATTTGTTGATTAATTTTTTGATTTATTATTATGGAAAATTTATCGTCTCGCCGCCTTTTGTACAATTGATATTGATTCAGATTTTTATTGCGTTAAAATCTTGTCGAAATTCTTTCGAAATCGGAGTAATCGAAAACCAATAGAATCAAAAATAAATTTTGAAAAAATGAAAAATTTCGTAATTCTTCGCGTATATAAGGCCTTAAGGGCGGGGTAAAGTTAATTCGGCGAAGAAAAGGCATGTTTTTAAGATTTTTTTTTGGCGTAACGGATAGTGTTCGTTTATTGAAAAATTTACATATAATAAAGTAACATTTGAACAACATTCTCCTAAATTTTCATTGCAAAATATTCAAAATTGAGCGAGTGAAAATTAAACCCCGGAGGCGCCTCGAAAAAAAGTTGGTTTGCCGTGTGCACCATAACTTGCAACAGAAGCATCTGAATCAAAAAAATCAAAATGCATTTGTTAAAGGAGATGTTTCTCGAGGTAAAGACGGGAGGATTTTTTTTTTTTCGATTTTTCGTACCACTTGGGAGCCAAAAACCCGATTTTCGCTAAAAAAAATTGGCTAATTTGTTGTCGAAAAATTAGTAATTATTAAAAAAAAAAAAAAACTCTCGACAATACCTGGTGAATTATGTGAAGAAGTACTGTGCAAAATTTCAAAGCGATTGGTCCAGTAGATTTTGAGTTATCGTGCACACGGACTTCAAATATGACAAGTCTCAGAAAAACGGTCGCTTAGCGCTCATTGCACATAAGTTTGAGAACACTTCTCGATTGCATGAAAATCTGAGAAAATTCATGCATATTAAAGGTACTCAAAAGATTAATTTTGCATAATAATAATTCCAAAATGTTATTAACAAAATGATGAAAAAAAAAAATTAGTCAACAAATTTTCCCGCAACCCAATCCCGCCCCCCGCAATAGACGCTCAAATACTCATAACTTCGTCAATTTTACTCCGATCGACTTGAAATTTGAACACAATATTCTTGAGATATTATGCATTCATTTAAAATTTTTTTAAAAAATGGAAAAAAAAAAATTTAATTCTTTACCCCGCCCTTAGAAGACTGTTTCGTCCACCCCGAAATCGCTCCGGTCTCGCGAAGCTGAACGAGCCCCAAAACCGCAAAGTGACTTTATCTCGATCTCGAAATGTTTCAGCGCATTGGCGATAGCCGAGGCATCGAAGGAGTCTTATCCGGACGACGAGAGTCTCAGCGGCTCGATGCTGAGTCTCGCTCACAGCAATAGCTCGACGTCTTTCCCCCCTAATAGTCTCTAATATTAATAATCATTAATTGTAACCACTGTATGTCAGCGCTAAAGGATTCGTCGCGTGACGAGACAACGGATTAATCGCGACGCCGCACGTTGACTCGTTTCCAAAAAAAAGAAAAAAAAAAACAAGGCAAAAAAAAAAGTCTACCGACTAACCTTCGCGGAGCCGACGATTCGAATCAAAAGTACATAAAAAAAAAAGCGAAAAAAAAAGAGCACGTCTCATCGGAAACGGCAATTAACGGGAAACCGAATGAGAAATATTCGGTCTAGTCGCGCGCGGTTTTCTCCGCCGAAAGACCTATCGAACGATACTTTTGCTTGACCGGTTGGCGTTGTCGAATCTTTTCGTCTTGCGCTCGCCTTTCCGTGAGCGCACTAAAAAAAAAAAAAAAAAAAAAAAAAAAAAAAAAAAGATTCAGTCACGAAAACTCTCGTTCCCGCAGCAAACTTTCCGTTCTCTCCTTTCGTACGTCTCTGAATAACTCTTTTTGTTATATATATCTATATATATATATACATACATATTATATATATAAATATATCCTTCTATCATTCTCATTAATTATAAAAAAAAATCGAACCGAAAGAAGATTGTGACATTTTTAATCAAAACGGGAGTATTTTCGAAAATAATTGTAATTTCGGCGCTCCCTTTTCGTTTCTCGAACGGACCCGGGTTCGCAGAGTCGCGACGAGGTGCGAGTGGAAAAAAATGTTTGCGCATCGACCAACGCGACGAGTTTGACGAATTTTTCTTTTCCGGCTCTCCGCGCTTTTCGCGCCTCGAAAACGCTCTTTCCCGCGCGAACGAGACGATGCGGTGCGATTTTTACATTAATCTAGTGCAATAAACCCGCGACGTCGAGCCGCATTCGCGATCGTCGAAAAAATCTTCCGAGGCCGTCGAGAAAAAAAAATCCGCGCATTCGTAGATCGCGATTTAGTCTCTTAGAGAGTAGAAAAAAAAGAGAATGATTGAAAAAAAAAAAAAAAAAAAAAAAACGATGAGAGATCGAAATTGTCAGAATCGTCTGCTCTTTGTAAATATGAAGTCGAGAGAAAAAAGAAAGTGGAAAGCGCGCGATCGAGGCGGCGCGGCGAGATCGTCGATCCAGCTCGAGAGGCATTTTTTCCGAAATCGATCGAATTCTTTTTGATCCTTCGGCGGAGCGAAAGCGCGGCCTGCACGCGATTTTTAGAGGCGGCCGAGGCTCTTTTCGGGACGAAAATTCGTAATCAGCGCTATAAACACGACTCTTTAAATTAAAAAAAAAAAAAATAATAAAAAAAGAAAAAAAAAAAACAGACACGTAAAACAAAGAGTACCAATTTAGAGAATGGATTTTTTATGTCAGCATTTGTAGATATATAATATGTTCGCTATCTATGATGTAACGCAATCGAACTTCGAACGAGTCCGCGAGACCCTTTGCCGTAGGTAAATATACCGTTTTTCAAATTTCCAATTTTTTTTTTCTTTTTTTTCGATTTGCATTGGCGAACGAAATCAAGAGAGAGAGAGAGAGAGACGAAATCGAGCGAATACTAAAAATTGTTGAGGTAGTCCTTTCGTTATTTTTGAAGCCGACCGATTTTAGAGAGAATTACAAACACTTTACGATTGGATAAGAATCGGGAAAAAATCGGGGTATGAAAGATTATGAAAAGATTGTTTTTGCACGATAATAATACCGGAATGTTATTAACAAATTATCGAACAAAATTATTGTTCAACAAATCAGCGGCTAAGCAATGTTTTTTTGTTACGAAAATGATTCGTCAATTTTTCTGAATACGTGGGAATTTTTTCGGAATTTTATGCAATGTTGAGAAATTGCATTTTATTCGTGTTAAAATTTGTTAAAAAAATTCATAGGAATTCAGAAAATTATTTTCGGATCAAAAAAGAATTGATTTGCCGGGTAATTTGTCGAAAAATCAATTTTTTCATTAATTTGTCAATAACATTTTGGAATTATTATTGTTCATAAACAATCTTTTCGGCGTCTTTCGAGTGCTCGATTTTTTTCAGACTTTTCTTCCATCGAGAAGTTTTTTAAATTTCTCTCATTCCTCTCTCGAAAAAAATCGAGCATACGAAAGATGCGGAAATGGTTATATGTTGATAATGATTTTTAAATGTTATTAACAAATTAATGAAAAAATTAATTGTTCAACAAATTACCCGGAAAATCAATCTTTTTTTGCTACGAGATTGATTCGCCAATTTTTCTGAATACTTGTGGATTTTTTCGAAATTTTGTCTAACATCTGAAATTTTCGATTTCGAACAAATTTCAACATAAAGAAAACGCAATTTTTCAACATTGTAAAAAATTCGGAAAAAATTCATAGGTATCCAGAAAAATGATGATCAATCTGTCTCGAACTTGGGTGGGGTCAGAAATAACGAGAAAACTACCTCAAATGCGTCGAACTTAAAAGTTTTTTTTTTTTTTAATATTTTTTTTAGACTCATGCGAAAAAACGTTTCGGCGATCGAATTTTAATCTCAAAAAATTCCCGCAAGTCTCGTCGAGAAATCCTCATTTCTCTCACGAATATTAATCATTTTTTACCCGCATAAAAAACAAAACCCGACAAAAAAAATCGTAAATCGAATCATTCGCGAATTTATTCCTCGCGCGAATCGCATCGAAAATCAAGCCCCGAAATTATTGCAGTTCGTTCATTCGAAAAAATATTGTATTTACATCGATCGCGTCTCTCCGAAAGGGACTAAAAAAGAACAGAAAAAAAAAAAAAAAAAAAAAAACAAGAAAAAAGCCAATTCGTTTTTTATCGTTATGCTTTACTTGCGCCGTGTTCAATGATCTTCCATGCGTCGTACTAGGCAATATAAGTACATTCGTAGAGAAAAGAAAAAAAAAAAAAAAAAAAAAAGCAAAAAAAAAAACCGTGAATCGAAGATCGGAGTGATCGTTTGTCTTTTGTATGATGTTTCGAGGATGTAGTAGAAAGAAAAAAAAAAAAAAAAAAAAAGAAAAACCGAAAAACAGCGGAGCGTAAATAGTTAATCGTAATCGATAAAGATCCTGCGAAGGGGAGCAAAAAGTTGCGCGCCGCGAGCGTTCGTCGAGCGAGATGCCGAAGTGGTTTGCCCCGTCCCGTCGCCGCGGACCCCGCGCGCGGCTCGTCCGGGACGTTCATTCGATTATAACAAGTGAGCCGAAAGATCCGCGGTCAATAAATTGCTCACGCGCGAGGTACCCTCAATTATAGCATTGAAAACCTAGGTAAAACACGAGTATAGAAGCGAAATACTCTCTATTACTAATTAAACGAAAAATATATATGATTATATTATACGAAAGCGGATTAAAAAAAAATATGATATAAAAGAAAAAAAATCTTTCAACTAAAGAAAACGAAAAAAAAAAAAGGAAAAAAAAAAATACCTCCGTAGCAAGTAATCAATCGAGAGGAGGCGCAACGTTTATTGTGAGGCAAAAGAAAACTGGAAAAACTGACTCGTAATCGGTCTTAATAATTGTAAACGATTATTATGGTATAATTATTTTTATCTTTAAGTTTAGGTAGAGTATAAATACATTTTTTAACTAAACCAATGGTTGACGAGGGGGCGACGTGAGTTCTTGCTCTTCGCGATCGGCCGATCGACGACCCGACGAGAGAGCATTTCCTTACCCGTTTGTGAAACCACTGTGCTGATTAGATAATAAAAAAAAAATTAAAAAACAAAAAAAAAAAGAAACGATTGAAAGGTTTTTGGCTTCGAAAAACCTGCGAGCTTAATCCGATCGCGCTGCCGCGCCTCAATTTCTAACACAACGGATTGGAACGAAACAGAATGATAAAAGTTTCAATCCGGATGAATTAAAAAACACGGCCGCATTGACCAATCAGCTCTCAAAAAAAGTCATTAACAGACGGACCGATCGAACCTTATTTCGCTGAAAAAAAATGAAAAACCGCGTCATCGAATTTTTCGACCAATCACGTCGCGAATAAAAGGACAAGGGCACTTCGATAATTTCGATATTTCGATCTCGCCAACTTTTTAGGGGTGAAATCACGTCGCGAATAAATCGACAACGATACACTTCGATAATTTCGATATTTCGATCTCGCCAACTTTTTCGGGGTGGATTTTCTTCGCTCCGAAGGAAGGAAAAAACGTTCGACGGGACTGATTCGGGAAATTCAAGGAACGAGTCTTGCGCGTATGGTATTTCGTATATTTTCGTATAATAATGATATAAAGTCCATTCGCGCTACGACTGCGAGAAATCGACGAGCTCGTGATGAAATCTTTGCTGATTACAACGAGCGTTCGCTGATAATAAAAATAAAACAAACACAAAAAAAAAATTAACAATCAAAAAAGAAAAAAAATTTGAGATACTTTCTAGATCGTTCGACACCGACGCTGCGGCTCGACGATGAATATCGCTTCGGCGCGAAATCACGAACGATAGTCGTGATCCTCAATATACAAATGCAACAAGATTATCGACGATGCGGGGGGCATTATTGGGTCGGGGAGAAGGAATTTGGGCACAGAATGCGACTGTGCATCTCGCGGATCAACGGAACCGTGTAAGCGACGCATTCGTCCCAGCCGGGCGATCGCCAAGCGCTCTCGCGGGTCTCCTTGCGCGACTGAAGATCCTTGTAACCTGGAACGAGAAAGCGAAGTCTCAGAATCGGGCGTTCGATTTGTTTTTCAACTTCAACTGCCAATGTGGCGAATATTCTACATTGGCAAAAAAAGCTTCTTTTTTTCCCTAAACCGTCCTAAATTCTCGTGAAAAATTCTGAAAAAATTCGACGACTAGCAATACGTGGAAACGAAAGTTCTTCCACCAGAATATCAATTGAAAAATTATTTGTTCGAGCGAAAAAATTGGAAAACTGCATTTCTCAAAAGTGATACTTTCGGAATATTTTCGTGCAAAAATGTTTCGAGCAGTGGAAAAAATTGTTTCTTTCGAGGTTCTCGCGCCATATCGATTTTCTTACGATATTGTTCGATTTTTGTGTATTCATTGTTTAAGGCGTCTTGAATACACGCCCGAATTTGCAGCGCGATTGACCGCTCAGATCCAGAGAAAATAGTACTTTGCGATACTAGTGCGTAAAAGCGGACTTTCGGCGAAGGTTGGAAAGCGGCTGCTCGAGATGAATGCGATTGAATGCGCAAAAACTTTTCCATGCGTATGAATTTTTTCATAATTTTTTACAGACGTTGAAATTACTTTTCCGTATTCAAAAATGGGTGGAGAATCACGAATTTTGAATATGCTTCTGTTACAAGACCGCCCATTAATCTCAGAGAATTTCCGGACCGACCGATCGAGCAAATTCGCAAATCCAACCGAAGCAACTTTCGAAAAATGCAATTTTCAACGAACATCGAGAAGGAGAAGAAAAATCTTGAAAAATCCATAGGTATTTAGAAACAATCACAGATCATTTTCGTGAAAAAAAAAGTTAGTTTGTCGAATTGTTGAAAGATTTGTTTTTTTTTTCATAGATTTGTCGATAACTTTTTGGAATCATTATTTTATGCAAAATGAATGTTCTTGGCGACTTTGTTAGTGATTTTTTTTTTTTTTTTTTTCGTTTTTCATTCTATCGA
Organism: Ischnus inquisitorius; assembly: GCA_963924025.1. Taxonomy (NCBI): domain Eukaryota; kingdom Metazoa; phylum Arthropoda; class Insecta; order Hymenoptera; family Ichneumonidae; genus Ischnus; species Ischnus inquisitorius. The sequence continues at coordinate 3,886,596 of OZ001253.1, forward strand.
GAAGCGTTTGAAATTCTTTCGGAATGTTTGCTGAATCAACGAAAATTCGTATTTACACCAAATATGATGAACGTTGTAGAGACGGCCGATCTGCGAGAAATATCCGGCGAACGCCTCGTCGTTGTTGCGTCTGTAGTTTATCGCTCTCGCCCAATTGTTTCCCCACTCGATCATAGTGCCGGGACGCAGTCTGTAACTACGAATCTCGTACTTGTTCGGACCCTCCCTCTTGACGATCGGCGGCCAGTAACTGAAAGCCAGCAGATACTGCAGATGACGCGATCGCAGGTAGTTGCCCCTTTCCCTGAGCAACTTTTGATAAGGCTGAAACAAATTTTTCAACATGATTATCCAAAGAATTTCCATCAAATATTTTCTTTTCAAAAATACATATTTTTTTCAATGTTTTTTTTTTTTTTTTTTTTTCAAAAATATATATTTTTCAATGTTTTTTTTTTCGAAATAATATATTTTTTTCAATGTTTTTTTTTTCGAAATAATATATTTTTTTCAATGTTTTTTTTTTCGAAATAATATATTTTTTCCAATATAGTTTTTTTTCGAAAATATATTTTTTTCAATATATTTTCTTTTCAAAATTTCTTTTATTTTTTAAATATATTTTCTTTCCACAAATATATTCTTTTTTCGATATAGTTTCTTTTCGAAAACATATATTTTTTTCAATGTTTTTTTTCAAAAATATTTTTCTTTTCTATATATTTTTTTTCAAAAAAACTTACTTTTTTAAATATACATTTTTTCATATATTATATATTTCTTTTAGTATGTTTTTTTCTCAAATTTTTTTTTCTGTTTATATTATTTTTTGAAATTTTTTTGTCGAAACCTCATCTTTGGATAGAATTTGGTGTCCGCGGTCGATCCTCTCGTAGCCTCCGGTGTACTGCCACAAGTGCAGCGCCTGGTCCAAGTCTCCGACTTCGACGTTCCACGATGCGACGAGTTCGCAGTTCAATTCTGCCTTCTTGGAATGAATGAGATTAACGTGCTCCTCGCTGCAAAAAATTTCGATACTTTCTCATGACTCGCAAGAAAAATATTTATCGTCGCGCTTTCCCCCTCTCCTCGATATTCGCGCAATTGCGATTCAGCGACGATAACGAGCCAATTGGCGCAAGGTCACGCGAGTCGATTCACTCACTAGTTTTTGAGGTACTTGTCGATGGAGTCGGGACGTATGTTGTGCGTGTGGAGCGCCCAGATGACCTCCTTGTCGGACAGCATGCGCGAGTGCGACTCCTTCGTCGGCTCGAGTTTCCTCACGCCGAGTTTGCTGAGCCATCCTTCGCTGTCTTGCCGTTGCGACGACCTTGCCACGAATCTGCGTGCGAAACAACCCGGGGTTACGAGGGAAGCGTTCGGGACGGTCGCGATTGTCGCGCGACGTCCCGTCGCGAGGCGTAGAAACAAAAGGCTCGGCGCTTAAACAATCGCGAGCAACGTGCTTTTGTTCTTACCGGCGCGACGTCAAAATCGGTAGATACGCTTTGCCGATCACCGGGCCCGAAACGGCGAGCCTTCTTCCCAGAGCGGCGGCCATTCTTATTGGATCCTTGGCGAACGGACCGTGCGAGACTCCGGCCAATCAGATTCGGGATTGTGGCCGCAGCCGCGAGTCAACGACGATGCCGCGCGCTCTTCCCCGCCGCGCGATAAATCGCCCGCCGCTGGCACATCTCGCGCTCTCCCCTCGTTGCAGTCGCGCAAGTGTTCATTTCGCGCGGTGCAATCGCCCTGTTTCATTGCCGCGCTCGCGGCGCAGCAGGAATTTTCGTACTTGATACGAATTTTCTTGCTTTTCCTTGACCTTGGTTCTCGCGCCGCTCGCGCGGCGGCGCTGTAATCGACGGCGACGAATGCACGTTATGGTAAAACCTGCGAATGTGCAATTCCCATGAATTCTCGATGCAGTCGCTGCATCGTTCATTTCGCGGGTTTTGAAAGCACAGTTTTTATCCCGCGCTCGTAGGTCAGTGTGATTCTTGCGCGAAGAATTGCGAAGAGGGCCCTCGCGCGCGGCGCGCGAATTCAAACGATAGTTTGCATATCACGGATTCATTCTTATATGTGGCGCACATTTTTTCACGCATTTAAAATCTTTTTTTTTTCAAATGGCATCTGTTTATAAAAGAAACGTGAATGCGGCAAAGTAAATATTATCTATATATGGTATATAAATGTGACAACTTCTTCTCTATGACAAAGTTCACACAAAATTAAATTCAAATGGCATAAAGCACGTTAACTCGGAAGAATAAAATCGATAACAACCAATACCATACTAACCCATAATCCATACTTTCCCGCTTCCCAGAGCCGCATTTCCATTCGCGAACAGGCAACCAATCAGCGTTCGAGGTCCACGGCAAAGCGAATACACGTTCGTACATACAGGTCCTGCAACTCCGGCAAATTTCAGTGGTGGGGGTGACTCGCAATTTGAAGACGCGTTCCAGACAGACACAAACACACAGACAGAGATAGAAAGAGAGAGATAGAAAGAGACTTGTAGAGAGAAGTCTCTTTTTATCTCTGTCGCACAGAGGAGCACTCGATCACAGCGCCCCCTGGAACGCGTCTTCAAATTGTGAGTCACCCCCACCATCGGAGTTTCCAGACCTGTATGTACGACCGTGGACGAATAATAGTGGCCGAACCACCGGTCGGAACGGCCTGGGTGAAGAATTCTCGTTTTCATGTTCATTGACGAGGATTTTCGGTGTTTTTGATTCGTTGCTCTTCGGGAATTCGTCGTCGATTCGGGAATCGATGATTCTTGACTGAATCGCCCGAGCGCCACCTGTCGAGACAGTCGACCGCGCGTCTTTTGTGGCGTGCTTGCTTCTGTTGAATCCCGAGTCGGGTCGCTATAAGGTGCCCGAATGACTTCGATGCCCTACCAGCGGATCACTCTGAAACAACGCCCCCTCCGCCAATTGCAAGTTTTGGCGCGGACCTTAAATTCCGATCGCTCCAGAACCGGGCGTTCCGCGCGTCAAGTCCTTCTGTAGCTCAGAGTATCTCAAAAAGTCGAAAAGAGTCGAGAATGTCCGGGCGCAAATCCTATTTTTAGCAACAAAATAAACAACTAAGTGACGAATCCTTTTTCTACAACCGCTCCCTGTTGTTTATTTCCCTCGCGCGTTTAAACGTACGCGCGCCGATCTTTTCTTCGCATCACAATTTCCGCACGGCAGCTTCCCGCCCGAACACGCGTTTGACCAGTTCCATCCGCTAACCATTATCTCCGTAGACCACGCCATGACGGTAAATTACCGACGGCCGAATTCAGGCTGTCGGTAATGCAAGGATCGTTGCAACTACTAATGGGCAGATGTCGCGGAGCGTGAATTGTGCAAAACTAGGGCCGTGATCACTGGCACTTTAGGTATTTCACTAATCCACCACCACCACCACCACTAATCGACCACTAATCGATTAGTATAGGCCTTTTTTTGCCCAAACCCACCCTTCCGCGCCGTGCCAAATATCTGCGCCTTTGAATGGTATTCATTACAGTTTTTGGTTACCGACTGAGTCGTTTCAACTGTCCTTAGAAGAAAAAATTTCAAAACAGTTACGACTCTCCCGCTTCTCAAAGCCGAATTCCTATTCGAGAACGACCGACCAATCAGCGTTCGCGGTCCACGGGAGAGACGAATGACAACGGCATATTTGATGTCGCGTCGCGCACGCGCATTGGTGCGTGTGGCTAATCGAAAATTAACCTCAAATTCTCGTCGGGATCGTTTCGTACGATAATCCCGTGGCCGCGTACAATGTCGGCGACGAATATTTTATCGCGAACATTCGAACTATCATAAAACCTTGCGTTATCATGACGAACTAGAGGTGTTCACTCGCAAGGGGGAGACGAAAGTGATAGTTCTTTTAGTCGTCGTTTGTTTTCGTAGGATAATCACGGCTCAGTCGCGTTATTTATTGCTGTCGATAATCGTCGTCGCGGAGCGAACGATTGACAAGGAAATCGTCGATCCATCAAAATGTACCTGGTCTGCGTGGCTGTTTACGCTCTCGTCGGCCTCGGCTCCCTCGCTAGTGCCGTAAGTAAAATTGCGTCGAGTGAAAAAGAAAATCACAATTCTTGAATTTTTTTAATTTCATTAAAAAAAAATTATTTTATTCAGAAAATGTTTTAAGAAAATTCGATTTCGAAAATGTAAAAAAAATTTTATTGCAAAAATTTTTTTTCAAAATTTTATCAATTTTTTTTTTTTTTACAATTTTTTTTTTTTAATAATGAAAATTTGTCAGAGCGAGTTGGATTACGACGGATGGCTGAAGCTGAGATTATGGCACGCGTTGAACGACGATCCGGTTCCGATATTCGAGGAGCGAGGAAACATAACGGTGTCGAGCATTCGCACGGGCGCCTCGATCGTAGGCCAAACGGGCCTGAAATACGATCAACTCGTCAAGCTTCAGAAACTCGCGGAAAACAATAGCAAATATCGATTGAAAATCGTCGCTCGCAGCTCGTCCGGCAGCGAAACGACTTTTTACACTTCGGTGCCAGCGGTGAGTATTATTTTTTGCATAGTCCTCGGAAAATTTATTTTGAAGTATAATTATTCATTGTTTCGATGTTATTTCTTAATTTTTCATTTATTTTTATACATCGTCGCAGTGTAATATAAAAATATCTCAACGCAGCTGAGTAGACTATTTTTTAATTTTTTGTAATTGTTTTTTTATTATTGTTTAAATTGTTTTAAATCAATTTTTTTATTTTTATTGTAGTATAGTAAAAAAAAATTTCACCGCCCCCAGTGTAGGCCATTTGTTGATATCCATTTTTTAAATTAATTTTATTTTTGTTTTTTTACTGTTTTTTTATTGTTTAAATTGTTTTAAATTAATTGTTTTTTTTTTTTATATTGTAGTATAGTATTAAAAAATTTCACCCCTCCTGTGTAGGCCATTTGTTGATGTCAATTTTATTTATTTATTTTATTTTTGTTTTTATTTATTATTGAAGAATATTATAAAAAATCTCACCGTCGCTGCTTTGGGCATTTATTGATATTAATTTTATTTATTAATATTAAGTAAGAATATTATCAGTTAATTTTCATTGTTGTAACTTTTTTTTTTCTAATGTAGTGCCATTTGTTCGGCACGGATCTCGAGGACATTCTGACTGTGTGGTTGGACAGCGTCGGCGAGCCCGTGTCCGTGAATCAAGTATCTCCCGGCCCTTGCAGCCTGGAACGTCCGACCACCACAATGTGGACGACGAACGTCCAGATTAAATATCCGGACGGCGGTCCCGCGCCCGACACCGCCTCGTACATCTACAAACTCGAGCGAGAGAAGGAAGCCAGAGATCGCGGAGAGACCAAGGACAATCGTTCGTTCCTCGCGAAATACGTGAGAATTTCTTTATCTACCAATTTATCTTAAAAAAAAAAAAAAAAAAAAAAAAAAAATTATTAAAAAAAAGAAAATTGTAAAATTGTTCCCTCGATAATGGAAATATTTCATTTTTTTCAAGTGGATGTACATCGTTCCCGCGTTGATATTCGTGGTTCTCACATCGGCGGCGAATCCGGAACCAGGCGCGGGCGGCGGTGGCGGAGGTGGCGGCGGAAACAGTGTTCAGAGACAATAATTTGTGTTTTTTTTTTAAAAAACCATTCGAGCGCTACGGGCGAATTGCGCGATATAACGATATATCGCGTTGAAACTTTGTATTTAAGGACATTTGTCGAAATAATTTATGTGTTACGAACCGATAATGGGTCGGAATAAAACCAAAAATGAATTCACGTTGTTGCGTATTTATAATCAAAAAAATTAATATCAATATAAATTAATATTAATAATGATATTACTAAGTTAACATTTATAAAAGAAAAAAGCGGCAATTTTCGAAAAAAATCTATTTTTTTTGCCTTTTCGTGACTTTTTTCGTCTGCACATTCGGGAATTCGGAAAAATGTATAACGAGAAAAATTGGCGGGTGTGAAAAAAATCGTTCGACAACTTTTTGAGTAAAAAAAAAAAAAATTACAAAATTTTTACAAAATTACAAATTTTTTACAAAATTACAAAATTTTTACAAAATTACAAAATTTTTACAAAATTACAAAATTTTTACAAAATTACAACATTTTTACAAAATTACAACATTTTTACAAAATTACAACATTTTTACAAAATTACAACATTTTTACAAAATTACAAAATTTTTACAAAATTACAACATTTTTACAAAATTACAACATTTTTACAAAATTTTTACAAAATTACAAAAATAAAAAAAAATGAAAATCCGAAATAAATCAGCGATTTTTCTCCGGATCGATGGCTTTGTTGATGTCGCGGGCGTGGATCGATTTGCGTTCCGTAGGTAAGAAACGGGTGAATTTCACGAGGTGGAAAATCAATAAATCGTGGGGTGAACCGAGGGAGCAGGTGGTGAGAAACAGGTGGACGAAGTCGAGGAGTGCGATGAGCACAACAGTTTCGTTGCGATGCCCACGGAATGGCCGCGTTCTCGTTGAATCTGCAGAGAAAGGTCGAGCAGGGCTTGGTCGGATGCGGCAAATTCGACGGATCGCACGCTTGTCTCGTCGCGGCCACCTCGTCGGGAAACGTATTGGTTCACAGCCCGCACAGGCAGCCGACAGCGAAAAATGCGGAAACGGGAAACGAACATTTGGGCGGTCGATTGGCCTGGAGCGGAGAATTGGCCGAGCTTCAAATCGGTAGACAGGTAAAATCCAGGGCTCACAAAAATCGTGTTGATTCCTAATTTTTTTTTTTCTCTTGGTTTCAAAAAATTAATTTTTGTAGTTTTGTAAACTTTTTGTAATTTTGTAAAATTTTTGTAATTCTGTAAAATTTTTGTGATTTTGTAAAAATTTTGTGATTTTGTAAAAATTTTGTAATATTGTAAAATTTTTGGAGTTTTGTAAAATTTTTGTAATTTTGTAATTTGTTTAATTCGTTCATAACAGGTGATATCGTTATGCACCGGACGCCTCGGCGAGGACGAACGAGATATTCTTCTCATCGGAACTCTGACTCACGTTCTCGCCTATCAGGTCGAAGAGAATGCCGATCTTTTTTACAAAGAGGTGAATTATCGATTACAAATACGTCTCGATGGAATGGAAATCCGAAAAAAAATCGAGCATATCGGAGGCGATGAAATTATCGACTTTCCATAATAATAATTGCAACATTTTATCAACTAATCATTGCAAAATTGAATTTTTCAAAGTACGTGGTCGATTGTTTCCAAATTTCGTTACAGTAAGGATTAGACATTCGTCTAATTCTCAAAAAAGTTGAATCAAAATGATAAGAAGGACACGTTTAAGGTGATCGAAAGTGTGATCCACCATGTTATTCGATAGGGAATGCCGAGAATAAAGACTTTCATAATTTCTCTCTCTGTTCCTGGGTGGCAAATCGTGCTAGAACTGCGGACGTGTATTCAAGATGCATTAAACAATGAATACACAAAAATTGAACAATATCGTAAGAAAATCGATATCGCGCGATAACTACTTTAAGAGGAGGTGAAATACCACGGTCGGTAACAAAAACTGTAAACAACTTTTTTCAGCCATACTGGCATTTACAGCTTAAAAAAGAGTCTTACGGTCTTCTATGGTGATATCCGCATACCGTAAGACTTTTTTTTTACCTATAAATGCCAGTTTGCCTGAAAAAAGTTGTTTACAGTTTTTGTTATCTACTGAGCCCGGGATGGGCGGGGGGGGGGGGGGAGTGATTACACCTCCTCTTAACGTCGTTCACAGAGCTTCCTTCATGAGGAAGAGCTTCGGGTACGACGATAAAATGAAAATACGGAAGACATGTGCAAACTTCGTTTGCCTCTTTTTTTTTTTCGATTACTTTTGATCTGTACGGAATTTTTCGAGCAGATGCCAGACGGAGCGCATTGCATGGCGATAGGCAAGCTCGGATGGTTACCGAATTTGGTAGCGGTGATCGGTGGTAATTGCTCGGTCACCGTTATCGACGCCGAAGGCACCGAAGTCTTCTGGACCGTCATGGGAGACTTCGTCAAATCGCTGACCATATTCGACTTCGATGGCGACGGAGAAAACGAGGTTTGCGACACTGTATTTGATCTCCAAAAAAATTTTTATGATTATCGACACGTTTTTTCCATATTAAAAGAAAATTTCAAAGTCCATCAAAAAATCTGAGAAAATTCATGCGCATTCAGAAAAATGAAAGAATTATTTTCATAAAAAAAAGAAGTTGCATTGCCGGGGACTTTTCCAAACAATTTTTCGTTTCATCAATTTGTTAACAACAATTTCGAATTATTATTATGCAAAATTGACCTTGCCGGTACCTTTAATGTGCACGATTTTTCTCACATTTTTATATCGAGAAGTGTTTGATCACTTTTCGATGGAATGAAAATCTGACAAAAATCAATCTGACCATCCCGGGCTCAGTCGGTATCAAAAACTGTAAACAACTTTTTCCGGGGATATCGGCATTTGAAGCTTGAAAAAAAGACTCATCACATGCCGATATCACCGTAGGATCGTATGAAACTCTTTTTTTAAACGGTAAATGCCGATATCCCCGAAAAAAGTTGTTTACAGTTTTCGATACCGACCGCGATAATTCACCACCTCTTAACAATTATCATTATTTCTACGATATTACAGTTGGTAACCGGTACAGAGGACTTCGAGATCAAAGTGCACAAAGACGACGCCGTTCTGTGGGAGACGAAAGAAACGGCACCGGTGACGATACTCGCCGGTCTTCCGGAGCGGCAGTTCGTGTACGTGGTCGGTAACGGCACAGTCGGTATCTACGAGTCCGGTCAAAGATTGTGGAGGATCAAAGTAGGCGAACGAAATCCTTATTTTTCGCTTATCCTTATTTATCCCTGAGAAAGGAAAAGACGAGTACAATTTCGTGATCGTCGAACGGACAAATTTCAGTCCAAGCATCGAGTCGTATCGGTCAGAAGTTACGACATCAACGGCGACGGGGTGATGGAGCTGTTGACCGGCTGGTCGAGCGGCAAAGTCGACGCTCGATCTTGCCAGAACGGCGAGGTGATATTTCGGATACAAATGAACGCGCCGATCGCGGGCCTCGTCGAAGCCGATTACAGAAGGACGGGACGAGCCGATATCGTTATCGTATCCATGGCCGGAGAAGGTTAATATCATTTGCGGACGATTCGTCGAGAAGACAATTCGTCGAAAACAATTAATTGAAAAGACAATTCGTCGAGAACAATGAATTGAAAAGACAATTTGTCGGAAACAATGAATTGAAAAGACAATTCGTCGGAAACAATGAATTGAAAAGACAATTCGTCGGAAACAATGAATTGAAAAGACAATTCGTCGAAAACAATGAATTGAGAAGACAATTCGTCGAAAACAATGAATTGAAAAGAGAATTCGTCGGAAACAATGAATTGAAAAGACAATTCGTCGAAAACAATGAATTGAAAAGACAATTCGTCGAAAACAATGAATTGAAAAGACAATTCGTTGAAAACAATTAATTGAAAAGACAATTCGTCGAAAACAATGAATTGAAAAGACAATTCGTTGAAAACAATTAATTGAAAAGACAATTCGTCGAAAACAATGAATTGAAAAGACAATTCGTCGAAAACAATGAATTGAAAAGACAATTTGTCGAAAACAATGAATTGAAAAGACAATTCGTCGAAAACAATGAATTGAAAAGACAATTCGTCGGGAACAATGAATTGAAAAGACAATTCATCGGAAACCATGAATTGAAAAGACAATTCGTCGGAAACAATGAATTGAAAGGACAATTCGTCGAAAACAATGAATTGAAAAGACAATTGGTCGAGAACAATGAATTGAAAAGACAATTCATCGGAGACAATGAATTGACAAGACAATTCGACGGGAACAATGAATTGAAAAGACAATTCGTCGGAAACAATGAATTGAAAAGACAATTCGTCGAAAACAATGAATTGAGAAGACAATTCGTCGAAAACAATGAATTGAAAAGACAATTCGTCGAGAACAATGAATTGAAAAGACAATTCGTCGGAGACAATTAATTGACAAGACAATTCGACGGAAACAATGAATTGAAAAGACATTTCGTCGAAAACAATTCGTCCAAAAGATAATTGATCTTAACGTAGTCCAAGCATATGGTGTTAATTTCGCACAAGTTCGATGAAATTGAGAGGGATTGGGAATTGAATTGCAAACGCTTCACGATGGTATGAAAATCTGAAAAAAATCGTGCACGTTAAAGATGCGGAAAAGATTAATTTTGTGTAATAATATTTACAAATTGTTATTGACAAATTGACGAAACAAAAAATTATTCAAGCAATTTCCCGGCAACACAACTTTTTTTTTTCATGAAAATAATTCTTTTCTTTTTCTAAATACGTATGCATTTTTTCAGATTTTTAAATTGACTTTGACATTTTTTTTTAACGGAAAAAATGTGTGGCAAATCATCAAATTCAAAGTCAATTGAAAAATCTGAAAAAATTCAAACGCATTCGGAAAAATAAAAGGATTATTGTCATTAAAAAAAAAGTTGTGTTGCCGGGAAATTTCTTGAACAATTTGTTGTTTTATCAATTTGTTAATAACAATTTGCAATTATTATTATGCAAAATTAATCTTTTGAGTACCTTTAATGCGCATGCATTTTTTCGGATTTTCATACCGGTAGATTGAAAACGGCCAAGAAATCTCGTCTAATGTGGAAATTTCCTTTCCGCCGAATTGTCTTCTCGGCGAATGTTCCGCAGTGGGCTGAAAATGACGATCCGCAGCGCGCGAATCTCTCGAATATCCTCGCTAACCGAGTGGCTTTCAGTGCGAGGCTACGGCTCGGGAACGGCGATGGAGACGCCGGAGCCGGGCGAGGCGATGAGGAACTTGTTGGCGAAGAAGCAAGCCCTCCAAGTGGAGTTGCGCCAGCGAAACGCGTCCATGCCGAGCGGATATCTGGGCACGCGACTGGCGGTCAGTCTCTTCTCGTCGCGGGGAGCCGCGAGGCTCGCTCTCGCTTCCGGTCCGGGTCTTCTCGTGCACTGCGCCATCGTCTTCGCCGAGGGTGTCTTCGAGGGCGAGACGCTCGTCGCGCATCCGGCCAAAGCGACGGGCGAGCTGGAGATCGAGCTGAAGCCGCCGAAGAACGGCGTCGTCGATATTCACGTCAAGGTCAGCGTCGGCCCGCCGAGCACCGATCTCATGCAGGTCTTCGAGTTGACCCGGCAATTGCCGCGATTCTCCATGTACGAGCTCGTCACGCAGCCGGAAGATCTGCTCGACGGCCCGAAAGACTGCGGTGTCGTCTTCGAAGTCGCCGAAAGGCCGCAACGCGTCGCCCTCTGGTTGAATCAGAGCCTTCTGCTTCCGGACGAATTGGAGGTCCCCGAGGAAGGACCTCACGCAGGGTTCATCGAGATCTGGCTCCGATGTCTTCGGGACAACGGGATTCACTGCTTCCGGGCCAGCAGCATCGGCAAGGCGAGCGTCACGACCGAAGACCCGGCCTTCGCTGGTGATATCGTCCAATCGTTGGCTGCTTATTTAGGCATTCGGGAATTGAGCTCCGAAGCCAGGTTCCCCAAGGAGGAAGCCAAACTGACGGAGGCCCTTGAACGGATAAAAGGTTCGGTTAAACGCTTTACCCGCAACGAAAAAAATTATGCATGTCGCTTCCTCACAATGTTTCGGAGGGAAAGCTTTGTAAAGGATTTCGAGGACGAAAAGAAAAAGCGATTTGCGATCGGTACTTAAAGTTCAGTACTTAAAGTCTCGAACTTTAAATACTGAGACTTTTTTCAAGTACTCGAAGTGCTGTACTCCATCCGGTAGTCCAAGGTGTTGATTTCGCATAAATTCAAGGAAATTGAGAGTGAATAGCCAACACCTTTCGATGGTATGAAAATCTGAAAAAATTCATGCACATTGGAGGTACTGAAAAGATTAATTTTCCATAATAATAATTCCAAATTGTTATTAACAAACTGATGAATCAAGCATTGTTCGATAAATTTCCCGGCAACACAACTTTTTTATAAGGAAAATGATTCTTTTATTTTTCTTAATACGTTTGAATGTGCCAGATTTTTTAATTGACCTTGAATTTCATGATTTTCCACACGTTGTTTCCATTTAACGAAAAAAAGTGTCGAAGTCGATTAAAAAATCTGAAAAAATGCATACGAATCCAGAGAAATAAAAGAATTATTTGCATGAAAAAAAAAAGTTGTGTTGCCGGGAAATTTCTTGAACAATTTTTTGTTTCGTCAATTTATTAATAACAATTTGGAATTATTATTATGTACAATAAATCTTTTCAGATTTTCATATCATCGTGAAGTGTTTGCAATTCAATTCCCGATTCCTCTCGATTTCCTCGAACTTATGCGAAATGAACACCATACGCTTGGACTACCTTAAGATAGTTCGTGCTTAAGATGTTTATTTCGCATAAGTTCGAGAAAATTGAGAGGGAATTGCAAACACTTGTCGATGGTATAAAAATCTGGAAAAATTCATACCCATTAAAGGTACTGAAAAGATTAATTTTGCATAATAATAATTGCAAAAAGTTATCGACAAATTGATGAAAAAAAACTTGTTAAACAAATTAACGGTAACTCAACTTCGTTTTTATATGAAAATGATTCGTTCATTTTCCGAAAAACGTATGAATTTTTTCAGATTTTCATCTTTATTTTGAATTTTCTTGTTTTTCACATGGAAAAATGTGCAAAAATCAAAATGAAAATAAAAATCTGAAAAAATTCATACGTTTTCCGAAAAATGAACGAATCATTTTCATTTAAAAAAAAAGTTGAGTTACCGTTAATTTGTTTAATAAGTTTTTTTTTCATCAATTTGTCAATAACTTTTTGCAATCATTATTATGCAAAATTAATCTTTTCAGTACCTTTAATGGGTATGAATTTTTTCAGATTTTATACCATCGAGAAGTGTTTGCAATTCCCGCTCAATTTTCTTGAACTTATGCGAAATAAACATCTTACGCATGAACTACCTTAAGCGCTTTACTCGCAACGAAAAAAATTATGCTTGTCGCTTCCTCACAATGTTTCGGAGAGAAAGCTTTGTAATGGATTTCGAAGACAAAAAGAAAAAGCGATTTGCGATCGGTACTCAAAGTTCAGTACTTAGAGTCTCGAACTTTAAATACTGAGACTTCTTTCGAGAACTTGAAGTGTTGTACTTGGGGTAGTTCATGCGTAAGGTGTTCATTTCGCATAAGTTCGAGAAAATTGAGGGTGAATTGCAAACACTTGTCGATGGTAGAAAAATCCGAAAGAATTCACGCACACTAAAGGTAACGAAAAGATTAATTTTGCACAATAATTGCAAAAAGTTATTAACAAATTATTGGTAATTCAACTCTTTTTTTTTCATGAAAATGATTCGTTCATTTTTCTGAACACGAATGAGTTTTTTCAGATTTTTATCTTGGGTTAAATTTTTTTTTATTTCACTCCGTGCGTAAAGTGCGATTTTACGCACGCTTCGCTTCGCTCAAACCCGAGATGAAAATCTTAAAAAATCCATGCGTGTTCAGAAAAATGAACGAATTATTTTCTTATAAAAAAAAATTTGACTTATCGTTGATTTGTTTAACGAGTTTTTTCTCATCAATTTTTTAATAGCTTTTTGCAATTATTACTTCGAGTACCGCCCAGCTCTGCGGTGAATTCGATCCATCGCAAAATGTATCGCGTGAGATATTTCGATTCGGGATTTTGCCCTTCGAACTTTGAACATTCGGTCATTCGAACCGGCCTCGTTCGAACGCAAACTCTTCCCGAAGAAATTCCATAAATCTCGAATGCTTTCGTCGAAATCGCAGATAAAAAAGATCTCCGTCCGGCCTGCGAGATGAAAGCTGATCCAAGACTTTTCGAGGCGATTAATAGTTACGGTCTTTTTCGTGTCAATCAGGATTGCGCGAGGTCGAGACGAGACTGCAGGCCGACACGGCCGGCGGCGCCGCGCTCCTGAAGAATCTCGTCGTGCGTTTAGAAGACGCGCGTATCCTCGAGGACGTCGAGGGCATGAAACGACGTCTGCAGCAATTGAAAACCGTCAACGGCGACCTGATGAGGGAACACGAAATTCGGACGAACAGCAGCAAGGAATTGACCCTGACCCTGAAACAGCTCAACGTCGGTGTAAGACACGCGGCCCGGCTTCGCGGTAAGGCAGAAAAAGGACTATTCGGAAACGTTGATTTGTTTTTTTTTTTTCACAATGAGTAATTTTGAGTGTTGCTTGAATTTTTTTTTACAATGAGTAATTTTGAGTGTTTGCTTGAATTTTTTTTCCACAATGAGTAAATTGGAGTGTTTGCTTGAATTTTTTTTTCACAATGAGTAATTTGGAGTGTTTGCTTGAATTTTTTTTTCACAATGGTTAATTTTGAGTGTTTGCTTGAATTTTTTTTCTTTTGACAATGAGTAATTTCGAGTGATTTCTTGAATTTTTTTTTTTCACAGTGAGTAATTTTGAGTGTTTGCTTGCATTTTTTTATTTTGACAACGAGTCATTTTAGGTGTTTGCTTTAATTTTTTTTTTTTCAAAATGAGTAATTTTGAGTGTTTGCTTGAATTTTCTTTTTTAGTCGGCAAAGCATCGACCAACGCCGTCAACAGGTGCAGATCGGCGATACAGGACGAGAATTCAAAGGCCTTGGTTCTCGCGCTGAGAAATGGTTGATCTTCAAGATTCTCGTTGAAAAGAAAACACAACCAAATGTAATTCGACATCGATCTAGAATTCTTTGGAATTGACGATTCTTCAAGTACCTTGCTGAAAAGAAAATAAAACCAAATGTATTTTAACGTCGGGCTAGAATTCTTGACAATTGACGATTTTTTAAGATTCTTGTTAAAAAGAAAATAAAACCAAATGTATTTCAATGTCGACCTAGACTTAACGGGAATCGGCGATTTTTTAAGATTCTCGAAAAAAAAAAAAAAAAAAAAAAAAAAAAAAAAAAAAAAAAAAAACCAAATGTATTTCAATGTCGACCTAGAATTAATGAGAATTGACGATCGTTCAAGATGGTTTTTAGAAAGAAAACAAAAGGCTTTTGAAAGAAAGCATCCTCCGAATTGTTAAAAACAGTATCTTTGCGTCGACTTTCACCCTAAAATCAGGTTTATCGAAAACTCCACATTCGCACTTGCATTGCTCAGCCGAGAAAAAAAAGCATTGGCAATTAAACTATTTACCACGGCGGATTCGACTCCGTCGCAAAAAGTCAAAGTCCCAATACCAGATCCAAGAAAAAACGTATCGTCGAAAAGACGCAAAATTTCGTATTTCCAATTTTAAGGCCGATCGAATCGAACATTCGCCTCGTACAGCGAATATCCGAAAGATAACACATTTTTTCAAACTTTCTTCAAATAAGTAACCATTTATTCAATAATAAATCTCATTTTTTTCCTTAGAATTATCCTCTTATCAATAGTATTGACTACTATGGGCGATCTTATTATTAATAAAACAAATAAAGCATTGCCTTCAAAGCATTTCTGTCCCTTATTCCGGAAACGTAATATAAATCTGTTATTTTCAACAAGAAACTCAAAGTAAAACTCTCTGAAAAAACATAAGAGAAAGAAAAAAATAAAAATGAACTTTGATATCCACCTTTGGAAGATACTCGACAGAAAAAGGATTAAAAAAAATAGCCCTGTAGTCTCGCTCGCGAGGGCTACGCAAGGGGCCCTTTGGCGATTGTGTCTCGAAAATAATTTCCGGATTCGGAGTTTCGTACTCACTCGATCCTACGCGTTCGCTCAGTCTTGTCGTTTTTGTAAAAAAATATATAAACGTAATTGAGACTCGCTTATGCGAGAAGTCACTGCTTGACGAGACCCTCGGCGATCAGAGTCTTTTTCACCTCCGGCAACTCGACCTCGTACTCCATATCCTTGTGGCTCAAGATCTTGATGTCGATGAAGGTGTCCGTCTGAACGAGAGCCGCGAGTCGCGTCATGATATTCGCCGGAACTGCGCCGTTCGCCGACTCGAAACCGAGATCTAAACAATTTTTTTAGAGAAGAAAAAAAAATTTTTAGAGAAGAAAAAATTTTTTTTGCGGAAGAAAAAAACAATTTGTTAGAGAAGAAAAAAAAAAAATTTTGAAAAGAAATTTTTTTTAAAGAAAAAAAAAAATTTTTAGAGCAGTATTTTTTTTTTTTTCGTGATTGAAGCCTCAAAATTAAACGATAAAGGTCTTTTGTGGTTTGAAAATGCGAGCTCACTCTTCACGACGCAAATGCAGCCGAGTCCGGGAACGTCGAAGAATTCCTGTGTCATCGGCCGAATATTTTTGAACTCGACGTCCTCGACGTTGCCGTAATCGACGAATTGTATCTTCACGCGATCCGAAGCGTTGTTCCTCTCGAGGCAAACGCCGCGATACCACTGATCGAAATACACGGCTAGGCAGAGCTCACCGACCCGCGGAATGTAGTGCTCCTTCGTTGCGTCGCAGTACTCTCGCATCTGAAGAAATTTATTGTGAGAAATTACAAAAAATTCGATCTTTTCTTTGTAATTTTTAGAAATGATGAAATTACATTGGCTTGGAAGAATGGCGATTTCAATAGAAAATCATTCTCTCAATAACAGAATTTTTGTGAAAAAAAGGATTAGGGAAAAGCATATTTCGGGCCGAGGCCCCTTTAGGGACTTGGCATATTTTTGGACGCCATCACTTACACAGAATTCATGGAAATTCGCGGTAATTTATGGGAATTCTGGACAATTTCTGGGAATTCTGGGTTATTTCCGGGAATTTTATGTAATTTTTTAGTATTCTGGGCAATTTCTGGGAATTCTGGGTAATTTTCGGGAATTACAGGTGTCGAGAAAAATAGAATATTTTTCGCCCTCGATTATTGTACACGGCGGCGGCGGCGACTCATTTATGTGATATAGATAACAATTCTAACAAATGTAGTTTTCTCACCTTCTCGGGCATGGCCACGCTGATGTGACTTATGACTTCCTGATCGATCGGGCTCATTACATATCTGAACGGCGGAGCAGTTGCGTGAAGAACGATCGCCTTCACGACCGTGCCGACCTCTCCGAGAGGAGCAAATTGAAAGGCATCCAGCATGAAGCACTTTGTATCTGACGGAAAAAAAAAAAAAAAAAAACATTAACAAATGCAACGTTTATATATATAATACAACATAATACGAATAACAGTGCCATTAAAATTTTGCAGGGAAATATATGCATTTTCTTATTTTTCAGAAAGAAAACATTGCTAAATTAAATAATTAATAATAATAAAAGCGGGAAAAGCTGTAAACCTTAGTGTAAGAGCATCCAAATAAATTATTATTATCAACAGTAATTAATAACTCATTAATTGATAATTTTGTGATACTTTTTATAAATATATTAATGTTTGAGAAAATAAGATGCAGTTGCATATCGATTGTGCACTATATACATCGACTTTCGTTAAATATAAAATATGAAAAATAAATATGAAATATGAATTGGACCCGCAGAAATGAGGCTATAAGGTAGTCCTTGCGCATAGTGTTCGGTCCGCACAAGTTTGCGAAAAATGAAAGCAAACACTTCGCAATGGTAAGAAATTCTAAAAAAAAATCAAGCACATGAAGGCACTAAAAAGATTAATTGTGCACGATAATGATTCCAAAATGTTATTAACAAATCGACGAAAAAAAATAATGTTCTACACATTTTTCGGCATGCCAACTATTTTTTCTTCAATGATAATGATTCGTTCATTTTTTGTGAATACATATGAAATTTTTGAGATTCTAAAACGCGCTTTGAATCTTATAATTTTCCACAAGTTTTCCATATAAAACAAAAATTCAAAGTTAATTGCGGAATCCGAAAAAAATTTATCCGTAAAAAATCAGAAAAATACACGAATCATTTTCGTAAAAAAATAGATGGATTGCCGACAAATTTATTGAACGTTCGACAACTATCTAATCGAATAAAGATCCGAACAAATTCAACCATACAGAAGGTGCTAAGAAAAGTAATTTTCCATCATAATAATTTTCGAAAGCTACTAATAAATTAGTAAAAAAAATCGTTCAACAAGATGTCCGGTAATCCAACTTTTTCTTCAGCCGACATTTTTCGCGAAATGAGGACTATGCGCAAGGACTTTGAATTTTATGATTTTCCACACAATTTTTTCAATGAAAAAAATTTTCAGTCGATTAAAAAATCTGAAAAATGTCATACGTATTCAGAAAAATGAAAGAATTAATTTCATAGAAAAAAAAAGTTGTGTTACCGGTAAATTTCTTGAACAATCTTTTGTTTCACCAATTTGTTAATAACAATTTGAAATTATTATTATGCAAAATTAATCTTTTCCGTACCTCCAACGTGCATTAATTTTTCAGATTTTTATATTATCGAAAAGTGTTTGCAATTCAATTCCCGATTGCTCTCAATTTCCTCGAACTTATGCGAAATGAACACCATACGCTTGGACTAGCTTAATAGCTATTTCGATGTAAAATTGTAACACACCGTCGGCGCCGTTCTCTCGTTGCGTCGAGGGCGTCAGCAGCTCGTTGACGCGAGTGTTGATGCATTGGCCGGTCGCGGTGGTCAGAATCACGCCGTCCTTGAACGGACTTCCCTCGAAAGTGCAGAACAGCGGCGCCTCCTGGCCGACGAGAGTGTCCAAGTATTCGTGGACTTCCTTAGTCGGTAGAACGTCCGTCTTCACATCCTTCAGCAATACCTTCGCCACGCACGATCTTTGCTGTAGAAACCGCAGATATCGTTACCTCAAATCCTCAGAACGAATCACAATGATCTTTCGAGTATATCGAAAATGATTCTGTCCTCCGGTGCTCGAAAGACAAAATCGTACCTCCTTCAATTCGTCGGCGAGCGTTCGCAATTTTTCGGAAGTCGTCACTTCGCGATTGCCGTAATCGACGTAGGACACCGAAATTTTCTCCTCCATCGTCTTCGTCACGATCGCCCGATAGAAATTTCCATCCGCGTACTGGGCGACGACCGCTTGTCCAATCGCCGGCGGTCCGTTCAGCTTCGGAGCTGCAAAGAGAGCGAATTTACACAGAATAAAGACCGATTTATTATATTTATTTATTGTATTATATTTATACCTGTTTGCGCCCATTTCGCGACGTCCTGCAGAATTCGATTGGTGCGCTCCGAGGACTTCTCGTCAAGGCTGCGCACGAAGAGTACGCGCTCGCTGCTGTAAGCCGTGATGCAGACCTTCGAACAAAAAGAGAAAGCATAAAAAAATCGATGCTCACGTCGGGAAAAATCGATCGGGAACCTCGCGAAACAAATGATCAAACCTCGGTGTTGGGCTCGAGTTCGGCGAAAGCGATGCCCTTTTGTTCCGGCGTTGCTTTCCATTTTTTCAGCGTGAAACCGACGTTGTTCAGACGATCGGATTCCAGGATAGTCGCATTGACGACGCGCTCGCCGTCGACTTCCTTCGCGGCGACGACCTTGAATTGCGCGATGTCTTCGACTTCGAGCCTCGATCCTTCGTCGTCGAGGGCGCAGTTCGCGCCGAAGGCGCGCAGACCCGCGTATTTCTCCGGCATCGGGAGAACTTCCTCGACCGGCGATATCCTCGCCTCGTCGACGAGCGCCAGGCGCATCGGCGGTCCGATCGCGAAAACGTGGCCTCGCAGCCAAAAGTCTCCGCGCTTGCCGCAAACGAAGTCGCCGATTCTCGGGGCGAATCCCGCCGGTCTCTCGGCTTGCGCGCAGTCGATGCTGAGCTGCTCGTAGACGAGCTGGAATTGATCTTGAAAATCGTCGCCGAGAACGCAGACGGCGTAAGATTTGTCGTTCAAGGCCATGTACACTTGGATGCATCCGCTCTCGTCGACGTTCAGCTCGTCGATGACGCTCGGAAGCTCGGCCACGGTTTGTCGCTGCACTTGGGCCTGTTTCGTCGCCGGAACCGCAGCCTCGACTTTGTCTGGCTCGCTCGTTTCTTTCATCGCCGTCTTCGCGACGATCGGCTCCGAAAAGCGGGCGACGACCTCGACGATTCCGTCCTTGTCGGCGCTCGTCATTTTCACCTCGAGCTTATCCTCAACCTTGACCTTGAGCTTATCGGCAAGACGAATTCTGATCGCGTACGGTGGATAAGCCGGGAAAGTCTTCAGCGAGCGGAAATCGCGCGATTGCGGCGGTTCGGCGTTGCCGTAATCGATGTAGAACACGCCGAGGGGCTTCGTCGAGACGACCATCGCTCTGTGCCAGACATCCGCGTACTTGACCGCGTAAGTAACGCCGTCGACGGGCTCCGAGACCCGCGGATAACCGTCGGCTTTCTCGTTCAATTCGAGCATCATCGCGCCGAACTCGTCCACGTCGATCTCTCGGTGGATCCAGAAAGTTCCGTCCGGCATGTCGACGACGACTATCGCGGGCGTGAATTCTTCCTTCGAGAGCAGGGGCGCCTCGGTCGGCGAGGCTTCGAGCGTCGCGACGATCTCGCCGCTGGAGCAATCGATTTTCGCCCGATTCTCGATCGAATTCGGACGACAATCGCGCTGGAAGGTTATTTGCTCCTCGATCTTCAGGAGATCCTCCTTCGTGAGGGACGACAAACTTCCGCGGGAATTCCGCGAAGCGATTTTCCGCGGTTCCTTCGGGCCCGAGCGAGCGCTCGAGGGGACGGAGGCTTCGTCGGAGTGGAGGTTGCCGATCGCTCGGTTGTCTCGTTGAGGGCGATTCGGCCGATCGATGGCGTTTCCGTTGGATCGATGATCGTTGCGGCTTTGATCGGAGAAATCCGAATTTTTCGGCTCCCCCGGCGGCGCTTTCGCACCCTCTTCATCATTGGTCGGATTCGATCCATTGTTCTGAATAGAATCCTCGCGTGGAATCGCCTGCGGAGAGTCGATTTCGGTAGCGCTATTTGTCTTCCCGACGTCGTTGCGAACTTCTTCGCGCGTCGGCTCTGCTTCGCGCTCC
The DNA here is from genome assembly GCA_963924025.1 of Ischnus inquisitorius. Taxonomy (NCBI): domain Eukaryota; kingdom Metazoa; phylum Arthropoda; class Insecta; order Hymenoptera; family Ichneumonidae; genus Ischnus; species Ischnus inquisitorius. The sequence continues at coordinate 3,907,673 of OZ001253.1, forward strand.
GCGGGCTCCGAAAGATCGACCGTTTGGTCGTTTTGCGGCTTTGGATCGGGAACGATTTTGGAATTTGGAAGCGCGATTCTCTTCGGGCGGCGCAACGGCCCGGGTGGGCGCAGGTCGACGCCCGTCGGCCTGCGCGGAATGAGCAAACACTCCTCGCTGCTGGAGCGAGACAACGATCCGATTTCCGGATCTCCGACGAGATTCCTGCGAAAACCGGAAGTGAGCGCTTTTTTTTTGGGACGAGGCCGGCGCGCGGTTGGACGGACGAAAGCGAGCCGGAAGTAGAGTCAACGGCAACGACAAATTTGATCGATCGAAGTAGGGATGCCGAATCGTGAAAAAAATATCGATCTTCGGTATTATATCGTATCGTCATGTTACATATCGATCCGACAGTCTATCCAGAAAATAAATATCAATACTATGAAAATCGATTTTTTTAGCTAATGTGTACGAAATATGGAGAAATACAAAATTCGTTGCGACGTTCGTAAATATTGGGGAATCATGTCAAATTGTTAAGAATAACGAAGGAATTTTTCTATTTTTGATGTTTTCAGGGTAAAGTCAGTAAAATTGGTAAATATTTTTAAAAATCGGACTCGCACTCTTTTATGCCGTACGTTAATTCCAATGAAAATCGATATATTTCAATGAATAGTGAAAAACTCCATAAAAAATTGAACAAGTTCGATAAAAACTTTTAAAAATGTATATAATTCGAAAAATTTCAATGACAATGGAAAAACTGGAGTAAGATTGAGGGAACCGTAATGCAACAAAAATATTCGATATAAACTGATAATTTCGTTGAAAAGTAAGAATTATCGACAAAAATTGAATATACATTTTTTTCTTTAATTGCTGAGAGTCGAAAAACTGCAATGAAAACCGAAAAGTTTCACTGAAACTCAAAATATTAAATGAAAATACACGTCATATTTTTCATCGAAAATTTTGAAATTTTGATAAACATAGCCCGTTTTAGATAAAAATTCAAAATTTTGAATAAAAAGTCGAGAATTTGAGGAAAAAAAGTTAATAAATTTCAATGAAAATCAGTTTTGTCTTCAATCGGCCAAGTAGATTGAAGATAACCAACGCCCAGGTAGCCAAAGAGCGTTAAAAAAAAGTGCGTCGAGCGTTTTCGTTCCGGATTGTAGATTAATTGTGATTTCTGCCTGAAGGTTCGTAGTGCCAAAAAATAAATGATCGAGATGTTACGTTCATTTTTCAATTTACAAACAAAATATTTTTCGTCTGATCGATTCGTTTGTTGAAAAATCGATCCACTGTATCGTTGTGTCGGTAAAAATCAGTAATGATCGATTTAATATACCGATACTTACTAAACAAAAAATCGATTTCCCAAAGAATCGATCCCTAATTCGAAGAAAATTTCGAGGGGCCGGGACGGTTCGAAACCACCGCGAAATTCGAATGCATGCGCGAAGCAAGGGTGATATTTTACTCACGGAATACTGCGGCAGATCATCTTGTGACGAGGAAAATCGATAATCTGACACTCTCGGGAACAATAAAATCCGTTGCATTTCTCGCAGCACATTTTCGTCACGTTGGCGCAGTACTGGCACTTGCCGACGTCGGAGCGCAGCATGTCGTCGCCGTACTGGTAGAAACCCTGCGAGAAAAATTGAATTAATTTTCAACGATCGATCGGACGAAAATCGAAAAAAAAAATCAAGCATCTCCGAGAGGCGCGGAAAATATTGATTTTACAAAATTATACGAAGATTTCTTTTTTTGTGCTTTGCGTTGCGCAAACTCTCTTCTCGACGCGTATGATTTTTGTTTCGAATTTCGCGTGATTATTGAAAATCGTGTTTCATCGCACAAAATGAAGGAACGTAAACGGAAAATTCAGACCAAATTCATGCGTATTTAGAATGATTAACAAATTATTTATATTGGAAAAAAAAAATCGCCGGCCGGGTGATTTGATGAGCCATAATTTTTATTTAAAAACATTTTTTAATAACTTTTTTCGTGCCCGATTTTTTTAGATTCGAGACGTGATCGACGGGAGAGGAAGTTGCGCGATATCTCGCAGGAATGACTTACACTTTGACGTATCTCGTGCACGCGGCTGAGAGCGTCCTCGATCTTCGACGGCAGATCGGGAATGTGGTAACGCGTGTAACCTCGTCCCAACGACACGTATCTCCTTCCGGCTCGATCCACGTTGACGCATCCCCTGGCGAAATTCGTCGATCGTTAATGCGGTTACTCAATATTTTTATTTAAAAATCCACAGTAGGGTGCCTCGTCCGATCACCGAACAACCGCCAATGAATGAATGAAACTTTCTTTAACGCCGAATTCCCGTTGTATATCAATTGAACACCCTGAATTATTTAATACCGGAACTGTATCGATTTCCATTTTTTCCCGTCGCCGTTTCATCGGCGATATGTTTATTTTGCACAACAAAAACAGCAATCTTTTTTCTCGGGACATCAACGAGTGAGTGAGTTAAAATTCAACGAGAACAAAATGACAATTCAAAGAACGGAAAAAAAAGCAAATATTTTCGGGGCCAGCGAAGACCATTGATAATAAGCGAAAATGAGGAATTATTATTCGTAATATTTTATCAATTAATATTTTTCATTAATAATAATATTTTATTTTTTATTTAAATTTGATTTGATTTTTGATTTTTTTGTTCAAATTTTTTATTTTTTTTTATTTTTTCTGATAATATCTTTATGAATCGATGTTTTCAATTTATTAATTAATAATATTTTTATAGATATAATATATTTTATACTGTAAAGTGGAGAGCAAAATTATTTTTGTAGAATGATTCGAGCTTACCTCGACCACATAGCGTTCGTGTCGGCATAGCGTCCGACACTTTCGTACGGATTGTACATGTTGTAATCCAAGTCGGCGGGATAAACAGCCTCGTGTGTCGGTTCCAAGCCATGATTGAAGTTCGGATAATGCGCTACCTGCGCGAACGTCTCCGGCATGATTTTTCTGGCCGGTGTAACTGGCCTATTCCACGAAGGTCTGAGAAAGAATTTGTTCATTGTGGTTAATTAATTGGAAAATTACAATTTTGTTTTTGGAATTGCGCCAGGACATTTTCGCGATGGTCAAGGCCATTTAGAATAATGAAGATAAATTAAATTATTTACAAAAATCGCTTTTTTTTTTACACATTAATACGAGGCAAATAATTGTTGAAGGAATTCGACGTCACGGTCAACTTCCAATAATAATCGACTCAGTGTGCAGAACAGGAAAGGCTTGAAAGCCGAAAGCGAGTTCAAGGTTTTCAAAAACCGAAGGAAAATTTCGAAAATTGAAAGAGAAATTTCTAAAATTTAAGGAGAATTAAAAAAATTGAAAGCAACATTTCTAAAACTTGAAGAAAAATTTCTAAAATTTGAAAAAAACAACTCTAAAATTTGAAAAAATAAAAAATATTTCTAAAATTTGAAACAAAAATTCTAAAATTTGAAAAAAAAATTCTAAAATTTGAAAAAAAAATTCTAAAATTTGAAAAAAAAAAAATGCTAAAATTTGAAAAAAAAAAAATGCTAAAATTTGAAAAAAAAAAAATGCTAAAATTTGAAAAAAAGAAATTCTAAAATTCAAAGGTAAAGGTAAATAAAAATGGTGAGAAACGTTCTTACATTTCGAGGGGAGCGGCGATTCTCGCTGAGTAATCCGGATGATCGTTCGCGACGCCATTGTCCGGCTGCAAGTGTGGAATGCGTTCCTCCTTCCGAGGTTTTTTGGTACTCAGAACCACCTTCAAGTCCAACGGCTTGCGACCGTTGAGACCGCGGATCGCTTGTTCCGCTTCTCTGTACGTTTTGAAGCCGACGTAAGCGTACTTTGCGCCGCGTGGCCACAGGACACTGCTCACTTCGCCGTAAGCTTCGAAAAGCTGGGTTATTCCATCCTGTGAAAATTTAAAAAAAAATTATACAATCCATGTACTTGCTGTTCCGTCGCACAAAACAAACTTTTTATTATTATCACGATAATCATAAAAAGTTTATTTTTATTATTTTTATTATTATTATTATTATCGCGATAATCATAAAGATTGTTTTTCGTCGAAACCTGATTTCGAAAATCTTCAAACATTGTCTCCGATATGAAGTGTGCTCGAAAAATACATTAAATCTTTCATAAATACGTTTCGAGCGAAAATGACGAAATTTTGTTCACTTATATTTTTTATATACTTTATATTTTTTTTCTGTACAAAATTAATTAACATTACAAAGAAGTTAGCTTTCGCAATTATTCATAAAATAATTATAGTAACTAATAATAATCAATATCATTATTATTATTATTATTATTTTATAAATAATTACAAAAGCTCACTTTTTTATGTTAGTGAATTTCATACAGAAATAAATATAAATTATATTCAAAATATTTGTGAACAAAATTTTTTTTATGCCACCGCCGCTGCCTGCGTAAAGGGCTACTTTGCGCACGCGCACCAAAGCGAAGCGTCGCATCGGATCGTACAATTGTATTATTGTCTCTCGAAACGTTTTTATCAAAAATTTCAGAAATTTTTGCAAATCTATTTTACAACAATTTAGTATGGTTATTGTTAATAATAATTATTATTTACAATTTATTGTCATTTATAGAAATAAGTTAAATTTTTTCTAAAAACATTTCGAGAGAAAAAGATTTGATGTTAAATAATAAATTAATAATAACAATAATAATCTATTTAATAAAAAAAGTAATTTATTTTTCAGGCGCACTTCAGAATCGAGAAAATATATCAACAAATACGAAACGAAATTTTGCCTTTGACTGATAAATAAATAAAATAATAATAGTGATAATAATAATAATAATCTGTTTAATAAAAAATGTAATTTATTTTCCAGGCGCACTTCAGAATCGAGAAAATATATCAACAAATACGATACGAAATTTTGCCTTTGACTGATAAATAAATAAAATAATAATAGTGATAATAATAATAATAATCTGTTTAATAAAAAATGCAATTTATTTTCCAGGCGCACTTTAGAATCGCGAAAATATATCAACAATTACGAAACGTAATTTTGCCTTTGACTGATAAATAAATAAATCCTACCTCATCCAACTCGTCCGGCAAATTGTTCACGTAAATCCTCGTCTCTTCTCCTTTGTTTCTGCAACATCGCATCGAGCAAGTATTGATAATGAAGCATTTCACGCAAACAAAGAAACGTCGGCGGCGCGCGAGTTTCCTTTGTCACGAGGGCGATCTCGTTGCGCGGAAATGGGCCCCGAGATCGCTCTCGGGGCTAATCTCGAGGAATCGCGTTTATATCGCGACAGAACGCACGCGGACGTTGCAATTCGTCGCGAGTACTCGCGACGAATCGTAACTCGAGTAATAAACACTTTCTCACCTGCTCTCGGGCGTTCGACTCGCTTCTCGGCGATGATCCATGTTTGAAAAGTTTTGCCGGGTCGCTGAAAACAAAACAAATGCGCGAAGGTCACCGCGAGGCTTCCTTTGTTCGCGTTCTCGATCTCGTAGCTTCGCCGACGACGACGCGGCTCGAACGAGCGTGAAAATGAATCTCTACATCGAGGCGAACGCGACGAGATTCTTTGTTACCTCACGGTGAGAAAACGAAAAAGTTTCGAACAAAAATTCGTACAAGAATTCTAACTTGAGATGAAAATTTTTCTCGCGAAGCTCGCGGCGAGAAAGGACGAAGAAACGTGCGAATGATAGCGAAAACTTCGAATTTGTCGGATTCTTTCGAATTTCGCCGATAGAGAGACAAAAGTTTCGGGGAGGCCGGTTAAACAAAGAACAAAGAGAAAAGCCGGTCGGCGCGTACCTTGTTTACGATGTTGACGCGACGAAAGACCGCGCGAAAGTGCCGAGGAAGCCGGCGCGTGGCTGTAGAAAGGCCGGTGCGGGAGGCGCGCATGCGCGAGACCGGTGGTGGGGATGGAATCTCCGCGCGCGAGCTTCTTCGTGTCCGCGCGATTGGAAGTATTCTTGTGAAGACGAAACTCGAGAGCAAAAAGTTACGGAACTATCGATATCTTTCTTATAAGTTCGATTGAATTATTAATCACTCGTGTTGTCACGCGAGATGCGCGGAAAAGTTCTCGAAGTATTCGCATTTGAAATTCGCCGAATGTCGATGCTGTCGCGGCGCCGCTCGCGGTGGAATGCGGTACTTTCGCTCGGCCGATAAGACAGAGCGCGATTGCTTGGAATTATTCTCGTGAAGACAAAACTCGAGAGGAAAAAGCTACCAAACTATCGATATCTTTCGTATAAATTCGATTGAATTATTAATCACTCGTGTTGTCACGCAAGATGCGCGGAAAAGCTCTCGAAGTATTCGCATTTGAAATTCGGTGAATGTCGATGCCGGCGCAGCGCCGCTCACGGTGGAATGCGGTACTTCCGCTCGGCCGATAAGGCAGAGCGCGATTGCTTAAAATTATGCTCGTGAAGAAGAACCTCGAGAGGAAAAAGCTGTGTGAAACTATCAATATCTTTCGTATAAATTCGATTGAATTATTAATCTCTCGAAGTATTCGTATTTGAAATTCGGCGATTGAAGATGCTGTCGCAGCGCCGCTCGCGGTAGAATGCAGTACTTTTGCTCAGCCGATAAGGCACAACAAAGTTCCATCTCAAGTATGAAGTTAAGCTTGAAAGTTTCAAAATGATGATAAGGTCGAAAGCTGCATTACCGGCTGGAAACTACGTGTCGTGCGTATTGGAAATTGAAAAAAAAATCCAATTAACACGAAAAACTACATAAATCCGATTTAAAATATCGCGCCACGCGAGCTGGCCGCTCGTCGCAACATTGTCGCAGCTCCGCTCACGGTGAAATACTGTACTCTCACTCGGCCGATAAGGCAGAGCTCGATCACAGAGAAAACTGCCGTGAATCGCCGAGCAACCGATGCCCTCCCCGCCGATCGCGAAGGCTCCGCGAAGGAGGCAGCTACGAGCCAACGACTGGACGACGGTCACCCCCAAAAGAACTCCGAGGACATCGAGGAAGCCTCGCCTCGACCAAAGCTCCCTTTCACAATTCCCGCGCCTCGCGAGTCGAACACTTGAGTGTTCCACGGGCGAATATGTGAGGAATGGAGGGAATTGCGTCACGAGACTCAGAGGCCGCGGTAGTCCGGGCGCGCAGTATTCGAATAACGACAACGAGAAAGTAACGGGCATGATTGCTTACTTGTTGGATACGTTCATTTTATAGATACCCCTTAACACTCTTCGAGGATTTTGCAGTCTTTTGTATGCGCGTGCATTGTCTTTCGCGCCTGGCGACCAGACGCAGGGTTCTCGAAACGTCTAACAGAAAACATAGCTTTCAAGATTCCCAGCGCTAATCCCTTTTTTATTCATTTTGAACAATATATCCTCCGGACACACTGTCAAGACGAGGTCTGCGTGACCCAACGTGACACAAGCCAGACGACCCCCCATAAAACTCCGAACGCTCGCGACCCTCGGTCTGCCTCGCAGGTAAGCGCGCGGAACCCTTGTCTTAGAAGCCCTTTCTCTTCACGTGGGTCATGCGAATGTGGGTCATTTCCACCGAAATGGGTTTCTCGACCGCATTTTCTAAACCTTGTTACGATTGGCTACCAACGTTGAATGCTCCCACTTTTTAAATCAATACCTTTCCCTCTTTCCGAAAGTGCGAGAAGAGCGACCGGTCGAGCTAGTCGCAAATCTAGCGTCGAGCAGTCCTGAACTGATTGTACTCGTGGACAGAATAGTAAAGTATTTGTGTGTTCAGTTACGATCGAATATTCCCTGTGCTCATTTCTTAAGTCGTGTGTGGATTATCAAAGTTCCCGCCGCGGTTGCAACTACGCTGCGTGGAAACGACGCTAGAGGCGCCACAGCGAATGTGGGGACACAGACTCGCCTCAGCGGACCTCGCACGTTCCGGCGACGGCAGCGACTCTCACGGCAGGAGACGAGAGCACGACCGCCACAGCCACGGTCGTACATACAGGTCTGGAAACTCCGATGGTGGGGGTGACTCACAATTTGAAGACGCGTTCCAGGGGGCGCTGTGATCGAGTGCTCCTCTGTGCGACAGAGATAGAAAGAGACTTGTAGAGAGAAGTCTCTTTCTATCTCTGTCGCACAGAGGAGCACTCGATCACAGCGCCCCCTGGAACGCGTCTTCAAATTGTGAGTCACCCCCACCACTGAAATTTGCCGGAGTTGCAGGACCTGTATGTACGACCGTGGCCACAGCTGTGGCCAGCACTTCGAACTGGCCTTACAGCGACTCAATTCGATATCTCGCGGGCGCGTGACCAGCGAGTGAGAAAATATATGCGAGAGAGATTCGAAGACTGCGCGATCGGCACGATCTATTGTTCATCCATTGCTAAAGTTTAAATATAATAAAGATAATTGTTCAGAAGTATAACCCTGTCTATATATACAACTATTTGACGACTAACCCGCCACTCGAAGCGGCCTCTCGCGCCATCTGAACCGCGGAAAAGAAAGTACCGCGAAAAGTAGTAAATCACACCGTATTTTCAGCAACATCGCGCCGAGCCCAATTAGCCACCGCGACGCGTCAGATGCTCGACCTTTCCGTTGTTTTTGTTTCTTTTCGATTCATTCGCTCGTCGTTTCGTATCACCGATGGCGACGAGTGACATTCATTGATGCTCGTCGCTCGAAGCCTCGAAAACGGGGATCGGCGCGGATCTTCGGGATAGGCTTTTGTCGCGTGTGTCGCCGCCGTCCGTCGCGCTCGTTGCCGTTCGCTCCGTCGACATGGAGTCGCGGACCAGCGAGAATTCGGCGCTCGCGACGATCGTCGCCGTCAAGGAAGAGCCCGCCGAGCAAGCGAGCGGCGTAAACAACAGTCACGAGGCTCAGCAATCGCAGCCGTCCTGCATGGACGACGACCCGGAGCAGAGAAACGACTGCGTGCCCGAGAGCCAGGAACAGGAGGGACGCGCCTTCCTCAACAAGTGCGTCTTCTGCGACAAAACTTTCACCGACGAGGACGATCCGAAGCTCCTGGAGTGCCTTCACGCAGCCTGCGCCGCCTGCATCGCCAACAAAATCACCGACGCCAACACATCCGTTGACGTCGACGTTCTGCGTAAGTCGATTTTTTTTTTATTTAAATTTTTTTTCTTTTCGAACCAATTTTCGAACTTGACGGCGAAAATTTGACGCAGCGGAGAGCAACGTCGTGGCGTGCGATATCTGCAACGTGACGAGTCACGCCGAGAATCTTATCGAGAACAGATTTCGCTCGAGATTCGCCGATGACGACTGCGCCCATGCGGATGACGAGGCTAAAGACGGCGAGGAGGAAAAAAAATGCACCGGCTGTCATGACAACGCGAGCGCCACGAGCTGGTGCGTCGAGTGCGAGGAATTCATTTGCCAGAACTGCGTTATGGTGAGTCGAACCGGCCTCTCGATTTGTTTGCGAAGAAAATTGTCGCGTTCGTTTCAAGGATTGTCGACGTTGTCGCAAGGATTTGAGGGATTTCATAGTTTTGTGTGGTTGTGACCGATGTTTGTAAACTTTTGTTTGTTCCCTGCGGCTTCGGCTTTGGGAGTATCGTCGAATACAGACCGTTCCGAAGCCGCGGCGAACAAACAAAAGTTTAAGGGATTACAACGCTGCGACGAGCGTCGAAACAGGATAAGTTTCAGGAATTAATTTCAGACAAAACATTGATTATAATAATAAGAATAACTTTATTGTGGATGCTCGTATATACATATACATTTTGTTATATTCATTTCATTGAAGTGTAACATAATTTCGTATCAATAATGTCGGTTTTTCCATTTTAGTGTATTTAACGAGACTACCCCTGTTCTAAGTCCTTTTGCCGGTTCAGCGGCTCGAGGCACTGTTTCTATTTCTAGTGTGTTTGACCACGATAAGTGCAAAGCGCTTGAATGTGGGTATATGTATGATGAAGGTGTTAAGTTTGTGTTTTGCATATAATTAAGGGCGGGGTAAAGTTAATTCGGCGAAAGAAAGGCATGTTTTTAAGATTTTTTTTTGGCGTAACGGATAGTGTTCGTTCATTGAAAAATTTACATATAATGAAGTAACATTTGAACAACATTCTCCTAAATTTTCATTGCAAAATATTCAAAATTGAGCGAGTGAAAATTAAACCCCGGAGGCGCCTCGAAAAAAAGTTGGTTTGCCGTGTGCACCATAACTCGCAACAGAATCATCTGAATCAAAAATCAAAATGCATTTGTTAAAGAAGATGTTTCTCGAGGTAATGACGAGAGGATTTTTTTTTCTTCGATTTTTCAATTTTTCGTACCACTTGGGAGCCAAAAATCCGACTTTCGCTAAAAAAAATCGGCTAATTTGTTGTTGAAAAATTAGTAATTATTAAAAAAAACAAAAAAGCTCTCGACAATACCTGGTGAATTATGTGAAGAAGTACTGTGCAACATTTCAAAGCGATTGGTCCAGTAGATTTTGAGTTATCGTGCACACGGACTTCGAATATGACAAGTCTCAGAAAAACGGTTTGAAAAACGCAGAAGAGTTTGGTCGCTTAGCGCTCATTGCACATAAGTTTGAGAACACTTCTCGATTGCATGAAAATCTGAGAAAATTCATGCATATTAAAGGTACTCAAAAGATTAATTTCTCATAATAATAATTCCAAAATGTTATTAACAAAATGATGAAAAAAAAAATGAGTCAACAAATCCCCCCCCCCCCCCATATTATCATATTATCATATTATCTTTCGGCGGAAGGAGTTTTTTTTCTTTATTCCTCTTTGACGACGAAACAAAAATGTCGAAATTTTTTCGAAGTTTTTGTGACGAAAATCCATTTTATTGTTATTAATAATTATCGTACAGAAGATTATAATTTCAAAATCGTCCGTCAGCCGAAAAGTAATATACCTTGGAATGTGTGTACCAAATTTCAAGTCCATTCATCGATTACACCTCGAGATATCGTGTCACGCGCGTGAAAACCATCGTAATCCGTGAACAGGCATAACATAGCGATATTTTTTTTTTTTTCAAAATTTTTTTTACACATTCATGAATATGTACATGATTTGATATAAAAAATGGTTAACATATCATCGATATTTTGTCTGGAATTAATCCTTGATAATTACCCTGTTTCGACGCTCGTCACAGTGGTCTAATCCCTTAAGGATGTAACGCGCGATACGGTCCGTTGAACGTGAGATTCAGAGAAAGTTTTAAATAGTTCCCGATGGGATGAAAATGCGAAAAAAATCAAGCATGTGAAAGGCACGAAAAAGATTGATTTTGCACCGTAATAAATCGAAAATGTTATTAATAAATTAATGAAAAAAAAAAAACGATTTAACAAATCACCCGGCAACTTAACGGTTTTTTATTTGTTCATTTTTTTGCTACGTGTTTTTTCAGAATTTGGTCTTATTATTCGAAATTGCGGTTTTATTCATTCTTTAAACAAATAAAAACGTGTAAAAATACAATTTTTCATAATCAGACAAAATTTGGATAAAATTTATACGTATTCGGAAAAATGAGCAAACCTTTTTTATTCGAAAAAAACATTACTTTCATCATCAATAAAATTAACAAGTAATTAATTATTTGCAGTTTTTATTGTAGTAACAATTATTTATCGACTGCAAATATTATTACTTAAAAAAAAATGAATTTTTCAATTTTTATTCTTTAAAAAAATGTCAAAAAAATTATTTTTTCTAATTAAATAAAAAGCATTTCATTTTTAGTTTTTTTTAGACGTGACATTCAATGACCCTGAAAATTCTAAAAGTCCTGTCTTCGAACTTTTCTCGTCCTAGAAATATTCCCGAATATTTCGCTGAATTTTTGCTGCTCACCTTGCGATGTGACGAATATCTAAATATACGAATAATTTACGATGTTGCATTAATTGGAAAAATAATTATACCGCCCACATCTCTAATGTCGATTAATCTATTTGATTACTTTCGTTTATTCATCGTCTTGTCGAATAATAAAATCATCAACTCGTAGATACTCCAAAAAAACGTTCTTTTTCTAATTTTTGCTTGTTCGAAAATTCCCCAGGCTCATCAGAGGCTCAAAATCACGAAGGATCACACGATAAAGCCGAAGGACGAGGTGGCGAATTACGCCGAGAACACGAAGAAGGGAGACAAGAAAATCCCGAGTTATTTATTCTGCGTCGTTCATCCGAACGAGCAATTGTCGCTGTTTTGTCAAACGTGCGACACTCTCACGTGCCGCGATTGTCAGCTCAGCGAGCATCGGGATCACAAGTACAAATTCATTCATGAAATAGCGGCCGAAACTCGGGGTTCCGTGGCGACGCTGCTCAAGGAAGTTAGGTAAGAAAGTTGCGTAAAATTAATTTCAAGCTAAAAATTCCCGTTTCTATATTCTCTTGTTCTCCTCTTCCAAACACGCGTATTTTCAGTTACAAGAGAGTATTGCTGAAGAGCGCGATGAAGGTGATCGAGGATCGGCAAGTCCTGATACTGGAGAAGAAGAAAACGCTCGTCCAGGATATCACCCAAATGGTCGTGCAGTGAGTAGACGCAATTTGTCGCCAACGCAGCGATTTCGCGACCACAGTTCGGGCTATGGAATGCTAAAAAACCTGTCTCACATTTCGCAGGCTGACGAACGCGATAAACACGAGAGGTAAGCAGCTGGTCATGCGACTGAACGACGTCTGCGATCAGAAGCAAAACACCCTGAACGAGAAGAAAGTCGCGTTGGACCAGTTGTCGAAGCTGACCGACCATTGTATTCAATTCGTGAAGCACGCGCTGGAGAAGGGCTCGGACATGGAGTTGTTGTACAGTAAAAAGTACTCGTGATCCTCAAACCTAGCGCTAACGATCGCTCTCGCCGCGCGCCGTGCAGTTAGTCTAATCCCATTGAAAATCTTCAGATCCGTCACGGGGCACTTGCAGAGGATCAAGAGTAGACGGGCCGACATTCCGAATCCGGAGATACCCGTGAGAATTCATTTGTCTCTGGAGAAAGTGCCGGATCTGATAAAAGGTAAGCCATCATCGAGATATCGACGAGTATTCTATTCCGCCGACTTTATCGATAAAACTGTCCATTCGTTCAGTCGTCTCGTCGATCGGAGCGATCTTCGTCGATGGTCGCGTCTTTCGCTCGCTGTCGCCGCCTTCGGGATCCGGCACGCCGACCCTGCCCTTGGCCGACCAACAGCCGGCCGAGCCGAAACCGCAATCCGGCTCCTCCGCTTCGGCGACCGTCTCGGAGCGTTCCACTCCCGTACTGCAAGTCGCCCCAACGGCCCAACAACCGAGTACTCTGCCGCAGTACGCAAATCAGCAAGTTCCTCCCCAATACAGCGTTCACCAGGGCGTCCAACAGGCCTTGCAGCAGTTGCACCATCATCAGCAACAGCAACAACAGCAGCAGTTCCAGCAACAGCAGCAGCAACTCCAAGCCTCCCACATCCAGCAAGCCCAGCAAGCCCACATGGCCCAACTTCAGCAACCACCGCCTCAACCGCCGCCCCAACAGCAGCTCCAGGCGCCGAACTTTCCGCCCCAACAGCCTCAACAGCCGCAGCAACCGCCCCACTATCCGGGACTCAGCATGCCGCCGCGCACCTCGCCGCAAACTCAGCTACCACCCCGCCTTTCGCACAACGTGAGTTTCACCGGGCGTATGCAGCAGCAACCGCAGCTGATGATGCAGCAGCGACCGCTCGGCACTTGTCATCAGCAACAAGTCACCTCGTCAACGCATCCCCATCAACAGGTACATCTCGAACAGTTGGGCCAGCAGAACGCGAGCCTGCGCGGCCTCCTCGCTCACAACCCGCCGCCCTTTCGTCCGGGCCCCAACCACGTGCCTTACAAACTGCCGCCCGGCTACCGATATCCGGCCAACAGTCTCCAACAGCGCGGCCCCCAGATGCAGACCTACCAGCCGACCAACCCCTCGCTCGCCTCCGGCGGAAGGGTCCAGCAGTGCTCGACCGGCGCCGCGCCGCCCACTCTCGCCGAGATGAACTACCACCTCAAATTGGGTACCATACCGAGATGGCACATTCCCCAAACAGCCAATCACTGTCTTCCCTACACGAATCCCCGTCACGCCACCGTACCGCCCGTTTCTGTCTCGCTAGCTAATGATACTTACAAGATAACGTTGAAGAACCAGCAACAGCCGCCGCAGCTGCACCAGATCCAGCAGCAAGCGCCCTCGATGCAGCACCAACAATTCGTCATACAGCAGACGAACAACAACGTGCAGAAGTACAGCCCCGCGGGCGCCGGCTCGACCGGCGAGCCCTCGCCGCCCTCGCAGACCTCCGGCTCCGTTGGGCAGGCTGTGAGCTCCTCCGTCCCGAAAACGCCCAGTCCCGTGCCCGCTGGAAAAACCGACGAGACGGAGAAGAACTTGGACAAATTCTGCCAGAAGTCTCTGAACGACCTGATGCTCACTATCGCGAAGTTGGACTCGAACGGCATTGTCGTCATACCCGAGGCGACGAAGAACCAGATGGACTCGACGCAGGTCGATAGCTCGACCGACGAGGGACTACATTCACTTGGCGATAGCGCCTCCGGTGAGTCGTCACGGAAATTTAAGTCATGTTTTGATTCCTCGAGAAACTTCGTTTCGGTGGAAAATGGTTTTTTTCGAGATTTTCATGAAAACGCGTTCAGAATGTGCCAAAACGTCGAAAAATATCATTTAGAAAAAATGTCTGGATGTGTACCACGTATACCCCATATGGGGCATTCCATACCAAATGGGCCACCCCAATTTTTTGATGCCTCAAAAATTGTTGAACATTTTTTCAAAAGTTGTTTGGAGTGTCGCGAATAACCTCAAATTATTTTGGAATTTTAAAACGCATGGTTTATCCAAAATTCAATATTCCTTTTTTTTTGGTTTTATTCAATTCGCTGTATATTCAAAACAATCAGTTGTACAAAAAATATGTTCCGATATGAAATTTGAGTTTTCGAATGTACTTTTCAATCAAATTTTTTCCATCGCCGGCCGGGATCATTTTCAGGCATTTTTGGACGAAATAAAGTAATAATATTTTTTTTCGTTGAGACGGACCATTCCGATTTTTCTCAAATTTTCAAAGAATTTTCCTTATTATGTTCACAAACTTCGAAAAAATCGGGGTAATGGAGAATTCATATCTTCTCAATGTTTGGTCGAGTTAATAGCTAAAAAATTTAAAAATTACTAAAATAAAATAGCTCTCCGCGTTTCACAGAATTGAGACTGTCAGGGTTGAGTTATTATCTAAAGCCTGCATTCCTTTTTTTTTTACAGTTGGGGCATTCCATACCAAGTGGGCCACCCCAATTTTTTTGATGCCTCAAAAATTGTTCAAAATGTTTTCCAAAGTTATTTGGAGTATCCTGAATATCTACAAATTATTTCAGATTTTTTAAGTCCCATGATTCACCTGAGATTTGATATCGACTTATTTTATTTTATTTTATTTTTTCATGCCGCTGCATGAGTAAAATTTGCCATTGCTCAAAAAAATTGTTTCGGCAAAAAATTTAAATCTAATTGAAATCTGATATGATTGAAATTATAGTGCAGAAAAAGACTTAGAAGTCTTTTAGCCTTTAGCTTTTTAGTCTTTTAGTCTTTTTAGTCTTTTAAATTTTTTGAGCAATGGCAAATTTTACTTACGCAGCGGCGTTAAAAAATAAAATAAAATAAATTGATTGAATTTTGGATAAACCATGCGTTTTAAAATTCCAAAATAATTTGAGGTTATTCGCGACACTCCAAACAACTTTTGAAAAAATTTTGAACAATTTTTGAGGCATCATAAAATTTGGGTGGCCCATTTGGTATGGAATGCCCCATATTAAGGGGTCAAGCCCCTCACTTTGGTGCAATTTTTGGCGAAATCTATGCAGTTTTTCAGTGTTCACATGATTTTGAATTTTTTCAAAAATGTCTGGTGGTGCTCTGGCTGCCACATTTTTTGAGATATCGGACTAAAATTTGGTACACAGTTGAACTATTGTTAACCGAAGATCGGCATTGAATTTAGTCAAAATCTATGCAAGCGTTCAGGCATCATTTTGAATTTCTCGAAAAAAGTTTCTTTGCAAAAAAAAAATACCATCAGTAGTGAGAAATAAATTAAACAACCATCGAACTATTAAATAAGTATATTCATTAAACAAGTAGAAGAAAATTAATAGATATGTGTGAAAAGAATAACATTTAAAGCAACTTTTCGCAAAACAAAGCTTCTCGAGGAAGCCAAAGACGTTGAACGCACTTTCTTACAAACAGAGCTCAGTGAACCGTGACAAAAGAAAAAGAGGAAGCAATTGGAAAAATTCTTTTTTTTTTCCTCTTTTTTTTTTTTCTTTTACAATCTTATATTCAATAGAAAATTCTAAAGATAACACGGCGTCGATGGCCAAAGACGATCCTAACGAGGATTGGTGCGCGGTCTGCATGGACGGCGGGGACGCTGTTCTTTGCTGCGACAAGTGCCCGAAAGTCTTTCACTTGTACTGCCACATACCCAGCTTGAAGTCGTTCCCCGAGTAAGTACAAATAAATCGATCGCCCGAAAAAATCGAAAAAGGCAATTCCTTCGGTGCAGTTCGACCGAAAAACAAGGTTCGAAAAATAAATCGAAAAATAATTAAGGATTTTCGTCCTCTCGAGAAATTTTCGAAACTCTTTTTGAATCTTGCGTTTGGCCGCTCCGTACCGAAAGGACGAGTCGAAGCGACGTTGCGAGGAAAAATCATAATCGTGCTTGGGTTGTTTCAGCGAAAGCGAAACCTGGCAATGCATGCTGTGTACGAACGTGCTGGACTGCTCGGAAGATCGACCCGGAGAGAAGAGGCCAAACAGCATGAGCCCGAGAGAGTTGCGAATAGCTCAACGAATCGTGCTCGAACTTTATTGCCAGTACGAGCAAAGTCTGCCGTTTCGAGAAGTCGTCTCGTCGGAGGTTCGTACCCGCAAATCTTTACAATAAGTTCTTTCAGCGAATTCTGGGTATGAGGCGGGGTTTTCCGGTAAATTCCCCGAAAATACGAAAATACGAAATTTTCGGGAAATTGTGTTCCGTGGAATTTTCCGGATAGTATCCGGAATATATTGTGCCTCATACTTATGAGGCACAAACTCAGTCGGTAAGAAAGCGAACTCTCCATTCCGTCGGACACGGTTGCTCCGACGACTAAAGGCAAATTGGATTCTCGCAATCGCTAGAAAAAGGTCTGAATTCTTGATGTTTTTTACGACGGCGACAGAACCATTTCGTGAAAAAAAAAAAATCGGAAAGTCCATTGTCTTACCGACCGAGTCCGTGCTTCGTGCTCTTAATGAATTCTAACGTTTCTATCGTATCGCAAAACAACAGATTGTCGAGTATCATCGAATCATCAAAAAACCCATCGCCCTGGACATCATCAGAGACAAACTTAAATCCGATCATCCCAATCACTACACGGATTTGAGACAAGTCATGGCGGACATTAGACTGATGTTCAAAAACGCGTTCTCTTATAATCCGGTGAGTACGCCGTTTGGTTAAAAAAATGATAATAATACATTTTTTTTTATTATTTTTTTAAACATTGAAAAAAAAATAATACATTTTTAAAAAATTATTTTGTTAAAAATTAAAAAAAGAAAAAAAAACGAATTTTAATATATCGACACCTTATCAATTATGTTTCTCGTTCCCAAGGTCGAGTCCCAGGTTTATCAGGAAGCCCGAAACCTCGAGGAATTCTTCGAGAAATTGCTGCTGAAGTGGGCGCCGAATTACGCGTACGACGATCCATTCCTGGCCGCGGAAGCCGACGAGGAGGAAGAGGTATTTCCGCCGAACAGAAAGTATCGGCGTATCATAAACGATTAGCCATCGTCGTCAAAACCAATCAGCACAACTATTCTTATTTCGTATGAAATGACAACATGACATAGAATTTTACTTTAATCGAGGATAATCCATTGTTGATCGTTAGAAATATACAATCGATATTATATATAAAAAGCATTCTATATATAATTGGTTATCGTTTGATTCGAAGGCGGAAGGAGCGAATCGTCCACGATTACTCGCGATCGGTATGCGTTTTTTTGCGTCGAGTCATCGATATTTTTTCACGGCGGAAATTTTGTTGGCGCGCGAATCGTTGGTGTCGGATTTCGAAAAATTTGCGAATTGCAAACACTTCTCGATGGTATAAAAATCTGAAAAAATTCATGCACATCAAAGAAACTGAAAAGATTAATTTTGCATAATAATAATTCCAAATTGTTATTAACAAATTGATGAAACAAAAAATTGTTCAAGAAATGTCCCGGCAACGCAACTTTTTTTTAATGAAAATAATTCTTTTACTTTTCAGAATACGTATGAATTTTATCAGATTTCTTAATTGCCTGGAATTTTTTTTTTAATGGAGAAAAAGTGTGGAGAATCATAAAATTCAAAGTCAATGAAAAAATCTGAAAAAATTGCCGCAAACGGAGTTTCCGCCGTACTTTATAAACTCCTGCGATTCCTCGCCGTTGCCTTTTGCGCCTACTCTAATTTTAGCGTTTCTCCGAAATTCGAGATAAAAAAATCGCGAAGCGAGAAATTAATTGCTACGAATTTAGCAATAATGTAAATATCAATGAGCATTATCAATTGCATCGTTCGCTCTTCCATTCGGAACTCCGAATCGAGAATAAAGATTAGAAACAAAAAAAATCGACACTGTCGGACATTCTTCTCGGAGCGCCGGTCAAAAAGCCGAGCGACGAGAGAAAAATCGTCATTACTTTTGTAATGCAAAACAATCGTCGTACTTTTATCGAAAACATTAAACATTTTGCGAAATACCGTTTTAGGATCGATCGATCGATAGTTGTCGGATAAGAAGAAAAAAAAAAAAAAAAGTAAAAAAAATTATTGAATATTCTTGGTTCGTTGTAGACATTTTATAATAAATTAATAATTTATTTAACTTCCACTCGTCAGATATGTATGTAATCATACGATATAGACATATTGTTACGCATACATTCATACTCCATGCGTCGTACATAATTTATAAACATTTTCTTTTTTTTTTTTATAATAATATTTTTTTTTTTTTTTCGAAACGCCTCGTCACGAGTACACACCGATGGCAATTACCAATTATCAATTAATCATTGAGTTCGCGCCGAATTATTGAATTTGCAAATCTTTTAGAGAGTTGATCATTTATCGCGATATGTATTTTTATACTTGTTAATGAAAAAAAAAATGACGTATAGAATAGCGATTAATTCGTGTTCGTTTTTCGCATACCGTGTAAATAGTTTGTACCGATCGGTTTGCGATTGTTCCGGTCCGCGAATTGCGCGGCATCGAAGAACGTCGTGGAAATTCATTTTTATGTATGTAACTCGATTATATATCCGACGAATTTGCATTATTTGTTAATACTGCGGGGTTGTACTATTTTTTCAGAAGCAAATATAATGTAATTATAAAGTCCGGCGTTTCTCTCGACTTTGTCCCGTCGAAAAAAATTTGAGGCGATGCGCAACTGTAAAAACAAAATAAAAAAAAAACATTGATGAGTGCTATTTCGAAACGAGAAACATTTGAGAAAAAACTTGAAACGCAATTTTTTTTTTCATCGAATCTTTGTGGTTTCGAAATATCGTTAATTACAGTTTTTCTTACCGACTGAGTTTATTCACATGACCTTAAAACTATATTAGCTAACGGCCATCGATTCAGAAGCTTTTTTTTGTTTAAGGGGATGCGACAAGACTCAGTCGATAACAAAAACTGTAATGCCATTTCGAAACCTTAAAGATCGGAGAAAAAGGAAAACAGTTTTTCCGCGCAGTATATAAAATGAACTATCTTTTTCTCAAACGTTTTTGTTACCGACCGAGCGCGGAGTAGCCGTTCACATCACCTTAATATAAAAATGTCAACATACTAAAACTGTAATTAACGATATCTCGAAACCACAAAGATTTGACGAAAAATGAAAACAGTGTTTTTCCGCGGAGTAAATAAAATAAACTTGTTTAAGGGGATGCGAAAAGACTCAGTCGATAACAAAAACTGTAATGGCATTTCGGAACCTTAAAGATTGGAGAAAAAAGAAAACAGTTTTCCCGCCGAGAAAATAAGATAAACTTCCTTTTTCTCAAATGTTTTGTTACCGACCGAGCGCGTAGTAGCCGCTCGCATCGCCTTAATATTAAAATTCCATCATACTAAAAAAAAAACCCGTTGTAGTTTTATTTATGAAGCCGATCCGCCGCTCCAAGCGGAAGTCGAGAATTCGTCAGATTAATCGTAACTACGAGGCGCATCGTTATCGTTCCTATCGCGAGCTTACTCACGCACCATCGCGGCCGTAAACAATCGCTCGCGTACACGCGCGAGTGCACGGGTGTGCGCATGAATGAGCGTGTGCCGCTCGCCGTGTAGTAAAGTCCGATAGGCTCACGGCTGTCAACCGCGAGAGGCGGTTCCGAAGTGCCTGCTTGCGGCGCGGCGCGACGGGGAGAGCTGTTCGGAGTGCCCACCGACGGATCCACCTACATACGTGCACCGCGAGCGCAGTGTCGTACGCGAGTGGCTCGAGCGCTATCGTCGAGTGATTTCGGGCCTCTCGCCCGATGCCCAACGGAGAAACGGTACTTCTCGCGTTTCACTTCGCTTGAGCCCTCGCCTCGTATTCCTAGTATGTGCGCGCCGTCGCCACGAATATTAAAAGGTCTCGCCGACGGCCCGCTTTGTTCGACGAGCGAAAAGTGGACCAGCTGATCGATGGCTCGTCGCTCCTGAGTGCTCGCGCGAAGCTTCTCCACAATCTCTCGCGCGCATCCACGTAAACACCGTCGCGAGACGCACGCCGTGGATAAACCAATTCGACGACACGAATCGCGGTCGCGCGCGCGCGCGCGCGGGGGGTCTTCGATTGCGTGGGAAGTTTGCATCTCGCGTGGCGAGAGATACGCATCGCGACGACGGTGCGCCCCCAACGTGACGAGGGGCGCTTCGCCACCGCCGTGAATTCGCGCGCGCACACGTTATCACGCTGTCGATTCGCGAAACACGACGTGCTCTCCGTCTATTGACATTGCGTCGCTCTGGTCGCCCCTCTGACGGATCTCGCGCGACCTTGTCATCGCAAGTCGTCTCGATCTCCGGCAGAAACTTTTATTTTCCATATTATTATTATTGTCGTTAGTTCTCGTTTTTTTTCTTTCGCCAATTGAATCAATTGCTACCTATTGAGGCACGAAGTCGTCGAATCGCGCAGGATTCGTCGCGGGCGCCTTTCCGAGAGGTAATCCGTCGCTTCGAGCTCGTGCACGCTATTCTGTGTCCAGCCCTCGTTCGTTCGTCGTATGTTTTTCCAGTTTTTCCTCGCATACGCGCCCGACGCTTCGCGCAACGCTAATGCGCGCGATATGCACTATCGCCTAGAGTAAGCAACGCGTACGCCCATTAATGCTAATCGGGGCGAACCCTCGACGGATTAATTTCCTTTTCATCGCGCTTATAAATACACATGCGGTATGTTTACAATCGTTCATTTACGTATTACTCAGTCGTTTGACGGCGCAATCCTTCGCACGTTGTGATAATTCATTATCGAGCGGCACGCAATTAGGTGCTTCGCCTGAATCGCTAAAAAGAAGGTTATTTAATAATCATAATAATAACCATCATAATCATAATAACAATAATAATATTCGTCATCATAATAATCATAATTTTTAAAATAATAATAATCATCATAATCATAATAACAACAATAATAATCATCGTCATCATAATAATCATAATTTTAAAAATAATAATAATACAAAAAATAATAATGACAATAACAATAATAATATCAATAATATTTGATGGATGTCTTTTTTTCATGTCTTACAAAAATTGCTTGTAAATAATCAAACTCATTATTTAAGAAAAAAATAACAATTACGTGGACTAATTTTATGGGTGCGCGGCCACTCGACGATAAGGATCGGTCGCACTTCGATACTTGCGATTTGAACGCACCGAATGCACAGTTTAGTTTTGGAAACTCATTTCCAAGCTTCTTCAATCGTGTCATCGGCAAACAGTTTGCGGACGCACTTTGGTAGATGTTTTGGCTCTCGGAATGCCGATTAGTTGAAACGATTAATGCGAAGACTGCGGGAAATAATGCGAAGACTGCGGGAAACTTGTTCAAATACTCGAGGCCGTCGCATAATCGAGAGTTGATTTTTTTTTGTTGTGCATGCGAAGAGGAAATTGGTTGGCGAGCGAGGAGTTTGAGGAAGACGCGGCTTCGGTGCGAGACGATGGTGCGATGCTAATTACACTGCGCGAATCGCATTGTTCGGTCGAGACGCTTCGGTTACTTTGGGCGAGACTCTAACGAATACTTTTTTTTTTTTTTTTTTTCACTCTAATTTCTTCGAGATTCATTCATTGGCTTTTTCCTGCGTTAGGTTTTTTTTTGTAATACGATTCGTTCTGCAGTAAAGTTGCGCACACTTATTTTGCGATTCGTAGTCATTCGATTGGAGTCGATTTTGTTCCAATCGTCACTCTCCGAACGATAAGCTTCGGTTACTTTGGACGAGACTCTAACGAATGCTTTGCTTGTTTTTTATTACTCTAATTTCTTTGAGATTCGTACATTGGTTTTTTCCTTCGTTAGGTTTTTTTTTGTACTACGATTCGTTCTGCGGTAAAGTTACGCACACTCATTTTGTGATTCGTAGTCCTTCGATTGGAGTCGATTTTGTTCCAATCGTCACTCTCCGAACAATAATTTTGTCTTATCGGAGAAAACGCTGGGTGTTCGCAGGAAGGTAGGAAGATGCCATGGCTGCCTCAGCGTCGCGCAACGCGGATGAAGACTTGAACGGGGAATCGGAATCGGAGGCCAGCAGCATATACCAATCGGGCTCTGTTATTTCTACGGTACCGGACAGACATGGCTTCCTCGGAGGCTCGCAGTACAGTCCCGAAAGGCAAGATACCAAAAACTTCTAACGATATTGTTCATCTTCGAATAAAAATTTATTTAACTTCGGTCGCTCTTGCTTTTTGCAGATTTTTTAATTGACTTTGAAATTTTCTTTTTTCAAATGGAAAAAATGTGTGGAAAATCATAAAATTCAAAATCAATTAACATTTAAATAATTAAAAAATCTGCAAAAATTCATACGTATTCAGAAAAATAGGAGAATTATTTTCATTAAAAAAAAGTCGTGGTGCCGGGAGATTTCTTGGACAATTTTTCGTTTCATCAATTTGTTAATAACAATTTGGAATTATTATTATGCAAAATTGATCATTTCAGTACCTTTGATGTGCATGAATTTTTTCAGATTTTTATACCATCGAGAAGTGTTTGCAATTCAATTCCCAATTCCTCTCAATTTCCTCGAACTTGTGCGAAATGAACACCTTACGCATGAACTGCCTTAAGGTAGTTCATGCGTAAGATGTTCATTTCGCATAAGTTCGAGGAAATTGAGAGAGAATTGCAAACTCTTCTCGATGGTATAAAAATCTGAAAAAATTCATTCCCATTGAAGGTACCGAAACGATTAATTTTGCATAATAATAATTGAAAAAAGTTGTCAACGAACTGATGAAAAAAAAACTTGTTCAACAAATTAACGGTAACTCAACTTTGTTTTTGAATGAAAATAATTCGTTCATTTTTCGAAAAACATATGAATTTTTTCCGATTTTCATCTTTATTTTGAATTTTCTTGTTTTTTACATGAAAAAATGTGCAAAAATCAAAATGAAGATAAAAATCGGAAAAAATTCATACGTTTGCCAAAAAATGAACGAATCATTTTCATTAAGAAAAAAAAGCTGAGTTCCTGTTAATTTCTTTACCAAGTTTTATTTTCATCAATTTGTTAATAACTTTTTGCAATTATTATTATGCAAAATTAATCTCTTTAGTACCTTCAATAGGTAAGAATTTTTTCAGATTTTTATACCATCGAGAAGTGTTTGCAATTCCCTCCCAATATCCTCGAACTTGTGCGAAATGAACATCTTACGCACGGTCGACCTTAAGAACGTCTTCTTGAACATTCGTGTATTATTTTCAGGAAGCAAGGAGTACCCTCCGAGGTGATACTGAGGCGGGAGCAGAAATGGATCCAGATGTTGAACAATTGGTCGGTGTTCATGACGACGAATTACCGGAAGGTGCGAGAGCGATGCCGGAAGGGGATTCCGCCGTCGGTGAGGCTGCGGGCGTGGCTGAATCTCTGCGGCGGCCAGTTGCTGATGGAGAAGAATCCGAAGCTGTACGAGGAGCTCATTAAGAGGCCGGGAGACCCGAAGTACATCGAGGACATAAAGAAGGACCTTCATCGGCAATTTCCCCATCACGAGATGTTCGTCGACGACGCGCCCGGCCAGCAGGAGCTCTTTCGCGTTCTGAAGGCGTACTCGATACTGAACAGCAAGGTCGGCTACTGTCAGGCACAAGCGCCGATCGCCGCGTTTCTTCTCATGCACATGCCCGCGGTGCAGGCCTTCTGGTGCCTCGTCGCCGTCTGCGACAAATATCTCGTCGGCTACTACAGCCAGGGAATGGAAACCTTGCAACGCGACGGCGATATTCTTTACGCGCTTCTCAAACGCGTTTCCCCGATCGCGTACAAGCATCTGGTGAGCTTGAAAAAAAATCCACTAATCACCTAATTGTTCATTTGACGAATAAATAAATTACTAAATTAGGGATAAATAATATTAACAATTAATATCTGTTTTTATTGTTTTTTTTTTATAAAAAAAACCATTCTTTTTGTAAAAAATGTTGAAAAAACAACGCTAGTTCAAAAATAGTTTGCAAATCATTTTTTGATAATTAAAACGAGAGAAAAATCATATGAGCCAAGTAATTTTGAAAAAAAATCCACTAACCACCTAATTGTTCATTTGACGAATAAATAAATTACTAAATTAGGGATATATAATATTAATAATTAATATCTGTTTTTATTGTTATTTTTTTATTAAAAAAACATTTTTTTTGTAAAAAATTTTGAAAAAACAACGCTAGTTTAAAAATAGTTTGTAAATCATTTTTTAATAATTAAAACGAGAAAAAAATCATATGAGCCAAGTAGACTTGAAAAAAAGAAACCGTTAACCGTAATTATTTCTGTTCTAAGGACTCGCTAAGAATTTTTTTTTCTTTTTTTTAGTTTAATTGGCTGATATGATTTTTTTTTAAATTATTAATCTTGGGATAGCATTAAATAACACGATACGATTGAATCGACAGAAAAAGCAGAAGATGGAACCAATTTTGTACATGACCGAGTGGTTCCTGTGCGTTTACACGCGCACGTTGCCATGGGAAAGCATACTGCGTGTCTGGGACATGTTTCTCTGCGAGGGCGTCAAAGTGATCTTCAAAGTCGGCCTGGTACTGCTCAAGGGCTGCTTGGGCCGTTCCTCGTTGACGAAACGCTGTCCGACGATGTACGAAACTCTCCAAGTATTAAGAAATCCGCCCCACCATATCGTCGACGAGGAGGCTCTGGTCAATCAGGTACATTTTATTCGTACTTCGATAACCGAAAAAAAATCAGCCTCAGAAGCTCCGGAAAAGATTACTTTTATTTGATTTTTTTTTGCGATATAATAACGTCGAAAAGCTGTTGACGAATTGGTTCAAAAAAGTCTTTAACTAATCGTCTGGTAACGTCTGGGCCTTTTTGTCAGCGGACTTTGACTCATTAGAATTTTTGAATACATCTTTATTTTTTCCTAGATATTTCTCCAATTTTCAAAAATGCCTTTCTTGAAAAATTCTGTTCTTCGAAATTCGTCGGTTTTTGTCCAGGAAAGAGAAAATGTTTATTGGAAAATATTTTTTCGAAAATTGAGAACAAATTAACATATCAGTTTTTACGAAAAAGTTTTGTTACCAAATGAGTTGTTGGAGATTTTCTTTTAGAGGATATTTTTTTAGGAAACTGAGAACAGATTAACAGATCAGTTTTTACGAAAAAGTTGCGTTACCGAATGAGTTGTTGGATTTTTCCCCAAATCTACGCAGTCGTTCAGTTTTCACGCAATTTTTAATTTTTCGAAAAATGTCTGATGACGCTCTATCTGCCACATTTTTTGAGATATCGGGCTAGAATTTGATACAAAGTTGGACGACTATTAACCAATGATCGGTACTAAATTTAGTCAAAATCCATGCAAGCCTTCAGTTTTTCCATCATTGTAAATTTTTCGAAAAAAAGTTTCTTCACAAAAAACCTACTTTCAGTAGCGAGAAATAAGCTAACCAACTATTGAACTATTAATTGAGTATATTCAATGAGTAAATAAAAGTAACTTAATAAATATGTATAAAAAAAATACCATTTGAAGTAGCTTTTCACAAAAAAAAGTTTCTTGAAGAAGCCAAAAATCTTAAACTTACTTTCCGTTTTTTTCGTACCAGATTCAGAGATTGAATTTGAGCGAAGAGGACTTCGAGTACGAGCACCAGCGACAAATGCTCAAGAGAAAAGCCAAGGATCAGACGACCCTCTCCACTGCCAACGGGGCCGACTGATGAAGGAAAGAAAATAAAAGGAAAAAAGAAAAAAAAGGTAGCTAAACACCCACAATGATGAGCTTTGTTAAAAGGTGTGCCTTTTCTATAGCTATGCCATTAAAACCATATCTTTGTTACGAATCCCGACGAATGAGAAGAGTCAACAAGATTGATTAGAAAAAAAGAGAAAAAAAAAATGTATCTATAGATCTTAGTACCATTTAACGCGTGAATGTCTCAACTATCTTGTAAATTCGTAAACTTGTATTCTCTATAAAAAAAAAAAAAAAAAACGCGGATTACGAAAAAAAAAGAATTTCACGCACAAACATTCCCCGCGCGAGCGACGTCAAGCGCGGTAAATCCGACAATTTTTTTACCGTAAACCGTAAGTTTATCGCGAAAAATGCGCACTGTATTAGTTAAAAAAAAATACGAGGCAAAAAATGCAGCGTTCGATATATCGAAATATCGTTGCGTCGATTCATTTGCGAGAGAATCCAAAAAAAAGTATTGTCTTGAAAAAAAAATAATTATTTATAAAATCTCGAGCGAGTCGTCGAAGTTTGTCGATTGCTCGCCATTTCACTTTCCTCCTTTTTCGTTCTCGCGTTGTTCGTAGATTTTTCGGGAACCGTTTCGTCGTTAACCGGGAATCGAGTTCGTTCGACAAATTCGTCGATTCTTCGAGTGCGAGCGCGAAAGACTTTCGTCGAATCGAACGAGTCGTCGATTGCGTCGACTCCGGTTCGTTCGGCTCGCCCGACCGAACGAACCGACGGTCCGGTTGGCATTTGGCACTCTTTTTTTGCCAATCATCGTCGCTCGCTTCCCTCTATTTAATACTACGAGAAGCTAAATAATCAGCGTAACGCTCCTTTGTCAATATTTATGTACAAAATAGCTCTTGTATAACGTATTGTATTTTTAAATAAAGATTATTATGTAACACTGTTATTGAATAAAAAGAAGTATCGTTTCGTTAAATCGGCATTATTATTGTTTTAATCACGTTTTTTTATTTTTAAGAATTTTTTTCTAAATAAACAAAAAAAAAAATTCAATTTTTTTTGTTTTTTCGTTTCTCACGCGCTAATAGTTTTTTTTTTATTGAGAGCGGAAAGACGCGAGAACGATACAACGATTTGTTTCATTGTGGCTAAAAAAATAAATACAAGGGAGTGGCTAAAAAAAAAATACGAGCGCGATTGTCTCGCGCTCTTCGACGTTTCCGGAACGATTATTTGTCCCCCCGCATTATTACTGTTTCAATCACGTTTCTTTATTAAAAAAAAAAATGAATAAAAAAGAAAAATAGTTAAACAAACTTTTCAAACAAATTTCAATTTTTTTTTTTTCGTTTCTCACGCGCTGAATAGTTTTTTTTATTGAGAGATGAAAGCCGCGAGAACGATACAACGATTTGTTTCATTGTGGCTAAAAAAATAAATACTGTACAATGAGAGACGCGGCTTCGGACGAGATCAATGCTTCTTGTGAGTCCTCGACGAGCGCGATTGTTTCGCGCTCTTCGACGTTTCCGGGACGATTATTTGTCCGCCCGCGATCTCGTCCTTCTGCGCCGAATTGCCGATCTGCTTCTGGGCCTCGAGAAAGAACATCAGGTCGCGAACTTGCTCGCGAAGATCCGTCACCTCGTTGTCCTTCGCGCCTTTGTAATCCGACAATTCGTCCTGGAGCTGCTTGTGCTTCGTTTGCCAAGAGGCCTGGTTCAACTGGAGCGCCTTCCTCAGCGCCTTCTCCTCGCTCAACTCGCCCTGCGCCTGCGTCAGCTTGACGTGCGAATTCTGCAATCTCTTCTCGAGACTCTGCTTCTCCCGCGTGAGACTGGTGAGTTTTTCCTGCAAGATTGTTCGTCGATTAATCGCCAAGAAATCGTCGTAATTGAAATAGAATTTCGAACGCTCAATAAAAGATAGCGAAAAATATTTGAAAAATTTATTTTTTTGAAAAATTTATTTTTTTGAAAAATTTATTTTTTTGAAAAATTTATTTTTTTGAAAAATTTATTTTTTTGAAAAATTTATTTTTTTGAAAAATTTATTTTTTTGAAAAATTTATTTATTTGAAAAATTTATTTATTTGAAAAATTTATTTTTTTGAAAAATTTATTTATTTGAAAAATTTATTTTTTTGAAAAATTTATTTTTTTGAAAAATTTATTTTTTTGAAAAATTTATTTTTTTGAAAAATTTATTTTTTTGAAAAATGAATTTTGTGGCTTTTGTTTCGTTTGAAAAAAATTGAGCGCGAAGCGACATAACAAAGTTAGCGTATTTATTGCAGTTATACCTTTATCTGCGTGTTCTCGTCGGATATCTGATTGACTTTGTCGCGCAGTTCCGTTATTTCGACGGACGAGCATTGCTCTATCCTGTTGAGACGTTCCTCGAAGTACTGACGCTGAGTCTCCAATTGCGAGGTGAGAAGGTACGTGAATTCCAGCTGCACGGCGTCGACTTTCTCGTCGACTCCGCCGCCCTCGCCCTTCATCGGCTCTTGTCCGCCCTCGACCATTTTGCCGTCCTTGTCCTGGAGGAGCCGATGGACGAAGTTATCGCCGACGTAATCCCAGACGCGATTGTTGCCGAGTTGCATCGCGTAACAGTGATGCGTGTCGCGATAGTGCTCGAACGCGTGGCCCTGATGATAACGCGAACAACCGATGTGGCCGCAGATTAAGCAGATCCACAGAGCGTCGTTGGTTGCCCCCGCAACTGCGGAATCTGAATTTCAAGATATTTACTCGTTTGTTCCGAACGAAACGGTGTGTTACGTCCTGGCCCTATTTTGGGGTATTTTTAATTTCATCGTTCTTCCAAATTTCTTTCAATAAACTTTCAAAAAATCTTTTAAAGTCCATGCGTAAGGTGTTCACTTCGCATAAGCTCGAGGAGATGGAGAGTGAATTGCAAACACTTCTCGATGGTATGAAAATCTGAAAGAATTCGCGCACGTTAAAGGTTCCAAAAAGACTAATTTTGGATTATAATAATTCCAAATTGTTATTAACAAATTGATGAAACAAAAAATTGTTCAAGAAATTTCCCGGCAACACAACTTTCTTTTTATTGAAAATAATTCTTGATTTTTTCCGAATACGTGTGCATTTTTCCAGATTTTTTGATTGACTTTGAATTTTATGATTTTCCACACATTTTTTCCACTTGAAAACAAAAATTTGAGATTCAATTGAAGTATTTGAAAAAATTCATACGTATTCAGAGAAATAAAAGAATTATTTTCATTAAAGAAAAGGTTCTGTTGCCGGGAAATTTCTTGAACAATTTTTTGTTTTATCAAATTGTTAATAACAATTTGAAATTATTATTATGCAAAATTAATCTTTTCGGTACCTTTGAGGTGCATGCATTTTTTCAGATTTTTTAATTAATCTTGAATTTTGGGATTTTCCACACATTTTTTCCATTTAAAAACGAAAATTTCAAAGGCAATTAAAAAATCTGAAAAAAATCATACGTATTCAGAAAAATTAAAGACTTATTTTCATTAAAAAAAAGGTTCTGTTGCCGCAAAATTTCTTGAACAATTTTTTCTTTCATCAATTTGTTAATAACAATTTGGAATTATTATTATGCAAAACTAATCTTCTCAGTACCTTGAAGGTGCCTTAATTTTTTTCACTTTTTTATACCATCGAGAAGTGTTTGCAATTCAATTCCCAATTCCTCTCAATTTCCTCGAACTTGTGCGAAATGAACACCATACGCTTGAACTACCTTAAAACCGCTGCCGCGTCTCTTGGCAATTAGCAATATTGACAAGCAATTATTTTCTCAAATTTAATCTACACGATGGACTGTGCGTTTTCGTTATCGCGCCTAAAGGAGGATGGCGGCGTTTTTTTACAATCGACCGGATCTCGAAGCTCGAATTACCGAGCTTGCGAGAAGTCGCGAGCCCGTGCTTTCATTCCCACGATTAAACCGCGGGTTCGACACGCGATTAGCAATTTGCATTAACTTTCAATATAATTGTTCCCCCCCTCTATTGAAATACTCGACTCGCCGTCTCGACCGATCGCGCGTCGCACCTTCGGCAATTTCGGCTGCGGCGCGACAGCCGATTGTCGGACTTCGTCCTCTACTCGATTTGAACCCGATGTACGAAAGACAGAATCAAAGATTCGACGAAAATAGCGAGATTTTAAGAAGAATCGCACTCTCGGCACGTTTTCGAGAAGTAATCGTGGTTGTGTCGAAGCGAATTCGTGTTTTCATGAAATCGTAACGTGGTCCGATTTCTCCGTCGAAACTTTTGAAACTCGATGTGAGGAACGAAGATTCGACGAAAACAGAAAAATTTCATGAAAAAAAGGACTTTCGGTACGTTTTCGATGAGAAATCGTCGTTTCGTCGAAAAATCGTTTCTCCGTGAAATCGAGACATGGTCAGATTTCGTCGTCGACACTTTTGAACCTCGACGTACGAAGGTCAGCAACGAAGTTTCGACAAAAACAGCAAAATTTCATGAAAAACCTCACATTCAATACATTTTCGATGAGAAATCGTAGTTGCGTCGAAGCGAAATCGCGTTTTTTCGTGAAATCGAGACATGGTCAGATTTCGTCGTCGACACTTTTGAACCTCGACTTACGAAGGTCAGCAACGAAGTTTCGACAAAAACAGCAAAATTTCATGAAAAACCTCCCATTCAATACATTTTCGATGAGAAATCGTGGTTGCGTCGAAGCGAAATCGCGTTTTTGTGAAATCGAGACCTGGTTCGATTTCGTCGTCGACACTCTCGAAACTCGATGTCCGAAGGTCAGAAACGAAGATTCGACAAAAACCGCCTCCTCCCTTCGACGGTAAGCGACTTTTATACGCTAATCATGCATGTTCAGAGTCGCCATTTGAACATTCAAATAAACTTTCGTTATAACGAGGAATACTTCAATGTTTCAATTCGGGAAACGACCCTTTCTCTCCTGGCCGGGACGTAACACAGAAGATGTCCAGGCTCTAATTTGTGTCCAATTATTTACCGCACTCCATGCAATGACTGTCGGCGAGAGGTTCCGGAGTTTGTGCGTAACGGCATATCGGGCACGAAATATCGCCCCATTTGACGAGGCAACTCGAATGAAAGGTGTGATTGCAGAGGATCGTGAGAATCCCGTCGACGCTCTCGTCCATTCGCTCCAAGCAGACGGGACAGGACGGCAATTCCGTGTGGCCGGCTAGAGCCATGCCGTTGTCGGCTACTTCGACTCTCGACACGAAGACCATGTGGCAGACGATGTCGGGCTCCAATGAATTGTACGGAGCTCCGTTGAAGGTTTCGTAGAATTGATTTGCCGCCGTCTGTAATGAAAAAGGAACGAGCCAGCGTTAGAGAAAGTTGGAATATTTTTATGCGAGATTCGCGACATTTTATGTTTGACGGTCATCACAAATATATGTTCTTTTCTCAGAGTGAAATTTAAGTTAATTATCGAGGCTACCGTTCTTAATACGCGTTAATTTCCATCAGAATTGAATATTTATGCAAATTTTGGTTGCAACGAGATTATCAATCGAAAATGTTGCCAACAAAATTGGATTACGATGACAAAAATTCTGTAAACCCTTCTTTCGAGAAAAAAAATTCTTTTATTATTTTTCTTCAATCTTTTGGAAAATCTGTAGAATAAAGATAAAAACATTTTCAAATAATTCAATGCAAAAACCGAAATATTTTTGTATTTTCTGTAACATCTCCGCGCCAATTATTTCGTATCGATAAAGCCAATTCGCGACCGTTATTCTATCGAGAAAATTGATATATATCAGCGTAAAATAGAAAGTTTGATTACCGCATACAGTGAAACGAGACGAATTATTGTACGAATAAAATTGAGATTGGGTATAAAAAAAAGGTATTCTCTTGATATAACATTTTTAGAAAGAAGGAAATGTTTTTATTGAACGTTTTAAATACTGACCACGGCAGAGCTTAAACGAGGCCTCGTTTATTATTTATTATCTTTCATTTGGTAAATTCAAATTTATGGATTTCGAAATTCTCAGCAAGGCTATTAAAAATCCCACATTCTAAATCGATTTAAAATAAAATAGGAATATTACAGCAACTTTAGGAATCATGATTCTCATCAGGCTCCGAAGATCTTTTGCGATCTGCATTATATTGGAAATATATCGAGAAAATTCTCAAAATATTATTGATGAAAAAAACTCTGAAACTCCGTTTCGTGAGTTTTCACCAGTGATAAATCAAAATTATAGTGAAATGGAGCTTTCGACGTTTTATTTTTCAGACGGAAATCATAGAATTCCTCATAAATTTTTCATTCATTGCAAAAAAATCAAAATTTTTTGGTTTTTCGAGACTTTTATTTTTTTTTCTTGAGTAATGATATTTGCAATCTTTTCGATACTCACGGACGATCTTAGAGTGATTAGGGCCATGTATTGATTCGGGCTATTGTCCCTGATGATTCTGAAGTGCTGAATATCCTGATGGCAAGCTGCGGTGAATGTTAAGAGATCATGGCAGGTCATGGTGGCGGGAACCGATAGGATGCAGATAGTGTGACTTCTGTCTGCGGCGCAGCCTCTCTCCGTCAACTCGCTGCAGAGATAAACCCGATTAGTTACGTAGACATGAAAGAACAAAGACAAAAATCGTAATTTCAGCGTACTCTTCCTTAAAGAGATGCAATATGCCTTTGGTGACTTCGACGAAGGGATTGCCCGATATAAAGGAAATCTGATTGGCCGGCAAACAGGCTGCGGCTTCGCCTCCCTCGACGGTCGTCGTTGTGGTCGACGCTGTTTGTGATGCGAAGGAGGACTCCTCGGAATTGGCTCGCGACGTCGAGTGCGATTTGCTCAAACGCTGAGACGACGTCAACAGAGGCGTCGGACCCTCGGCAATGCTGGCGTAACTCTCCACCGTTATGTCCCTCGGCTCTCGACGACCCCGCATCTTTCTAGCCGCCATCGTACCTATTTCGTTATCGGAAAATTGTTAAAAAAATTGTTTAAACAAAAAAATTGTGTAAACAAAAAAATCGACAAAATTGTTAAAAAAATTGTGTAAACAAAAAAATCGAAAAAATTATTTAAAAAATTGTGTAAATAAAAAAAATCGAGAAAAATGTTTAAAAAATTGTGTAAACAAAAAAAATCGAGAAAATTGTTTAAAAAATTGTTTAAACAAAAAAATCGATGAAATTGATCAAAAATTGTTAAAACGAAAAAAAATCGTTGCAAAAAAAATTTTTTTTTTTTTTTTAAATCGTGAAAATCGTTGAAACACCGAAAACCGTTAAAAAATGTTCTAAAACGAAAACTCATGAAAATTAAGTGAATACAAAACAATAGTATCAATTTTGATTAAAAAAAAAAAAAAACTTTCAATATATCGACGCTATTTAATTAGCATAGGACAATAGCGCGTAATCATCGTAACCTCCAAATCGGGAATCAATAACGCTACGACGAATTTGTCGTCGAGGGGCAACAAAAAAAAAAACGAAAAACTCACTAGCCGTTTCCTCGGTTGTTCGATCAACAATTTCGATGCGGATTACGCAGAGTGACACGAGAATCGGCGAAGACATTACACATTTCTCATTAGTTCGCGCATTATTGTGTCAATGTTGATTCCAAACGCGAACGAAGCGAGCGAAGACTCTTGTGTTTGTGCGCGAAACGCTGCGGGGCGAAGAATTTGTTGGCAACAGCAACAGTTCGAGCACTTTGACGCGAGTCAGCTGACTTGTGTTGTTTGCATCCGACCCAACCAACCGCGCTTGCGCGCCCCCCACTTCTGCGCCGAGTCTGCGATGCGTCGCGCTGCGTGGACGAATTATGAGAGAGAAATCATGAAAGTTGGAAGGGGCGTGCAGGGCATGCAGAATGCCCGCCGAGCGACTTTTCTCTCTTTCTTTCATTCGCAGTGAGAACGATAGAAAAGTCGCTCGGCGGGGATTCGGAACGTACCACCGGTGAGTGACACTCAGCTCGAAAGCTGTCCCTTGAAAGCTGTGCTTACCAGCGCCAGCCGCTACGCGGCGCTGGCGGTATTCCCCACTTTTGGCGCGTATTTTAAAATGGGTCTTTATCATCCTATAGACGAATTATTATATACATGCCTCCGTCATTTGTTATCGGTTTGAAATGGAGATATATTTTTATTTAAAAATTGTTTTGAGTTTATATACCAGAGTGCTTGTAAAACGAACGTAACTCCAAACTAAACAAAATCCAACGGTTCACATTTTCTAGCCGAATGCTGTTTATGCCATTTGTATTGATAAAGTCTCGTATTCTGTGCTCTGGACACTCGAGAAAGTACTTAACATTAAAACGCATAGAATTCCTTTTTGTCTTGTACCAGCTTGAGTAGCTTTGTGCATAAGTCATATGGTCACCACATGTTTTATTGCCGACGCCGAGAGCCCAGTAGATCGCGAAACAAAGGCGAGGGTTTTGCCTCGGCGAGAGAAAACTCTTGACTAGATGCGTTGCTTGGCGGGCCTGACCCGCGTGGAGAAAACCAGACATCGCACGGACGGTACCCTTCACAACCAATCAACGACTTCTTACTCAGCTTTTACCCCCGAATATTGTCTCAAGAAAGCTTAGAACTTCGGTATGGAAAATGAAGACGCTTCGAAGTCGCGTCGTTGAAAAACGGGCAATCTCATAAGTAATCGCGAACGGTTCACTTCGTCTTTACGGAATCGACGTCCTCGGTGGGACGCATACTCTGTTAATTAGTATTTTATCGTAACTGTTTTATTTTGTTCACTAAGAGTTGTAGTTGAAATTTTACGTGTGAATTGTTCAAACAAAAACTATAAGTATTTTGATAATTAAAGAGTGTTGTGTTTTGCTTTCAAATGAAATTCGAGTGTCGTTTCATTTGAACAATGTTCAAACCCTTTGAATCTCCCGTTCTCAGAGTCGAATTTCAATTCGTTAAGCAGCTAACGAATCGGCAGTCATGGTCCAAGGGAAGAAGAGGATAACAGCCGACCAACCGGTCGGCACGTAACAACTTGTCGACTGCGGCGCCACTCCTGACTGGCTGTTACGTGCCGAACGGTTGGTCGGCTGTTGCTTTCCATTTCTTTTGGACCTCGAACGTTGATTCGTTGGCTGCTTTCACGAATAGAAATTCGACTCTGGATGTCGGGGGATTATTAAAAGAGGATTTTGAACACTGAACTGTTTATTAAACACGGTGTTTCGGTATCAGAAACACAGTAAATTTATTATTATCAAACTTCAAACAAAACAACCAATAAGAAAACACCGATTCATTATTGTCTAAACATTACAAACAATTGTTCACGAAATAAAAACCGTTTGCAAAACGGAACTGTAATTTAACTACAAGTCGCGGGTTGAGAGATCGATGTCAACCGCGTGAAATTTTCGAAGGAACTGCTCGTTGAGGAAAGCTTTTTCCACGCGGGTGAGGCCCGCCGAGCGACGCGTCGAGTCAAGGGTTTTGCTGTCGCCAAGGAATAACCCTCGCCTTTGTTTCGCGATCTACTGGGCCTTTGGCGTCGGCCATAAAACATTTGGCGACCGTCTGGGATATGCACATGGCCATCCTTGGACTTGTATAGAAAAAATAAAAGACTCTATTCATCTATACTTTAAGTATCCTCTCGAGTGTGTTGAAGCATAGAACACGATATTTTGAACAAAGGGGCATGGTTTACTGTTTCTTAGAGGGAATGGATTTCTAATCTTTTTCTCAGCTTAGAAGTCACGTACGCTTTGCAGGCACCATTGTACAATAATTTTACGAGTAAATTTTCACTGTTTATAATAAGAGACGAGGAAGAGATTATTCGGCATATAATTATTTTCCAATCGGAGTCATTTGATCTAATTTGAATTCGCCCGCCGCGGGCGAGGTACGCGATAAATGCGTGCGAGCAAGCGCTCGTCACATGGCAGGGTACGTTCCCAATGAGCGACGAGATCGACTCTTCTCTTCTTTCTATCATTCGTGCACCCTAGAAAAAGTATGCTTACATCAGCGTCTTCCCAGTCGCTCGTCATAATCGTCGTCACTCGTTCCAGTCCTCCGATTGGTGCATTCTGTCGCGTTAGAACAGTATCTTACGGAAAGGACCAATAGCAGTATCGAAATAAGTGATGGTATTTAAACGGGCGTTTGGAAAGCCCATATTAAGTATGTCTTACTTGAATCCAGATTAAATATGCTCAAGTCGAGGGAATCGATCTGATTTACCTACTGCTATTTTTCTTCAAGTTTCGACTGCTCTAGGGCAAAAGCGGGAGTTATGCATTTTACGACGATCGAAAGATCCCACCTCGATTCTTCGAAAGTCATGATCCGAAACATCTGGGGATCACAGAAAAGCACATAGAAAAATCAATTGGTGACTTGGCTGGGCGTTCCTCAGTAACAAGAGCCAGGAACTTCTTCTTTTTCTTCTTCAATTTGGCTGGGTCTTCACCCAGAGGGCGATCCATCCTGGTTATTGGGCAAACCATGTCAGCCGGATATGGTCGGATTCGGATTATGCCTGAAGGAATTAATGCCATCATTAGAAGAGGGACCTACAATTTTAAGGTGGGATCCGAACCATCTGGGGATCACAGAAAAGCACATAGAAAAATTAATTGGTGACTTGGCTGGGCGTTCCTCAGTAACAAGAGCCAGGAACTTCTTCTTTTTCTTCTTCAATTCGGCTGGGTCTTCACCCAGAGGGCGATCCATCCTGGTTATTGGGCAAACCATGTCAGCCGGATATGGTCGGATTCGGATTATGCCTGAAGGAATTAATGCCATCATTAGAAGAGGGACCTACACTTTTAAGGTGGGATCCGAACCACCTGGGGATCACAGAAAAGCACATAGAAAAATCAATTGGTGACTTGGCTGGGCGTTCCTCAGCAACAAAAGCCAGGGACTTCTTCTTTTTCTTCTTCAATTTGGCTGGGTCTTCACCCAGAGGGCGATCCATCCTGGTTATTGGGCAATCCATGTCAGCCGGATATGGTCGGATTCGGATGATGCCTGAAGGAATTAATGCCATCATTGGAAGAGGGACCTACAATTTTAAGGTGGGATCCGAACCACCTGGGGATCACAGATAAGCACATAGTAAAATCAATTGGTTACTTGGCTGGGCGTTCCTCAGCAACAAGAGCCAGAGACTTCTTCTTCCAGCACAAATTTGGCGGGGCCTGCGCAGGAAGGGAAGACGAGTCCGCCTTTGGACTCATTCCATTCCGGCCGATGGTATTTTTTTAAAGGATTTTTGTTCAACTTTTCGGTCAGCTCGTTCAACTGTAATTGCGCGCAATCCGCCTTTTCAATGTACTGGATACGGAACTGGACAAACACAAGGATCGGACCGGAGAGGACCGAAAAATTGTTCTTCTAAAAAATCGTACTCTCGGGAAATCGGTCTCTCGGAAAATTGTCTTTCTGGAAAAATACACTTCAGGGAAAATGTCCTGGAAAATTACACTTTCGGAAAATGGCTGTTTGGAAAATAGTACTTTCCAAAAATTGTACTTTCGGCCGATTGGTTCCCAAATAGAATTGTCAGGAAATTGTTTTTTTTTTCCTTTGGAAAATTTTCCGTAAATCGAGATGTTGACTTTGCAAAAAACTTTCCGTTGAAATTACGATTTTTGAGTTTTCACTTTCACTTTTCAAGCACCGTCACATGGCATATTTGTAAGGTGCGCCGTACATCGAGTAAAAGGCTCTCGAACAGGCGCTTCTTCAGTGACAATAATGGAGGACGATGTAAAAATGAAATGCCCAAAGGACATCTTTATTATTACCTAGATTCTGATATAATCGTGTGCTAGTTGGATTTAAATCAATGTTGTACCTTATCTAAGCGATAATTAGTATAATACACGTACATTCGATTTATACTCCTAGATATATTGACAATAGGTAAACTTAGCGTAACATATTTTCTCGTGAATCATTATTTTTTTGTTTTTCCTTTTTTTTTTTTGCATTTTTCTTTTTTGTTTTTTTTTTGTTTCGTTTCTCATACAAAATTCTATACGACATTATGTTTACACGCACAGGATGTAACTGTGTGAGGGATTTGATAAAACCTTATTATTGTGTTTTCTTTTCGTTTCTTTAATTTAATTTAATTCTTCTCGTCCTGTTCGAAGGATTAATTCCACTTGCTATTAGTGCTAAGGGCGCGGGAGGGGCCTCAAACCATCATTCGCGTTAACGGAAAAAATGTACAAATCACCAAAGTTCCAATGGACAAAAAATTGTCGAGCTCCTGTTTCGTTTTTTCTTATTATTTTTTTTTTATCAATAAAATTCAGCTCCAGTGTGAAAAAAATAGATTCGTTCCCGCGAGAACCACCGAGTGTTGTAGATGCTTTATTTTCTTACAATAAAAATATTTAAACACCACTTTCTTCTTCCTCTTGTTTTTTTCTCCCTTTTTTTTTCTTCTCGTTTTGTTTCCGCAAATAAATCTAACTTAGACTAATGCGTTTATAGGTACATTCTTCTCGTTTGTACGCTGTACAAATAGTCTAGGGGGGGATCACGAACGTAACTGGGCGTTATACGATCTTTTCTTTCCTTTTTTCAAATTTTTTCACTTGTTCACTTTCGCGTTCGAATCGTCTTCCGGATTATTTTATTTATTTTTTCTTTCATTTTTGTTTTATTCGTCAAATGGAATTAAATTTGTATCTCGTTATTGTTAAAAGTCGTTTTGATTCGTTCGAACGGGCTGTCCTCTCTCTCTATTTCTTTGCTATCGTTGTGCCATTTTGCCCCGACAATCGTCGCCAAAATCGTCGCGCGGACTTCTCGTATTTTTTTATCGCGAGACTCTTTTTTTCATTTTTCTTACAAGTTCGGGTTAAAGGAAAAAAAAAAAATTCCAAAAAAAAAAAAAAACGGATAAACAAAATCATCGAACGACGAAAATGGTTCATTCCATTCTTTGTCGGGCTTCGGTAGGACAGGTTTCGATTGCAGCCGATCAGGAAGACGCTTCCAAACGTTTTGATTCAATTGGAAGCTCTGAGTTTATTACGTTCAATTTATTTATCAGTTAATAAAAGATTTCACCGCGGGTGGCGTATTTTTATTTTTGCTTTTTTTTTCTTCTCTTTTTTCGTCGCAGTAGTCTCAAAATCGTTCGGTTATGATTAACACCAATACTCATGATATGTACAATGATAGAAAAAGCGGGCTAGTTGTGAATGTTCAAAGGATGTTGAATTGAAAGAAAAAAAAAAAAAAAAAAAAAAAAAATTTCCGAGGCCTTAAAAAGTGCTCATCTCGCTCGCACGGAGCCGCAGATTTCTTTTTCTCGATATAAAGTGATAACGAATGCGAAGGTTTTTTTTTTTTTTTTTTTTTTTTTTCGGCGATCGACAGCGATTCGCATCGATTGCGAACTTTTTATCCCACGGTAATTCCTCGATAATCAGCTTTTTTTTTTTCTTACAACTAATTAATCACCTAGTAGTTCGTTTTGTTTGCCTTTTCTTTGTCGCTCGTGTCGTTTATGCTTTGTTTCCTTTATCGTTTGATTAGCATTTTTTTTTAAAACCCAAATAAAAAAAAAAAAAAATTCTAAAGTACGTACACTACGTGAAAGCTTGATTCCCGACTCGAAATGGAGGGCTCTAAGGCAATCGGCATACTCGCAATTGCCGAATCGAGCGATCTGAAATTTTTTTTCCGGGACTCGATCAAAAAATAAATTCGAAATTGAAATTTTTTTTTGTTCATTTTTTTACTGGAAAATAATTTTGGGAAGTATTTCGTTAATATGATCCCGGATTTGCCATCTCGTCATTCAGTTATGTCGCTTTGCGCTCGTTCCGCAAAATTTCGAGAAAAATGAGAACAAACTGCAAATACTTTTGGATGGTAGAAAAATTTGAAAAAATTCATGCATGTACTTGAAAGATACATAATAATAATTCAGAAAATGTCGTCAACAATTTTATCAAGAAAATTCATTTATCCAAGAAATTTCCCGGAAACCCAAGTTTTTTTTAATGAGTATGATTCGTTCTTTTTCCTGAATACGTATGCATTTTTTCAGATTTTCCGAACGACTTTGAATTTTGCGTTTTTTCGCACCTTTTTTTCATGAAAATAAAAAGTAATAATTTTTCATAAAATTTCCCGAAAACCCAATTTTTTTCAAAATGAATATGACTCGTTCATTTTTCCAAATACGTATGAGTTTTTTCAGATTTTCCAATCGACTTTGACTTTCGTGTTTTTTTACAGTTTTGTTTCCATTAAAAAAGAAAGATTAATAGCATATTAAAAATCTGAAAAAATTCATACGTGTTCAGAGAAATGAAGGAATCATTTTCACTAAAAAAAATTAGGTTTCCAGGAAATTTGTTAAAAAATTCATATTTTGGTTACTCCCTTAACATCTTGAAATTATTATCATGCAAAATTAATCTTTTCAATACCTTTAATATGCATGATTTTTTTCAAATTTTTATACCGTCTAAAATTGTTTGCAATTTGGCCCAATTTTTCTCGAACATTAGCGAAATGAGCGCGAAGGGACGTAACTGCGTCAAGGCGACGTTTTCGCCGACGAGAATAAAAGCGAAACAAATTTGCGGAAAAAAAAAAGAAAAAAAAATCTCACAGAGTATGCGCAGATGGAACCCTCCCGTTCGATAAAGAGATTAACGCTTCGCGATTATCGATATTTACAGATTTGCGACGATCCCTAGGATTGCCGTTGAAGTTACGAAAAAAAAAAAAAAAAAAAAAAATCGCAATTAAATCAATCGAGAAGATTTCCAGTCCTTGACCTGCCGGAAATCGTTTAACAGCGAGCTCGGACTCGGATTCGGAAATATCGTTGAAGCGATCGAAATTTTGCATTTTTTTCTTTCTTTTTTACTTCTTTTTTTCCAATCGAGCCCCGAAGAGCCCGAGACAAAAATGATTTCCCGCGAGAAAACGCGAGAACGAAGAAAAAATAAAGTGCCGATTTTTGCCAATTTTTCTGTTTTTCGTTCGACGATTCGAGACGAAAAAAGGGCGGGGAGAAAAAAAAAATAAACGAGAATAATTTCGTACGATCGAATCTCGTTCTGCGGCCACTCGTGAGTTCTGGAGCTCCGATATCGCTGCGATGCGGGCTGACTCGAGTTAAAATAGTAGTAACTTTCGTTCGAAGAAAAAAAAAAAAAGAAAAAAAGAAAAAAAAAAAAGGACGATACAGTTAATTCTACAGAACACTGACAGAAGTATCTAATCTAATCCAAAATACTGTAGCAGGTATTATGACCGTATAAGGATAAATGTAACGTAAAATTGTTTTATATTTATTTTACAAATGATATTATTGGTAAGTATAGCAAGAATACCCCCGAATAAAAAAAGTCCCTATCCGAATTCTTCCGTCGTCTTTTTCTTCCCGAGATGAAAAAAAAAAGAAAAAAAAAAAAATGTTTTCAAAAAGACTCGATAGTGTGATCGATGACCAAGTAGCGATTTGCGTTGTGCCCTCAACTTTTTCTTTTTTTTTTTTTCTTTCTTTTCTCGCAAACGGCAAGAAAGGAGAAAGTCCGATCGACGTTCTCGTTAAAATTGCAAAAATCGCCGATTATTCCGTTCGCAATGAAATTCAATTATCGTCGAGTCGACGTTTTCGTCGCGTCCAAATTTTTCGCAAAGTTCTTGGTTTTTTTTTTTTTTTTTTCTGTTTCTTTCCTTTCCTTTCGATATCGTAACAGGTGCACGGTGTCGCTGTGAAATTGACTACGAAATGCAAAAACGAAAAAAGAATCTTATCGCAACCCTGTGTAGTCTCGAATCGGTAAAAAGTCAGTAGAAAAGATTTCGTCTTGGCTTTTTTTCCGTCTTTTTTCAGCGCGAAAGTTTCAAGCCCTTCTTTTTTACTTCGTGAGAAATTCGATTTCGAATTCGCTTCAAGAAAAATTCACTTCAAAATTTGCCTTTAGAAAAATTTGATTTGAAAAAAATTCAATTTCGAATCTACTTTAAAAAAAATTCAATGTCAAGTTTACTTGAAAAAAAAAAAAAAAAAAAAAAGAAATCAATTTTAAATTTACTTAAAAAAATTCAATTTCAAATTTGCTTCGAGAAGAATTCAAGAAAAAAGCAGCCTTTTCGCGCGGAAAAACGGAAAAATAATTGACGATCGATCGCGCACGAAGCGAGAGCATCGAAGTCGATATTATCGAGCCGATGAAACGAGGAGGAAACTCCAAAGACCGAACAAGAGAAAAGAATCGATTCGCGCGAGCGGCGAAGGGCCGAGTTCAAAAAGGCTCAAAAAAATTCGAAGGTCCTCGGAAATAGTCGATTTAGCGACAGTGCACCGTCGCGTCTAACGAGGGCTGCTTTCTGGGGGGGGGAGGATTATAAAAATCGAAGTTATATATGTATAGATATTCTAGCCAGCTATTCGCTATTACAAACTATCAACTACAGTAACTGATATTCCATAATATAGTATTCCGTCTTAAAATTATAAAACAGATTTAGTCTGCCGAATTCGATACTCCTTATCGTTATTGCAGCTTCAATACATTGTGGCCCAATGCGCGCCCCAATGTTTCCTTTTTTCTCTTCCCTTTTCCCTTTTTCTCGCTTCGCCCCGAACCGGACGAGCGAT
Organism: Ischnus inquisitorius; assembly: GCA_963924025.1. Classification (NCBI taxonomy): domain Eukaryota; kingdom Metazoa; phylum Arthropoda; class Insecta; order Hymenoptera; family Ichneumonidae; genus Ischnus; species Ischnus inquisitorius. The sequence goes on from OZ001253.1 coordinate 3,950,970, forward strand.
TCTTTCTTTTCACTTTTATTCGCCGAGCGACGAGACGACAAAAATCGCGAAAAAGTCCTTCCGGTCTCGAAGAAGAATAAATTTCTCGCTCGTCGAAGAGGCTCGCGCTCGATGCTCGAGGTTCGTCGTCGCGCGAGGAAAAAGGAAAAAGAGGAAGATCGAGTAATGTCTACGCACTCGCGAAACGATGTCGTTGTACGTTTCGCCACGGGGGTGAAAAAAAGAACGTGGCGTTGGCCCGTCGAGGAAAGAGGAAAAGAAGAGCGTGTCTCTGTGTCGTTTCGCGTGCGAGCGTCGTTAAGAAAAATAAAATGGAGCAATGACCTTGATCGGCTCGGCGCAGCTCGGAGGCGAAGTGGTGGCACTTCGAGTAAATCATTTAGGCTCCGGGAAGGCCACTTGGCATTTGTAGACCTCGTCGAGCATCACCGCTTGGCCTTGACCCTGACTAACGGTCACGGGCGTTGTGGCGTTGACCACGACGACTTGTTGGCCCTGCTGAGGCTGTTGGGTCTGTTGTTGCTGCTGTTGCTGCTGCTGTTGCTGTTGTTGCTGCTGCTGCTGCTGTTGTTGCTGCTGCTGCTGCTGTTGCTGCTGATCGTGCTGCTGCTGTTGCTGCTGATTGCTCGTGTTCGCCTGCTGCGCGTTCGTCGCGCTGTTCGCGTTCTGATTGCGCGCCGTCTGGCCGTACTTTTCGTGAATGGCTCGATGGCGCTTCAGCGCGAAACGGTCCGAGAAGCCGATCTCGCATATGTCGCATCTGTAATCGATTCGAAGGATTAAAGACAATGCTGAGGGAAAAAATGGAAAGTGCGCTCTTTGAGCGAGTGCGAAGTTCGATGGTCGAGCGAAGCAAGGAAATTGGCGCGGTGAAAAATTTTTTTCACTTTTTTTTTAAACAAAGGTTTTTTCGAGTTTGCAACTTAATTTTTTTTCATTCACATTTGGACTAATCTGAATTCTAGTCGTTCTGAATTTTGACCCTCGCGACTCAGAACTACGACGAGAAAAATCCTGAAGGTAAAAAACTCGGATCAGCATCAAAATTCACAACGACTAATATTTCGATTGGTTTAAATTCGAATAAAAAAAATAACGAAAGTGGCTTGCTAGAAAAGCCTTATGAAATGAAAGAATTCGTCTGCATCTTTTATCGCTATTGCGATAATCGTCATGATGAAATTTCGAAATACAAGTCGTTCTCGGTCTCGATCATTTGAAATTTTGAACTCCACCCAAAAACTCAGATTAGTAGAAACCCAAAAGGTCAAAAATTCGAATAGTACAAATCCCAAAAGTCAAAAATTCGAATAGTACAAATCCGAAAGTTAAAAAATTCGAACGGTACAAATCCAAAAGTTCAAAAATGCGAACAGTACAAATCCAAAAAGGCACAAATTCGAATAGTACAAATCCGAAGGGTAAAAAATTCGAATAGTACAGATCCAAAAGGTCAAAAATTCGAATAGTACAAATCCGAAAGTTCAAAAATTCGAATAGTAAAAATCCGAAAGGTCAAACATTCGAATAGTACAAATCCAAAAGTTCAAAAATTCAAACAGTACAAATCAGAAAGTTCAAAAATTCGAATAGTACAAATCCGGAAGGTAAAAAATCCGAGATCGAGCTCGTTTTGCCCGCCGAACTTCGCACATTCGGCAATTCTCGCCGAAACGACTTTCTCCAACGAAAGATCGAGCTCGTTACCTGTGCGGCTTTTCGCCGGTGTGAACCTTGGCGTGATTCTTCAGATGCGTCGCCTGATTGAACGCCGAGCCGCACGTGTTGCAGCGGTACGGCTTTTCGCCCGTGTGGATTCGCCGATGATTCCAGAGCGTCGAGTGTCTCGCGAACGTTTTTTCGCAAACTTCGCACTGGTACGGACGCTCGCCCGAGTGGATTCTCTCGTGATTCTTCAGATGGGGACTCTGCGAGAATTGCATTCCGCAGACGCTGCACTTGAACGGCTTTTCGCCGGTGTGAACGCGCCCGTGATTCTTCAGATAGGCCGCTGCAATTTTTGTCGGTTCGTCGCGACGACAACGAGAGTGAACAGAAAACAGAAACGATAAGATTAATTTTACAAGAGTCATTCGTGAGCCTTAACGAGGGAGCGGACTTTCGTCTCTAATTCTTTGTGTCTTCTTTTTTCTTTTTTTTTTTTTTTGTAGTTAATTTTTTTTTAATGCTGTCGTTTCTTACCCTTCGCAAAGGCCAAACCACAGACTTCGCACTTGAATGGTTTATCCCCAGAGTGAAGTCTCTTGTGGGACCAGAGCGACGAGTATCGGGAAAAAGTGCCGTCGCAAACGTTACAATGAAACGGCTTCTCCGGCTGGTTCTGATTTTGCTTCCCGCCTGAAATTACAAAAACACCACGGAAGCTGTTAGTTTTCCTCAAAGGGCCAGTTCTACAAAACAGATGTGCTCAATGTTGAACGTTCGGTGATCACGATTTGCAATTCGTCGGGATACGGATCGGAATAGAACTTTTTTTTTTTTTTTTTTTTTTTCATTCTTTTTTCTTTCTTCGTGACACAACGGCGTACAAGAGGAAGCATCGTCGATCGATTGAAATTTGCTTTGAGCCTCCCACATTTTTTTTTTCAATTTTTTTCTTTTTTTTTAGAACGATTCTGATATTGAAAATTCAGCGACAAATCCCCGATTGATGTGATGCGTGAACTTTTCAACGAATTCTTTAAGATAATTGATTCGACCAAAAGCCACGATGCGAATGAAAAGCTTTTCTTACGGATGAATTTTTTTTTTTTTATTATTAAATAATGAAAAAGCAAAAGTGAATGAACGTGTCATTTAAGCATCAGGCTGTCCTCTTATGGCCCGTTTATCACGTTAAAAAAAAAGCAGTACCCGAAAACCGTGACATCGAAAATTGCATTTTTCTTTTTCTTTTTTCCGTTTCTTTCATTCAGCGCGATTTAATGAGGATGACCTGTTCGAATTTATAAAACTGTCCCTTAGGGGAGATTTCATTCCGTGCAATCGTCCTTAAATTTAGATGCCGACAGTTCTACCCAAAAAAAAAAAAAGAAAAAAAAATAGAAAAAAAAATAACAGGAAACAACGGGACAGAAAAGCTGGTTGCCACACTTTTTCAAACTCACGCTTCTTTTTTTTTTTTTTTTGTCGCAAGGCGTGACGAACTCGACACGATAAATCGTGGAAGAAGATAAACAAACGAAAATCTATCTACGAGTCTTTTTTGCATGCAAGAGAAAAATATCCATCGACACGAAAGTATTTTCTACCGATTTTTTTTTTTTTTTTTTTTTTTTTTCGCTTCTCGCAGAGTCCATCGACGACTGTCGATCAAATCGAAAGCGAGAATAATGCAAAAACGGGGATTTTCGAAGTCGCGAAGTATTGAAAATTCGCACCGATGAAGTGTCGTGTGAGCTTGACAAATAACCGATATTTATCCGATTAAGAACTTTCTCGACAATTTTATTTGAGTCGTCAATTTGTTTTTTTTTTTTTGGAATTCTCGTCACGTTTTTTTTTTTTCTTTTTTTTTTTTTTTAGGCAACAAATTTCAGAATTTTCGAATCACGAATTTGTCTACGACGATTTGTCTCGCGGTGTTTCTTTTTTCTCATTGAAGCAATTTTCCTTTCTGCCAATTTTCTCTTTCCTCAATAGCCAAATATTCTGCCCAATCGTTCTGGAAATTCGCGAAATTTTTGCTTTTTCTTTTCTTTTCGCGAAAATTTTTCCCAAGAATGATCGTTAACCGACACGATATACCGGCGATTTTTCAACACCACCGACGAGAGGTTGAAAAAACGAAAGAGAATGAGAGAAATTTTTTTTTTTTTTAATTTTCAAAATAAGAAGCAGGCCACGAAAGGTTGAAAAAAAAAGGATTTGGAACTGTCACCATCTAAAACGAGTGGGATTCCTCATGAAAGAAAAAGTGAAAAATAAAAAAATAAAAAAATAAGATAAAACAAAGAAACACAGGAAAATGAGGACTCGATATCCCACATGTATTTTCTTTTTGTTTTGTTTTTTTGATTTTTTTTTTTTGGCTGTGGTTTAGTCCGACTTACTTCCTATGATGATACGGCCTGTTGCCTTGCAGCCGCCACACTTCGCAAGGGAACTGATTCCGGAATCTAGTTTTTCGTCGTCTTTACCTACCATACATCACCCGATGTACGATCGTGACAGCAATGGAAATGATAATATGATGGAAAGGCGGAATTTGCAGCCGGGTCGTAAAAAAATAAAATGTTACTGCGATAAGAGTCGCCGAATTTTCTCGCGAATTTCAACGATCGCGAATGTATTTTGGAAAAATCAAATTGCGAAAGAAAAAAAAAATGAATTTTCGAGAATTTTTCGGCTATCCGTAACATTTTCTTTCTTCACCGATCTTTTTTTTTCGTAAGGATGAAACTCATGATTTTTCGTGATTTTTTTTTCTCGACTCACCGATGAATATTATTCCGGTTCCGTTACACTTGTGGCACTTGGTTACGCTCGTGACGCCCCTTCGTTTCACCGGATGATGACCAGGCTTGATTGCTGCGGGAAGAAAAATGTGTAAAAAACAAAAAGCAATGGGAAACAAAATTACGGGAAAGCACAGTCGAATTCGGGCGATTTTGGGCCGAAGAAAGGAAAACGAGTGAGAATATCTCCATCGAATTTTCAAGAGTGAACTTTACGGCTCGTCTATCGAGTGCTTTCGAAAAGATACCGAAAAAAAATTGTACTTAAGGATGTACGCGAAACGGTGCTCAAAAGTGAGAATTCAGAGATAATTTCGAACACTTCTCGATGGAATAAAAATCGGAAAAAAATCAATCAAAAAATAACAGAATCAATTTCATAAAAAAAAAGTTGTGTTGCCGGGAAATTTCTTCAACATTTTTCTGTTTCATCAATTTGTTAATAACAATTTGGAATTATTATTGTGCAAAATTAATCCTTTCAGTACCTTTAATGTGCAGATTTGATTTTCAGATTTTTATATCATCGCGAAATGTTTGCAATTCACTCTCAATTTCCTCGAACTTATGCGAAATGAACACCTTACGCACGGACTACCTTAAAGTCACTTGAAAAAACAGAATTTTTTTTTCTCTCTCCATTATTGTAGATAAAAATTGCATTCCGGCCTCGAAAAAATGGATATGTTTGACTGCCTCAATTTTTTTGGAGCCCTATCGTGTATTTTATCCGAAATCGGCACGGTCGAACTTTTTTCACTCGGCACAGCTTTCAGACCGAACGAAACGATGAATCTTCGCTCATGAGGTCTCGTTTCGTTCGATCGACAGTGTATCGCGGGACGAGTGCGGGGAACTTTTTTGCAAGCTTCCCCGGCGGAGCTGTCGAGTGAAATGTCCCGAAAAATCGAGGGTGGGGTCGAAATCCAGAACAATTAAAATTCATTGCCGAATTCAATTTGTCGAAAAGAAATTCTGCCGAAAATACAATTTGCCGAAAAGAAATTTCGCCGAAAGTACAATTCGATTGCAATTTTCGGCACATTGTATTTTCAGCTGATTCTCCGTTAACCTGGTTATCAAAATCACGAATTCCTCTTCCATTTCTAATTTCGAACCCAGTAAATCTCCGCATCTTTTGACTCTATTCTTTTTTTCGTTCGCGTTACAAACCGTCTTAAAACATATTTTCCAAACAACAAGCGTTCGGACGACTCAAATTTTCGAGAAAATCGATCACTCGGCTGTCGATAAAGAAAAATTGCCTGCTTCTTCCATCGCTACTGCGACAATCGCCACGTGGAATTTTCGAAAAACCGATCCTTCTCAATTTCGATAACTCGAAATGTCGAACCACGCTCGATTTTCGGAAACGAGACAAGCGGCAACTCACTCTTTTTGACTTTGGTCGGGTGATGCTCGCAGGGATCCTCGCTGCCGCAGTCCTCGCAAAGTTGAACTTTCGGTTTTTGATGCATATTTGTCTTGTGGCTCTTCAATTCGCCGGGCAGTGCAAAGCACGCGCCGCATATGTCGCACGTGTACGGCCTCTCCGGCGTCGTGGTCACGGTGACCGTGGTCGGCGTTTGCACGACAACTTGTTGCGGCTGTTGAAGATTGCTCGGCGAGGTATTGTGGAGCTTTTTATGATGGTTCAGCAGGCTCATGTGGCCAAATACCAGGCCGCAAAGGTCGCACTTGAAGGTAGCACTCGTCGCGGCCGCAATGCTCATCTGGTTCAGTAATGCGTTATAACCGACAGGTTGCACATCGAAACGGTAGCAACCCTTGTCGTCGGTCGTGATCGCACCGATCGTGCTCACCGCGTTTGTTTGAACCTTCTGTAGCATGTTGACGTTGTAGAAGTACGGAAATTCCGTCGCCGCCGTCTGCTGCTGTGTCTTGTCCTCTTTCTTCTCCGTCGTCACGTACATCTGCTGCGACTGTTGTTGCTGCGTCTGCTGGCTCTGCGCGGCCTGTTGCTGCTGGATTTGTTGAGGATCGAACATTGTCGCTTGCTGCTGCGTCTGAACAATACATACATTTTTTTTATTAAATCATTGCCTTTACGAATTGTTTTTCTTCAAGACACGACGATATAGGAGTATTCGGAAAATCGACAATGACTTCGAATTAGCGAGTGCAATTTGTTTCTTTGGTTTTTCTTTTTCGTTTTTGATACTGTAAGCACTTAGAAAACTGTTCGTAATTTCAAATATGTGAAGAGATATTTGTTTTGACGAGTTTCTTCGTTTATATGAATATTCTAAGTATTCGGCAAACCATTGATAATTTCGAATAAGTGAAAAGATATTTGTTTTTCCGAATTTCTTCGTTTATATTGAGATTATAAGGATTAAGAAAACCATTCACAATTTCAAATAAGTGAATAGATGTTTATTTTGATGAATTCCTTCGTTTATATTAATATTCTGAGTATTTAGAAAACCATTAATAATTTCAAATAAACGAATGAATATTCATTTTGACGAATTTCTTCGTTAATTTCAAATGAACGAATAGATATTTATTTCGATAACTTTCGTCGTTGATATTAATAATCTAAGAATATGGCAAACCATTCATAATTTCAAATAAGCGAATAGATATTTATTTTTACGAGTTTCTTCGTTTGTATTGATATTATAAGCATTTGGCAAACCATTCATAATTTCAAATATATGAAGAGACATTTATTTTGACGAATATCTTCGTTTATATTAATATTTTAAGTATTTAGAAAACCATTAATAGTTTCGAATAAACGAATGAATATTCATTTTTACGAATTTCTTCGTTTATATTAATATTCTAAGCATTTAGAAAACGATTCATAATTTCAAATAAACGAATGAATATTCATTTCGACGAATTCCTTCGTGTATATTAATATTCCAAGTATTTAGAAAACCATTAATAATTTCGCATATATGAATAAATATTTATTTTTACGTTTTTTTTTCTCTTCTTCGATATCGCGGGTATTTAAGAAATCGACAAAAATTTTGAATAAAAATTAATATTGAATTTTTTTTTCTAATTCTCATGGACGTTACAAGAATTCTTCAAATAAACGATCATTTTTTAACAATTCGGTAAAGCAATAAAAAATAAATTATCACAAACCCGACGCATTGATATCGACGATGGGGAAAGGAAAAGAAAAGAAAAGGCAATAGGTTTTCTCATCTCACCTGTCGTTGATCCGCGTAACTGGAATTACTCTGTTCCGTTTGAACAAAACTATTGGTAGGCTCCGTCTGCGTGAACATAGAACACTTGACCGGCTGCTCTACCTGTTGATTCTGCTGATTCGGTATCTTGATGGCGTTCCTCTGGTATCGATGCTGCTGCTGCTGGAGGTGACGCTGCTCCTCGCCGCCCTCGATGGCTTGCGACTCGTCTTTCGCTACGTGCTGCGCAATACAAAATGTTCTCATTCTCATTTTTCCTCTCCGACCCACAAAATCGAATTTTCTCAAAATTTTGAAGTTTTGCCAAATTTTGAAAAAATAAATCACAAAATTTTGAAAAAAATTCAATAAATTTTGAAAAAAATTCACAAAATTTTGAAAAAAAATTCACAAAATTTTGAAAAAAAATTCACAAAATTTTGGAAAAAAATTCACAAAATTTTGAAAAAAAATTCACAAAATTTTGAAAAAAAATTCACAAAATTTTGAAAAAAAATTCACAAAATTTTGAAAAAAAATTCACAAAATTTTGAAAAAAATCACAAAGTTTTGAAAAAAAATCACAACATTTCGAAAAAAAATCACCAAATTTTGAAAAAGAAATGCACAAAATTTTGAAAAAAGTGTAACAAATGTTTTTGTAAGATTTCGCTCCTTCGACTCTCGTCGAGGGGAACAAAAAGCGCGAGACATTGAGACGCGCCGCAAAGTTTCCTTTCGGTCCCCGTCGAGGCTGTATTTTTTTTTTCCAATTTTCAAATTTTTTTCTCGTCTCCCTTCGACGAATCGCAAAGGGCGAGAAGGATTTTTGGGGTTTTTCGTTTCTTTCTTTTTTTTCTATTTTTTTTTTTTTTTTTTCTTCGTTTCTCGTGCGCGGCGGAGCGTACCTGCTGTATTTGATCAGGACGGGTTGCGTTCAACCACACCACGTTGTTACCATTTGATTCTAGGGCCATCGATGATGCGCCGCCTTTGACCCTGTACAATCAACGGGGGCATGCGTTACACAAATCTCACAACCCAATTGTCCTTCCGCAGTTTAACCTCCTCCGACGCGCCTCCGTCTTCGCGCTTCGACGATTCTCCGATTTTTCTAACCCTCATTTTCGATTTTTTCTTTTTACCCCTCATTTTTCATTTTTTTTCTCGATTTTTCCTCATTTCTCATTTTTCCGTTTCTCTTCGAAATTCAAAAGTAAAGAAAAACAAAAAAAAAACACCTTTCGCGAGTCGATCCCGTGAAAGCGCAAGAAAACACGAACGTCAGTGTCGCGCGCGCGTGAATTATCGCCGACGCCGAGCGAGCCGAGTCGCCGAAAGGATCCGCGGGCTCTCTCGCGATTTTCTCATTATTTACTCGTCGCGCGAGCCCGATTAGCTGCGCGATGACCAAAAAAAAAGCGCGTCTCGCGATTCGACGTATTTTCCCCCCGCCCGAGGGGCAGCGGAAAAAAACGAATGTTTCCGAGTCGATTTCGGCGATAATTCGAAAGAAAGACAAAAAAATGAGCCCATAGATCCGTTTCGTCGCTAATGATTCCGAACCTCAAAAAAAAAAACGAATTTAAAAAAAAAAAAAAAAAAAACCGGGTTTCCTCGGAGGTTCGAAGCCACGTGAACGCGTTCCAAGTTCGCGAGCATATTGCCACGCGAAAATAGAACGCGGCCCGTGTCGTTTCGACGTGCGTTAGATCCTTTTTCCTTCTCGACTCTGAACTTATTTGTTTCACCTGATCGGATACGGTGAGCGAGATCGACAAACGCATAACACGAGCCGTGGGTTGGATTCCCGACCCCCCTGATCAAAGCCACGCCGAGAGAAAACCACGGTACGGAGAGAGAGCGAGCGAGCGAGTGGGGGCGAGACAGAGAAAGACGAAGAGAGAGCGAGACAAAGACAGACAGAGCGACAGAGGGCGAGAGAGCGAGACAAAGACAGACAGTGCGAGAGAGAGAGAAGGAGAGGACTAGAGAGAGAGAACGAGAGAGGATTAGAGAGAGAGAAAGAGAAATAAGAAGTGAGAGAGAGAGAGAGAGAGAGAGAGAAAGAGAAAGAGAGAGGAATAAAAAGTGAGAGAGAGAGAAAGCAAGAAAGACAGAGAGAGAGAAAGAGAGAGGAATAAAAAGTGAGAGAGAGAGAAAGCAAGAAAGACAGAGAGAGAGAGAGAGAGATGCAAAGATTGAGAGAGAGAGAGAGAGAGAAGCGCTCCCCCCTCGCGTGGCATCCCACACCGCGCCTCCCCGCGGTGCGACACCGTAACCACGCGCCGACACAACGGAAAACCTCTCTTTTCGCTACTTTCGACAGAAGATTTTCCATAGTCGCGATACTCACATGTGTTAACTGCCCCTACGCGGCGGTCGCGCTCACAACGTCCGGCCTCCTGCCCGTAGATCTTTCAGTTGCCATGACGGCGGCCCGCGAGATACGTGAGTATGCTTCCATAAAAAAAAAAAAAAAAAAAAAAAAAAGAAAAAAGCGGAAGAAAAAAACCGAAGAAATCGAATCCGTTGGAGTATTCGTCCCGAATAGGCCGATGGTGATCCACGTCTTCACGGCTGCGATCGCCGTGCCAGCATCCGCGATCGCCGCGGCACCGTCCGAGGTGGGCCTCGCGGCGATTATCGAAGGAAATTGATACAAATTTTTTTTTTTTTTTTTTTTTTTTTTTTTTTCCTTCGAAAATTACTTTTTCGTCGCGAAAATCGGACGATAAGCGATCAGGTACGCGCACAGACACGATTCAACGTCCGGTCGTATTGACCCACGTAGCCGGATTTTTTCAATCGGCGTACGCGACGGCTGCCCTCCTCTCCGGCCGTCTCTCTCGTTCGGCTCAGCACTGCGAAACCGAGAGAGCGACGATCACGTTACGCGGTTGTCAAAGAGCGTTGGCCCGCGAGGGTCATGTCGACCAAGCGGCGGCTCGGGCTCGGCACGGCGGCGTCTCGGTGGCATAAAACAAAAAAAAACCCGCGATTTCGGCAGCCCCTCGCAAGGCCCACGACGCTTCGAGTCCTCGCTATTTGTCGCGTATCCACATTGTTGCCCGCTTCACGCAGAGAAGAAAAAAAACCAATTTTCCCGGCGCGTGTTTCTCCCTTTTACCGTTAAACTTTGCTTTATTCCTGCGTTCGTGATTTTTTTGGTTTTTTTTTTTATTATTATTTTCCGCCGGTTTAGCGCTTTTTTCGGATTTTTTGTTTTTTTTTTTTCGTTAATATTTCACAACGCGAACGCTGTCGCACCGAGCGGCGTCAACAAACTCGGCGGTGGCCATTACACGCGACAAGGATAACAATGGGCGACGAACGCGAACGGGGCATGCGAACGCGGGCTCTACCTTCGATGCCTTTTCCGAAGCGTTTGAGCGCCTACCGTGATTCTAGATGTGGCCAAGGTCAATTTCGACGAGGCGACGCCAACGACGCGAGCGCCACCCCCGCGGCGGTGGTCGCAAGCCGCGCGACGTGCCGACGTTCCCATTCCGACTAGGATCACGGAACGCGCGAGTGCGGGTTACGAGCACCGAGGGCGCTCTGTCGCGCTGCCTCGCTGGGGAGCCGCGCGCGTCGCGTCGCTCTCGACTCTCGCGCGCTCGGCGACTCGGAGAGCTTCTCGATGTTGGCTCACACGCGGCTGGGTTCGATTCCCGGCCGGGCGCCGATGGATTTTTTTTATGTGCTTATCGTGATCGCCAGTTCGAATCCCGCTTTGAATCGTTGGTGTATCTTCTCCGTTTCGGCTGCGCGTAACCCAAAAACAAATGAGAACATATCAGCTCAGCTCTTCACTGATTGGTCGAGAAGAAGTCCGCGATTTCGTCGGGGATTCGCGCTGTAAATGACCATTCAAATAGTTCGATGGTGGCGGGAACTTTGAAATCAAATGGTTAGAGGATTGACTTCCCGATGTGAATTTAATTGAAGAAAAAATACGACATTACATCGAACAATGTTGGAAGAAAAATATACAAGCAAAAACTAATAAGCTCCAATTACAGGATGCCTGAAAAAAGTTTACAGTTTTTGTTACCGACCGTGGTATTTCACCTTGAACTTTATTGTTTTAATGCGTGCGCACTTTAAATACGTTGATAAAAAGATCTTTATGGCTTCTAAGAGTTTGAAGAAGAAAATACGTTCGAACCCTGGGAGTTTACATTGTCTTTTCGTTCAAGAATACTTCAACCTATCAATACCCTTGCGGAGATTTATACACATTTTTGACGTATTTTGTTTCGTCGCTGAAAAGGCACACTCATCTATTATCTCATATTATTCTTCAAAGGCATTTCTGGATGGTTTCGAGCAGTAATATAGGGACAAGACACGATTTGAATTCGCGCCGCGTAAACCTCGCGTTCATATGAATTCGATAAGTTTCTGTAATACCGACCGAGAGAACGCAGTTTGTCACAGTAGCCAGGTTGGAACACCCTCTAGTGAGGGTCCAACCGAATTGAAATAGTACATTTTTTTGCGAAAAATTTCGCGAAAGTAAATAATGATGATCAAAAAAACCTGATGTGCAACCGAAATGTATACAATGTCACGCCACGAAAGAAAATCTCATTATTGAAATGATATCGAAATAAAGAAAGCAAATGAAAGAAACAGTTGGACAAAAAAAAGGATTGTTTTTCTTCGTGTCGTATTTCGGGTCGAATTCAGTGGGGAATGAGAAAAAAACAATTAGAAAACCTTCAAAATGGAGAATTTATTTTTGTTTGTTATTGCATTGAAAGTTTTATTGCAGTACGACGAGCGTGGAGGTAGAAAAAAAAAAAAAACAGCGCGAATGACGTCGAGATTTGAACAACCGAATTGGCCAGATGTCGCCACCGTCGTCGGAGAGGATCGGGAGAGCGGTCGGGGAAACGAAGAGGGGCGAGGATTGTCGCCGTGGCGCGTTGATTACTCCCAGAATTTGTTGTTTGTCGGATGATTGAAATCCGTGTCTCGACACGCGGCATCGACATTTCGACCGTTTCCAGGATCATCATTCGGCAATGTCTAATTTCGAACGTCCACGCATCCCGACGTCGAGCGGCGTCGCGACTTCGGCGAATAACGTTGACGATACGAGGGCCGAAAATAAATTCAATCCCGCGGAGTTGTGACTCATTATCGAACTTTTCCAGAAATCGTCAGACTCATCCTTTTTTTTCAAAATAATAGTTATAATGTTATTATTATGTTATTATATTTTTATCATTTTTTATTTTAGCAATACTAATAACTATTTATGTAATGATAATTATCATTGTTAATATTTTTTTTTATGCGGAAATGATCGCACTTATTTCGCGCCTGCAATGCGGGTGTTTTTTGTCCAAAACAATGCAAAGTCAAAGTTTTTTGTCCAGCAGCGCCCTCGAGAGAAAACGGTAAGTTTTTCCTATCCCTATTTTTTTTGAATATTCAATTATAAAATTAATATCTAATTCTATTCAAATTAAATAATAATAATATTATAAGGTCTAGCTTGTTCTGTACATCGCACCATCAGAAGATCGCGGAGCAACTCGATTGGAATACAACCCCAAAAAAGAATTTTTAAAGAATTTTTCTAAAAGCCTCAAGAAGACGCGAAACGAAAAAAGGTCTTTTCGCGAGAAAGGAGACACGAGACAAGACGAAAAAAAATACCCGGCAGCGTAGTATTATTTTTTGGAATAGGTATTCGTGTCTCATGTCGGGATCGCGATATACTCGCCGTAATTCACCGGAAGCGGACGCAGGACAGTCGGGGCTTGATTGCGAAATCCAGCGAAGCACTTCGTTACCCTTCGCTGAATCTCTCATCCGCCTCCCTCGAGAGCGAGTGCGAGATGTGGACAGCTTGAGTAAATAACTCAAGCTAGAACGAGCCCCGGCACCATCGACGAAACAATTACCGAATCGAAAAAAAAAAAAAAAAAAATCATTCATATTAGATTTGCACATGGCTACATCATTTTCTGACAACTATGGATATGAAGGTTCCGATTTCCGGGTAAAATGGCCGAACTGCAAGGAAGGGAACGAGTATGTTTAAAAGAAGATGTCGCAAACACGTGGACCTGATGAACATTTTGTCTGGGCCGGATATGTACCGGATCAACGCAAATATGGACCAATTCCGGGCCGGATCCACTCGCACAATAAGCCGGGTTTTGAATTCTGGGAAAAAATAGTACATTATGCTACAAGGGAGGAAAGTGCGTTATTAAAGAGGGCAGCGACCACACGAGGTGAAAATACGCTCCTCCCGAGTGGCATACGATACTCTTTTTCCGACTCGCTAAAAAGATCATACTTGTACACCTGCAATAGCGCCACGGTGCATTTATACTAAAAATAGGTGGAACGCCAAAGGGGGGTCCAGGGGCCCACTTACAAAATAAATAGTAATTAAGTAGTAATGACAGTAATAATAATAATAATAATAAATAAAATGATTCATGTGTAGTAAGTCCATCCAATTTTACAAAATTTTATCATTATTTCTGTCATCCTTTTTGATTCTTAGAAGAAAACTAAAAAGCGGGACGAGAAGTACTTTTCGTCCCGCTGGTCGAAAATCGATTACTTCCTACCCGTATAATAGGGATGAAAATGGGTCCTTTTAGCGTAGTCGGGAAACAAATCCTTTGTGCACTTAACTACTGCACTTGAGCCGGAACAAATTTCTGCTCGGGTAACGCCGGAAATGGCCCAGATCCAGTCGATATCCGGAAAACCTAATGTGGCCTGCCATATCAGTGCCTGAACCGGTACATATCAGGGAGAAGACCGGCGAGCTTGATCAGGGTCGCCGGGCTTATCCTTGATGTGGCCCTGACTAATCATATGGCAGCCGAAACAAATTTCTGCTCGGATAACGCCGAAAATGGCCCAGATCCAGTCGATATCCGGAAAACCTAATGTAGCCTGCCATATTAACACCTGAACCGGTACATATAAGGGAGAGGCCGGCGAGCCTGATCAGCGTCGCCGGATTTCTCCCCGATGTGGCCCTGGCTAATCATATGGCAGCCGGAACAAATTTCTGCTCGGGTCATTGTGGACGGTTCATTCGTTCTGTGATTTTGGTCCGGCTATTGGGCCAATGTCACAGGGCGTGCATTTACTCTTTTTTGTAACCAAGCTCCACCGCAAACTCGTATCGTAATGTGCTATTTTGTAACGAGTGCACGAAAACCCTCTTTTTGACCAAAATAAAAATAAACAAACTCGTATGGAAATATACGAACGATCGCGAAAGCTCGCCTCGCATATCTCGAAGCGCATCCGACGAGAGGCATCTGAATTGAGGCTGTTTTGCCTTTTCTTTTTTCTTCTCTCCTTTCTTTAAAAATAAACACTGAAGCGCGGAAATTCTCTGGGGAGTCGTATCGGGACGGGGCACTTTTTCTCCACTTTCTAAGCGCGCGAGAGAGGCGCGTTTCGAAACGCGCAGTTATTTTGAGAAACGTTACGAGAATGTCGCCGCGTTTCGCTCGTCCCTCCGGCTTCTATCTGCGTGTTAGCTTCACGGAATCATCGTTGAGGTCTCAACGACAGGCCAGGATTACGGGAATGCTTTGATGTTCGACGATGAAACATTTTATAGTTCGGGTAGGCCGAGCTTTCGCGCGTGATAGATACGAAGGGCATGAAATAAATCATCCGGCTCGAGCGTCCGACCAGACATGACCTCTACCACTTCGTTACACTTGGCTGCTTTCGACCGCAGCATTTTCCCTCAGAAAGGAACGCATTTTTCGTCTCGGGACAGAGCTCGAAACGAGTACCGAAACTAAGTGAATTGTTCTTCCAATGACAAAAAAGAAAGATTTTTGCGGAAAAAAGTGTTTGAATAAATCATCTTTTTTTATTCACTTATGTCACGAATTAACATTATAGAAATGGAATCTTATTTTTCTCTACTCGATGCACGTGCACCTTTGTTTATTCGACACGACGTCGTCTTCCAACCACTTGGAAGCCCAAGAGTGGATCACTCGTAGCCGAGCAGAAATTTGTTCCGGCTGCCATATGATTAGTCAGGGCCACATCAGGGAGAAGTCCGGCGACGCTGATCAGGCTCGCCGGACTTCTCACTGATATGTACCGGTTCAGGTACTAATATGGCAGGCTACATTAGGTTTTCCGGATATCTACTGGATCTGGGCCATTTCCGGCGTTAGTAAAGTACGCCGGATCTATTTTCACACATATTGCCGGATTCGACCCTGATACAAAATTCACTCGATTTGCCTGATCGCTGCAACTTGTATTATTCCAATTCAGGGCCAAATCAGGATAGGATCAGGCATTTATAATACGCGGGCAGAAACTTGTTCCGGCTGCCATATGATTAGTCAGGGCCACATCAGGGAGAAGTCCGGCGACGCTGATCAGGCTCGTCGGACTCTCCCTGATATGTACCGGTTCAGGTACTAATATGGCAGGCTACATCAGGTTTTCCGGATATCTACTGGATCTGGGCCATTTCCGGCGTTAGTAAAGTACGCCGGATCTACTTTCACACATACTGCCGGATCCGGCCCTGATACAAAATTCACTCGATTTGCCGGATCGCTGCAAGTTGTTTTATTCCAATTCACGGCCAAGTCAGGATAGAATCAGGCACTTATAATAGTGATAGAACTTTATTCGACACACTTCGATCGATCGATGACAATGATCGCGTTTTTAAGCTCAGTGTTTCTTTAACTTGCCACATTTTGAAAGTTGAACTAATATATTATTAACCGCAGCTAATGATAGGCTTAAATATTTAGTTGCTTAAACAATAAGTCAATTTCGAAAGAAAAGTTCTTTAGTCATCACAACCGAATAAGTTTGTTCAAAAGTGAGGTCATCGACAATCTGACGACCATCTTTAGTCACAAATTGATCAAATAAATTATCAGTGTCAATTCAACATTTATTTTGTTGACCTAAACGTCCGTGTAGTTGGGAGAAAGTTAATCACATTCTGCGAATTACATAGATCAGCGAATCATATGTGGCTGCTCGAAGCCACCACTAGGTGGCTTTGAGGATGAAGTGTTTTTCTCGCAAGCGGTCCGATCCTAGCAAGTTACTATATAAGAGTCACTCTTTTGATTACGATACAAGTTAATGTATGATAGGTAGGGTGGTTAGGTAGGATAGGTAGGCAGGGTAAGTAGAATAGGTTGAAAATTAAGGCGTTAATGAATAAGTTTCTTAAACCCTGTCCAGTAGTTAAGTGCACAAAGTATTTTTTTCCCCGGATTTCGGAATCCGGCTTATTGTGCGAGCGGATCCGGCCCGGAATTGGTCCATATTTGCGTTGATCCGGGACATATCCGGGCCGGACGACATATTCATCAGGTCCACATCAGGCGCTTCATCAGGGTCGGATCTGCGTGATTTGTGTGAGCTTTACACCATGTATCAGAGCCAAATCAATGTTCCATATCCGGGCCGTATTTGTTTTCCGGTATGCCAAGTATGACCCTGTTTCTGACCTGATAAAATTTCTGCTCGATGAAACTTCGATGAAACGGGTTTCATCTCGACCACGAATTTTTGGGGTATTTATAAAGCTCGCTCATCGCGGGACAATAGCCACTAATTCGTTTGCTCCGGAAGTAGCAACAGGGAAAACGAGCTTTTTCCACAAATTGACGAATGTTCGTAACGAAGAATCAAAGGCTTCAACGGGGTGGAGCGCTTCAAAAGCCCGCAGGCGACGCAGTATCGATTAATTTGTCCCAACAAAGGACCCTCCACATCTGTCTCGCGCTGTTTCGTCGTCCGGTTATCGGTCCGATGCATCCCCGATGTGAAACAGTCGAACTATCTTGTATTTAATCCACTTGTTAGCTCCGACCCGACGCTCTACTCCCCCAAAGGTGCAATTAAATTCTACAGATCCTTCTCCTCAATTCGGTCGTTGATTAGAATAGTTTTGTCAGTGATTAACTGCTTGCTTGCCAAAAAATCGAAAAAAAAAAAAAAAACCGGGAAGAAATCTTTTTAGAGTCATTTTTCGGGACCAACATTTTTGGCCGCTTGTCGAAACCAAAGTTTCGAAACCGTCAACTTTTTTTTTTTTTTTTTTTCTTTCACCATTCGTTCCAAGTAGGATATTTCCTGAAGAATTTCCCGAAGAAGGGGCACTGAAAAAAACCGAGTTGGGACTGAAAATATCTTGTTACCTCAGCCTAACATTCTGTTTCTGTTAATTATGTACATTGAGACAGTGAACATTAATATGAGTTTCGTTGATTTACAAGGGGCTTGGAATAATTTAGTGTTAAAGATGGTGGCAATGGGAAACTAGTTAATGATACGCGGCGACGGGGAAGAATTGTCCTAATACAGACGGAAAAAACGCTAGCGCGCTTAACGCGCGAGTCCTGCTGAGCCTTGTGCGTATGAAACCGGAGTTGCAATGTGCGGAACGTATGTAAACGCAAGTAATACTCAAGTTCGAAACACTTCTCTCTGAGGCTCAGCATAGTCCAGGCGGTAAGGTCGTGGACTAGTAATCGCATGGTCGCGGGTTCGAGTCCCAATCCCAGCGGAACATTTTTTTCCGAGTTTTCCGAGTTTTCCGAGCTTTCCAGCTTTTAAGAGGAAACCAGTATTGGGCAAGTCCAATAATTTCCGTCCCAGCCCAGTACTTGGTCCGGATTACATTTGTATCGAGCCTCGATCGTCCGCTAGTACCGACAGCTTCGGCGCCAATACGAGCCAGGACTCTGATATTCGCACATGGCTCGTGACGCGCAACATCGTAACTTTACAGTATCGCGGTAAAGCTCCGACTGACTACCGTGAAAGCATATCGAGCGCATAGCAGTCGCCTTCGGTGTTGAAGGAGAATTCAGTGACACCGCGCAACGAGCCAAACACGTGACGAGGAGCGCGCCGAGCACACGCGTTACGGGAGCGATTTATGCGCGAATAAACCTACCCCGTCCAGTAATCCACCCTTCGCTTCCTCCACCCCTCCCGAGAACCCGGAACGCGCAACCAACCGTCGAGCAATGGCTCGCGGAGCGATACGCGCCTCGGTGCAGCGCGGAAAGTGCCCGAAATAAATACATCTCAATAGCGAAGGCGTGACACAAACTTGCGCTGTCGTTGCCGGCGACGAGGAACGCGAGACCGCCGCCGGCTCGCCAGACCACGGGGATGACCCGATCGCCGGTGCTTTTCTCTCTCTCCCGAATTTTTTTTTTTTTTTTTTTTTTTTTTCAAAACGCCGCCGACTGTCTAGTCCGGCATCGCCGCCGCTAGCTCCGTTCAGTTGACGCCGCGACGCTGCCGCGAGAGGCCGGCAAAAGCTCGACACTCTCGCGTTACACGATAAACACTCGCACATCGCATCGAAACAAACGTGCTCGCTTTTTTTTTTCGTTTTTCATTATTTGTATACTCTTTATTTTTTTTTTTCACATCAAATCCTCGGGCACTCCTCGATATTAATCCGAGGTTTGGTGGAATGTGAATTTCTTCGAGTTTCTCGATAGTTACTCACCTTTTTTCCACGAGCATAATTTCCCATTTTTTTTAATGAAATTTTTTTTAAAATGATTTTTAAATTATTTTTTATTATGTCGTAGTTCTTGTTATTCCGCTCGCAGCTTTTCACGCTTTCCAAGCGAGTTTAATAAAAGTGAAAAAAAAAAAAAAAAATTGAGTGATCGATGGATTTTTAGTGGCTCGGAAACCAATCGAATTCTCTTCGCCCGATAACAAGGAAAAGGAACTCTATTGCAAGTCCGCAACGGAAGCGACGGAGGGACAACAGAAGAGACATTTTTACTTCTTCGTTGAATGTCTTTACCCAATTTTTTTTTTTTTTTTTTTTTTTTTTTAATAATAATCGAGTGTGACTTTCGTGGCGAAATTTTTGCACGCGGCGTTCGCGAGTTAGCGCGAAAGGCTCCGGCGAGACAGAGGAGCGAATAAGGGCAAGTGAAGTCCGCGTGCACACAGGAAAGTCGATATCCGCATGCCGATATGTAGAGAGCAAAGAGCTTTCTCTCGTTTCGCTCGAAAAAAAAAAAATAAATGTTCCTTCGAAGAGCCAAACAAGAAGAAATTCGTCTCGCGATTGCGTTCGGCCTCACAACTACAATTTTCACGAATTTCGCCCGTCGCGCCGAAAAACCGCTTCCGTCGGGTCTCCGAAAAATATTTCGACTCGCGTCTTTGAATTTTTGGACCAACCCCGCGACGAAGAAAAAAAATATAAAAAATAGGGGAAAAAAATCTTGAATAAAAAAAGGAAATAAAAAAAAATAGGAAAAGTATCGCGAACGAAAAAAATATATATAAAAAATTGAGGGGAAAAATCTTAAATAAAAGAAATAGAGAAATAGGCAAAAAATTGTAAAGAACAAAATGAAAAAAAAGGTATAAAAAAAATGAGAAGAACAATTGTGAAAAAAAAAAAGAAATAAAGAAATGTGAAAAACAGAAATAAATAGGTGTGAAAAAAAAAAGAAATAAATAATAGTGAAAAAAAAAAGAAATAAAGAATTGTGAAAAAGAAAATGAAATAAAAAATCGGCGAGGAAAGTTCTAAGAGAAAAATAGCAAAACGCTCGTCCGAACTTTCCGGGAGTTTCGAGAAAACGACAAAACGGGAGCGGCGACGAAGGAGGGTGAAAACAGAAGGAAGTTGTCGCAATACGGTGTTTCGACGAGGCGGGAAAAAAATTCAATCTAACTCTCGAGGCCTGGTTCGTTGAAGAAAAATTCTCAGAGTTTTAATAAAAAAACTTTCGACTGACAAAATTGGGAGTTTGGATAAATAAAATAAAAATAATATAATAATTTTTAAAAAATTTGCAATTTTTTTTTTTTTTTTTTTTTTTTTTTTTTTTTTTTTTTTTTTTAAGGAGAAACGATACAAATACGTCCGCAAGCGATCGATGCAAATATGAGAAACTCGTAGCGCGAGCCGAACGGGAAAGCGGAGTTGAGATTTCGATAGACGAGGTTTGCCAAAAAATTATTCGGCGCCATCGGGGCGAGGGGGACGCCGGGGGGTGGAAGAGCCCGACGGCAAGCTTTTGTACTCACCCACGCACGCGAGAGATCCTTCGACGATGTCGCGATGCTTCGCGCTCAAATGCGATTACAACCGGGACGACGCGAGACAATATATCCACGCGATGAGGTCACAATTCTCGGGTATGAGTTGAGAATTATTCCGACTCGTTCGGGCGAATGATCGAACGAAGAGATTTAAACGAAAATGACAAAAATAAATAAATAGATAAAATAAATAAAATAAATAAAATAAATAAAATAAATAAAATAAATAAAATAAATAAAATAAATAAAATAAATAAAATAAATAAAATAAATAAAATAAATAAAATAAATAAAATAAATAAAATAAATAAAATAAATAAAATAAATAAAATAAATAAAGTAAATAAAATAAATAAAATAAATAAAATAAATAAAATAAATAAAATAAATAAAATAAATAAAATAAATAAAATAAATAAAATAAATAAAATAAATAAAATAAATAAAATAAATAAAATAAATAAAATAAATAAAATAAATAAAATAAATAAAATAAATAAAATAAATAAAATAAATAAAATAAATAAAATAAATAAAATAAATAAAATAAATAAAATAAATAAAATAAATAAAATAAATAAAATAAATATAATAAATAAAATAAATAAAATAAATAAAATAAATAAAATAAATAAAATAAATAAAATAAATAAAATAAATAAAATAAATAAAATAAATAAAATAAATAAAATAAATAAAACAAATAAAATAAATAAAAAATATTGAATTAAATTGAATAAAAATGTCGAATTCGCCGAGGGTGAGAAAAATGCCGCCGAGGCCAAGGATAACATTGCCGGTGCCCGGCCAGTACGGTTTTTATCCGCAAACCCCAATGGGATACGCGCAAACGCCATACGGTCAAACGCCAATGCCAATGACACCGGTGTCGGGCCAGCCGAACGTCGTGTACACCAATAAAGCGAGTGAATTTATGTTCGCCCGGTTCAAAGGGATCAAAGACTTTACGAAATCGGGCCTGAGCGTCGGCGAGAAGAGCGCCTATTGGCTCTACGCGAGGGTAAATATATTCAAATTACTCGCGTCCTGATAGAATCCTAATCTTTGCCTTGTTAATTGACAATTGATTAATTTAAATTGATTCTTCTTGAAGATTAAAAAATAAGATAAGATTTTTTTTTTTCATTCATATTTTTCTAAAAAAGGCATTCGTATTTTATTATAATAATTAATTCTGGCGTTTCGCGTCCGTGAAAAATTATTAAACATTTTTTATTTATTTATTCATTTATTTATTTATTCGCGGGACTAGCCCTTTTACATAATTACAGTTTATTACCATTTCTCAAATATAGAAGTAATCATTGAATTTTTATTTTATTTTTAAAGCGAGTTCCAATTGGTATAAATAACCTTAAATATTAATTATCAATTATAACAATCACAGTTTTTTTTGAAAAAATTTCAAAAGTCCCGACCGCGGAAAGAGCGAAGGAACAATTAATTATTCGCACGTTATAGTCGAGCGATTTCTTCGTCATTGCATATGGAAATCTCCCGACTTTTTGGAATTTTTTGCATCGATGAGTGTGCAAATCTGAAGATTACAGAGACCGCAGGATTGATATCCCGAATGTGCGTAGGTCAGTTCATGGAGCCGGAGGTGGTTCACCCACATATTCCTATTCGTAATCGTCCTATTGTACAGCGTCGCCGGTGCGTTTATCTTCTCGTACATCGAGGGAGCACACGAGGAGGCGGTACTGCTCAACATATGGAAAGATAGGTGAGCAAAAAATTGATTGATTGATAACTTCATACCAGTCGAAGCACCTCCCATCGACAATTTAAGACTAGTCGATACCTCTTTCGTGATAAACTTTAGTCCAGTCGGAACATCTTCTATGGACAATTTTAAACTAGTCGATACCTCTTTCGTGACCAACTTCAGACCAGTCGGAGTATTTTCCATGGCCGACTTCAGATCTGTCGAAGTATCTTTAATGGCCAATTTCAGATCGTTCGAAACCTCTTCCATGACAAACTTCCGACCAGTCGAAGTATTTTTCATGCCCAACTTCAGACCAGTCGAAGTATTTTTCATGCCCGACTTCAGACCAGTCGAAGTATTTTTCATGCCCAACTTCAGACCAGTCGAAGTATTTTTCATGCCCGACTTCAGACCAGTCGAAGTATTTTTCATGCCCCACTTCAGACCAGTCGAAGTATTTTTCATGCCCGACGTCAGACCAGTCGAAGTATTTTTCATGCCCAACTTCAGACCAGTCGAAACCTCTACCATAGCCAATTTCAGACCAGTCGAAACCTTTACCATGCTTAAGTTAAGACCAGTCGAAGCATCTTCCACAACCAATTTCAGATCGATCAAAAATTGTCCCGTGATGAACTTCAGACCAGTCGAAGCATGTTCAATCACCAATTACAGATCGTTCGAAAACTCTTTCATGACGAACTTCAGATCAGTCGAAGTATTTTCAATGGCCAATTCCAGATCGTTCGAAACCTCTTTCATGCCTAACTTCAGACCAGTTGAAACCTTCATCATGGCCAACTTCACATCGGTCGAAACCTCTACCACGGCCAACTTCCGACCAGTCGAAATCTCTTCCACGCCCAATTTCAGATCACTCGATATACAGGGATAGATTTATCAGAATATAAAATCTCCCCCTTCCCAATTCATCCAGAATCTTCCTTTCCCAAATTTCCACACAATTTTTTTTCTTCAATTTTTCGAATTTCAAAAAATGATTATCCTATCAATTTTGGGCCGGATCTTCGTTCGACACCAAATTCTCCCGCATTCTATGTTTTCTTCTTCGTCAAACTTCGTTCAAAGTTTCATCGACTCCGCGCAGAATCTTCCCCGCGAGTAAAGTGTTTGCTATCTTTCAATTTTCCTCGTCCGTATCGATCGCGTTCCCTGTCTTTTTCATCCACACATCTTTTCGTTTTTTCAATCCCCTCGTTCGGACTCTCGTGATTCCGATTATCGAGGGAAACTGTTTCTCGCCGCTCATGACCGGGATAAACGGGGCACGATAAGAGTCGGCACGAAACTCGCGTGTGCGAGATTGCCAGTCGTATGCGAGTTCCACACGTCCTCGCGGTCCCACTGCCGCGAGGACGAGGCGAAATCGAGTCAGGGTTTCAATCGATTTTTTCCCCTCGAAACCCTCGACTGAATAATTCACATGTCCCAAGGCCAGTGCACTTTCTTTCTCCGCCTCGTGGCATCAACCGGGGCGTTCTAGCGTACGCGCCGAAGATTATTGCTCCCCTCGAATCTTCCCCAGTTATTTCCATTCCGTCCCGCATGTAGATGGGCTCGCGTTAACGAGAAATATTGATGCAGCCCGCGTGAAGCTATTCCCGTTTGATCGTCGACGGAAGACGAGAAAACCCGCTGGACAGTCCCAGTTCGTGGATTTCACTTGGTCGAGTCACCGAAGGCTGCATTCCATGTCGAAGTATTTTTCATGCCCAACTTCAGACCAGTCGGAGTATTTTTCATGCCCAACTTCAGACCAGTCGAAGTATTTTTCATGCCCAACTTCAGACGAGTCGAAGTATTTTTCATGCCCAACTTCAGACCAGTCGAAACTTCTACCATAGCCAATTTCAGACCAGTCGAAACCTCTACCATAGCCGATTTCAGACCAGTCGAAACCTCTACCATAGCCAATTTCAGACCAGTCGAAACCTCTACCATAGCCAATTTCAGACCAGTCGAAACCTCTACCATAGCCAATTTCAGACCAGTCGAAACCTTTACCATGCTTAAGTTCAGACCAGTCGAAGCGTCTTCCTTGGCCAATTTCAGATCAGTCAAAACCTTTACCATGCTTAAGTTCAGACCAGTCGAAGCATCTTCCACAACCAATTTCAGATCGATCAAAAACTCTCCCGTGATGAACTTCAGACCAGTTGAAGCATCTTCAATGGCTGTCCTAGTTCGTGGATTTCACTTGGTCGAGTCACCGAAGGCTGCATTCCATGTCCGAGGGCCGATCGTAATCGGTCGTAACGATGTTTTCTCTGACAATATGCATTAAATGGAAAATAAATTTTTCCCCACCGTTCGACCTTCGTGCAACTGTTTTTTTCATTTTTTTTCTTCATATGGTCTCGCAGTTGGGTCGCGGCGATACCGTTGAATCGATCGGCGAAACGTAATGAGCCGTGTGCCGCATGCAGACCCTTCGATTGCGCCTTTTCCTTCCATTTTCTATTTATTCGCATACAGTTTGTTCATCGTTGAAACGAATACACAAGCGTAAATTATTGAATGATCAACAGAAACGCTACTGTGCGACAGATCCGGGATTACTGCGTGGACAAAACGCTCTTCGCGAATACGGACACGTGGCGAGGAAAGGTCGCCAACGAGTTGAAGACTTACGAGACCCAGCTCTGGGTACACTTCAAGCACGGGATCATCGATCCGACGACGATAAGATGGACCTTCTGGAACGCCGTTTTTTACTGCGGCACCATTTACACAACTATCGGTGAGTTTGGCCTGTTTTGTGATCGAGAAATCGCTTACCAATTGCGACGTACTGTTAAAACGAAACGGAAAAAAGGACCTACGAATTGGATGTCTTCATATTACGTGTGTTCAAAACTACCGGGTTGTTGGACGCATGGCGAAATATTTCTGCGAGGTGGCGAGAACATTTGCTTAAGAGTTTGCGGAAGATTGTTCGTCTTCCAATCTTATAAAATTATTTTTGAAAGTTCTTTTGTGCGTTTGTTGGTCTCTGCTTGAATCTACCTTCCGTAACCAGCTTCAGATCACGCGATTCCATGTCTATGGCCAGCTTCGGGCGGGTCGATTCCTAATTCATGGTCAGGTCAAGGCTGCTGAATTTCCTGCTTGTAGCAAACTTCTGACGGCTCCGTGTTCTGGTCATGGGCAACTTTTGATCGCTCAGCGTCTCTTTCGTGACCAATTTCACCGCGCACTATTTCTTTGATAGTTGAACTCAGACCATTTGAAACATCGTCTGTGGACAAGTTCACACCACCTGAAACCTCTTCCAGGACCAAGTTTCGGACTTCGAAACCTCTGGCACAACCAAGATCAGACACGTCGAAACCTCTACCGTAACCAACTTCAGACCAGTTGAAGTCTCTTCCATAGCCAATTTTCGGTTATTCGAAATCTCTAGCAAGACCATCTCCAGACCAGTCGAAACCCCTACTGAAATCCCTAGCATGAACAACTCCAGACCCGTCGCAACCTCTACCGTGACCAATTTCAGACCAGTTGAAGTCTCCTCTGTAGCCAATTCAGATCGTTCGAAATCTCTAACATGACCAACTCCAGACCAGTCGAAACCCCTACAATAGTCAACTTCAGACCAGTCGAAAGCTCCACCATAACCAATTTCAGACACGTCAAAACCCCTACTATAACCAACTTCAGACCAGTTGAAAGCTCTTCCATTACCAACATCAGATCGTTTGAAATCTCTACTACGGCCAACTCCAGACCAATCGAAACCTCAACCATAGCCAAAAACTTCGGAACGGTCGAAACCTTTTCCAAAACCAACTTCAGAGCAATCGAAGGTTCTTCCACAACCAATTCCAGATCGTCCTAAACCTTTTTCATGACTAACTTCACACCAGTCAAAACCTCTTCTATGGCCAAATTCAGACCACTCGATATGTATCGAATATCAAACTCATAAGTTTTGAGATCGTCTCCTTCCTGGTAGAAGGTACAGAGATCGCGCTCTGGGCCGGCATGATAAAGCGTGTAGGAAGAGATTCTGGTATACCCTTCGAGGGTGGGGAGGCAGCTGGTTTGCTAACCTCCTGATAACGT
Organism: Ischnus inquisitorius; assembly: GCA_963924025.1. NCBI lineage: Eukaryota > Metazoa > Arthropoda > Insecta > Hymenoptera > Ichneumonidae > Ischnus > Ischnus inquisitorius. The sequence continues at coordinate 3,977,534 of OZ001253.1, forward strand.
CCACAATGCGTTATCAAACCTCTTCTCTACGTATGGTGAGAAGAGCACAAAGAAAGAGGAGTTATCAAGGCCTGTAATTGTGGACCAAAAATCAACTCGACATCCAAAAGCCGATTACTCTCCTCGAGTGATCCTACTATGCTCAGAGACACGCATGCGAAAACATGCGTGGTTGGACAGTCTAGGAACTAGTTGAAGGAGGCCCCATTATGGGGTTGCCCTGGAAGGTGTGGTCAATTCTTTTTAGGGATGGGAAAGAAGTGAAGGACGGGTAGGACCTTATACCGTCCAGGTAGCATTCCACTTCCGCGAAACTTCCTCTGCCTCGGCCATCTGGCGGAAAAAGCCAGAACTTGGCCGGGGATAAAGGATGCCCCGCTACACCATACAGGAATCCGGATGTGGGGTAAACAGACTACAATATATGTAGATGTGCTGGTTTTTCATGGGATCATATATATGGAAGTGAGTGTATGGGATGGGTAACGCAGCATGACGACCGTTAGAATAACCGGGTCAGCGGATTGCGTCGGCGGTATCCATGTAGAGAGAGTAATGTTACCGCAGCCGAGACCGGAGAATAGCCTGATACACTGGCGAAGTAGAAGAGGGATCCCTGACCTCGGGCTTATCATAAACCATACAAAACGTAACAATCTAGCGCGGGCATTGAAGCCATTACAGTGACGACTTATCGCGATTGAGAATGAGTTACACACTGGAGCGAAGGTCGATGCAACGCTCGCAGGCGCAACGACTCTATTCGCCCTCCGCATCCATGAAAATAGGCTTCATAGGCAATTTTCGTCACGCATCATTCGACACTTGACATAGTCAACAAGGCCATCTAGAATCAATGAATAGGTCATTTCGGCATTGCTACACTGAGAAGAAAATGTTGTTCAAATTAAGTGAAACGGCTCTGAAAGAAAATGCAGAGCAACCTTAGAAGTAACTAAAATCTCGGTCTACAAAATGTATTTTTGTTACTCGTGTACAAAAAGTCGGAGTTCTTCATTAATAACTCCCATCGAGTTAATTGTTTTTCTTGCTTTTAACGCCCCCGATCAACTACCACGCTAATAAATAAGTTCATAAATTTCCGGAAGCCGAGAAGAGGGCTCGCCAAACTCGTAACGAACTTATATAACTTGGAACGTGACGTCCGTCGACGAAGGTGGAGGCCAGGATAACGGAAACGGAAAAAATAGGAGCCAATTCTCTGTGCAACGCTCTGTGGAACATCCAGACTGTCGACGATCTTTCGCTGTCCATTTCCATGAATCCGACCGAAGCACATGATAAATTACGACGAATCCTTGGATTTACTTCATAGTCGAGGGGCCGCGACGCGCTCAACGAGCCATCCGACAGCCTACGTGCTGTCCTCGATGTTGTAGAAGAAAGAAGGAAATAACTAAAACGAAGATGTCACCCTTGCGAAGGGCCGGTCTCGCTGCCTCAGCCGCAAAACGCGCAACGTTATTTATCATTATACGGGATCCTGGCGATGGTCTCCTTTGCTCAATTCAGAATCCGGCTATTCCGCTCACGCCTTACAAATAATTGCATAACGTTCACGTTTTAGTACACGCAACATCTAAAGTTCATTATTAGGTATCAACAGGGTAGCAACACTTTTCTTCCCCTCTTCTTTTAGCTTACGAATACTTTTAAACAAATTGCAACAGGGCTGACTTGTCGAAGCGTTGCGTAAGTCTTCCGGTAGGAAGAAGTTTGATAATGCAAGCTCGTCGGGTGCCGACGAGGAAACCGTAACAAGGTGAAAAATAGAGGGACAAGAAGAAAATGTTCCTATTGCTTCCATCCCTCGATAACTGCTCTCATCTTCTAGCTGGACAAACAACCGTCTCGAGAGATCCGGGACTCATTTTTCCGGGCTTTTGTCATTCGAACGACAATCGTTAATTTGCTCATTATCGAAGCGAACGCCTATCCAATTAACGCGACATCATCATTGATGCGGATCGTTGCGCATGCAGCGCTGATCTGCTTTAGGCTCCCATTCGCGATCAAATGACAAAAAAACCTAAAAAAAACCTGAGGAGTGTCTCTAGCAAGTACGACCGACTAAACCACCTTTGAAACCACTATGGTGGTTCTGTGCAAGAAGGTTACGAAGCATTTTGTCTAAACCATTACCTAAACCACTGGTCCTCCGACGAATCCTGTTTCGACGGATCTTCTAACGACGGTGGTTTCCATGGTGGTTTCGGCGGTGGTCATGTCGCAATGAACCACCACCAAATACATTTTTCCGCGGCTGAGACACGTTAAATAAGAGTTTAGTAATATTTGTTACGTGTTTAGTATCGAAGCAAACGCCTATCCAATTAACGCGACATCATCATTGATGCGGATCGTTGCGCATGCAGCGCTGATCTGCTTTAGGCTCCCATTCGCGATCAAATGACAAAAAAACCTAAAAAAAACCTGAGGAGTGTCTCTAGCAAGTACGACCGACTAAACCACCTTTGAAACCACTATGGTGGTTCTGTGCAAGAAGGTTACGAAGCATTTTGTCTAAACCATTACCTAAACCACTGGTCCTCCGACGAATCCTGTTTCGACGGATCTTCTAACGACGGTGGTTTCCATGGTGGTTTCGGCGGTGGTCATGTCGCAATGAACCACCACCAAATAAATTTTTCCGCGGCTAACACACGTCAAATAAGAGTTTAGTAATATTTGTTACGTGTTTAGTATCGAGGCAAACGCCTATCCAATTAACGCGACATCATCATTGATGCGGAACGTTGCGCGTGCAGCGCTCATTTGCTTTACGCTCCCATTCGCGATCAATTGACGAAAAAACCTAAAAAAACCTGAAGAGTGTCTCTAGCAAGTACGACCGACTAAACCACCTTTGAAACCACTATGGTGGTTCTGTGCAAGAAGGTTACGAAGCATTTTGTCTAAACCATTACCGAAACCACTGGTCCTCCGACGAATCCTGTTTCGACGGATCTTCTAACGACGGTGGTTTCCATGGTGGCTTCGGCGGTGGTCATGTCGCAATGAACCACCACCAAATACATTTTTCCGCGGCTGAGACACGTTAAATAAGAGTTTAGTAATATTTGTTACGTGTTTAGTATCGAAGCAAACGCCTATCCAATTAACGCGACATCATCATTGATGCGGATCGTTGCGCATGCAGCGCTGATCTGCTTTAGGCTCCCATTTGCGATCAAATGAGGAAAAAACCTAAAAAAACCTGAAGAGTGTCTCTAGCAAGTACGACCGACTGAACCACCTTTGAAACCACCATGGTGGTTCTGTGCAAGAAGGTTACGAAGCATTTTGTCTAAACCACTACCCAAACCACTGGTCCTCGGACGAATCCTGTTTCGACGGATCTTCTAACGACGGTGGTTTCCATGGTGGCTTCGGCGGTGGTCATGTCGCAATGAACCACCAACAAATAAATTTTTCCGCGGCTGAGACACGTTAAATAAGAGTTTAGTAATATTGGTTACGTCCGGGTAACATCAAGAATTTGCCCTGTTTTAGAGCTTAGCAAAGGCTGATTAGTCTGGGATACGGGCTTAGTGATTTGGTTGTAATAGAATTTTGTTGAATAGTAGTTTTGGACATTTTAGTGATTATTTCAGATAACAAAGAATTGTAGAGTTTGAAGGATAGAGAAATTCGCGGTGGTCCGCGCAACTCATCGGGATTCGAAGGTTATGATGATGAGCTCGCGGTGGTCCGCGCAGCTCGGAAAGAAATCGAAGATTCCATTTGAAACTATTTTACTTGGAAATATGGACGAGCCTTAAAAGTTCCAGCTCGATCCGAAGAGGTTGAAATATTTACAAGAACTGACGACTTTCTGTACAAAATGTGGTCTTATATACTAGTCCTATATCAATCTTTGTTTTTGAATAAGGGTTGGAAAGGGCAAGTTTCTTGTGGCTCATTGGCTCGGACTCGCCGTCTCCCACTTCCTATGATTTCAACGAATCGGAAGGAATTGTTATCTTTAAACTATGTCTGAGGGCCTAAATGCCTAATAAAAGGGCCCCTTGACCATCGGGGCAGGGCCTTGTCTTCAGGAAATACAATGCTGTTTCAAGGGTTGCGAGATTCTAGGCGCTTCGGTAGCGTTACGGGGATGTAACATATTGGAGAAAATTGACTTTAGTCAACCACAGGATCATCAGAAGTCACATTGCTTTGAGATATTTTGGTGAAAAAAAAACTTGATGCCCTACGATGGGCTCGAACCTGGGACCTTAGGAATGCTAGTCCGGAACCTAACTCACCTAACCACTGCGCTACTGCTCCTCACTTGAATTTTTTATTTTAATAAACGCTTCGGGGGTGTAGTAAAAGCGTACTGAGATGGAATATGGTCATTTTATCAGAGTCTTAAAACCTAAGTTAGCGTCTACTTGCGGTACGGTCTGGTAAAACGTCAACTTTACAGAGAATTTCGTGCGCTTCTCGATGGAATAAAAATCCGAAAAAAATCAGTCTTAAGGGAAATACTGAAAGATTGATTTTGATTAATAATATTAAAATTTTATTAACAAATTCGTAAAAAAAAAAATCGTTTAACAAATCGTCCGAAAATGTGACTTGTTTTTTCGAATGTAGATAATTCGTTAATCCGAGTAAATAATTACGAATTTTGTCGGATCTTGAACGAAGTTTCGCAAAAGTTCGATGTTCGACTGTCTATTTCTTTTCTTCTTCCGTGCGAAACGATGGAATTATTAATATCGTTTCTCGGTCATCGCCGGCCCGTGGATCCGTTGAATAGGAAAAGAGAATGCGAAGACGCCTCGCGAGTCCCGATGGAGCGACCCCCACGCATACTATTTCGAGTGCGTGTCACAGTTGCGTAACAGACAGAAGTCGTCTACCAACATGAGAATAAGATACGAATTTCAAACGAGAGAGAAGTCAGCGGTTTATGTGTTATCTTAAGGCTAACCGAATACTCCGGAGCCCACCACATGAATTTATTCTCGTGTGGGATAATCGTTTCGTTTCCTCCAAATAATCGTTTGTCAAACGAAAAAACGCTGCGGGATTCTCGTCGTTACACGCGCCGCGCGCTCATGCCATTATCGCTCGCCTCATCATTTTGGGATGATAACGCTATGATTTTTGAAATTTTTTTTGTTTATTTATAAAAAAAAAAAAATGTAGATACTCACCATGAACAAACGAAATCGGCGATACGAAATGACAACGAAAATGAATGATTTTTTTGGTTTTAAATCATTTTTGAAATAATAACATTAGTAACAATGATAGCCATAATGAAAAAAATAATTATAATGAATTATCGACTATAATTTATTACTCATAATAAGAATTTATCAGTATCATTATTATTTTAAAAATGATCAATTTTGCGATTCCGATTCCGCGAAATGTAGATGCTGATTTTATTTATTTTTCTACAATTTTTTCTTTTTTATGAAAAAAAAAAAAAGTTTTGTATTATTGATAGCATAAATGTTTCTTTTCGCTATAATTTTTATTGTTTATTTAAGAAAAACAAAAAACTTGAATAATTCTCATGAACAAATTGAACCGGCGAAACGGAATGACAACGAAAATTAATGGTCTTTTTATTTGTAAATAATTGTCAAAATAATAATAATAATAGTCACAATAATAACAATATAAAAATAACTATAATGAATTATTGACTATTATTTATTCCTAGTTATGAGAATTCATCAGTGTCATTATTATTTTGAAAATGATTTATTCTTGTTGTCAGTTCTGTGAAATGTAGATGTTGATTTGATTTCCTTCTCTAAATTTTTTTTTTTATGGAAAAAAAATGTACATTTTTTTTTGTAAGTTTTGCATTATTTGTAGCATACATTTTTTTTTCGCTATGATTTTTTTTCAATCTTTCGTTTACTTATGATAAACAAAAAACTTGAATACTTCTCGAAAATTAATGGTCTTTTTATTTGTAAATAATTGTCGAAATAATAATAACAATAATAACAATAATAACAATAATAAAAAATAACTATAATGAATTATTGACTATAATTAATTACTAATTATGAGAATTCATAAGTAACATTATTATTTAAAAAATGATTTATCGTTCGTTTTCAATTCCGCAATATATATGTTGATTTTAATTCTTTGTCTAAATTTTTTTTTTTTATAAAAAAGTGTATTTTTTTTTTTTGTAATTTTTCCACTATTTGTAGCATACATGTTTTTTTCGTTGTCATTGCCAATTGAAATTGTTCCTGACCACGGTCAGTGTCCGCGATCGAACCCCCCCTCGGCCTTCGCCCGAAAGAAAGCCGCATCCGAGCGCTCGGGGGAGGGGGCTCGAGTTGTGCGAAAAGTTATCGATTCTCTGCGGGCAAAGCGGCGGAGGAGCTTGCGAGCGCGGCGACAGCGAGATCCGCCGTGGCGAGAGGGAGCGAGAGGGGTGAACGAATTTTCGGGAGGTCAAGTCGTAAAGGCGATGCAGTGGAAGGCTTTACGGGGGTATGCGCGTCCGCAGCAGCGTGTGCGGCGAGGCCGTCGCGAGAACGCTCGGCACCGCGGCGCCGAGCGTGTGCGTTAGCGCGGATCCGCGGGGCAGTATAGCTCGCGCGAGCACTTCGCTCTACGGCGTATCCCCCGCACGTTCGACGCTGCTGAAGCTCCGGGCGCGAGCGGTGTGACTCACTTCGTTGTCGGAAGAGCCGTCCGTTATTGCGGAAGAGCCGCGTCGAGAAGCGGAAAAAAGCTCCGCAGCGACGGAAGCAAAAAGAAGCTCAATCCGGAGTGATCCGAAGTGCGCACCCGTCGAGGCCCGAGCCGCGGTTTATTTCGCGGCAGCGCGCGCGCGCGCGGCCGCGCGGCCTCGAATTTTATTTTCGTCGCGGTCGTGGCGCGTTTCCGCGGCGTCGAAGCTCCGCCCGCAGCTGCGTCTCGCCGGGCCACGGCGACGGGGGCTGCGAGACGTGCGTTGCGCTTAGTCGCTCGGCTAAATGGAGGACAGTTACACGGTGCACAGACGGCGCAAAGCCGCGGCGAGGAAGCGGGAAAAAACGCCGGAAGCGCCGAGACGCGGACAGGACGATGTCGCGGCGACGGACGACGACGAGGACGCGCGAGCGCGGATGGAGCGGATGGTCCAGGAAACGGAGAGGCTCGAGGAGCTCGAGGAGCTCGCCCGGCGAAGGGCCGAGCTCGAGAAGGCCGCGGAACGCGGTCCGGAGAAGCCGCAGCGGGTCCTGAAACGCGCCATGTCGCCGGAAGTTCGCCGCGCGGAAGAGGAAGCTCGGATGGCCGACGAGAACTTCGAGCCTGAGGCGACGGTGCAAGTGTTGACGCTCGGAGTGCGCTCGAGCGCGGAGAAAGCGTCGAAAAACGGTGCGAGGAGAGCTTCGGGTGCGGAAGCGGAAACGGCGGAGCGTGCAAAAGAGCTCGGCGCGGACGCGGCGAGAAAATCGAGGCGGGACGAGATCGACGCGGAAGAATCGTCGCGCGCCGAAGTGCGGAAGGATCGGTCGCCGGAGACGGCGGCGAAGCCGGTGCGTTCGACGCGGAAAGCTCTGTCGCCGGAAGTCGAGAAGCGCGAGAAGAATCGGACGTCTCCGAGGCGCGAGGAACGAACGAGAGACGCTGGCGAGTCGACGCGGGCGAGGAAAGCGTCGCGAACGAGCGACAAGGAGAACGACGAAGACGCCGCGGAGTTGGACGGTAATAGACGCGGAACGTCGGCGGAGGCGCGCGACGCCGAAGCCGGAAGCGCGGACAAGCCGGGCGGAAAGAGCGAAAGCGCGGGGAATCGCGAAGCCCGAGAAACTGCGGAGGACGCCGGACGCGCGGCGACCTCGAGAAAGGGCGAGGAAAGATCGGCGGAAGATCGGCGGAGAGACGTGACCTCGCCGTCGAAGCTGCGGAATTCCGAGACGCGTCTCGCTGCGGAAAACCGCGAAGCCCGAGAAGCCGCGGAGGCCGCCGGACGCGCGGGTACCGCAAGAAAGGTCGAGGAAAGATCGGCCGAAGATCGGCGGAGAGACGTGACCTCGCCGTCGAAGATGCGGAATTCCGAGACGCGTCTCGCTGCGGAAAACCGCGAAGCCCGAGAAGCCGCGGAGGCCGTCGGACGCGCGACATCCTCGAGAAAGGGCGAGGAAAGATCGGCGGAAGATCGGCGCAGAGACGTGACCTCGCCGTCGAAGATGCGGAATTCCGAGACGCGTCTCGCTGCGGAAAACCGCGAAGCCCGAGAAACTGCGGAGGACGCTGGACGCGCGGGCGCCCCGAGAAAGGGCGAGGAAAGATCGGCGGAAGATCGGCGCAGAGACGTGACCTCGCCGTCGAAGACGCGGAATTCCGAGACGCGTCTCGCCGCGACGAAGCGAGCGCCCAAGGAACGGAACGTCGAGAGCACCGGCTACACGACGGATTCGAGCGACACCGAGGAGAAGGCGAAGCGCAAGCTCAGGCGGAAGAAATCGCCCGAGGACGCGAAAACGCGCAGCTCCGCCGGGCGGAAAACGCCGAGCCGATCGCGCGTCACGACCGACACGGACGGCGACGCCGACGAGCGCGAGACCGGCAAAAGAACCGAAAGGACGTCCGGCAGTCGGCGTCGGCGCGGCAGCGACACCGACGACGACGCACGGGAATCGGCGTCGCGATCGGCAACGAGACAAGCGGAAAAATTCCGCAGCGGCGAGAGAAGATCGAGCTCGCGGCCGCAACCGCCCAGCGACACCGACGACGATCGGCGCGTCGTCGCGGTGCGGAAGAGCGGCACGTTTCCGGTCGATCCGCCGCGCGACCGCTCGCCCAAGATCGGCCGTTCCGCATCCGACGCGCGGAAACAGATAATTCCGCTCAGCGACGACTCTCTGATCGAAGATCTCGAGAAGGCTCAGCAGGAGTACTTGAGGAAGGAACGCGGAATCCTCGATCGCGATCCTCTCGACGATTACGTCGATCCGCGGATGGAAGCCGCGCTGCGGAGGCGCAAGTTCAGCATCGTCCAGACGGAGGTCGAAGCCAGGGAGATTGCGGAAAAATCGGTCGAGCCGACGAAGCGATCGTGGCTCGGTTGGATTCCGTTCGTCGGCAGGTTCGCCGAGCGGAACAAGAGTCTCGATCGCGACGAGACGAAGGACGAAGTCAAGAGAGAAGAACCAACGCTGAAGACGCCGGAAGTGGAGCGGGAAAGACCGCCGGTCGCGAAAGAAGCCGCGCCGGAAAAAAAGGTCTCGATCATCGAATTCTTCCGCACCCTCGTCGGCTTCGTCGGCGAATTTCGGGCGTTCGTCGAGCAGAATCCGCGCGAGACGCGGAACATCCGCGTGATGCGGAATCGCTGCATGGCCGAGCTCCTTCTGGCGATCATCTACTGCGGTTTGGGCGCGTTCGTGTTCCGCTTCACAGAGGGAGCCTTCGAGACTTTCTACAAGTGCGGCGTCAAGAGGGTCAAGCGCGACTTCCTCGACAGCCTGTGGAACTTCAGTCACAACATGAGGGAGGAGGACTGGAAGAGCATGGCCCGGAGAAAGCTCATGGAGTTCGAGGAACAATTGCACACCGCTCACGAGGCCGGCGTGCACTCGTACAGCGGACAGAAGAGCTGGAGCTTTCTCAATGCTGTTGTCTATTGTCTGACCGTGATCACGACTATCGGTGAGATTGAGAATCGAGTCAGGGGGGACGGAGGTACAATAAAGTTGACCCACTTGGAAGCGCGGAACTAATGGTTTTTTTTTTTACGATGGGTACTGAGCTAAATTAAAATTCATCAGACGTGAAACAAAAGTCACGAGAACTCGTGAAGAATTCTTTAGAAATGAAAATAGAATAGATTTGGATACTTGAAAAGATTTTTTTTTTGCTGATTATAAAAAGTGCCAATTACGTGAAAACAATTGACCGAAAATACAATTGACCAAAATTACCATTAACCGGAAGTACAATTGACCGAAAGTATGATTGACCAAAATCACGACTGACCGGGAAGTACAATTGATCGAAAATACAATTAGCCGAAAGTGCAATTGGCCGAAAATACAATTGACTGAAAATACATTTGACCGGAAGTACAATTGATCGAGAATAAAATTGACCGAAAACAGTTGATCGAAAATATAGTTGACCGAAAATACAGCTAGCGGAAAGTGCAATTGACCAAAAATACAATTGACTGAAGATGCATTTGACCGAACACAATTGATCGAAAATAAAATTAGCCGAAAGTACGATTGACCGAAAATTCGTCATCCATGAAACAACACTAATGAGACCTTGCAAATAATTTTCAAAAAATAAAATAGCATAGATTTGGATACTGCGGAGAATGTTTTTTTGGCTGTTACTAAACAAAGTATCAATTACATGAAAACAACTGACCGAAAATACAAAAATGATGCCAATTTCATTGGCATATTGCTTTCTCTTTTTCTTTTATCACGGTTCACCAAGCTCTGTTTGTAAGAAAGTACGTTTAACATTTGTGTTTCCTCAGGAAGCTTCGTTTTGTAAAAAGTTACTCCATTTGTTATTTTGCTCCTCGAGAAGCTTTGTTTTGATGAAAAATTTTTTTTTCGAGATTTTCGGGAAAACGTGTTCAGAATATGCCAAAACGTCGAAAAATTACATTTCGAAAAAATGTCTGGATGTATGTATGTGTGTGTCTGTGCGCCTTGTTTGGCCTTATAACTTGGAAACCGTTTGAGATATCAAGCTGAAATTTCTTCCACATATTGAGGGGTCAAGTCCCTCACTTTGGTGCAATTTTTGGCCAAATCTATGCAGTTGTTCAGTTTCTACGGCATTTTGAATTTTTCGAAAAATATCTGGTTGCGCTCCTGCTGCCACATTTTTTGAGATATCGGACTAAAATTTGGTACAAAGGTGGACTATTATAAACCAATGATTGGTATTGAATTTGGGCGAAATCTATGCAGTCGTTCAGTTTTGACGCAGTTTCGAGTTTTTCGAAAAAACGTCTGGTGGTGCTCTATCTGCCTCATTTTTTGAGATATTAGGCTAGAATTTGGTACAAAGTTGAACTATTGTTAACCAAAGATCGACATTGAATTTGGTCAAAATCTATGCAAGCGTTCAGTTTCGGCATCATTTTGAATTTTTCGAAAAAAGTTTCTTTGCAAAAAAACTACTATCAGTAGCAAGAAATAAATTAAACAACTATGGAATTATTAAATAAGTATATTCAATAAACATGTCAAAGTAAATTAATAGATATGTGCGAAAAACTTGTCACAAAAGAAACCTTCTTGAGGAAGCCAAAAATGTTAAACGTACTTTCTTACAAGCAGAGCTCAGTAAACCGTGATAAAAGAAAAAGAGGAAGCAAAATGCCTATAAAATTGGCACGATTTTTCAAATTCCATGCCGACTTTTGATTTGTAATAGCGCAACTTTGTGCCAAATTTAGAAGACACGATAAAAATTTAATGGGTTGTCACAATATTAATATTATTCGATTATTGTCAATGCTTCTATAAAAAATTATTTCACCAGGATTTTCTAAAAAGTGAAACCAATGAAACAGACGTAATCATCGAAAAAACGATGAGTAAATCGAGGTCGATTTTTCGCCAATTTTCTTCTACGATGCGTCGCAACAAAAAATCACGGCAATTACGGAGATCGAAACTTGCATAAAAGTTCCATCTCCGACCACAAATCCCCGGACTATTTGAGCTTATTTCCCGCGTATCTTTTCTCGGATAAATCTTTCGTTGATCTCCCAACTTCCGAGTCTGCGAAATTTACCATTTGCAAGTTTAATCCTCCGGCCGAATATTGGGAAGACTCGAGGCTCTCGGATTTCCCGTTTCGGTGCATGATGTCGCGAGCAGCCAAACTTAATCGGTACAACGAGGCGAGGGCCGATAACGTTGAGTTATTCGAGCATCCGACACCTTTTCCCGGCCAACTCCTTTCCATAATCTCTTCGCTATTTACGCGTTCTCCAGAATAAGAGCCACAAAGCCACATTAACTTTGTTTTCGTTATTTTTTTTATGGTTCTTTTTGGCAACGAAAATGTTGCCATTCCGAGTGTTTTGAAAAAGTATGTTTTTTTTTTAATAGGTGAGAAGAAAATCCCATCATCAATCGCATTTTTTTTTTTAAGTTCTCTGAAAAAAAAAATCGTTTAGCAATACAGAGTTGCGTTTTCGGAGATTTGCATTAGTTCGGTTTACAGAACTAGGGACAATCACGCGCGCTGACGCGCGCGAACGGAGGTTTGTTAGCGCTGCAGCGCTCTGATGCCCGAGCGCGCTTGCGCGCGCTCGGGTCTGTTCGGACGATTGATATCGCGTAATAATAACTCATAACAGTTATCAACAAATTAAACAAAAAAAAACTTGTTTAAGAAATTACCCGGTAACTCAACCTTTTTCTGCTGAAAACAATTTCTTAATTTTTCTTAATCCGTACGATTTTTTTTTTTTTTTTTTTTTCAAAACTTATAACATTTTTTTTTATTTTGAAAAATGTTTGGAAAGCCACGCATTTTTTATACGTTTTTCTCATATGACCGCCCATTATTCTCAAGAAGTTGCTGAATGAGGAATCAAGTAGATTCGCAAATACAGCTCGAACTTTGAAAAAAAAGCGATATTGAAGAAATTTCAAAGCCTGGATGAAATTCTGAGATAATTCATAGGTATCAAGAAAAGTTAACGAATAATTTTCATCGGAAAAAAAGTTCCGTGATCGGGTAGTTTGTTAAACAAGTTCTTTTCCATCAATTTGTAGATAACTTAAAGAAAATAAAATCACACAAAGTTAATCTTTCAAGCCCCTTCCATGTGTTCGATATTTTTCAGATTTTTATCCCGTCGGGAAACGTTCGGAATTCTCTCTGCATTCTCTCTGAATCTCACATTTCCTCAGACTATACCGCTCGGACTACGAAAAGTTCGAGTGAGTTCGAGTCCAATTTCCGAATTTCGGAAAATCTTGAAAGTCTTCTCTCAATTGCACATTTCCTCGGACTGTAGCGCTCGCTACAACCGAAACTCCGAGTGAATCCAAGTTCGAATTTCTGAATGTTTTGAAAAAATTCATCCGTATCAAGAAAAATTAACTAATAATTTTCATCACAAAAAAAAGTTAGATTGCTGGATAATTCGTTAAACAATTTTTTTTCGTCGATTCATTAATACCTTTTTGAAATAATTATTACGCGAAATCAATCTTTCGAACACCTTCCGTATTCTCTGAATTTTCCATTTCTTCGGGTACTCTGTACTCCGGTCGACGTTAAAATTTTCTTCGGAGACTGAGAGGCGCGCGAAGTCGTATCGAAAACACTCGCGAGACCGCGGCCACGAACGAGACTTTACCGAATTCGGAAGGTTCGCAAAACCATAACCACGATTTTCGGCGTACTCGAGAACGGATCGAAATTCGCCAACTGTCAAACTGACAGAGCCGGAAAAAGATCGAAACAGCGCCCACGACCGATCACGCATCGCGCGTCTCTTCGTCGTCATCGTCGACCAATCGCGGCACGAATAAACCGACAACAATATAAATCTCGCATTTCGATAGTCGAATCTCGAATGCGCGAGATGTTGCGAGATAATCCACCAACTTTTTAAGAGGTCGATGATTCACCTCTTGATTGGTCATTGAATTCCATTTACAAACGTGCCTCATTTTTTTTCTCTGACGAACAAAAATTATTTTTATAATTATAAAATAATAATAATTTTAATAATCAATAATAATAATAACAATAATAATTAATAGTAATAATTTTTGTCCCATTTAAATAATTTTCTCCGCTCGAATTTGTTGCAGGTTACGGCCACATATATCCGAGCACAACGACCGGCCGTGCCATAACTATAGTCTACGCCATTTTTGGAATACCGATGTTCCTCATAATACTCGCTGACTTCGGTAAACTCTTCACTCGCGGTATAAAGTTTCTCTGGGCGTTCGTGAGGCGAGTTTACTACACGGGCAGTTGCCGAAGAGTCCGAAGAACCGCACCCGTACAGGTATGGACGTTTTTTTTGTTTATTAACAATAATTAAAAAAACTTTCGACTGTAACCGGAGTGTAATAGTTGTATTATAAGAAAAGGAGATCTATAATCAATAATTATTCTATCAATAAATAAACATAGATGACATTGTTTATACATGTAATATTTGTGCAATTCTGCACCGAAAATTGTACAGCCGTCGTACGTCTGCCTTATAAGCAATGCTTCAACGTTCCGATTTCGAGAACGTCGATCTCAAAAGCCATCTAGCGGCGGTGAAACCGCACCCGCGCGGGTGCGCTCCTACGCTGGTAGGCAGGCGAACCCGCGAGTGCGCTTTACCGCCGCTAGATGGCTTTCAAGCGCGACTTTCTCGAAATCGAAACGGTCGGGAACTTAGCCTATAAGCTACGACGGAGCTGGTCTCCACCGTGCCAAAGATCGGACTCAAAAAGATGTGGTTTCAGTGGCGAATGCTAGTGAACTCGATGTTCAGTAGTCAACAACCAATTGGGCACTTGAATACTTGTTCTACAAGAATTTCGCCAGTAGATCCAGACCTCTTTCGATCTTGGCGGCGATGAAAACGCACCCGCGCGTGTGCTCTACTACACGGGTAGGGCATACCCGTGAGTGCGCTTTACCGCCGCTAGATGGCTTTCAAGCGCGACTTTCTCGAAATCGAAACGGTCGGGAGCTTAGCCTATAAGCTACAACGGTGCCGGTCTCCACCGTGCCAGAGATCGGACTCAAAAAGACGTGGTTTCAGTGGCGAATGCTAGTGAATTCGATGTTCAACAGACAATTGGGCACTTGATTTGTTCTACAAGAATTTCGCCAGTAGATCCAGACCTCTTTCGATCTCTCGAAACTCGCTCATGGCTATATCCTTTCGGGTCTGAGCTAATCTATTTTTCTATGATAGAAAAATCGAGATATATCGATGTAGATATCGAGAGACGCATCGTGAAGAAGCCCAACGTAACTGAATCTCATTTGTTCCCACTGATTTTCAGGAAGTGATGAAGGGAGTTCAGCTCGTCTACGATTTGGCGACTTTCCGTCGTCCGTCGCAGATGAATCCCGAGCAAATCGAAGAGATGGAGAAACAACAAAATCAGACACAGACGGTTCTGAATCTGGACGGCAACGCACCGGCATCAGCGGTGCCGCCCGACACGCCGGGTACGCCGGCAATGTCGACTTTCGCGATCGACGACGAATTCAATTTGCCGATATCGGTCGCCATATTCATCCTGCTCGTCTACATATTCGTTGGCGCGACGGTTTACAACTTCTGGGAAGAGTGGAGCTTCTTCGAGAGCTTTTACTTCGTTTTCATCTCGATGAGCACCATCGGCTTCGGCGACTACGTACCAAAGGTGAAAACAGCTAAACTAATCGATCGATCGATCGAGCAATCGGTTCGATTGCAATACGTTCATACCGTTGACGTTCCTTCGTCTGCGACCAGATCAAATTGGCTAGCTCCTCTGTCCTTTGAACTTCAATCCCGAAGGGACCCTCACGGCCTTACCTTTCTTATATTTTTTTTTTCCTCGAATGAATAATTAATGTAGTGCCGCTTCTTTGATTTCATGGTGGAGCGCAGATGGTAAGCTTTGTCCAATGTTGCTAGTGCTCTCTAGGGGGAGAGTGGGCGAATACCGGCCAGGTTGAGTTTAGAGAATTGCGCAATGATGTCGAAACGAATCGTGGATTGTCTTGTTTTCGCAAAAAAGGAACGATCGAGCCTAACTTTTTATCCGGTCCGAAGAAAGTGTTTGATGGTTTTGCACTGCTTTGTTCTTACGCACTAAACCACCACGGTGGTCGAAGCCACCACGCAAACCACCGTCCAAAACTATTATTCAACAAAATTCCATTACAACCAAATCACTAAGCCCGTGTCCCAGACTAATGAGCCTTTGCTAAGGTCTAAAACAAGGCAAATTCTTGATGTTACCCGGACGTAACACCGTCATAACCACCGTCGAAATGAAGATCCGTCGAAGCAAGGATTCGTCGGAGGAGCAACAATTTATTAGTGCCAAAAACGCTAGTAATTGCTGGTCGACATTCCGAAGCTTTTACCGTTTCCCGATTTGAATGGATTCTTCACTTTGTAGCTGAAATAATAGTCGTCCCTTAGCTGGCCGGTATTCGACCGCTAATCCTTGTTGATATCGTTTAAGACACTGGCCTGGAAACTCGTTTACGCCGAATGCTAATGATACATTTTTTTTCTTTTTTATTCCTCTTTAGCATCCGATTTACATGATGCTGTCGATAATTTATCTCGTCTTCGGACTCGCCCTCACTTCCATGTGTATCAACGTCGTTCAGGTAAGTCCTTCTTCTTCTTCTTCTTCTGTCGTTAATTCCATCCAAAAGTTGAGTGCCCGAAAGTGAAACCCTGTTCTATGGGCGACACAAATCTATGCAACCTTCTATTATCTTTATTTATTTATTTATTTATTTATTTATTTATTTATTTATTTATTTATTTATTTATTTATTTATTTATTTATTTATTTATTTATTTATTTATTTATTTATTTATTTATTTATTTATTTATTTATTTATTTATTTATTTATTTATTTATTTATTTATTTATTTATTTATTTATTTATTTATTTATTTATTTATTTATTTATTTATTTGGAAAAATTATGATGAGTAATGAAAATTAATTTATTCGCGATCGCAGGTGATGCTGTCGGATTCGTTCAAGCAAGCGAGTCAGAAGATCGGCGCGACGATCGGTTTCGAGGTCGCCGAAGACGAGGACGAATCGGCCGAGCCGGCGGAAGCGGACGCGGTGGAACTCGCCGACGTCCACACGACCATTAAGGAGTCCGAGAGCAAGGAGCAAGTCGCTCCGAAGGCGAAACAAGAAGACGTCGAGTTGTAGAGCTTGCCATTTTTAACGGATAAACAAATTGCCACCGAACAGTTGTTCGTTCGCGCCCGGAAAAAAAAAAAAAAAAAAAAAAAAAACATTCGAAATAAAAAAAAAATACACACGCACACGCGCCGCGTTCGTTCTTGCAACTTCTAACGGTAGCTTGAATCGCGCATTGTACACTTCTATGGCAATTGTTCAATGTCACCTGTGAAAAAAAAAAAAAAAAAAAAAATCTACGAGCTTCGCGAACGCCCTATTTATTGTAAATATATAAATATTATAAAAAAAAAAAATCGTTGAAATACTCGAATTGCGACGAAAAATTTTTTCATAATATATGACGATAATATATCTCGAGAAAGCAAGTAAGAAAAATCGCTACCGCTCTTGCCAAATATACGCGAGAATTTTTTCACACTATAAATAATTATATCATACATTAAAAAAAAAAAAAAAAGAAAAACCAAAAACAGGACTTACACATAAAACATAGTATATTTTTCGTAGTTGAGTGTCTATTGACAATAAGGTTAATCGATTGAAGGTTGTAATTTACGTTATACTAACAGATTTTTACCGCGCGAATGCACGCATCCGTACGAATTTGTTGTATGCGATGTAAAAAAAAAAAAAAAAAAACCATGCATACGCGTAGACAAATTTGCGCTAGAGCGTCGAGAAGCGAAGAGGACCGCGTAAACGATTATAATTTGTCACAAAGTAACATCAAATAGCGAAAATAAAGTCCTCGATTTTCAATATTTGAATAAATACCGGAAACAGCAATCGGTTTCGAAAATTTCTTCACAGGGGCTCTGTAGTTATTCGTCACGCGAATCCCTTAACAGCGGGGTTGTCAGTATTGCAAAATGATATTATTATTAAAAAAAAAAAAAAAAAAAAAAAAAAAAAAAATACTCGTGCCTTTTTCAAAATAATAAAATACCCCGTGAAATCGCGGCAAGGACCACCGCAAAACCACGATGGTTAAGTGATAAAAATTAACGCCCGTTGAATTAACCATCCAAGTCAATTCAATTTTTTTTATTATTTGATTTAATTTAAAATCGAAAAACCGAATGAGAATAAATTACTTTTATCAATTGAAAATGAAAATGAAACCAGCATTACACAAATTTGTAGAATTGACGTAATACTCAAATAGCACGAAATGATCTGTTATGAATCATCCCCAAACCCAATTTAACGTTCACCTCGCAAACAAGTATTTTGTTACAAAATCATTATTTTAGTGTTACATCAAATTATCGATTTTGAGCTTTGAAAAAAAAAAAAAAAAAAAAAAAAGCGAAATCAACGAAAGTTTATGACGATTGTTTATTGAGGATTCCTCAATTCTTCGATGACATTGAAATTTCTTTGGAAACCTTGTGGCGCAAATATTTATGAAATTATGTTTTAAACATTGATTAAAAAAAAAAATTTAATTAGACAAAATTCTGGTAAAATTCATGCGTATTCGGGAAAACTAATGATGTTCTATTTAAAAAACGTTAAATTGCCGGGTAATTTGTTGAACAAAAAACTTTTCCATTATTTTTCGAACGATAATTCGATATTATTATTATGCAAAATTAATCTTTGCAGCACCTGATACATTTACGTTGTGTTTGAGTACAATTTTATATCGCATTATTGTTGCGAAGAACTATTTAAATAATTTTTCTCACTAAACCATGGAGTGGTTTTACAGTCGTCTTGGACGTTGGCCCGATGCGACGGGGTGTGCATGAATTATTTAAATTATCGAGAAGAAAAAACTTCAATTGCCACAGGCGATATATGTTCGTGCGTGTGATCGATTCAAAGTATAGATATGATTATATGAAAAATTATTGATATGGTAAAAAAAAAAAAAAAAGTATGTGATGCCATCCAAAAGTGCAAATATTTATTTATTCTTCCCGCACGAATCCGCGCGTCGATCAGCTTTCGAGTTTACGGTTATTACGGTTATAGTTAAGGTGCGAGAAAAAAAAAACTGGTCGGTTGTCGCCCGTATCGATCGTTGTAAGTGTTAACAAATTTGTGTTAATTCTGGAATAAATATAATGGAAAGCTACGGTCAACCAGGGGAGTCTCGATTATTCCGATTGTGGATAAACAAAGATTTCTCGATCTTCGTTTCGTCGATAATAAGTCGCATTCGGATTGTATATCCACAGAGATGGTTCAAAAATCAAAACATAAATTAAAATAAATTTTCAAGACTCAACGAATCGAGCTATAAAAATTTCGTGCATTAAGTTATTGATTTCTTAATTCTCAATTCTGTACTGTGCCGTAATTGTCAGTTACAGTACAATTAAATAAATAAATCAATGTACTGTAATTGTTAATTGCAGTACAATTGAATTAATAAATAAATGTACTGGAATTGTAAATTACAGTAGAATTATCGACGGTCGTTTACTTCAACTGTCGGTAACTTACCTTCCGAGCCGTTGCGCCACCGTTTTTGGGGTTATGCACATTTGAAAGGGCTCCATTCTCTATACTCATTTATCTCGGTACGCCCGTTTTAAAATATACGTAGACAAATAGAGCTTATGGCTTCTTGGAATTCAAAAGAGAAAGTATGTTCGAGCCGTGGGAGTTCACATTTTATTCTTTTTGACAAATGTTCCGCGGGGGTTAAACCCTTGACCGATTTTATTGCCCCCAAGTACTTGGTTCTCGTCGTCGAGAAGACAAACAGATTTCATTACGTTTTCGTTTCAATATTGTTGCTTAAAGGTACAGTTCTTAATGATAATGATTCCGGGCAGAGGCATAATAAAATATGTGTTTTGAATTCGCGCCGCGCTAACTTCTGCGCGTTTATCAAATTCCCAGTTTCCTACCGTATCGACGAACAGCGAGATTCGCGGTTCGTCACAGAACCTGTCTCACAGAGTCAGTTCCCACCACGGTCGTACATACAGGTCTGGAAACTCCGATGGTGAGGGTGACTCACAATTTGAAGACGCGTTCCAAGGGGCGCTGTGATCGAATGCTCCTGTGTGCGACAGAGATAGAAAGAGACTTCTCTGTCTATCGAGGTTATGGTAATAGCGCGCACTCGATAGCAGAGACACGTATTAACGATAGCATAAACTAAAAACTACTTCAATAAGCGAGTCACCCCCACCACTGAAATTTTCCGGAGTTGCAGGACCTGTATGTACGACCGTGGTTTCCACCGTGCCAGAGATCGGACTGAAAAAGATCTGGATCTGGTGGCAAATGCTATTGGACTCGATGTTCCGTAGCGACCAACCAATCAGACATTTGAATATAGGTTCTACAAGAATTTTGCCACTAGATCCAGATTTTTGTCAGACCGATTTCGGGCACGGTGGAAACTGACTGATAGCGACCTGATTCACCCAGCCGGCAGGACGTTCCCTGATTGGTGGAAGCTCCGTTCCAAAGCTCCCCATTGGTCGAGACCAGCATGCGTAGAATCGATGCCTGCAGAAAGCATCTTCCATCCCGTTCGATACACGCTGTATGGAAACGTACCCACGTTAACCAGGGATAACTTGCGAGTCGGATGAAACTTGCAACATTCATCGAGAGCCACTGCGAAGCTGGCGTCAGTAACGCGAGCAGGCGCGCTGTTGTCAAATGCTTTTATCGCCGAGCGGGGAAGCAACGTTGCCGCTTCAGTGGGATGCAAAATGGCATTGGGATGACATCGGTTCTGTTGTCGGTCGAACGATACTGGACGGACTTTGTTGTGATACCGTGGGGGAAAAGCAAAACAACAACAAATAGAATAAGGAAACAAACAAGATAATGTCGCACGTACAGTACGTGGACGAGCTAGTCAAGGAATATCTGTTGTTTCGGGGATTCGGCGGTACCCTCAAAGCTTTCGATAATGATCTCAAGGCAGAGAAGGAAAAAGGCTTCAGGGTAAGAACACAGCCAGGAGCGAGATAGAGACAGCAACAACAATAACCTTTCTCTCGATGTTCCGACGTTTCGGTTTTTATCGATAATTCACGCTATCGAAACGCCACTCGCTCCATCGTTTCGTTCTTGATTATTAAATTTTTTTTTTTTTTTTCAACACGAACGGCAACAATAATATCCGTATCGTGGTTAGTCATTCGTCGTTCCAAAAACAAAATGCAGTAAAGCGCATACTTTCAGCCGAAAGAAAAAATACTTTGTTTAAATTGATTTTAAAGAGATCGATCTCGCGGAAATGATAATTCCAAAAAGTTATTGACGATTTTACGGAAAACAAAAACTTGTTCAACAAAATGTTGAAATTTTCCAACTTTTTTTTTTCTCGTTTTCGAAATTTTGCAAATTGTATTTTCGACAAAATGTTT
The DNA here is from genome assembly GCA_963924025.1 of Ischnus inquisitorius. NCBI lineage: Eukaryota > Metazoa > Arthropoda > Insecta > Hymenoptera > Ichneumonidae > Ischnus > Ischnus inquisitorius. Next base: position 3,998,788 of record OZ001253.1, read on the forward strand.
TTTCGGCAATTTGTATTTTCGGTAAAATGTTTTTTCGGCCAATTGTATTTTCGGCAAATTGTATTTTCGGCAAATTGTATTTTTGGCAAAATGTTTTTTCGGCAAATTGTATTTTCGGCAAATTGTATTTTTGGCAAAATGTTTTTTCGGCAAATTGTATTTTCGGCAAATTGTATTTTCGGCAAAATGTGTTTTCGGCAAATTGTATTTTCGGCAAATTGTATTTTCGGCAAAATGTGTTTTCGGCATTTTGTATTTTTGGAAAATTGTATTTTCGGCAGATTGTTTTCGGCAAATTGTATTTTCGGCAAATTGGTTTCGGCAAATTGTATTTTCGGCAAATTGGTTTCGGCAAATAGTGTTTTCGGCCAATTGTATTTCCGGCAAATTGATTTTTCGGCAAATTGTGTTTTCGGCAAATAGTTTGACCGTGCCGATTCCGGATAAAATGCCCCACAGGGCTCCAAAAAAATGCAGGATGATAGTTCGAAAAATGGATTTTTCGAGTGTGAAATGCATTTTTCATGCAAACCAATAATTAGCACTCAATTTTTCTCGTTAATCATTCCACTTTTTTTCCTCGCAGGTGGACAAAATTGTCGACCAGCTAATGCAGTACATTTATGTGAGCGACCTGGCCTCGCTCAGGGAACTTTGGGGCCATTTGGACACGAGAATGTTCTCCAGGCTCGAGAATCACTTCGTTCCCGGAATAAGAAAGCTCGAAAACGCCGTTCTCAAGCTCTATCTCGTCAACGCGGCTGTGAACAACAAGCAGGACAAGATTCAAGAATTCTTCACGAAAATGTCGCCGGAATTGCAGGGACACTCGGAGTGGAAGGAATGGTTCGGTGCGGAGCCTCACAACAAAATCCAACGATTAGCTTTCGTTATCTTCCCTTCCGTTTTTTCTCTTCGAACAATTTTTTTATTTTTTCCTCAGCACTGCCATTCGTGAAGAATCCGGAGGACAATCCAACGTATTCGGTGCACTTCAGTCGCCAATGGCAGGACACAATGCTCGTTTCTTTGCATAATTTTCTCTCGACAATCTTTCAAGTAGGTGAAAAAAAAAAAAAAAAAATTGTATGTATCTCGTTTTCGACGACTCGGCGCGCATTGTTTTGCGGCTAATGTATTTTTTTTTTTGCAGTGCATGCCACAACCGACGTTGCTGACGCTCGACGAGGATACGAACAAGCTGAAGCGCCTCCAGGAGGAAAACGAGACGCTGAAACAGCGCCTCGGCGAGGTGGTCAAAGTCGACAATCTTTCGGACGTGAATCCGGGCCCGACGCCGCAGCATCCGCCGATTATGGATGACTTCTATATCATTGCTCAGTACGTATTACGAAAAAAAATGTAAAAAATGGAAAAAATTTAAAAAACATAAAATTTTTGAAATTTTAGAAATTTAGAAATTTTAGAAATTCTGAAAATTTTTGAAATTTTTGAAATTTTAGAAATTTTGAAGATTTAAAAAATTTAAAAAAATTTAGAAATTTTGAAAATTTAAAAAATGTTGAAAATTTAAAAATTTAAAAAAAATGCATGTTTCGCACAAGTTTGAGAAAAATGAGAGAGAATCGCAAACGCTTCTCGACAGTACAAAAATCTGACGAAATTGATGCATATCAAAGGTACTGAAAGGATTAATTTTCCATAATAATAATTGCTAAAAGTTATAAACAACTCGACAAAAAAAATTGTTCAACAGATTTGTGGTAGGCAACTTTTTTTTTTTTTTTTATGAAAATGATTCATTCGAATAATCGCCGCGATTCGATGCATTCTTGCAGAGAATCTCCCCTGATGGAGAATCCGAAGAGTCTGAGGAGTTTGATAAAAAACATCGGCGGCAGTTCGAGCCCGATATTGAGCAGAAAGGCAGCGACGAGCGTCAAGAAGCCGGAAAGCGAAGGCGCGGGGACCAAAAGAACGAACGCGAAGGGAAGAGTCAATTCGATAAGCAAATCGGAAGCGACGGGGAAGAGGAGCATGAGCTGCGACTCGAGGCTCACCGGGGCGAGAAAAAGGGACTCGTCGGTCGACACGGCGTGCGAGAGAAAGACCAAAGACAAAATCGAGAACAGTTACATACTTCTTAGTCAGGTAACAAAAAAACGCATCGTTCAAATCGTTCTTGGGACAATAATTTGAGGCACAGGCCAGCAAATGTTCTCAAACACCTTTCAATGAGATACAAAATTGTTCTGAAAAAATTATACACACGAAAGATCCCGAAAAGACTGATTTTGCACAGCGATTGTGTCGAAATTTTATCGACGAATGAATTTTTGAAAAATTGTTCAATTCGACCTGAATTCTTTTTTTTTTTTTTTGCAAATGAAACCAACTTGCTAATTTTTCCGTATACGCGCGATTTTTTTACCGATTTTTTTCGAATTATCTAAAATTGCTCAGTCGTTCGAAACTGATTTCGACGATTGAACGAAATTCTGTAAAAAAATCAGACGTATTCGGAGGAATACGCAAAGGATTTTTATTAAATAAAAGCGATTTGTCGAAGAAATTTCATTGTTTCGTCAATTTGTTGATAACATTTCGAAATTATTATTATGCAAAATCAATCTTTTTTGGCGGCTATCGCATGCGTGATTTTTTTTCACATTTTTATCCCATCGAGAAGTGTTCCAAATTCTGTATCATCAATACAAGTTTAACGAGATGAAGGAAAAAAAATCAAACTAGCAAATGAATATGAAAGATTGGGTCATGTGTTTGCAGGAGGAATACACCGAGCACAAAACGTCGATAATACAGTGTAAAAGCAACGCGAGCGGTTCATACGTAGCGACGGGCGACGCGGACGGTATAATTAAAGTTTGGACTCCGATACCGTCGCCAAAGTGAGTAAAGAAAAATTTATCGGTCGATCGAGAGTGCCGATTGATAAAAATTTTTTTATTATTTAACATTTTTTTAAACTTATTTATTAATTTTTTTTTAATTTATATTAATTCAATTACTCTTGCCAATGATCGCGGTTGATCGCAGTTCGCGAAAGCCTGACGCGACATCAAATCGACAAACGCGCCACCACGGGATGTCGATGAACTTTGTTACCGGACAGAACGGGACATTTAAAGATAGTGCGTGAGGTGTTCATTTCACATAAGTTCGAGGAAATTGAGAGTGAATTGCAAACACTTCTCGATGGTATGAAAATCTGAAAAATTTCATGCATATTAAAGGTACTGAAAAGATTTATTCTGCATGATAATAATTTCAAATTGTTATTAACAAATTGATAAAACAAAAAATTGTTCAAGAAACCGGGAGGCAGCGCAACTTTTGTTTATGAAAATAATTCTCTTATTTTTTTGAATTTGTATGAATTTTTTCAGATTCTTTAATGGACTTCGTATTTTATGATTTTCCACACATTTTTTCCATTAAAAAAAAGAAGTTTCAATGTCAATTAAAAAATCTGAAAAAATTCATACGTATTCAGAAAAATAACAGTATTATTTTAATTTAAAAAAAAGTTGAGTTGCCGGGAAATTTTATGAACAATTTTTGTTTCATCAATTTGTTAACAATTTGGAATTATTATTCTGCAAAATTAATCTTTTCAGTATCTTCGATGTGTATACATTTTTTCAGATTTTCATACCATCGAGAAGTGTTTGCAATTCAATTCCCGATTCTTCTCAATTTCCTCAAATTTGTGCGAAACGAACACCATACGCTTAGACTACCTTGAGGAGGTACTTGATTTTTTTCAGATTTTTATTCCATCGAGAAATGGTCGAAATTATCTCCGAATTCTCACTTTTGAGCGCGTTGAGCACCGTTTAGCGCCCATACAACCTTAATCGTAGATTTTCCGAGTAAAATTTTCCGTCGCAATATCTCTCAAAATACCGAACAAATTCAGTCGTAAATCGACCCATTCGAAAGATCAACGCGAAAATATTGCAAAAGTGCGGACAAACATTTGATCCGATGTTCCATTCAGGCGATGTGTGCACTGAAAGTTTCACTTCCGGAATATTGTCCTTTGTATGAATCCCGGAAAAGGATAAGTCTGGATAAAATAGCCCCGGAAAAAAAAATTCCTGGAAAACATACCCCCCGTAATTTCGAAAAATTGTTTTCGAAAAATCGAGCTTTCCGGAAATTGTACTTTCCGAAAATTGCAATTTCGCCAAATTATTCTTTCGGGAAATCGTATTTTCGAAAAATTTGTTTCGGGAAAATCGAGCTTTCGAGAAAGTCGTATTTTCGGGATAGTCTCGTCGGGAAGTTTTCGGAACACGGGCTCTAAAGTATGGCGAAAGTTGATGTTTTCTCGGAACGTCTTTCCCGGGCCTATTTTTTCCGGAGCCGTTTCAAACTTCTCGGCGTCGAGGCCTTCCCGACTCTCTCGACGACGACGACGATCCAACTCCCTCGTAATCGTGCCTTGAAACCTCCAGGACAGTCGCGACGTTCACATCGACGACGGCGAATTCGAACAAGGCCGTGACCGCCCTCGACTGGATATCGAAGAACGAGCGATACTTCCTTCACGGCGACAACAACGGCTTGATCCAGCTCCACGACACGCGCGACTGCAAAACGATATGGGAGATCCAGCACGAGGGATCGAGGATCGTGACGTTGCTCTGCAATCCGACGGAGTCCACTTTCGTCTGCTCGGTCTCGGAGTCGAACGAGGGCCGTTTGTTGCTCTACGACATAAAAACGCGAAAGCTTGAGAGAACTTTGCCGATGGAACAGAACGTGACGGCGCTGTGCTCGACCTTCAATCACAACGGCCAATTGTTAATAACCGGACTGTCGAACGGCAACATTTTGATCCACGATCTGCGACGCAACGAAATAATCGACAATCTAAGCTGCCACTCGAGTCCCGTCATCGACATCGAGCTCATCAACGATTTCACGAACATCTGCGCTCAAAGCGAGGACGGAAAGCTGTGCCAGAGAAGCATCAACCACACGGGAAAAATCATCTGGGAGACCAAGATCAAGATCGAGAAGAACGCCGTTCACGGGAAATTGTTCACTTTTGATCAGAGCGGAATTCACATGCTGCTGTGCACCCAGAACGGCGGCAATATATACAAGGTAAAGTGCGCTCGGGACGATTCTTCGCGCGAGAACATCAGAATTCGATTTGGGATCGGAAATTCCAAAGCTTGTCGGGTGTAGGCTGATCTATTTAGGCTTTAGAGGGAGTTACGCGCTCATCTCGCAGAGGTTCGAGAAAAATGAAAGCGAATCATCCGAGATTCTCGACGGTATTTGGAAAAATGAACAAAGCATTTTTGTAAAAAGGAAAAAATGGGTTTCCGAAAGAAATTGTTGAGAAATTATTTTTTCGATTAATTTGTTAATAATATTTTTCGAATTGTTATCTTGCAACACTAATGTTTTCAGCACTTTTAATATCAATTTATTAGACTTTGATGAAAAACTTGGGTTTCCGAAAAAAATTGTTGAAAAATTAATTTGTCGAATAATTTGTTGATAACATTTTGGAATTATTCTTCTGCAAAATTAATCTTTTCGGAATCTTCAATATGCAGGAATTACGTCGCTACGCGCCCATTTCGCAGAGCTTCGAGAAAAATGAGAGCGAATTATCCGAGATTCTCGATGGTATTTGGAAAAATGAGCGAATCATTTTTGTAAAAAGGAAAAATTGGGTTTCCGAAATTTATTTTTGAAAGATGATTTTTTTGACTAATTTGTTGATAACATTTTAGAATTATTCTTCTGCGAAATTAATCTTTCAAGAATCTTTGATATGCATGAATTTTATTGAGATTTTTGTACCATCGAAAAGTATTTGCAATTTGCTCTCATTTTTCTCGAACTTAAGCGGAATGAGCGCGAAGCGACATAAATACCTTAGAGGAGATTTTGATTTTTGTTTGCTTTATATTCAAAAACATTTTGTATTTTTTTGCGCATTCTCCGGAAGGGCCACAAAGCTTTTTTGGAGAGTTCTTTGTATTTTTTTTTTCATTTTTCGCCAAAAGAATTGCAATGCTTCAAGAGGAGATTTCGCGTTTTTCCACTGGTTCCAGAAGAGCCGTCGGCTTCGAACGCATTTTCCATTTTTTCCCCAAAAGGACTGCAACTCTTCTAAAAAACATATTCCACTTTTTCGTTTTTTTTTTTTTTTCCAGAGAAGCTGCAACTTTTTTTGAGAATATTTTGAATTTTTTTCTTGCCTTTGCCCGAAGAAACGATCAGATCCGAGATTTTCTGCCGGGTCGCGTTTTTTTCCGCATAAGAGGGCTTAATCGTCGAATAATTTCGTTTCAGATGCCGCCGGGAACGCAGGGAAAGGTCCTGGAATTGGGCGGCCACAAGGGCACGCTGTGCTGCGATTGGTCGACCGCGAACCAATCGGGCACGTGCATAACCGGCGGCGCCGAGGGAAAGGCTCGCGTCTCGACGCTGCTCTCGCCTTGATACAAGAACAAGATTAGTATTTGTATAAATTCGTGACCGGCGGACGCGAGGACGTCGTCGGGCGCGCGCCGTCGCTCCCACCAAAGTGTTTCTAGTGCGAACCAACCGACAACCTTTGTAGATAATGCCACATATTGTAATAAACATTCATAATCATTCCATTAACGCTCGTCGCATTCTTTGCGAACCTTATAATTTTTTTTTTTCTCGTACGATATTTACCTCTTACGCGAAGTCTCAGCAAGAGAGAAGTTTCAGATGCGGACGATGCATCGACCAACGATGAAAGGGTCCCGTTATGTCGAGTTGCGGCGACCAATAACGCCTCAGCGCCTCGTGTATCTCCCCCGGTGTTATCGGCTTGGTCACGGCTCCCTTAAAAAAAAAACGAGAAATTTTTTTTCGCAGAAAATTTCGCAAAAACGAAAAAAAAAAAAAAATCTTGCCAATTACATTGGCATATTGCTTCCTGTTTTTTTTTATCACGGTTTACTAAGCTCTGTTTGTAAGAAAGTACGTCCAACTTTTTTGGCTTCCTCAAGAAGCTTTCGTTTGTGAAAAGCTTTTCACACATCTATTAATTTACTTTTACTTGTTTATCGAATATACTTATCTAATAGTTCCATAGTTGTTTAATTTATTTCTTGCTACTGAGAGTAGCTTTTTTTGTAAAGAAACTTTTTTCGAAAAATTCTAAACGATGCCAAAACTGAAGGCTTGCACAGATTTTGACTAAATTCAATACCGATCTTCGGTTTAGAATAGTTCAAGTTTGTACCAAATTCTAGGCCAATATCTCAAAAAATGCGACAAACAGAGCGCCACCAGACATTTTACAAAAAATTCAAAATGTCGTAAAAACTGAACAACTGCATGAACTTGGCCAAAAATTGCACCAGAGTGAGGGACTTGACCCCTCAATATGTGGTATAAATTTCAGCTTGATATCTCAACCCGTTTCAAAGTTGTGAGGCCAAACAAGGCGCGCACACACACATACATTTTTTCTAAATGTAATTTTTTCGACGTTTTGGCACATTCTGAACACGTTTTCATGAAAATAGCGGAACAAAATTTTTCACCAAAACAAAGCTTCTTGAGGAAGCAAAATTTGAAAAAAAAAAAAAAAAAAGTGAATCCTTTTCGTTACCTTGCCGTGCTGATAGGGCTTGTACGTGTACGGATTGCGGTAACTCAACTTCAGCCGGTCTATCGAGTCTCCGTGAATCTTGTTCTGATCCTGTCTGACGAGGAGCGCGAGATCGATTATCTCCGCCACCGTCTCGTAAGCCAGGTAACCGAGAACCACGTAGGCCTGCTTGGAGACTTTCGTGTCGCCTGAAGAAAAAAACATAAAAATTAATATTGTTAATGGAGATTTTTTGAAATTTAAATAAATAGATTAAGAATTAAATTAAATACATAAGGTTTTTCGACATTTGATAAGTTTTTACGACATTGCTTTGCTGAGGAATGAATAAATAAATAAATAAATAAGGTTGCAAATCATCGAAGCCTTTCGATAAACAATATTTTTCTCGAAGAAAAAATAATATTCAAAAAAATTTTGGAACACATTTCAAAAAAGCGTAAAATTAAAAACCATTTTTTGATAATTAAAAATATTGAAAAAAATCATTTGAGCCAAGTAAACTTGATAAAAAAAGAAATAGAACCTTGCGAGTCCTTAGAACGCAAATAAATGCAGCATCAAAAGAAAGGATGAGCAAGATTGTAATTTCTTTTCAAAAAGTTCACTTGGCTATGATTTTTTCAAGTTTACTTTCTCTACTCTAATAACTCTTGTTCTTTTTTTCAATATCAAAAAATGGTTTGCATACTATTTTCAAACTACGCGACGTCGTTTTTTACATTTGTTACGTCGTTTTATTTTATCCCCTGCATTAAAAAAAAAAAAAAAAAAAAAAAAAAAAAATAGTAAGCCTACTTTCGCATCCAATCCAGTCGCTGAATTTGTGCTGATTTCGATTGGCGAAGGAGACGCATCTCGCCCGGCTAAAGTCGATGTATCGGGCCTCGTCGATTTTCCGCGATATCATTTCGGCCCGCAATTTCCGGTTGTGCTTCACATCGTCAATCGCCGAATTGTTCTCGAGCAGTTCGCCGGTGTTGTCGATCAGACCGACGATCTTGTTGTAGGCGCGCTTCTTCCTCGACGGACCTTCCGTCGCGTCGTCGAACGTCTCCTCGAACGACTCGGCCGCGAGGATTTTGCTCATCGACGCTTTGAACTCCTTCATCTCGAGGTACTTCAGCAATCGGCGCAATTTTATCTTGTTGCTGCGCAGCAGAAATATGAAGTCCTCGTCGGTGACGACGCTGGAGCTTCGACGATCCGCGACTTCGCAGGCCTTGTAGACGAGCGATCTCATCTGGCGATGGATCGCGTCCTCGATTATTTTGGCCGACTCGACGAGCGGCTCGGGACAGTCGCCGAAGCCGTACATCATCCGTCGAATTTCTGCAGGCAAAATAATTTTTTTTTTTTAACAAAAGCAATCAATTTTATTAAAAATTTTGTAAAAAATTTCGTTATTTTTCTTTTATTTATTCAGTACCGATAGATGGCCTTGGAGGAATGAAAACATTATTATTATGATTATTTTATTTAGTGGAAAATAATTTCTCGAAATTTTTCATGATCAATAGAATAGATCGAAAGAAAAACAAAAAAATTGTAGAAAATTTCGTTATTTTTCTTTTATTTATTCAGTACCGATCGATGGCCTTGGATGAATAAAAACATTATTATTATGATTATTTTATTTAGTAAACAATAATTTCTCGAAATTATATTAATAGAACAGAATTTGAAAGAGAATTTATTTTACCATTTCATTCGCGCACGAATAATCGAATAATTTTTTTAAATCAATAATAATAATGAAGCAATAACCATTGATCGCCAATTATTTATGAATTATAATTGATCGGTCATTATTTCATTATTGTTATTATCACTATTATTTATGATTTATTATTATTATGTAAATTGATCAAACGAACTGCATTAAACGATTAAGTAAATTATATTATACATTCTAATTTCATGTATATTTAATATAACAATAAATAAAAGATAATGCATTTTTTACAAAATAAAATAATAATAATAATAATAAACCATCAATTATTCATTAATTATAACTAATCAATAATCAATTTGTTATTGTCATTACTATTTGTAATTATTGTTATTATTATTTGTTTGGATTTTTTAATTATTTCAAATAAATTGTTAAACCAAATACAATTGTTAACCTAAAAAAGGAATGACTTACCAGCGATGTAGTTGACAGGCTCATTTTTCGGATCTTGCGGATCCGAAGATTTCCCGAACGACACGTCGCTCGTCATTCCACCCTTTTTTCCTTCGCGGGACTCTAGATTTTTGCGAAGATTTTTTTCCTCTTTCCCTCCGAGAATAAACGAGGAGAGAATCGACGGTTCACGAGTCGAAACGTTTGTTGCACCGCTCTCAGCGGAGCATCGCGCGGCGTGTTATTGTTTCGTTCTCTCTCGCAAAGGCGACGAGAAGGTAAACAACGCGCGAACACACACACGCCAATTTTTACGAGGATCGAGGATGACAATCGACTGCGCTACCGCGGAATACGCGTCGTCGTGGTGACAAAGTGTTTATATCGCGAAACACGACACGACGGTGGCGCCGCAGGCGCAGCCGCGGGGCGACGGGGAAGCGGAGAGAAGAGAGGAAACACAGGTGGGAAAGATGAGAAAGTTGACGACAGCGCCACCTGCGCGAAATAGCTTTTCAAACGGGTTCAAACGCCGCATGGCGATATTTCGCTTAACAAATATTCTCACAAAGTTTATACAGTACAGCAATCGATTCACTGACAAACGAACCGATAAATCTTCGGTAAACAACGATTCGTCATTAGCGTTGTTAATTTTGTACTATTTTGTGCGATGTGAATGTCGCATCGTTGCTAAAAAATTGCGTTCGCTGAACTACGCCGTGTGCAAGCAGTCTAAAAAAATGTTTCCGAATGACAAGTATTTCAGTACTGCGTATTATAGACAGATTGCAACGCGAGATTACTTGCGTAAACAATGGTTTATCGATAGAACGAATGGAATCGCATTTGAATCTCGCGCGCCAATCGCGTAGCCTCCTTTCCGTTGGAGCCGAAGTTTTCATCGAACGGACACCGATTCGACGTCGCCGTCGCCGAGCGCTTGAACGTTTCTCACGATTTCCACGATCTCTCCTCACTCCCAAAGAGAAACATCGACGAATTTTTCTCAATTCACGATTCGTCAACGTACCGACAAATAATAGAATCGACCGAAACGGAGCGTCGATGTTTCTCGCGTAAAATAAACTTCGAATCAGCCCTAGACAGATTTGAATCTCGCGCCATTGGACAGCGTTTCGTGCGAGCTCGAGCCTCGCTCGCGGTTGACCAATTCCCGCGAGCCAATCGCGTAGTCCCTCTTCCGTTCGAGCCGAACTTTTCATCGAACGACACCAATTCGACCGAGGGGAAAGTGCATCGTGCATTGGCCTTTCGGTCGCCGCACAGCGAACCGAGAAACCGTCCGTGAGGCGGCAGCACCGTCGCCGAGCGTTCGAACGTTTCTCACGATTTCCACGGTTTCTCCTCACTCCCAAAGAGAATCATCGACGAATTTTTCTCAATTCACGATTCGTCATTTTACCAACGAATAGAATCGACGAAAACCGAGCGTCGATGTTTCTCGCGTAAAATAAACTTCGAATCAGCCCTAGACAGATTTGAATCTCGCGCCATTGGACGGCCTTTCGAGCGAGGTCGCCCCTCGCTCGCGGTTGGCCAATTCCCGCGCGCCAATCGCGTAGTCCCTTTTCCGTTCGAGCCGAACTTTCCATCGAACGACGCCGATTCGACCGAGGGGAAAGTGCATCGTGCATTGGCCTTTCGGCCGCCGCACAGCGAACCCAGAAAACGTCCGCGAGGCGGCAGCACCGTCGCCGAGCGTTCGAACGTTTCTCACGAATTCCACGATTTCTTCTCCTTCCCAAGGAAGAGAAATATCGTCGAATTTTTCTCAATTCACGATTCGTCGTTTTACCAACGAATAGAATCGACCGAAACGGAGCGTCGATGTTTCTCGCGTGAAACAAAACGTCCAATCGGCCCTCTCTCTCGCTCGCGCGCCGCGCGCGACCCGACTCGGCCCGCGCGCTTCTACGATCTCGTCGCTTCCGGGCGCGACGGCGCACAAGCTCGCTCGCGCTGCCGCACGTCGCTTTCCGTTTTCCATTTTATTATTTCTTCGTCTCGCTGACCCCCAACTGTCCGCGGCCCTCGTTTCCGCACCACCTCGCATCCTTCACGTTTTCTCGCTTGGAAAGCAGCGGTTTCTACAGTTGTACGTGCATTCAAGTAAGTCCGTTCCCTCCAATTGCGCTTATCGCTCTTGTCGCTCGCCCGCTCGTCCCTTTTCTTCACTCTGTTGTTTCTTTTTCCTCGGGAATCGCGAGAGCGATCCAGGTAATCCGAGTTTCTCGTCGCGCTCGCCGAGTTTCGGCCATCGTGGCCTTTTGGCGCGACCTTAACCTCAGCTAAATAAGGCGATACGGAATCGCGTTCCATTTTCACTACAATTTTTGTTTCTTCAACGCTCTCGATTTTTTTCGTCCGAGACTTTGAAAAAAGTTTTTTTTTTTTTTTTTTTAAGACTCGTCGATTCGTTAGCGCGACGTGGAAACGTCATCGGAACGGTGAATTTCGCGATCGGCGATCGCGCGGCGCGCGGGGGGGGGGGGGGGGGGGGGCGAGGGCTTCGAGGAGCGTAATTCTCGTGCGAAATGTCATTCGATCGCGGTGTCGCGCGCCGCCTCCTGGCTCGCGGTTCGACGCGGCTCTGCCCGAACGCGGGCTCCGCGCTTGATGCTCCTTTTCTCGCGCCAATGACCGATCGCTCCTGCACTTTTCTCGTGACCTTCGTCGATTCTATATTATTATTATTATTATTATCATCATTATCATTATTATTTCATAATAATAATAATAATTGTTATTATCATTATTATTTTATAATAATAATACTAATTAATAATAATAATATCTAAAATTGACGAAGGGCACAAAAAAGTGCCAAAGTAGTCCGTCATTGGCACGAGAGAAATAATGTCAAGTGCGCAGCCTGTGTTTTGTGGAGTGGTGTTAAATAATAATCATAATAACAACAATTATTATTAATAATAAGAATAATTATTGTTATTATTGTTAAATACAAATAATTTAATAATAAAAAATTATTATTATTATTATTATTATTATTATTATTATTAATAATAATAATAATAATTGTCATTATTTAACACAGTTATACCAAACGCAGGCTGCGCATTTTAAATTATTTTTCTCGCACCAATGAACGATTGCGGCTTTGTATTTAGATTCCATTGTCTTTCGTCACTACGTCTTGCGGGAATCGCACGAGCTCTACGCTGGGCTCGTTCGCGACTGCTTTTCCTACTAAATTTTTTTTCGTTATACCTAATTCGGGAGAAAATAAAAGAAACGATTGATGAAATGGAAAAAATTTGAAAACAAAGAGAAATACGGAATAAAATAAAAGGATAATAAAGAAGGATGAAATTGTAAACGAAAGAAAGTAAAGACAAAACAAAGTTACTAAGATTGTTATTCTCTATCGATATTTTTCTTATATCTATCAACTTTGAATAAATATCTCAGCGATAATCAGTAAAACGGAAAAAAAAGGAGAGGGAAAGAAATGTTTAGTGTTTGGAGAGTTTTGATGGCGATTTTTTTTCTGCGATCTACAAACTACGATCATTTGTGTGTGAATCGAATTGTAATTTTTTTTGTGCGAATCGAATTATAATCATTTTTGTGCGAATCGAATAGTAATAATTTTTGTGCGAATCGAATTGTAATAATTTTTTTTATCGTTACAGAAGGGTGTTGTATGAGTCAAAAAATAGAAAAGCCAGTGCTGTCAGGTCAACGCATAAAGACCAGAAAAAGAGGTACGTGAAAGCGATATTAGGCGAAGGAAAAATCTTGAGATAGGCCTTCGATAGGATACAAATTTAAAAAAAAATCAAGCAAACAGGAGGTGCTGAAAGTATTAATATTGCACAATAATGATCTCACAATGTTATTAACAGGTAGGTGAAGGACAACAAATTTTCACGATTTGCCCGTTGACCTAATTTTTTTTTTTTCATAAAAACGATTCGCTAATTGTTCGAACACGTATGGATTTTTTCAGAATTAACTGCACTTCTTGAAAATTCTGTTTTTTTTATTTATTTATTTTTGAGCTGTTTTTGCCAATCTGGTTGCTCAATCGCCCGGAAGGTTCTCGGATGCAATGGGTGGCTTTGCAAGAAACACAGACCCAAAATTCGTACCTAAACAGGCGTTAATAAAGAAAAGAAAACAAAATTTCGATCATTAGAAAGAATTCTCAAAAAATTCGTACGTGTTCGGAAAAATTGTCGAATCATTTTTATTTGAAGAGAAAGTTAGGTGAGCAGACAATTTGTTGAACATTTTTTTTTCACCTATTTGTTAATAACATTTTGAGATTATTATTGCACAATATTACTCTTTCACGCACCTTTCGCATACTTGATTTTTTTTAGATTTTTGTCCCATTGAGAAGTGTGGAAAATTCTATTCGAATTCGTAGCGAGTGCCGCGATTAGCGTCGAATTGCGGTAGTCCAAGCGTATGATGATTATTTCGCATGAGACCGAGGAAATTGAGAGGAATTGGAAATTGAATTGTAAACACCTCTCGATGGTATCGAGTTGTGATGCCGAGACATTTTTCGAACAATTTTTCGTTTCATCAATTTGTTAATAACAATTTGGAATTATTATTGTGCAAAATTAGTATTTTCGGTACATTTGATGTGCACGAATTTTTTCGGATTTTTATACCATCGGGAAGTGTTTGCAATTCGCTCTCAATTTTCCCGAACTTATGCGAAGTGAACACCTCACTAAAGGCAAACGTTTCTTTCCGTTTCCACAGATGAAAAAGAGAAGTATGATCCAACTGGATTTCGCGATGCAGTACTGCTGGGCCTGGAGAAGGCTGGCAACGACTTAGACGCCATATCCAAGTATCTGGACACGGCCGGCTCCAAATTGGACTATCGCCGGTACGGAGAGGCGCTGTTCGACATTCTAATAGCCGGCGGTCTCTTGGTGCCCGGTGGCTCGATCGCCCAAGATGGCGACAAGCCGGTCAAGACGACGGCGTGCGTTTTCGCTCAGCCCGAGGACATGGAGTCTATGAAGAATTACGAACAGGTAACGTATTCCCGATTAATGGAACTCGGCCTAGCGGCGCAAATCCAACACAAAGCGGAAAATGAAGAAGAAAAAGTATTCCCAAATATCAGTAAATTATTTCAGTTACCGCGAGTTAATTAATTAATTAATTAATTAATTAATTAGGCTATTTATTTATTTCTTTATTTACCTTTTAGATAATAACAGTTTATTAGAATTTTTCATATAGCAAAGTAATCATTGAAAAGTTAGTTTATTACTAAATAAGTTCCACTTGGCAAGAATAAATCTTGAATATTAATTATAACAATCGAAGTTTCAATTCAAGATATTGCAAAACAGGGGGGATCTTTTGCGTCACTTGCATCGCAACGCTGTTGCTCTTTGTGCCTGACTAAATGGCCGAAATAGATTCGCGTACTTTCACATTTTTTACCGGCTATATTCTATAAACTATCCAATTCTCAAGGTAGTTTCGCTTCGCGCTCATTTCGTACAAGTTCGAGAGAAATTAGAGCAAATTGTAAATACTTCTCGATGGTATAAAAATCTGGAAAAATTCAGGCACATCAAAGACACTGAAAGGCTCAATTTTTCAAAATAATGATTCCAAAATGTTATCAACAAATTACCAAAGAAATTAATTTTTTTTAGCTCCCGGAAACCCAACTTTGTCCCTTTGCGAACATGTTTACAGATTTTACAATTTGCTCTGAATTTGTGCTTTCTTTTATGGCTAAAAGGCGTGAAAAGATACAAAATTGAGAACAAATCGAAAAATTGATAAAATTCATACGTATTTAAAAAAATAAACGAATCATTTTCTTTAAAAAAACATTCATTTTTTGACAAATTTGTTAACAAGGCAATCCTAAAATTGATTTTACGTCCTAATAATCCCAAGAAGTTATCAACAAATTGATGAAACAAAGAACATGTTCAACAATTTTAGCCGGCAACTTAATTTTTGTTCCGATGGAAATGATATGAACATTTTTCCAAACACGGACGATTTTTTTTAGAATTTCTTCGAAGCGCCAAAAAAAAACAGTTTTACGATAATATGTACATTAAAAAGAGCAGCCTAATTATCATTAATGTTTTTCAGGTATTCACGAAATTGATGAGAAGATACAAGTACTTGGAGAAGATGTTCGAGGAGGAGATGAAGAAAGTGTTGGTCTTCATGAAAGGATTCACGCCGATCGAGCGTATAAAGCTGGCGAGAATGACGGCTCTGTGGATCTCGAATGGATCCGTACCGCCGACCGTCCTGTCGGTTCTCATCAACGAACATCTCGTCAAGGACAACTTGGCTCTGGACTTCCTGATGGAGGTCTTCGTGACATGGAAGCAGGAGAAGGGCCTGTCCAGTTTGATGACCGCGCTGAAACGCGGTGGAATCGAAGGAAGGTCGGATATTCGTCGAATAATTTTCCTTTCGAAGAATAACGAGTTCTCGCAAAAGATTCATTCGCCGGAAATAACAATTATTATTGAATTGTTATTAGATTTATTGAATTTTTCTTGTTTTAATACTTTAATTAGATTTTCCTTGTTTTATTGATTCAATTAGATTTTTCCTATTTTATTGATTTAATTTGATTTTTCTTGTTTCATTCATTTCATTAGATTTTTCTTATTTTGTTGATTTAATTTATTTTTTCTTATTTTATGAGTTCCAAAGCTGCAATTTTTTTTTTCTTTTTTGCTTTTTCTCGCTTTTTAAATTTTAATCGTTGCGTTATCGGATTGCTTGCAGATTAATGGAATTCGTGCCGCCTAACAAGAGATCCGAGGAGCACTTCCGTTCCGTATTCGAGGCGGTCGGACTCGCCGACATCGTCAAGCTGCACAAGGCCCAGGCGAGCCAGGAAGCGAAGCGCGACCTTCAACAACTTTTGCTCGATGACTTGGCCGACAATCGGCCCATCAAGGACATCGTGCTTGATCTCAAGGAAATGGCACTGAGATGTGGCATTCCCGAACACGAAGTTATTGGACTGGTGATTATGCAGACATGATTTAAAAACAAAATGTATCCCGACTCCGCTAAAACAGCCTCACCTCGTGCGCGCGGTCTCAAAACAGCGTTTTTTTTTTTCATATATTTTAAACAAATCTAAACAAGTCTAATCCAAGTGTTTTAGACGAATTGTTTTAATCCATTTGTTTTCGACGATTTGTCATCAAACGAATTCTTTTTGAACGAATTGTTTTAGACGAGTTCTTTTTGAACCAATTGTTTTGGACGAATTTTCCGAAAATTTGGGACTGGCTCGAAGTGAAGGCTAGTTTTCTGCGGCGCGGTATATTATTTTTCCCCAGACAAGGAGAATCGTTAAAAACCTTCCTTAATTTGTTGCGTCGACAGATATGGTCCGTAGTTATGGGCCAAGCCGAGTGGAACAAGAAAGAAGAGTTAGTCGCCGAACAGGCCCTCAAGCACTTGAAGATCTACACACCGTTGTTCGGTGCATTCACATCCACTGCCAGATCTGAGCTCGCTCTTATCCTTAAGGTTCAGGAGTTTTGTTACGAGAACATGAACTTCATGAAAGTCTTCCAGAAGATCGTTTTGTTATTCTACAAAAGTATGTTGAAGAAAAGTTGAAAAATTCCCGAGAGAAGATTGTTAGAAAATTGGAAAAAAAAGGAAAATGATAAATCGATAAACGCGAAATTTTTCAGAGGACGTTGTCTCGGAGGAAGTTATTCTGAAGTGGTACAAGGAGGGACACTCGCTCAAGGGAAAGATGCTCTTTTTGGACCAAATGAAAAAATTCATCGAATGGCTGCAAAACGCCGAGGAGGAATCCGAGTCGGGCGAGGAGGATGACTAAAATCATTAAAAGTCAGTACGATCGTCGACGAACCCACCGTCGTTCCACGTAGCGCGAATTGCGTTAACAATAAAAAAAAAAATCTTTAAAAAAAATATATATATATTTTTGTTATCTTTTTGAAAATAAAATTTTTTTGTTTTTGAAAAAATTCAAAAAATTTAAATTGAATAAAAATTAACGTGAAAATTGTCTTTTTCCAGGTACATTCAAGCCACATTGCCAGAAAACAAAAAAAGGAAAAAGAAAACCAATGCGTCAGTATTCTGTCCAACATTATTGGAACTCTCGGAGCAAACATCTGACTCGTAAGTTACGGTGACGGGTGAATTCAATGGTAAATAAAATGAATAATAAAACGAAAAAAAAAAAAAAAACAAGAAAAGCAAGAAAAAAAACATCAACTGTAAAATAAAAACTATCAGCAAACAGCCCCGCGAGGGGCCGGGACAGACGACGATTGAACGAAATAATAATCGAAGGAAATTGGTGAAACTCGAAAAGCGTAGAAAGAAAAAATAAATAAAAAGAAATAAATAATGTTCAACACAGATTCATCAACACGGGAGATCGAATTGTAAATTTGCAATGTCTCTGAATTGTATTTACTTTAAGAAAACTATTTTGTGTTACACTTTTATAACTCCGCTACAAAATATATACAGAGATCGAAACGAAAAAACAACAAAAAAAAAAACTAGAAAACGAAACAATCGATCGATCGGTTTGGTAAAAAAGAAAAAAACGAAGAGAGAAAAAAAGTAATAATTCGAACCACGAACTTTATCCCTGTACGTAAGAATTTCGAAGCCCCGTCTTACTTTGTACGATAATATTGTATTAATTGATAGAAAAAAAGGAGAAAAAAAAAAGAAAAAAAATATATATATACCGTCAGACTGGTGTTTGACATTGGAAATTGAAGGAAATTAGAAATTTAAGGAAATCGGAAATTTGAGGAAATTGGAAAAATTCGGGAGGGGTCGGAATTCGATGAAAATTTCGTTGAATAATTTTGAGCGTTTTTTATTCACAGATTTTTCTGCTTGTACTTGTAATCGCGCATCGCGGCAATCGGCTGTTTGCCGATCGCGGTTTTGCCGTTCATGTGAGGAACCAATTTTTTCGGAATCGACACTCGGCCGTCCTCGGTCTGGTGGGTCTCGCAAATGGCTATCAGCGTTCGCGGAATCGCGCAGGCCGTTCCGTTCAACGTGTGCGCGTGCAACGAACGACCGTCGGCCGTTCTGTACTTTATGTTCAGCCTCCTCGACTGATAGTCCGTGCAGTCGCTGCAACTCGACAATTCGCCGTAGTGCTTTCGTCCCGGCAACCATGCTTCGATATCGAATTTCCTTGAGAAAAAAAAAATTATTAGGACAACCAAATGATGAATTCGTGGAGAAATTCTCTGCTCAATGAGGTACAAATCTGGGAAGAAACGAAGAAAAAAAAGGTTTGTTTTTGCTTCCTCGAGAAGCTTTGTTTTGGTGAAATTTTTTTTCGAGATTTCATGTGTTCGAAATGTTTCGAAACGGCGGAAAATCACGTTTCGAAAAAATGTCCGGAAGTGCAGGCGCATAGTTTGAGCGCGTCACCGGAAAATGGTTCGAGATATCTGGCTGAAATTTGTACGAGAAATTGGTGGGTCGAGTCCCCGTCTTCGTTCCCATTTGCTTGCGAAATTTATGCACTTTTGTTCGGTTTTCGCGGCATTTCGAATTTTGAAATTAAAAAAAGAATTTTTTTAAATTTGTTGACATTTTTTTTTAATTTTTTGGAAAAATTTCTTGAGGCGCTTTTAGCTGCATTTCTCACCGCCCGAGCATGTTGTGTCGCTAATAAACGACCGCGAAAACGAGCGACGTACTTTTGCGCAAAAATGTTACGGCAGATCATTGCAAAACGGGCGATCTTTTTTTTTATGACCGATGAGTCGTTCATCGGTTCCTTTGCCGAAAAAGCTTGACGATGGTAGTTTATTTGTAAAGAAACTCTTTTCAAAACATTCGAAATGGCGTAAAAACTGAACGTCTGCACAGATTTTGCCCAAAATCAATACCGATCATTGGTTTATAATAGTTCAACTTCGTACCAAATTTGAGCCCGGTATCTCAAAAAATGTGGCAGCTGGAGCGCGTGCAGAAATTCTTGAAAAATTTCAAAACGGCGTAAAAACTGAACGACTGCACCGATTTTGCTAAAAATTGGATCAAAGAAGAGGCCTTGCCTTCTCAACATGTGGTATAAATTTCAGCTCGATATCGCAAATCGTCCTCAAGTTATAAAGTAGTTTGTCAGAAATTAGATCTGATTTGTAGGTTTGGAAGAACGAACGATTTTAATTCAAAATCGGGTGCCACTTCCGGCATTTTGGCGTAGGCTTACACGGGAGCGTTTCGTCGACTCGTAAAAAAAATTTTTTTTTTTGTACTTGGCGTCGATTTGCTACCGCGTCTCTTAAAAACTATGCGAACACGCACACACATACGGACAGACATTTTTTCTAAATGTGATTTTTCGACGTTTTGGCACATTCTGAACACGTTTACATGAAAATCTGGAAAAAAAAATCCCATCAAAACAAAGCTTCTCGAGGAAGCAAAGAACAAAAAAAATAAAAATGAATCTGCCGACTCGTTCGCGACTCACCTGTACGCCGGTGCGCCCAACTCGTGGGCCGGCATGTCCAGAACTTTGTACGACAGTCCAAGATCCGTGAATATGTCCTGCTGTATGGCGCGCAATTCTTCCATCAACCTCGGCGAGTCGTTTTGCGCGCAGCAGGCGAACATCTCGACTTTGGTGAACTGATGAACCCTGTAGAGTCCCCGCTCCTCGGCGAGTTTCGATATCTCGGCCCTGTAGCAGCGGCTCACGGCCGCGATTTTCAAGGGCATTTCGTCGGCCGGAGTTTCGCTGTCGATGAGCATGCTCGCCAGGGCCATTTCGGCCGTGCCGGACAAGCTGAAGTCGTCGCCGTAATGCGAGTCCAGCGAGTAGACGAGGGTTCTCTCGCCGTCGACGATCAGGCCGCATCTCTCGATGACCTTCGTCGGCAGAATGTCCGGCACGGAGACCAATTTGAAACCGTGACCGAGCAGTTTATCCACGGCGTACCGCACGAGAGCCTCCTCCATTTGCGCGAGATCTCCCAAAAGTATGTAACTCTTTTCTCCGGCCAACGGGCCGAGATCGTCGGTTCTGATGAGGTTCAGACTCTTCGCGATCTCGGTGAAGGTTTTCGGCGGAAAGTCGAATTCTCTTTCGCTCCCGCATTCCTCGAGAACCCTCGGCTCGTCGCCGTATCCGACGACTTCCGGCGCCGTCGCGTTCGGGATCTTCGACATTTCCGCCAGCAGCTCGTCCCGATCTTCTGGGTTTCTCGACAACTCCAACACTCGGTCTATGTCGCCGACTCCCTTTCGCCGCCTTATGTTGTCGCGAATCGCGTCGCGATTCGCCGGATTCGACAGATAATCGACGTCGTACTCGGGACCGGGTATTCGCAACTTAGTCTCCGGATTCGGCATCGGCTTTCTCTGGAAGCGTGAAAAAAGAAGTGACGATTATCTGTATGTAAAAACTCAACGACTGTACAGATTTTGCCGAAAATCGGACCAGGGAAGAGGAATCGACTCCTCGACTTGTGGTATAAATTTTAGTTCGATGCCTCGGCTGGGGTTCGAAAGTCTGAACGATCATAAATCGGAACGGCTGAAAACCCGTAACCAAAATTTACAAAACTTCGAATACGGACAGAAATATTTTTCAAAATCCGATTTTTCGACGTTTTGGCACGCTCAGAACATTTTTCATGAAAATCTCGATTTTTTTTTTTTTTTCACGGAATTAAAGGTTTTCGGTAAAAAAAAGAAGGCGAGAAATGTGGGTCTTAGCGAAGTGGAGAAAATGCGACGAGCTTTGTGAATTCGACGAACCTGAGCGCGAGAGCAAAACTTTGCGTAACTACACAAACTGAACAATCCTCGTCTCGACTTCATCATAGTTGATGATTGTGGGCACCCCTCGATTGTTCGCCAATCGCGATAATTCGAAAAATCGAAAGATTTCACGTGTTTATTTGTCAACAACCTTGCTACAAAAAGATTATACGGCACGGATGCGATATTTACATACATACGGTAGAGACACACGCGAGTAGCGTGAGAAACAGCAAGCAGACAGAGTTAGATGAGGCGCGGACTCAGTCAGTAACAAAATTCCCTATTTCTTTTTTTTTTTTAAGTTCGCTGCGACGAGGAAAATTAAATTGGGTTTTCGTAATCATCACATAAACTCATGAAAACCTAATTTGCTTTTCGACGTCCGATGAGCCGTGCACTCAGTCGGTAACAAAATTCCCTGCTTATTTCATCTTTTTTTTAAGAGTTCGCGGCGACGAGCAAAATGAAATTAGGTTTTTGTAATCGTCACATAGATCTATGAAAACCTAATTGGCTTTTCGCCGTCCGATGAGCCGTGGACTCGGTCGGTAACAAAATTCCCTGTTTATTTTGTCTTTTTTTTTAAGAGTTCGCGGCGACAACTAAAATGAAATGAGGTTCTTGTAATCATCACATAGATCTATGAAAACCTAATTTGCTTTCCGACGTCTGATGAGGAGGCGCGGACTCAGTCGGTAACAAAATTCCCTATTTCTTGTCTTTTTTTCAAGAGTTCACTGCGCCGAGCAAAATCAAATTAGGTTTCTGTAATCATCACATAGACCTATAAAAACCTAATTTGCTTTTCGACGTCTGATGAAGCATGGATTCAGTCGGTAATGAAGATCCCTGTTTATTTTTTTCAAAGAGTTCGCTGCGGCGGGCAGAATCAAATCAGCTTTCTGTAGTCATCACACAGACGTATGAAAACCTAATATGCTTTTGCCGTCGGATCAAGCCTTTCGGAGAAAATAAGAAAGGAGAATTGTTACCATCGGAGCAACTCTCATCGCTGCGCCACATCGCCGTGTGTTTTCGAGAATCCGCAATTTCCGCGATTTCAACCTTTCGCACAAGCGACGCCCCCTTCCCTCTCCACGCGAGCCGATTGCGCGGATTGCGCGAGGCTCACGTGATCAATCGTACGAGATGCGCGACTCGCCGTAATTCCGCGTCGACTCTCGTCACGCCGACCATCGGCCGTGCGAAACCCGACACGCGCTCGGCGAATGCAAAAGAACGAACCGAATAAACAAATTCATCCACATTTGTCCCAATATCAGAAATAAATGCACCCGACGCGCATATCGAATCCGAGGAATTTTAAATCTGGCGCCCTTTCTCAATGCGAAATCGAGCGGACCGCGATAGGTCTCGAGCGCCGCGTTTCGCCACATCGCCCTCGATGCCCATCGATGTAACGGCTCGCGACAAACATGCAATAATTACACCGCAGTCAATGAACAGCCCTACAGTCCTCCGTATCACGCGAAACGCACGAACCGTTAATTTTTCCCGGAAAACGCGTGACGCGTCGCGCGAGGACGCGCAGTCGTGCGCAGAGCCCACTGCGCAGCCAAGCTCCGCCCCTCCCTGCCCTTCGCGACGAATGAGCGCGTTGTGTACTATTGCCATTCGGCAGGGACACGGAGTAACCTGAGCGTCGCGGCGCTCCTCGCACCAACGCAGACGTGACTGGTGCGTCAGCGCGAACGGTCCGCGTACGAGGTGCGCTCAACGAATCGAACGCTTTCCACGATCGCGAGTGACGCACGATCGATTCGCCATCGTCACGGATACTCATCGATAAGCCAGCAACCCGGAATTGCCAATCGCACCTGTCGATGTCAAAACGACAGCGGGATTCGGACGGATTGAAAACGAGCGACGACCCCCACCCCGTCACGTCGTCTGAGACACAACAGCTGAGTCGACCGGTCGCACAACGAAGATAAACGACAATCCAAGTTTTTTTTTATCTTTTTTTTCTTTTTTTTCTGTCGATCATCCTATCAACGATCGCATTGATGTCGGATGATCGCAATTATGCACCGAGGTAAGCGAAAAAAAAAAAAAATCAATTTTTTTTTCAAAGTGACGATGATGTTTTTTTTTCGTTTTTTTTTTTTTTTGAGAGTAAAATTAATGAAATTTCATAATTGATCGGCGATTATCGCGCGACGATGTCGCAAAGTCATCGGCGAACTTTGACGACCCCGCGTCGAGTTCTGCTTTGGTGCGGAATATATAGCAAACTATTTTGAAGGCATCAGCGTGAGACGAAGGTTTTTTTGTTTTTTTTTTTGAGCGATGAAATTTTGTAATTGATCGGCAATTATTGAGCGGCGATGTCGCAGCGTCATCGGCGAACTTTGACGACATGACGGCGAGTTTGCCGTCTGTGCGAAAAATATCGCAAACTGTTTTGGCGACTTTGACGCAAGGTGGATTTTGTTCTTCTCTTTTTGGAGTTGACGAGTTGATGACGGAGCAGAGAGAAGGGTTTTTATTTTTTTGAAATCGAATGGGTTTGTGGAAAAATATTTTGTGTTGGATGCGGTTTGTTCTGATTGCTTGAAAAATATTTTTGATAGGTGAATCGGAGGTAAATTGGAGCACGTCAGAGAAACGTCAGACCGGAAGCGTAGCGAAAGATACAAAGTATCGTCAAGGATGACAGCGAGACGCAGGAATAGCAACGAAACGCCCTTTCTGCGATGACGGGACAAAAACTTCTCGTTCCACGCTTATCACGATCTATATCTATTTTTTATTTTTAAAAAATTTTAAGCTGATGTTTTGAAAAACCAAGTCGAAAAAACGGAAACGGAGATTTTTTTGAAAATTCGAAAATTCCATTTATTTCGAAAGCTTCAAAGAGATTGGTTTCGCATCCAATTCTAAATCATATTGAACAGAAAAAATGTCTACGAAAACATTATTTTTTTGCAAAAACAATTTGCTTTCACAAGAACAAATCTTTCAACAAAAACTAATTTTCTAATGAAAAATTCTTCAACGGAAACAATATTTTTCGACAAAAACAATTTTTTTAATGAAAACAAGTTTTTTAAACAAAAACGATTTTTTTAATGAAAAGATATTTTTTAACAAACATTTTTTTTTTTCAATTTGACTAAAGTTGCCTCTATGAGAAAGAAAAAAAAAACAGATTAAAAAAAGCGGCATTAGCGCGCACGCGGCCAATTGCCTCAGGTAATCGACGCTTAAACTTTGATATACGCCGCGTGCGTTTCCTGTTAATGGCATGAATTATTAAAGAGCAACCTTTGACACCCTGTTTCTAAAGATAAAACCCGTGCGCATGAAAATTTCGGTGCTTCACGACGTGTCGACACTCTGGAAAAAAAAAAACCGTATTACAGACCCAAGATCTTTGATTTCACGTAACAATAATGCCTAACGTTGGCCAATTTTCTTCAACTTACAATTTTTTCTTTAACTCGGGTTTTTTAAAGAATTTCTAATTTTTTTTCGAATTTATGTCAATTTTTTCAGAATTTTTGTGATATAATAAAAGAAAAAAAAAGTTGCTTGTCGTGAAAACAAAAATCAAAGATGTGACAATATTTTGAAAAAAAAAAAAATCGTGTTCGATTCTAAAAAAATCGACGAGTTTATTTGAGAAGCAAAAAAGAACGGTTTCAAAAAACATTCGTAAAAAAAAAATTTCCAGCAACTTGTTAATAATTTTTCGACATTATTGATCTAACAAATTAATGGTCTCGGCAACTTTGATACGAGTCATATTTTTTCAGATTTTTTTCTACGTTCGGGAATCGTTCGAAATTTTCGCGGAATGTCGCTTTCAGCTGAGAATAATACGCGCGACGAATCTCGAAATTATTGGGTTGTTCGCGAGGTTCGAATTCGAACCTTTCGACCTTCGAAGAATCGAGGAAACGTGCTTCAAAAATGTTTTTGCTCGGAGCAAATTCCCCGATTCTCGGAAGTGTTGCGCTATTCATATTTCTGGATCGCACATTGTAATTCGCAATGTAAATATTGTGTTGCAGAAACCCGATGATTTTTTCAGTCAACGAGGAGCGCGCGAGTTTTTTGTTGCCGGAAGAAGGTAGAAAAACGAAAGAACAACAGAGAATCACCGGAGAATCATGAGTCCGCACGTTTGTGATAATCGTCAATGAGCACAAAGTTAGTCATGGCTTCCAATGGCTATTCGAATTCATCGACGGCGAAGCAACAGCAGCAGAATCACTCACCACCTTGTGAGTCTCCGAGCTGTATGTGTGCCTAGATTAGCCACTTTTTTTTCTTATTTTAATTTAAGCCTCGCCACCTCCCGGCCCCTCGCACACCGTCGTCGGAAAATTTACCGAAAATACAATTGATCGAAAAAACAATTGGGCGGAAATATAATTGACCGAAAAAAAAAAACAATTGATCGAAAAAACAATCGACCGAAAATAATTCACCGAAAAAACAATTGACCGAAGACACAATTGACCGAAAATACAATCGACCGAAAATACAATTGACCGAAGATACAATCGACCGAAGAAACAATCGACCGAAAATACAATTGACCGAAAAAAACCAATTGACCGAAGACACAATTGGCCGAAAAAAACAATTGGCCGAAAAAAACAATTGACGGAAGACACAATTGGCCGAAAATACAATTGACCGGTGAAATAATTGACCGAAGATACAATTGACCGAAAAAAACAATTGACCGAAGAAACAATCGACCGAAAATACAATTGACCGGCGAAATAATTGGCCGGAAATACAATTGACCGGCGGAATAATTGACCGGAAAAAAAATTTCGTAAGAATTAGACTTTGAGCTATCACAACTCGCTAACACACATCGACACGCTAATGCGGCCAGACGCGAGCGATTTTTTGTGGTGTCCATCTTCCGCTCAATTGTATTTTGAGTCAATTGCAATTCCGGTAAATTGTATTTTGAGTTAATTGTGTCGTTGCCAAATTGTATTTTGAGTCAATTGTGTTTTTGCCAAATTTTATTTTGAGTCAATTGTGTTTTCCGTCAATTGCTATTCCGGTAAATTGTATTTTGAGTCAAATGTATTTTTGCCAAATTGTATTTTTAGTCAATTGTATTTTTGTCAAATTATATTTTTGTCAAATTGTATTTTGAGTCAATTGTGTTTCCGGCAAATTGTATTTTTGCGAAATTGTATTTTGAGTCAATTGTGTTTTCAATTCTAATTCCGGTCAAATGTACTTTCGGTCAATCGTATTCGGTAAATTTTCCGCGAGCCTCGAATTCGCCCCTGAGAATTGACAATCTTCGCGTGATATCGTGAAATTTCATCGGCGGCATCGCGGAGTTTGATTGACAAGCCGCGTGAATAATTTCCACCACTTTTCGCGGTCGCTCGACGATTCCGCCGGGCCGCGAGACTGTCACGACTTCGAAACTATCGTCATTTCTGCCGCAATCAATATTCATTCGTCACCGTCGGCACAGACCGATATCCCGAGCGACACCGGCGCGATTCGAAGATAGGATGAAATAAAAATCGTCGCTCGACGCTAACGAATTCGTCGTTTCGCGACGAGCAAACGTCCGTCGTCGAACTCGTCGCGAGACGAGCAAACCGAGCGCGACGATCGAAGTCCCGCAACGAGAACTTTCGGCTCATCGCGGTTCTTCGCCTTTTTTCTTCTTTCGCAGCGATGCCATGGTTCGGCATGGACATCGGCGGCACACTCGCCAAATTGGTGTATTTCGAGCCGAAGGACATAACGAGAATCGAGGCCGACGCCGAGGTCGAAACGCTGAAGAACATTCGACGATATCTCACGAAGAACTCGGCCTACGGCAAGACCGGTCATCGGGACGCGCATCTGCAGGTCGATACTTTTTTACTATTTTTCTTTATCGAGAAATCAATCGACTATTTCCGAGCTGAATAACGTTTTTTTTCTGTTCATAGCATTTATTTGAAAAAAAAAATTGTTTATATATTTTTTTTAATTATTGAAAAATATTAATTTGTTTCTTTGGGTTTCGCAGATGGACAATGTTACGATTCGCGGCAGAAGAGGAACGCTGCACTTCATCAGATTCCCGACGAGCGAAATGAGCAATTTTTTGGCCCTCGCCAAATCGAAAGGCATGGCGAATTTGGTGACGACCGTGTGCGCGACCGGCGGTGGCGCTTACAAGTTCGAGGAGAGTTTCAAGAAGGTACGAAAGCTCGTTGCGAAATGCAATGCGTGCGAATGACCGACGACGAGAGAGCCGAGCGGCGCGAACGCTTTTTCTCGTCTTGCTTATTATTCCGCATTTTCCGCAGGAAGTGAACATGAGCCTCGCGAAATTCGATGAATTGGACAGCCTGATACGCGGCATGCTATATATAGAAACGACGAATCCACACGAGTGCTATTACTGGTCGCATCCGACCGAGGAGAGTCAATGTCGTCAGCTGCCGTATGATTTTTCGGAGCCTTACCCGTTTTTGGTAAGATCGCTCTGCCGAATTTTACGTCGATCGGCCATTCGGAACGGCGTTAATTCGGCGTTTTGTCGTTTTGCAGCTCGTCAATATCGGCTCGGGTGTGAGCATTCTCGCGGTCTACGGTCCTGACAATTACAAGAGGATATCCGGCACGAGGTGCGTTCAATTGCTATTGCGGAAAAAAAAAAAGAAATCGCCTCGCTCGGGCAGCAATCTTCGCACTCGGTGAAAATCACGCACTTTCCTCCCTCGTAGCATAATGTACTATTTCTCTACTCATGCATCGGAGTGGCCACTGTCAGGGAAAATCTGGAAGAGCTAGGGAATTCTTTACATGTCAGGGGAATCAGAATAATGTCAGGGAAAATTTGTAAATTCACGTTTCAACAAATGATAAAGGCGATTCCAGCTTTTCATCGAAATTTTTTTCGATTCCCGGGGCGTTTTTTTCAATGCACGTTGAATAACAAATCGTGTTATTGGTGCAATTTTCTGAAGCCAGATCCGATACGACTAAATATTCCAGAGCTGGGCGGTACTTGAAGTACATTGAACTTATTTGGTACTTTTAGGTCGAGTCTTTAAGTACAGGTGAACTTAAAGTACCGATATTTTTTCAACTATTTGAAGTATATAAATATACTTCAAGTGCTGTACTTAAGGCATTGGGCGTATTTAAAGTATCCTTAAAGTAGCTCGCGAAAATTGAGAGAAAATTTTGAACTTTTCTCGATGGCATAAAAATCTGAAAAAAATCATGCATATTGTATAAAAATACCCGCGACATATTCAATGTGGTTGATTTTTGTTATACGTTCGCCACATTACGAGAAGCTAAAATTAAGTTACCTCGACTTCTCAAAAAGATGGTGTCTCTGCTTGGAATTCAAGAAAAATTACGCGCATCGGTTTGAGTTAACACGTTGAAGACTAGGAAACGTTGTTGCTCGTTGAAAAATCGATTTTTTTTACAAAAAAAAAGTAATTCCCCCCTTAATAATCGACTCTTTCAGCTTGGGCGGTGGAACCTTCTTGGGCCTGTGCTGCTTGCTCACGGGTTGCAACAGCTTCGAGGAGGCTATCGAGCTCGCGACGAGCGGCGACAACACGAGGGTTGACAAACTCGTGAAAGACATTTACGGAGGTACCTACGGACGCTTCGGTCTTCCCGGCGATCTCGTAGCGAGCAGGTAATTCAACGTTTCTTATTAAAAAAAAAAAAAAAAAAAAAACATCTTAAAACAATCCTCGACGCATCTCTCGCTTGCGCTTTTGATTTTTTTTTCACTTATTCACAATTTTTTTCAGTTTTTTTTTGCTAAAATTGCTTATCTCAAGCTGTTTCCATTGTCATTGCTCCCGAAAGTCTGCGATTTCAATCGCGAATGATTTTCAGCTTCATTTCGCACCATCCAGTCACATTAATTTTTGTTTTAATAACTTCTTGTAGATGGCCTTTGTAAATCTTTCGCTTGTCTAATGGTCGACTGTATGTTAAGTTTTCTCAATGTGTACAGCTTCGGACAGATGAATTCGAAGAATCGTCGTAACACGGTTAGCAAGGAGGATCTCGCCCGCGCGACCCTCGTCACGATCACCAACAACATCGGCTCGATCGCCCGCATGTGCGCGGTGAACGAGAAAATCGAGAGGGTAAGAAATCGAGTTTCTTCGGCGCGAAAACGTCTTCGGCGTCGCCGCGAAGCGCGGATTGTCCTCAAAAAGTTGCGAAAAAAAGCTGGCCCTTCTCGAGAGTGTTAAACGAATTCGAACTGTCCTCGAGAAGTGTCGCGAAATCGCCCTGACCTTGAAAAAAATTAAAGTTCAGAAGTAGCGACGAGCGATGTTCGCTCGATTTTCCCATAATCGATATTTTCCAGATCGATATTTTTTCCATTCGGAAGTCTCCGTGGATTTCAATAATGCAAAACTACTTTTTCTTCGGAAAAGTGAAAAACGTACGCCAGGTACGGAAACAGTACATTAGGCTTTCATTCCAAAAAAACTTTTTGAAAAAAAGGAAAAAATTTAAAAAATTTGAAACGCACTTTTCGAAAAAAAAGAACAAATACAGAAAGAGAAATCATAAACCAAGTTTCTACAGATATTTATAAATGTGCAATAGTAATCATAAAAAAATTGTGGAAGCACTTTAAAATAAATCGTACGATAACTCAAAAATAAAATTTGAAAAATACTTTTTCGGAATAAAATACTTATTGTTTTTGTATTTGGCACACGTTTTTTACTTTTTTGAAAAAAAAACCAGTTTCTTTGCATAATTTCACGTATTGAAAACCAGCATGAAAACTAAGATTCATCATCAAAACATTCATCAAAATCAAATCAAATCAAAATCAAAGTCATTTTGTCAAATTAATAATTGTAGTAAAATGAAATTTCGACTCTGATCTCGAAGCGACACGACGGGGGATGTTTCCACGGAAAATCTTTGCGATCTCGCGCAGAACCTGCTCACTAATTTTTTTCTTTCTTTCTATCGCACGTTAACAGGTGGTGTTCGTCGGTAATTTTCTGAGGGTCAATCAGATATCGATGAAATTGCTCGCGTACGCGATGGATTACTGGTCCAACGGAACGTTGAAAGCCCTCTTCCTGGAACACGAGGTAAAATCTTTGAAAAACATTTTTTTTTTAATAATTTTTTTTAGTGACCATTTTTTTTTTATAATTTTCTTTTTTTACAATTTTTTTTTTATATATATTTTTTTTCATCATTAAATTTTTTTTTTTTCAATTTTGCTCCTCGACCCTCTCTTGTTTCCGCAACTAATCGTCGCATTGTTTTTTCTCTCTCGCAGGGTTATTTCGGAGCGGTGGGCTGTCTACTGCAGTACAACGGCGACGCGAGCTAAGAGTCGTCGAATAGGAAAGACAAATTTTCTCTAGCATTCCATTTCGACACTATTGTATACATACACGCGAATTATGTAGCGAGTCCATCGTACCCCGGCTGCGTCGCCGGTCGAGCACGACGTTCGTTAACGTATTTATTCTTCGGTCGATATCTTTGTTGATCCTCACGAGGGAGGTTGCTCGTGTGCCAAACGCGTCAAATGATTTTCTTTTCTTTTTCGTTTACATCGCCGCTACTAACTCCACAGAGGACAAAAAAAAAAAGAGGAAACAAACGAGTTAGAATAGTTTTCGACGATAACGAGGAGGAACGAATAATTTTTAGTATAATGAAAAAAAAAAAAAAAAAAAAATTCGATCAAGGAATTGATCGGGAGAGAAAGAGCCCGAGCGATCCGGCGTTCCTCGTATTTTGCGCGAATCGTCGCATGCACTTGTTGGAGAGGGCACAAAGCTTGCGAGACGTCGCTCGATTAACGAAACGAAAAAAAAAAAAAAAAAAAAAAAAAAAAAAAAATTGTCACGATGGACCAAAACGCAGAAGAATATTTGCCGATTGTCCGAATATTATTTATATACACGTATACACAAGCGAAGCGACGCAAACACTCGCGCATACTTATACAAAAAAAAAAAAAAAAAAATCGCCTACTGTGTTTGTAAAACAATTTTTGACTCGCATTTCAAATCTCTGTAGAAATCTCGCCGACGAAGCGAACACGTAGAGGAAACGCTGCGACGCCCTTGACGCATTATCACGATTATTGCTACGATCGTCATTTTGCACGTGGGGTCTTGAAATCATTTTTTTTTCCTTCGCTGAACGTACTTTTGTATTTTTTTCTTGATAAATTTTTTTTTTTTTTTTGCCTAGCGATGAATGCACACGAACGTGTACTATATTTCCCGGGCCATGTAATATTATATGTTATCGTTGTTAATCGCTATCGCATGATACACGGTAAAGGGATCTATAATACAAAATTTATAGAAAAAAAAAAAAAAAAAAAAAATTATATATATATATAGAAATATATATATAGAAATGAAAGGAAATTTGTTCATGCGTCTGATAACTCCGGATTATCGATAACGGACAGCCTCTGGTACGAGAAGCGATGAAAGCCGGCCGATCGAAAGTACGACAAAGGGATGGGGTTTTTTTTTTAAATGTATTTATTTAATTTTTTTTTTCTCGAGAATAATTATATATAAGAAAGTAATCGTAATAGAAATAAATATAACAATAAAAAATGAAAAAAAAACACGCAATATGTACTTTTGTATGTTGCACACGAATAGGAAGAGTGGAATTAAAGGAACGAGGCTTGAAAATCACGTTTTTCATTTTTTCGAAAAAAAAAAAAAATAAGTTCTCATTTAAAAAAAAATAGAAGTACTTATATTTGGAAAAAAAAAAAACGTAAACGTACTTATATTTGGTGACTTTTTGTTGCCTGGCAAAGACGAGTGGAATTAAAGGAACGGGCTTGAAAAACACTTCAAATTTTCGAAAAAAAAAAAAAAAATTTCATTAAAAAAAATTAAAAGAAAATAAAAGTACTTATGTTTGAAAAAAAAAAATCTGAAAAATCAAAAAATACGTAAAAGTACTTATATTTGGTGGCTTTTCGTTGCCTGGCAACGTCTAACCACCGCACGGTGACTCGTCACGTCACGCGGGCGACCCGGTCGTCTCGGGCTGATAGTTTTTCACCGTCACTCGGAAGGAAGTGCTCGCGATCGGCGTTTGAGTCGCGAGACCGAAAGTTTCCATCGGAACAAAAATACACGAAAGCTCGAAGAATAAAATAATGGTAAAACAAGCGTAATTTTCATTCGATAGTTCGAGCTCCGTTGAATGAAATGTACAATCGACGATGGTACTTCGTTTTAGGGACCGAAGAAAGCGAAGGGAAAGACGACGGACTCGGTCGACGGGGTCGACACGTCGAAGATGAGCCGGGAACAGCTCGAGCTCTATTCGCACAAAATTCTCGAGGAAATGGAGCGCGAGCGGGAGGAGAGAAATTTCTTCCAGCTCGAGAGGGACAAGCTTCGAACGTTTTGGGAGATAACCCGGCATCAGCTGGACGAAGCGCGTGCCGCGACGAGGTATTTTGAAAACGTTGTTAAAAAAAAATGTGAAAAAAAATGCGGAAAAAAAGTGAAAAAAACTGTTTTTCAAAAAAAAAAAAAGTGAAAAAAAAACGTTTTTCAAAAAAAAAACGTGAAAAAAAAAATGTAAAAAAAAAATGTGAAAAAAGATGTATTTCAAGATTTTTGTGTAAACGCGTTCGGAATGTGCCGAAACGTCGAAAAATCGCAACTTTTTTGGAATTTACATTACGCAAAGTCAATCCATCGAACACCTTCCATACGCTCGATTTTTTACAGATTTTTATCCCACTGGCGGACGCTCTAAATTCTCTCCGAATTCACTCTGAATCTCACATTTCCTCGGGCGACCTTAAATGGAAAAGACATACGAAAATTTAAAAAAATGAGTAAACCCTTTTCATCGAAAGCTGTCGGTTTCCGCAACCAAAAAAGGGCCAGCCGCGATTCGATT
The DNA here is from genome assembly GCA_963924025.1 of Ischnus inquisitorius. Lineage (NCBI taxonomy): Eukaryota > Metazoa > Arthropoda > Insecta > Hymenoptera > Ichneumonidae > Ischnus > Ischnus inquisitorius. The sequence continues at coordinate 4,032,267 of OZ001253.1, forward strand.
CGTTTTAGCGTTTTTCGTGGTCGGTTTTGTTTTCTCAAGTACGGCTCTGTTTTTCGTTTTACCCAGAAGAGAGACGTTCAACTTGCTAGGGTGGAAAAAGTTTTAGATAAAAATCAAAAAATCAAAAAATCAAAAAATCAAAAAATCAAAAAATCAAAAAATCAAAAAATCAAAAAATCAAAAAATCAAAAAATCAAAAAATCAAAAAATCAAAACATTAAAAAATCAAATGTATCGCTGTTTCAGAAACAAGGAACGCGAGATGGAGGAATTGTCGGAGAAGCACGAGGCGGAATTGAAGCTCTGCAAGCAGAAGGTCAAGCATCTGATGTACGAGCATCAGACGAATTTGTCGGAGTGCAAAGCGGAGCACATGGTTGCCCTTAAGCTCGCCCAGGACGACCACAGCTCTCAGGAGAACGAGCTGATAAAGGACAAGAAGGAATTGCGCAAGATCGAGAAGGAGAAAGAATTGGCGCACATGAACGAGATTCGGGCCTTCAAATTGGTCGGTGAAGAAAAATTGGCTCTTCCGGAACCGAGATTTTTCGTTATCGTCGGCGACGAATATTTTTTTTTTTTTTTTTTTTTCACTTTTTTAGAAACACGCGGAGGAGACGAGCGACATGATCAAGAAATTCGAGGCCGAGGCGATGGAATTGGAGAAAAAGTACGAGGACAAGCTGTCCGCCCAGTACGAGTCGCTGATGCTGAAGCATCGGATGGAAATCACCGAGGTCGAGGAGCGCAAAAACATGCAGATCGACAATTTGATAAGGAATCACGAGAAGGCATTCGCCGACATGAAGAATTATTACAACGACATAACTCTCAACAATCTGTCCCTCATCAAGAGCTTGAAGGTCTCGACGATTTTCCTCGAAAATCCTTGCGCAAGTCGCTTATTTTTTTGCTTCCTCGGGAAGCTTTTTTGTAAAATTTTTCTTTTTTCCGTGGCTGCAAAAAATAGCATTACAGTTTTAATTACCGACTGAGCGCGAGTAGGGAGTAAAAGAGGGTATTTCGCATCGCCTTAAATCAGCCTTGAAGGCGTTGAAGAAATGATTTATTTATTTGTTTATTTATATTTTATACGGGCATTGAAGCCCATTATACAATCTTAAGAAATGACAAGGTTAAGAGGAGGTGAAATACCACGGTCGGTAACAAAAACTGTAAACAACTTTTTTTAGCCATACTGGCATTTACAGTTTGCAAAAGAGTCTTACGGTCTGCTATGGTGATATCCGAATACCGTAAAACTTTTTTTCACCTATAAATGGTATGCTTGAAAAAAGTTGTTTACAGTTTTTGTTATCTATTGAGCCCGGGATGGGGGGGGGATTGCACCTCCTCTTAAGGATGTACGGGCGTGAGACTGTGCTCAACGCGCTCAAAAGTGAGAATTCAGAGGTAACTTCGATCCCTTCTCAATGGAGTAAAAAAATCTGAAAAAAATCAAGTATATGAACGGTGAAAAGACTAATTTTCCATTACAATAATTCCAAAATGTTATTAACAAATAGGTGAAAAAAATAATTGTTCGACAAATTATCCGTCAACCTAACTATTTTTTCGGATAAAAATGATATGTAAATTTTTCTGAACACATATACATTTTTTCAGAATTTTTTGTAATCATCGGAATTTGGTTTTTTTTTTCATGGTTGGGCTGTATTCGCGAATCTATATGATTAATCTTTTAGAAACTTGTCGTGTGTAGTGGGTGGTTTTGTGATAAGCACATATCTAAAATTCGTGATTTAACGCGCATTTTGTAAGAAAAAAAAATTCCAAAAAAACCAAATTTCGGTGATCAGAAAAAATTCTCGAAAAATTCATACGTGTTCAGAAAAGTTGATGTATAATTTTTATCTTGAAAAAAAGTTAGGTTGGCGGATAATTTATTGAACAATCATTTTTTCGCCTATTTGTTAATAACATTGTGGAATTATTATTATGTGAAGTTAATATTTTCAACACTTTTTATATGCTTGATTTTTTTCAGATTTTTATTCCATCGAGAAGTGGTCGAAATATAACATTAGGTCAGCAAATTTTCTTCTATTTGACAATGAATGTAGACCTAGACGTAGTAGAATTTCCGAATAATCGTGATCACGAAAGTCCATTGGAAAGCGTGGACGAAAAGCCGCGAAGGAATTTATTTTATGAATTCAAATTATGAACAAAAGTGGGACGATCGTTGACTCGATCGAGACGACTCGTCGTGGCGATCGCTAAACTCATTGACGATTTCTGGGACAGGAACAAATGGAAGTGATGAAGAACCACGAGGAGCGGATGAAGAAGCAAGTGCGCGAGTCGACGGCCGAGAACAAAAAATTGTTCACCGATCTGCAAAGAGCCGAGGAGCAAGTCGCGGAGTTTACGCGTCAGCTCGCCAACTACGAGAAGGACAAGCAGTGTCTGGTCGTGAGTGTTCATTGCCAGCTTGCCGGGTGACTCGTTGAAAACTCGCCTTGCAATGTCGTTCGATGTTTGCAGAATACGAAGAAGAGACTGACCGTCGTGTCGAAGGATCTGGAGAACCTCAAATGGGAGAACGAAGTTCTCGAGTTGCGATTCGACAAGGTAGATTGTAATGTTAACATGAAAATTAGCCGCCCGGAAAGTTGGATCCCGTAAAAATGGCCCACGGAGAATTGGGGGTCTGTGAGACCCCATTGCGCAAAACAGGAACTCGGGATATTTCGAGCTGAGACCCTTCGAATCCTTGATAACGCCGTGACATTATTAAGTCTGTTATCTTAACGACCTAGTGATCTTACGCGAATAATTCGGCTCAAGAGGGGGTGAAATACCACAGTCGGTAACAAAAACTGTAAACAACTTTTTTCAGCCATACCGGTATTTACAGCTTAAAAAAGGATCTTACGGTATGCGGATATCACCATCGCAGACCGTAAGACTCTTTTTTAAGCTGTAAATGCCAGTATAACAGAGAAAAGTTGTTTACAAATTTTGTTACCAACCGTGGTATTTCGCCTCCTCTTAATCCAAAAAAAAATTCTAAAAAAAAAAAAATCCAAATCCAAAAATTATCCAAATGAAAAAAAAAATCCAAAATCCAAAAATTATTCAAATGAAAAAAAAAAAAAAAAATCCAAAATCCAGAAATTATCCAAATCGAATTTGCATATTGCTTTTTCATTTATTGATCTTCGCTCTATGAGACAGTTCTTACAACAATTTTGGCAAATTTTTTTGTTTGTTTTTTTTTTTTTTGTGTGTAAAATAATTTTTTCGGTTCCGCATGCAGTGTCAGGCTGAACGGGACGAGCTGCATTCGAGATTCGTCTCGTCGATTCTCGAGTTGCAGCAAAAAACGGGCTTGAAGAACGTACTTCTGGAGAAGAAGCTCGAGAAGCTTTCCGATCTACTCGAGCAGAGAGAAGCTCAGATCAGCGAAGTATTGGCCGCTGCCCAACTGGATCCAATGGCAATAGTCAATGTCAACGAAAAGCTCGAGGTATTTTTTAACTTAAAAAAAAAAAAAAGAAAAAAAATTAATTTTCTCAAAACTTTTTTCCCTTCTTTTTTTCTTTATCCGATAAACTACTCGGTCGGTAACAAAAAACTGTAATCGAAATTTCTCAACCCAGAACGATTTTACCGACAAACGACGGAAATGCGGCTCTCTCTTGACTGATCTCGTTTTTGCAGGAGATGTTGAATCGAAAGAACACGGCGATCCAGGATCTTCAGTACGATTTGGCGAAAGTCTGCAAAGCCCACGACGACCTGCTGGCGACTTACGAGGGAAAGCTGCAGGAGTACGGAATTCCGGAATCGGAATTGGGCTTTCAGCCGTTGAGGGCGAAGATGATCGGCACGAAAATCGGCCGCGGACCCGCCGGGCTCGTCGCCGCGAATCGATAACGCTCTCGCGAATGCGCTCAGCTCCGCGCAAAATGACCGCTTCGTGTTCATTTCGCTGAAATTCGACGAAGTGAAGAGAGAATTGCAAACACTTCTCGATAGTCCAAAAATCTGAAAAAATTCATGCATATCAAAGTTAATGCAAAGATTAATTTTTTAAGATTTTTTTTTTTTTTTTTTAAGATTTATTAACAAATTGACGAAAAAAAAACTTGTTAAACAAACTAGCGGTAACTCAACTTTTTTTTTAGATGAAAATGATTCGTTCATTTTTTTGGTTTTTTCATCAGAATCCGTATGAATTTTCCCAGATTTTATTATCTTGGGTTTGAAATTTTTTTTACATGGAAAAAATTTGTAGAAAAAAGAAAAATTCGACCCGGGACAAATGGAATGGGTTCGAAGGAAAAAATCGTACAACGCACAAGTCACATGTAATACCTTTATTTTGTACGACAAATAAGTCTCGGAAACAGACAGAGATTGTTCCTAAAAATTAGACAAATTTATCACAGAGGATGTACACAATAGATTATATTGGTACCTGAAAGTTGCATAGTCTTAGTCCGTTTTTTTAAATATATCTTTGGTTTTATATTTCGTTTTCCATTGGTTTTGTTCCGTTTTTGTTTTCTCTCACACGACTGTCGAGACACGGAAAAAATTAATATCGGCTTTTGGATTATCATAAATATTCACATTTTTATGTCTCTTTTTTTTTTTTTTAATCTTTATTTTTTTTTCATTACCGTTGAATCACATACGTTTGATTATTTTGCCAATAACACGGTAAAAAATGGGCTCTTGCGGCAATAGAATTTTTGGCCTTTTTTTTTTCTTTTTGTTTTAATTCTAACGCGAATACTGGATCGATCTCTACTAATATCTTTTCTTTTTCTTAAATCTCTTTTGCATCAAAGACTCAACGACGAACAGGCACAAATACGTTAAATTAATAATTATACGAGGCGTTCCATTCGGTCTCGAACGGCCGAAGAGTTCACCAGCTCCGAAAAAATAATCCCAATTTTACCGCAATTCGTGATTATTCACACGGGATTTTAATGCGTGTTTTCCGAATTTTTTGATCGTATTTTGAGATGCGGAAAACGCGAATCTTCCGAAAAAATCCCAGTACGATGAAAGCTGTTTGGTGTACAAAAAAAGTCGGAGACGAAAAAAGTGCGAAACAACTTTCAAAAAAAAAAAAATAATAACATTTTTCAACATTTTGCTTGAGAAAAATTTTCGATGCATTTTTAAGAATTTGAAAACTATTTCTCTGAAAAGTAGACCACCATTTTTTTCCAGGCGACATATCATCATCGATTTTTTTCTAAAAAAATTTCAGTTTTTCGGAAAAAGGAGCGGTTTAAAATTCTGTTATAATGGGCAAATTTCATGATTTTTTTGAAATAACATGAAAAGTAATATATATAATTACTCTCTTTGAAAAATTATTTCAATATATTGTAATATAATAATATAATAATAAAGATAATAGTAATAATAATATTAACATTTTAATAAATTATTTTTGATTTTTATATTTTAATCTATCACGAGAATGAACCTTCTTCGGAACCAAAAAAAAATCACAAAAATGGCTTTTCAAAAGTTCATTAGCACCGGCAATTTTTTTTCGTCTTAAACCTTTTTGTATGACTAACAGTTTAAGAGAAGCCGGGATTTTGAAGAAAAATCCACGTTTTCCACATCGAAAAAAAAATGAATCTGAAAATTCGGAAAAAATTTATAAAAATTCCTCGCAAATAATCACTAATTGTCAAATTTGGTGTTTGGAACGAGTCCGGTTTCCGCCCGTTCGAAACCGAATTATACCTCATATATATATAATATATTAATATATGTATATATATATATATTTATATGTATATATAGATCGAAGTATCGTTACATATATAAATATTGAGATACAACGGACATTCATCTAAGCTACACATTACCGGCGTAAGTCGAATATGTCAGGTCACAAGGTTATTAAATTTAAAACACCTATTAAATTTCTGAAACAGTATAAAATAATTTTTTTTTTTTTTTTTCTCTGTATACTCTTTCGCCTCCGCTCGTCGCTTCCGGTTATCTATTCGCCAGCGTTACGCCCGGCTCTCAAGCTCATTTACGTGTCTCCGTGTTTTTTTCTCGCATGGCAAAAAGAAATAATCGTTTCATAGCCTCCCGTTTTTTTTTTTTTTTTTTTTCCCCCTTTATACATTGTAAATATTATACAACACGTGTATATGTATATATATTTAGGAATTTTGGCACGATAAGAAAGAGAATCACAGATGAAAACATTGTACATTGTGAGAATTGTAAATGCGGGAATAGAATTCAGGTTTTTTTTTTTTTTTTTTTTTCTGTCGGATGATAGTCGTGAAGGGCGGGGGATAGTTATTATCGTTATATATTCAATTATCATGAGAGTGAATGAAATGTGTGACGTTTTTTTTTTTCTCTAGCTAATCGCGATCGAGAGACAATTAACATACTTTCCTCGCTAGCTCTAGTGGCTATTTTTTTTTTTTTTTTTTTTTTTTTTCTCTTCGATCTAAAGCTAATCGCTTCTTTCATTGTTCGCTACCGAAGTGAAATTTGATCCATCTTTCGTCCCCGGAAATTCGCCCGTACTCCGATGGAGATTCCGTCGATCGGCAGACTTTGCCTAATTCTTATTTTCTTTTTTTTTTTTTTTTCTACAGCGCGCGTCCCACACTACTTGCTTCGGAGGCAAACGGCCAAACTAACTCTCCAATTCAACTTTCACAGTCGCGGCAACGCCAATCACAGTTGTAGAAAAAATAAGTATCTGTTATTTTTTGTTCTTTTTGTTTTTTTAAGATTTTTTTTTTTTTTTTTTTTTTTTTTTCGTAGAGAAATATGGTCCATCGTTCAGTTGTAAACTTGTTTGTTGCGCCGCTCTCTCTCTCTCACTTTCTCGCCACTCCACTTGGATCGATCTACTTTCTTTCAGCAATTTCGTCGCTAGCGATTTCTTCGGATTTTCACCGCGCATCGAGATATCAGGTTGATTTTCTTTTTTTTTTTTTTTAATTTTTAAAAAGAAAAAAAATAACACTTCCAAGAGCGGTGAACTTTCGACAGTTAAAGAGAAAGTCATAATGCAAGATTGCACGCGTTCCATACACGAGGTTGCTAATAATCTATTATAATATCGCGCTATCAATTCGTTCCTTTATCATCAACGTATATGTATAATTCCTTAAGTGGTCGACGACGTAAATACTCTTTTTGGGCTATCTTTGACACAACGTCTCGTTTTAGAAAATCTATAATTTTGTTTTTTCTCCTGTTTTTTCTCCTGTTTTTTTTTTTTTTTTTTTTTTTTTTTTTTTTTTTTTTTACGCTGAGAGAATATAGAACTCGACCCTTCGCGAGGTCCGACCGCCACCCGAGTCCTCGACAGGAACGAGAAGAGAATCGCGAGCAAGAGAATCAATGGGACAAAAATCTGAACCTTTTGAAAAAAAAAAAACTGAAATTTTTTTTTTGTTATTTCAAAATCTGTAAATTTTATTGAAAGATTAACGAAAATATAAATTGTTCAACAGATTACCCGGGAACCAAAAGTTTTTTTTTTTTTTTTTTCGAAACAATTTTGTCAATTTTTCGGAATACGTATAAATTTTTCAAGAATTTTATCCAATTTTTCAAAATTACGTTTTCACCATCATTCGGAATTGCATTCGGAAGAATCGACGAATCGTTTTAATTAGAGAAAAACTTTGCCGGGTAATTTGTTGAACAATTGATTGTTGCATCAATTTGTTGATAACATTTTGAAATTATTGTTTTGCAGAATCAATCTTTGCGGCACCTTCCATATGAGTGCTTTTTTTCAGATTTTTATCCCATTGAGAAGTGTTCGAAATTCTCTCTGAATCTCACGTTTGGTCGGACCTGTTCGGACTACTTAGGAGGAGGTGCGATCCCGACCCCTCCGCCGAACTCCGGCTCAGTCGGTATCAAAATCTGTAAACGACTTTTTTCAGCCATTCTAGCATTTACGACTTCGAGCGATGCGAAATACCCTCTCTGTGTCCCTACTCGTGCTCAGTCGGTAACTAAAACTGTAATGCTATTTTTTCTAGGATGCGTGGACTTTACGGTCTAGCGGAGATAGAATTCCATTGCGCCTATTAATTTTGCAGTGGCATTCTAGTTCCTTTAAAGGCTACGTTCTTTGCACCCTGAAAAAAACAGCGTTGCAGTTTTTATTACCGACTGCGGTAATTTACCTGAGGTCGACGATAAAAACTGCAACGCAATTTTCTATGATCCAGGAAGTTTAGCGTCGTACGAGAAATTCTATTCCCTTCTCTTCAAAGGTTTTCCTTTAAATTCTACGCACCCTAGAGAAAACACGTCTGCAGTTTTTATTACCGACTGCGATGTTTCACATCGCCTCGAGTGGCCAAGGTAAGACTCAGTCGGTAACAAAGTCGTCTTCCCCATTTTCTTCCGCAATGGTTGCACTGGCGACTAAGATTAATTTAGGTTTCTTGTAGTCATTACATAGACGTATAAAAACCTAATTTACCTTCCGACATCGGAGCAACTGTTCAAGGGCAAATAGGAAAGGCGAATTGTTACCATCGGAGCATCTCTCGTTGCTGTGGCACATCACCTTAAAGAGTCTCATCGTATGCTACGGTGAAGTTCGCATGCGATGAAATCTCGATATCTCTGAAGAAAGTCGATTACAGTTTTCGTTACCGACCGTGGTAATTCGCCTTGTCTCAAAGGCGCTCGTAACTATGATTTTTTTCTTTCTCTAGATACTTCAACTCATTATCCTCCAATTGGGCAACACCTCCGCTATGAGAGTCGAGAAATACGCGGTAACGTTGTAAACGACCGTTTCGCCAGCCGCGAGAATGGCGCCGAAAGAGCCGTACGTGCCGTAATCGATTATACTGTGATTGCAGGCCGAGAGAACGGCGAGATCTTTGCCGGGACCGCGGCCGTCCATGTCCGAGATGAAGCTCACTTTGTGACGGATCGTGCGAAAGTTGAATTTGCACCAGGCTATGCTGTCGCTCGCGACGACGAATACGACGTTTTTGTACCTTGACTGATAGTAATCCATCGCCGCGAGATAATAGCGCACCGGTGCCGGGCGTACTTTCAGTTTTTGCCAAAGATAATCCACGTAGTCGGTGCGCCGCACGTGAATACCGACGTAGGTTGGCTCGGTGACGTTGAAGCGCCGGGCGATTCCGCGCAGCATCATCTCCGCGTAGAGACGCAGGCTCGGCTTGAACGTGAATTCGCGCCTCACGTCGTCCAGCCAAACGAGTATCAGGGACCAGTAAGCGGCGTGTCTGAAATTTATAAACGAATCTTATTCGTGAGAAAGTTACTTTTTCGAGAATGTAATGAAGATTCTCGGGAAAAAAAAGAACCGCCGGGATCGGGGATCGAATCGGAGTCCTTCCGATGGTCCTGGTAAAAAATTCCCATATGGGTTTGTACATAGGACTACATTCAAATGTATGGGAGAGTATGGACTCCTCGCAGGATCCTACGTGGGACCGTGTAGGAAGAATTGTAGACGGGTACTTAGATGGGATCCCATGTGGCATGATACGGGGAGAAATATCCTACATGGTAATCCACACAGGAATCGAAGTGGGACCACATAAGAAGGAACCTTATCTGTAGGAACCTACGAGGGGAACGTGGGATAACAGAGAGAGATGTTTCATGATTGAAACATTTTATAAAAAAGAGAACCCATACAGGCTTTTATGCAGCAACTACATATCCTTCCCATTAGAAAATTGCTGTATGGGATCTCACATAAGAGCCCATGTGGTGTCCTATAAAGTGAGGTTTTCTTGAAACTAGACAGGGCTCGAGCGCGCGAGCCGCAGCGTTCGAATCTGATTGGCTGCCGCCGTCCGCTGGCAGTGCGGCTCACCTCGAAGGCGACCGCGTACTGACCTGCCGTCAGAGGGGATACGGGGGGGGGCTTGCGGAAAATTGACCGAAAAAACAATTGACCGAAAACATTTGACCGTAAATTATTTAAACTAGACAATTAAAAAATAACAAATTACAATTTTCACTTGTTTTTTCGAATATAGTTTGTAGATTCGAATAGAAAAGACTATTCCATTTTTTTGTAAAATCAAAACTGTGGCAGTTACGCGTAGTGTTTATGCATTGCAACCTTATCAGAGCGCGTACTGATAAGCGAGTTGCGTCGACTGAAAAGTGTCATAGAAGCTTTATCGTCCAATTTACTGCACTCAATTCTGAAAATATAATTCCGAAGAAAAAAATTAATTTTTGCAATATGAAAATTATAAAAATATTTAAACAATTATCAAATAACAAATTACAATTTTCACTTGTTTTTTCGAATATAGTTTATAGATTCGAATAGAAAAGACTCTATTCAATTTTTGTGTAAAATCAAAACTGTGGCAGTTACGCGTAGTGTTTACGCATTGCAACCTTATCAGAGCGCGTACTGATAAGCGAGTTGCGTCAAATGGAAAGTGTCACAGAAGCTTTATCGTCCAAATTACTGCACTCGATTCTGAAAAAAATGGTTTTGAATAAAAAAATCAATCTTTGCAATATGCAAATGAAAAAAATGCTCAAACAATTAAAAAATAACAATATCGTATTCTCACTTGTTTTTTCGAATACAGTTTATAGATTCGAATAGAAAAGATTGTATTCAACTTTTTTGTAAAATCAAAACTGTGGCAGTTGCGCGTAGTGTTTACGCATTACAACCTTATCAGAGCGTGTACTGATAAGCGAGTTGCGTCAAATGAAAAGTGTCATAGAAGCTTTATCGTCCAAATTACTGCCCTTAATTCTGAAAATATGGTTCTGAACTGGTTTCAACGAGGGAAAAAAATGATTGTATACAATCGTATATAGCCATACATGGCTATACATATTCATATACCTTTGCCACCATCCTTATATCACAAAAATTCGGGAAGTGTTCTCTAAGTCGCCGAATGAATATAAATTCTAAGAACATGCTAGGTGCTCATTAGTAGTTCGATAGTAGTTAGTAATCCTAGAAGTTAAGCAACTTTGGCGGCGGCCCCTACTAGGATGGGTGACCGATACAAGTATAGTAAAATTGGGTGGGAAAATAGGTCGTATTTGATTTTTTTGTATTGAATCGGAATGGAATGGTAACGGATTGGATGCCTAAGGGTGTAAAGATTCACGGAATTGTTATTCAATTAATTGAATCAACAAAGCGGATTAGTCTGAGATGGTTATATGTAAGAACTCGTGCAGGTTCCCCCGCAATTTTCGTCCAGGGAGCCCCAAGTGGGCTCCTATGAAGTCCCGTGTGGGTACCAGAGTTGGGCAAAAGCCATAAGTACCTACTTGGCTTACACAAGTACTCAAGTACCCTGATTAGTGTATACGGTACTCGTAGAGAGCTCCTGTCCTAGCATACTGAGTAGTCACGGAACCTTTTCGGTTGCTGTACTCGCTTGTACCAAGCAGGTACTCAGCAGGCGGAGCTTTCGCCCAGCTCTGGTGGGAACCTTTGGGTACTTAAGGGATATGGGTTCCCCATACGAAAACCCCATGACATGCTATACGGATTCCTGCTTGAAAGCCCGTGTAGGGCACCACATGCGGTTTCATGTGGGATCCCATACAGGAATCTTCAGCAGGGTCTGCTTCCAAGTCAAGCATGCTAACCACTAGACCATCGCACCGGTTTGAACGTCGCTGATGGTTATATGTAAGACCTCGTGCAGGTTCCCCCGCAATTTTCGTACAGGGAGCCCCAAGTGGGCTCCTATGAACTCCCGTGTGGGTACCAGAGTTGGGCAAAAGCCGTAAGTACCTACTCGGCTTACACAAGTACTCAAGTACCTGGGCTGATTGGTGTATCCGATACTTGTAGAGGGCTCCAGTCCTAGCAAACTGGGTAGTCACGGAACCTTTTCGGTTGCTGTACTCGCTTGTACCAAGCAGGTACTCAGCAGGTGGAGCTTTCGCCCAGCTCTGGTGGGAACCTTTGGGTACTTAAGGGATATGGGTTCCCCATACGAAAACCCCATGACATGCTATACGGATTCCTGCTTGAAAGCCCGTGTAGGGCACCACATGCGGTTTCATGTGGGATCCCATACAGGAATCTTCAGCAGGGTCTGCTTCCAAGTCAAGCACGCTAACCACTAGACCATCGCACCAGTTTGCACGTCTAATCCTATGGGGAAGCGCCCAAAGCGCGACTTGCCTCGAAAGCACATACCGTGGAATGATGATGTTCTGATCCGTGCTGTTCCACTGTCCAAGCGAATTGACGACATGACTAACGTCCAGTGTGCACCTCCCGATGTAACTGAGCGGTGGGATGCTCAGATTCTCGAAATGTTCCTCCAGCGTTTTGAGTATGCATCTCGGCATGAAGGGCTCCAGTCCGGTACGTCTGGCCGTTGCCCAGACCGACGCGTATTCCCAGATCTGATTGCCCAATCTTCCGCCCTGCACCGTCGAGACGATGCCGTACTTCGGGCAAGGGTTTCTCCATTCGGCCGGCACCCTCACGCTCTTCAGATTCGTTCTGCACAACGCCTGCTCGTAAACGGAGATCTTCGTTCGTCTCGCCGGCGGACTGGACGTGTACATGGGAAAGAGGAAGACGTGGATGCCGAAGACCACGATCAATGCGAGGGCTATCGCGCTCGCGAGCACATGCTGCTGAGCGTGACTCATATTATCTCTTCTTCTCTACCGCTTTTCTTTTTTTCTCTTTTTTTTTTCCAGTACTGTTCCGGCCTTTTTTTCTCACTAGCTCTTTCGGCTCTACGGCTTCGTTTGGATTTTTTTCTTTTTTTGTTTATTATTATTATTATTATTATTTTTTTTTTTTTTCTACCAACTCTTGACTACTGCTCTCTACCAGCTACTGCTCTCCCCGGTTGCCCAGCCCGCGAACTAGTCCGGCATTTCGGATCTACAGGCG